>JASDDO010000290.1:0-600000 GCA_030015575.1 Agapanthus africanus
GCTATATACGCTAGCTCAGTTCCTCTAGAATTGGACTAAAATATGAAGAATGCGCTACGAATATCGGGAGAGATCAGCCAAAGTTCAAACCAACAACTTAATATGAACTTGCAATCGGGATTTAAAGATACAATAGTCATCGGAAATCTATTAGTTATTCATATATATATATATATATATATATATATATATATATATATATATATATAATTTCAATCATCGAAACTAAATACATACTTCAACTTTATATTATTCGAGCAATTGGAGAGGCTTTGCTCCTTTTTAATTATTTTTCTATATCCCGAAAAGTTCTATATATTCGTTTACATTAATCGGTGAGTTTTGCGGTCTCTAAGACCATTGCATTCTCAACTAAGAAATTCACCAGCTTAACTTGATGCTCACGGCCCTGAAATATTCTATTTCTATCCTCTTCAAACCGTGTCTCACACCATACACCTAGACATCATTGTAAATTTGTAATCCTCTTCACCTTCAGACTGCATCATCCAGAAGATCGAAAAAAACCATAAGTATTAATACGAGTAAAAATTATACGCATATAATTGCACAGGATTACCTCATATTAGGAAATAACTTCAGAATGGACACTGCCGAAGAAGTGCCTCCGGATAAGATCAGTTTCTTGACGTCACACATACACATATAGGAAAAGCTAAGCCGTTAATTTTTCTATTTGCTTGATGGACGCGTTAGAGATAGATTATTTATACATATGGGTTTCATGATACATAGATTAAGATGGCCAGTTTGGTTCGGTGAAGAGGGGATGTGTGTTTTGGGAAAAAAGGCCGCCGGCTCTCATAACCCCTCCTTCTCTCCCACCCCCACCTCTCTCTCTCTCTCTCTCTCTCTATATATATATATATATATAATCAAAAACATAAAAATAAGAAATAATAGGAAACATCAATTACCAAGGGAAGGCTTTCAGCCAACTCAACGTGTAGAATTTTGGCGAGGCCGAGTTCATAGAGAAGACTCCTATTTCAATCTATATATATATACCATCCATGAAAGATGAGAATACTTTAAATTATGTGAGTTGGCTATAGAGAATACTTCTAATTCTTGGTTTGGATAAAGTTGTAAGCCGATATCGCACACCCTGCGGTTTGCGGGGAGGCGGAATTTTCAAAAACGATGATATTTGACTACACAATACCGGCTAAAACTCCAGGATTTTTACTAAAGCCTCAACTAGCTAATTTATCTAGAGGTTTAACTACTATGTTAGAATGGTTATACCTCCAAGATCAATTCATTCGGGTCTTCTAGTGCTCCTCTCCAAGGCTCCTCGGTAATCGGATCGGGCTAGTTCCATCGGCCTTCTTGCGTCAAAGATGATCCACCGTGAGAGAATGTGCTCCAAGTTTCAACTTCTAAATGAGATAACTAAGGTAGTTGGTTGGCTAAACCAACTAGCCTAGAAGATGTAGAAAGTCTAATGGATTGTTGTGTCTCATTAAACCCTTGGCTCACAACACATGTGAAGATTAGGGTTTAGTGTAACACCCTAGTTCATTTATACCAGTTCTGTTTGGTTATTTCTTTATTTATGGCTATTCTTGATTTATTATGTTTTGGGTGCAAATAGTATAGTTGGTATCCGTGTTTGCATCCGACCCGACCCGCATGCTGGAAACCCGTCTTGATTCTTGTTTATTGTTTATTCCTGCTAGTGTGGAGGATCCGTGCACTTTCATGTTCTATATCCTGTTCACCTGCATTTTATTCGGGCATCTGCATTTTTTTTATATATAACAATTTTAATCTAATAAAATATTTAAAAAATAACTAGTAAGGCCTGCTTGATACCCCTAACCCTGTGGTAGTATCTGCGCATCTTGTTCTCGTCCCGTTCAGTAAAACGGACTTTTTTGGATGGCTACGTGCACGCTGCGTGCATCCGTTCTTAGGGGTATGCATTTTCGTTATCTGGATATCCTATTTTGGTTTTGGTTGGCACGTATATTTTCCGTATTTTCAAACCATAATTTTAGACCCGACCCGGACGTATTTTGGACTGGTTTTCCATTAGCCAAAATCTCAAATTCTAACCAATATTATATTATAAATATTTTAACTGTTTTCAACTTAAAATAGTTTTCCATCAGCATAAATCCCTCTCCCTCTCTGTTATCTCTCTCTCTCTCCCCCTGCATAATTTTATATATAACCCTCTCCCCTCGTTCTTGCCCCCTTCTCTCTCTGCATTTTTATGCTAAGCCCCTCGTTCCTCTCTCTCTCCTCACTTTCTTTTCTTCTTCTTCTAAATATTTTTCTCCCGCCTCTTCCCCACGAGAACTCGAACCCACGCCCGCGCCCATCGCTCGTGCTCGCTATCGTCGCTACCACCGCCGACCCCTCGCCTTATCACCCTTATCATCTTCACCCTCTCTGCTCTCCTCTCTCCTCTCTCCTCTCCTTCTTCCCAGAACCCCACACTGCATCACCGGAAAATCTCGCCTGCACCTTGCGTCGACGGCCCATCGTCGACGTCACCCCCTCGCCTTCATCTCTACCCCAGAGAACCCGGAGAACCCCAACCTTCTTCTCTTTCTTTTTCTTCTTCTTCTTTCCTTCTCTTTTCTTTTCTTGATTCGCATTTTCCGGTGATCGCCGGAGCCGTTCCCGTCGCTGTCGATCCGGGCGATCCTGAGGACGTTCCCAGACAGCGTGGTCGTGTTCTTGCCATGGTTGGTTCTGTTCCGTGCGCGCGTGTGTGCTTTGCGACGTTTACCCGACGTCGGACGCAGCGTACGCACCCCGTCGTGAGATCCGTTCAGGCAAGTTTATCTTGCTACATGCTACATTACTTTATATATATCTATTTTAATAAATATAATACTAGTATCTCAAATTATGCACCCCATGTTTACTTTTACAGTTTTTCGACATCCGTCTGCATCCGTACGTGTTACTTTATATCTAGCGCATGCAAACCTATCTTGTTACATACTATATTACAATATATTGTACCCAATGGAATATTTACATCTCATATTGCTTAGTTGTACATCCCACATTACCATTTTACAGTTTTACTGTTTTCGGATACCCGTTTGCATCCATCTCATTTAAAATATATATAACTGCATCTATAGATCACATTAATACATAATACTGTGATATTAACACCCCATGTTTAATATTTTGCATCCTAATTAGTATTGAAACTATAAATGTAACCCTAATCGATAATCGTGCATCCATATCATTGATTTTAGATCTATTTGCATACCATGTCACATTATTTCATTTTATTGTTATATTAGTACTCCATACTTGATTTTGTGCATCCATACTTATTACAGTTTGATTATGAGCACCCACTTGATACTGTGCACTAACTGACATGACCTGATACACTACTACTGACATAACTTGATACATGTGCACTACTTGACATGACTTGATACATGTACACCACCTGACATGACCTGATGTACCACAGCTTGACATGTTACCTGATCTTGTTACTAATGCCGACAATCTTGACCTGTTGTCCTTACAGACATTTCCTGTTGTCTATACAGACAAACCTGTACCTGTTTGATCCCGTGTTGGCATTAGCTCCAGATTTATCAATACCTGACTTACACACATAACCTTGGGGGTATGGGAAAATTAAGAATGTATCCGAACGTAATTCAAAGGGCTAATACATCCTGTTACCGTGGTCCCATGGGGTTGAACGGGACATAGACTCACAGTCTATCATATCTTGTTACCGTGGTCCCGTGGGGTTGAACGGGGCATAGACCGATGTGTTACGATAAGAATTATATTAATTGATTTTGAATAACTTTAGAATAGATAACCCCATAGCACAGTTTAGACTACTCACTGCACTTCACCCGTTTATATCCTGTTCACTGATCTATATTCATGTTACGGTTTACTTGCTACTGATGACTTGTTACTGTTCATACTTCATGCTTGCATATTTCATCACATCCTGCTTGTTTAGAATTATTGATATTATGACGCACTGACGTCTGGGTTTTGCATGGCCCAGATCCCTTATCCTTATCGCAGGCAGACCAGAAGTATTTTGATCAACAGGCCGAGCAGCGATGACCTATTATTAGTTTAGTTTAGTTTCGTTTCAGTATTTTCATTCCTGATGTGAGCCTGCATTATAGGACGTACATTCTAGTTTATTATTGTACTTGGATCTTTTGCTTCCGCATTATTTTATATCATGACCTGTTTATTCTGACTTATGGACACGTGTTAGATAGTTTATTACTGTTCTTGATATCTCTACAGCCGTAATGTGACTGTGGAGGGATATTTCCTATCCACAGGTAGCATGGTTGGCTCTGCCACGTACCTACCTTAGCGCACTCAGGGAAGCGGGGCGTGACAGGGTTTGTTTGGTATCAGAGCCATATAATTTAAGTTGATCGGATTTGATTCTTTTGTAGTTGGGTATTGAACCCAATACACGAATCAGAAAACCCGTAATTAGGAACATGTCCTGCCACATTGTTGTCATGATTCTTGAATCATATCTTTTCCTTGACCCTTGTCTTGACGATATGCAAACAACTTTGCATCTCGACTTGAAACCTTCTGGTTCCGTATTGTTTTTTCTCTATTCTGATACTAGGATTTGGGCGACTTGAACGGAGTTATGTGATTGTAACTATAAACTGCAGCATGGTTACAATGCGGTACTCTATTTAAGTAAGTTGGAGTTCTAGTCTTGATTCATGGTCGTGAAATTTCCTTGGTTCTCTCAGTTTCATTGCTTACCAGTTCATGTTTTGCAGATTTCTTGGTGATCGATACCGGCAGTTATGATGTTGTTTGGGGAATGGATTTTCTCGGCACTTTCCACGCTCACATTGATTATAGGGAAAAGAAAGTGATTTTCCAGATTCCCGGACATCCGGAGTTTGTTTTTACTGGAGGCAGCAGTTCCGTCGGGCCAGTCGAGTATTGGGCTAGGCCGACAAGCGTCGTTCTTTTGTCGATGGAAGTTGAATAAGGAGGAAGCGCCTGCTGTAGTTCGAGAGTTCATGGACGTGTTCGAGGACATCTCGGGTATACCGCCAAAACGAGATGTGGAGTTCGCGATCGATCTTGTTCCTGGTGCAGCGCCAATTTCAAAGGCGTACTATCCAATGGCACCAGTGGAGTTGGAAGAAGTCAAGAAGCAGGTTACCGAATTACTTGAGAAGGGTTGGATTCGCAGCAGCAATTCACCTTGGGGAGCTCCAGTTCTTCTAGTACCGAAGAAAAATAGCACAAGGAGGATGTGCATCGATTATCGAGAATTAAACCGGGTGACTATTAAGAACAAATACCCGATCCCTCGCATTGGCGAATTATTCGAGCAACTTAGTAGCGCGAGGATATTCTCGAAACTGGATTTGCGGTCCGGATATCATCAGGTCCGAGTTAAATCAGAGGATTTATGCAAGACTGCATTCCGAACTCGGTATGGACATTACGAGTATTTAGTGATGCCATTCGGAGTCATGAATGCACCGGCGATATTTATGAACTTGATGAACCGAATCTTTTCACCGTTCTTGGACCAGTTTATAGTGGTGTTCATCGATGATATTTTGGTCTACTCGAGGAGCATTGAAGAGCTTGCAGAACACTTGAAGATCGCATTGCAGACGTTGAGGCAAGAAAGATTGTATGCAAAGATGAGCAAGTGCGAGTTTTGGCTTGAAGAAGTGAAGTTTTTGGGGTATGTCGTATCCGGAGATGGAATCGCTGTTGATCCTGAGAAGATTACAGCAGTTCAAGATTGGCCGATTCCGAAAAATATAGCAGAGATCAGAAGTTTTCTTGGACTTGCCGGATATTACAGAAGATTTGTGGAGAATTTTGCTCGCTTAGCTGAGCCTTTGACCAAGCTTACGCGTAAGGAAGTACCGTTCGTGTGGACGGATAGTTGTGCGTCAGCTTTTGAGGCGTTGAAGCAAAAGTTGATAACCGCTCCTATTTTGACCGTACCAGACGGTTCCGGAGGATTGGTGATTCACAGCGACGCATCTGGGAAAGGTTTGGGATGTGTTTTGATGCAGCATAGGAAGGTTATAGCCTACGCATCGTGGCAGTTGAAGACCCATGAGAAGAATTACCCAACTCATGATTTGGAGCTAGCAGCTGTGATTTTCGCTTTGAAGATTTGGAGACACTACTTATTGGGCGAAAGGGTCGAAATATTCACCGATCACAAAAGCCTAAAGTACGTGTTCACATAGAAAGAGCTTAATATGAGGCAGCATAGATGGTTGGAGCTGATGGCTGAATACGATCTTGATCTCAAGTACCATCCGGGGAAGTTAATGTAGTGCCGGATGCGCTTAGTCGGTTGCCAGCAATTCGGATGTTGACTGCACAGAAGGAGCCTATCGAAGACTTTCGGAGATTCGAGTTGGAGATCGTACTACCGCATTCTTCGGGACAGTTGATGCAGCTGCAAGTACAGTCGTCGTTGATCGATAATATTAAAGCAGTGCAGTCACAGGACCCAAGATTGCAGAACAAATTGAAGCTGGACTTCGAACGGACTTGTTGATTCATGAAGATGGTTCGTTGCGATATGTAGCCGTTTGTGTATGTGCCGAAAGGAGACATTCGCGAAGAAGTTATGAAGGAGGCGCACAGTTCCGCTTATTCCGTACATCCAGAAGGCACGAAGATGTACCGCGATCTAAGACAGCATTTCTGGTGGGAAGGCATGAAAAGGGAGATTGCTCGTTTTGTAGCGAAGTGCTTGGTGTGTCAGCAAGTTAAGACTGAACATCAAAGGGTTGTTGGTTTATTGCAACCACTTCCGATTCCTCAATGGAAGTGGGAACATATAACCATGGATTTCGTGACAGCTTTACCGCGGAGTCCAAAGGGCAACAATGCAGTTTGGGTGATTGTTGATCGATTGACCAAGGCAGCTCATTTCATACCGTTTCAAGTTGGTCAGTCGACGAAAGTGTTAACAGAACGGTACATGCAGGAGATTGTAAGATTGCATGGAGTACCTATGAGCATCGTGTCCGACCGTGACACCCGTTTCTTATCACACTTCTGGAGGAGCTGGGGACTCGATTGAAGTTTAGCACAGCCTATCATCCTCAGACAGATAGCCAGTCAGAGAGAACGATCCAAACTCTTGAAGACATGTTGAGAGCTTGCATGTTAGACTTCAAGGGTTCATGGGAGGATCATCTACACTTGATGGAGTTTTCTTACAATAACAGCTTTCAGACGACTATTCAGATAGCTCTATTTGAACCGTTGTATGGTCGCAAGTGTCGTTCACCTGTTTGTTGGGACGATGTTGGAGAATGAAGATTATTGGGACCAGATTTGATCGTGCAAACCGTGGAGAAAGTTAATACTATTCGGAATCATATGAAGGCAGCATAAGATCGGCAGAAGAGTTGGGCCGATACATCAAAAAGACCTCTAGAGTTCGCCGTTGGTGATCTGGTATTCTTGAAGATATACCGACTAGAGGAGTGATTCGTTTTGGGAGTCGAGGTAAGCTTAGTCCTCGATTCGTACGGCCTTTCGAGATTATGGAGCGTGTGGGAGAAGTGGCTTATCGGTTGGCTTTACCACCAACTTTGGCGAAGGTTCATGACGTGTTTCATGTATCTCAAATCCGTAAGTATGTTCGAGATGAAACACACGTGCTAGATCATTCGGAGCTGACTGTAAGAGAGGATTTGACCTTTGAGGAACGACCGATGTCGATTGTTGATCAAAGAGAAAAGGTCTTTAAGAACAAGATTATCCCTCTCGTACTTGTTTCTTGGGGAAATCGCTCGTATGGAGAATCGATTTGGGAACAAGAAGACGAGATTCGACAGAAGTTTCCACACTTATTCTTGTAGATTCATGTTTGTTTATCTTTTCTTGTTCTGAAAATTTCGAGGACGAAATTCGTTTTGTAGTTGGGTATAATGTAACACCCTAGTTCATTTATACCAGTTCTATTTGGTTATTTCTTTATTTATGGCTATTCTTGATTTATTATGTTTTGGGTGCAAACAGTATAGTTGGTATCCGTGTTTGCATCCGACCCGACCCGCATGTTGGAAACCCGTCTTGATTCTTGTTTATTGTTTATTCCTGCTAGTGCGGAGGATCCGTGCACTTTCATGTTCTATATCCTGTTCACCTGCATTTTTTTTATATATAACAATTTTAATCTAATAAAATATTTTAAAAAATAACTAGTATGGCCTGCTTTATACCCCTAACCCTGTGGTAGCATCTGCGCATCTTGTTCTCACCCGTTCAGTGAAACGGACTTGTTTGGATGGCTACGTGCACGCCGCGTGCATCCGTTCTTGGGGGTATGCATTTTCGTTACCTGAATATCCTATTTTGATTTTGGTTGACACGTATATTTTCCGTATTTTCAAACCATAATTTTAGACCCGACCCGGACGTATTTTGGACTAGTTTTGCATTAGCCAAAATCTGACTAGTTTTGCATTAGCCAAAATCTCAAATTCTAACCAATATTATATTATAAATATTTTAACTGTTTTCAACTTAAAATATTTTTCCATCGGCATAAATCCCTCTCTCTCTCTCTCTCTGTTATCTC
This sequence comes from Agapanthus africanus, assembly GCA_030015575.1. Taxonomy (NCBI): domain Eukaryota; kingdom Viridiplantae; phylum Streptophyta; class Magnoliopsida; order Asparagales; family Amaryllidaceae; genus Agapanthus; species Agapanthus africanus. Next base: position 8,612 of record JASDDO010000290.1, read on the forward strand.
TCTCTATCCCCTTGCATAATTTTATATATAACCCTCTCCCCTCGTTCTCGCCCCCCCATCTCTCTCTCTCTGCATTTTTATGCTAAGCCCCTCGTTCCTCTCTCTCTCTCCTCGCTTTCTTTTCTACTTCTTCTAAATATTTTTCTCCTGCCTCTTCCCCACGAGAGCTCGAACCCACGCCCGCGCCCATCGCTCGTGCTCGCCGTCGTCGCTACCACCGCCGACCCCTCGCCTTATCACCCTCATCATCTTCACCATCTCTCCTCTCCTCCTCTTTCCTCTCCTTCTTCCTAGAACCCCCCACTGCATCGCCGGAAAATCCCGCCTGCATCTCGCCGTCGACGGCCCATCGTCGACGTCACCCCCTCGCCTTCTTCTCTGCCCCAGAGAACCCGGAGAACCCCAACCTTCTTCTCTTTCTTCTTCTTTTTCTTCTTCTTCTTCTTCTTTCCTTTTCTTTTCTTTTCTTGATTCGCGTTTTCCGGTGATCGCCGGAGTCGTTCCCGTCGCTGTCGATCCGGGCGATCCTGAGGACGTTCCCAGACAGTGTGGTCGTGTTCTTGCCTTGCTTGGTTCTGTTCCGTGCGCGCGCGTGTGCTTTGCGACGTTTACCTGACGTCGGACGCAGCGTACGCACCCCGTCGTGAGATCCGTTCAGGCAAGTTTATCTTGCTACATGTTACATTACTTTATATACATCTATTTTAATAAATATAATACTGGTATTTCAAATTATGCACCCCATGTTTACTTTTATAGTTTTTCGACATCCGTCTGCATCCGTACGTGTTACTTTATATCTAGCACATGCAAATCTATCTTGTTACATACTATATTACAATATACTGTACCCAATGGAATATTTACATCTCATATTGATTAGTTGTACATTCCACATTACCATTTTACAGTTTTACTGTTTTCGGATACCCGTTTGCATCCGTCTCATTTAAAATATATATAACTGCATCTATAGATCACATTAATACATAATACTGTGATATTAACACCCTATGTTTAATATAGTGTACCCTAATTAGTATTGGAACTATAAATGTAACACTAATCGATAATTATACATCCATATCATTGATTTTAGATCTATTTGCATACCATGTTACATTATTTCATTTTATTGTTATATTAGTACTCTATACTTGATTTTGTGCACCCATACTTATTACAGTTTGATTATGAGCACCCACTTGATACTGTGCACTACCTGACATGACCTGATACACTACTACTGACATGACTTGATACATGTGCACTACTTGACATGACTTGATACATGTACACCACCTGACATGACTTGATGTACCACAGCTTGACATGTTACCTGATCTTGTTACTAATGCCGAAAATCTTGACATGTTGTCCCTACGGACATTTCTTGTTGTCTATACAAAGAAACCTGTACCTTCTTGATCCTGTATTGGCATTAACTCCAGATTTATCAATACCCGACTTACACACATAACCTTGGGGGTATGGGGAAATTAAGAATGTTTCCAAACGTAACTCAAAGGGCTATTAAATCTTGTTACCGTGGTCCCGTGGGGTTGAACGGGACATAGACTCACGGTCTATAATATCTTGTTACCGTGGTCCCGTAGGGTTGAACGGAGCATAGACCGATGGGTTACGATGAGGATTACATTAATTGATTTCGAATAACTTTAGAATAGATAAACCCATAGCACAGTTTAGACTACTCACTGCACTTCACCCGTTTATATCCTGTTCACTGATCTATTTCATGTTACGGTTTACTTGCTACTGATGACTTGTTACTGTTCATACTTCATGCCTGCATATTTCATCACATCCTGCTTTCTTAGAATTATTGATATTATGACGCACTAACGTCTGGGTTTTGCATGGCCCAGATCCCTTATCCTTATCGTAGGTAGTCTAGGAGTATTTTGATCAACAGGCCAAGCAGTGAGAACCTGTTATTAGTTTAGTTTAGTTTCCTTTCAGTATTTTCATTCCTGATGTGAGCCCGCATTATGGGACGTACATTCCAGTTTATTATTGTACTTGGATCATTTGCTTCCGCATTATTTTATTTCATGACCCGTTTATTCTGGTTTATGGACATGTGTTAGATAGTTTATTACTGTTCTTGATATCTCTACAGCCGTAATATGACTGTGGAGGGATATTTCCTATCCACAGGTAGCATGGTTGACTCTGTCACGTGTCTACCTTAGCGCACTCTGGGAAGCGGGGGGTGACATTTAGTCTTTGAGGAAGAAGGAGATGGAGGAACTCAAGAGAGCAAGAGAGGAGAGCAACTCAAGAAATGAGCTCAAGAAAAAAATGAACCAACCAAAAGAAAACTAAGTGTAGAGAATGGCTAAGTAATAGCTCAATTATTCAAGTATGAAATAAAATACAATAGAATTAAGAACTCATGCTTGAATAGTGAGTCAAGACCAATAAAATAATACTTGAGCCATTCCTCACACCATGCCTCACGAAGTCCCCTCCATTTCCACCTCATTAATCCATTTAAGTAAATGGATAAAACCAATAATGAGGCGGCTCCTTCTAAAAGCATGTCTTGACAAATTCCAAAAATGCCGCTCTCACCGTATATACAGACCCGTATCCGTATTCCGAAAAATACGGATACACTGAGACGATAACAATCCAATAATATAATATTAGGATCCGGCTTAAACCAAAGCCACTGGTATTGTCTATCCGATCAGCATCCGTGTACAAGTACACGTACATGATCGAAGCCCAGTCGTAAAACTATACGACGTCTACATTAATTGCCTAAAGCAGGGAAACCCTCTGTGTGGGACTCTAAAGACTCGACAGTATGCTGGCAGTGGGTTTAATCACAAGCCGTCAGCGGTACTAACTGCACGTAACGGCTACCCAGGTATCTGTCGATAAGAAGACCGATGAGCAAACTCATCCGGACTCCTACTGAGCCTATCGGTGATAATCTCCGTACAGTCCGGTCTGTTCGTCTGAGATACTCGCATATCCGCCTAGGGGAATGGTAAACGTCAGCCCCCTAACAACGTGATAGGTCGTGCCGGAGGAGAGCCCAATACACCATGAGAAAATACTGTAGTGCCTTACCGGTATTTCTTGACTGCCCTGGCCAGGGATTTTGTGTAATGGCTTTCCGAACACTGCGCGATATCAAGCCCCAATACCAGGAGAGACGAATCCTATCTAATCACTACTGTCTCCAAGTGTTTTGGGACTACACCCAACTACTACCTATTTGCACGACTCCTTTGAGCGTGGTAGGGTAGTAATCTAAGTGCAGTGGAAACACACTCGAGACGAAGTAGTGATGGTAAGTCAACGGACTAAACTGTACTCATGCCATTTGGGAACTGCTACCTGACGATAAGTATAATACTAATCAGCAGTTCGCGACGAGTCATGTCCAGTGTAACTCACAACCCAGTGAGCACCTGCATACCTTCTCCAGTACGTCGTATTAATGACTGTGGGATAGACCACATCCCCTGCTGGGATGAGAAGCGTATACACTAGTCTACTCCGGAGTATCGATGCCCCGACTCGATAATCCAACGACTAGGGACCTGTATAAGGATGTGATTATAGACTACCCAGCCCCTACGAGTGTGACTGCCATCAGAACGCCGGTAGTCAAGCAAAAATCCTAAGGGCTCTAGCAATATGTATAAGCGATATGCTAAAACAAACACATGCACATATTGAGGTAGAATTAAACCGGGTAGCATACTACCATATCGAGCAAGACTGTTATTATAATTGTGAAATATCCCAAGCACCCAATATGTAATATACAATCCAGTATGATACAATAATGGCCTTTAGGGCATACATCACTAACAAAAGTTTTACATATTGAAGTTTTGGTGCATCAATCGTGAAGTTTCTCACACCCACGCAACAATAACTCCATCTTCTTGTGTTTTTGCATGGCAACGACCATCCGAGACATACCCATAACAATCACAACGAAGGCTTCCTGAATATTAGATCTTGTGGAAAGACCGACGATTTCATCTAAAAATTCCTTTCTCCAAGAATCACGGTATGTGGCAAGTTTCATACCCACCATCATCGTTGTAGAATTTCGTATCTAATCGAAACCTTTGTAAGGATGTGCATTTGTGATTGCCCTAGGGCAGCACCTATTTTGTTCTCATTCATATATAATAAAAGGTTTTTCTATACACGGCACCGTAAGCTTTAAAATCAAAATCTAAAGCCGGAGTATTAATCCAAAGATATCTCCATCTTTTAGAAAGTATGCTCGTTTTTGCGGATTCGCGTGTCGTAAGAAAAGCAAGGATGTGTTGAAGAATGTCATCAGACAACTTGCTTATCTGGTCCGAGCATGAAGAATTCATCTATCTATATCAGAATAAAAATAAACTTCGATGAGGAAGTCGACTATATAATGCGGAGAGAGAGAGAGGCTGCTTGGATATTTATTTATAGATTTCAAATAATAAAAGAAACCCTAATTCAGTGAAGGTTAAAATCAAAACCAAAAGGCAAATAAAACCCTAAATTATCTCTCTTCTTTATCTCTATAGTCTCTGCTATTTTAATGTCAAAAGTCATGCCCACGCATGACAAGAAATCTACTCATAATTTTTTAGAAAATTAACTTATAAAAACTATAACTAATTTTTCAGATCTGATATAACAAAAAACACACACATATATATTTAAATAACAAAATTCATAGTTTTGTTAATTTGTCACAAAATTAATCTGTGTTTGCCATAAAACCTTATTCACCCCCCTCTAAGCATGTTTTCAATTGGTATCAGAGCAAGGTCACTCTGTTTGTAAGATTAATCTTTTGAGTTTCTGATTGGCAAACCAAATGGAAGTACATGCCATTAACCATCCTCCTTTATTTAATGGTACAAACTATCAGTTTTCGAAAACTAAGATTAAAGTTTTTCTTCAATGTATAAATCTAGAAATGCTAGAGATCATTGAAAAACCCTTAATTGCTCCTACCACAAATCCTTTATCTGATGTTGACATTATTAGTAACATATAGTTGAAGATAGACCAATCATTGATACAAAATGGGTTTTCAGAAACAAGTTAGATGGGTCAGGGAATATCGTAAGAAACAAAGCACGTCTGATTGCTTAAGGTTATAATCAGATCGAAAAAATTGATTATGACGAAACTTATGCACTCGTAGTAGGACTTGAGACTATTAAGATATTGTTAGCCTTCGCCTATTTCAAGAACCTTAAAGTATTTTAAATAGATGTCAAAAGTGCGTTCTTAAATGGTAAGATAGAAAAAGAGATATACGTAGCACAACCTTTTGAAGATCATAAACACCCTGAATACGTATACAATAACTTATGCGAAAATAAATACATACAATGCGTTGCGCGTATTTGAATTAAAACCAAAGTTACTGAAAACAGATGAGGACGACATATATGAACAAAATATGTTGCATTTTCCAGATTAAATTGCATTTTAAATTCATTTTCTGTATAAGGTTTTGTGAGGATTTTAAAAAAAGGCATGTAATTATTTATGTTGATGCTTTTTAGAGTTCGCTTTTTAGCAAAATAAAGTTATAAACTAAGCCAATCGTACCTGTTTTGACTAAACATATAAGTTAATATAATATATCTAAACATTACTCAATTTCAATATAGAAGAAGAAAACATGCAAAAAAATTTAACCCAATTGAAAGTTGTCTCAAATAGAGATTTTAAGCAAAAACTAAATAAAGAAAGATAACTTAATATTTTAAATAAATAGTTTAACAAAAATATTGAAATAGAATCATATATTTGTCGAGAGCCTTCCATTGTTCTTGATTTCGCTTGTCAAAATATAGCTCACAATCACAATATTAGCTTTTTATATAGGAAAAACTATTTTGTAGAAATCAATAAAATAAGAATTTCTTTCCTATTGATGTGGATTAATTAGTTTAATTAGATTTTCTTCGTTGAATGCATCTTTTACAGAAAAAGAATGAGTGTTTTTTTTTATTGTGGGAAAAAGAAATTTGACGGTGAGACAAAAAACTATCATATACTCTTCTTAGTTAAGTTAATTTTTAATCATGTTCAGTTAGTAATAATTTTATAAGAATTATCATGAAAATATGAATATATGAGAGGGATCAAATATTTAAAAGGTCGCTGGTATTAAGACGGGGTATTTCAAATTTTTTTCGAGCCCATTTCCAATCTTCATTAATTGAAAATGAAAGAGCCAAAGGCAAATTTCATAAAAAAAAAAGTAAAGGGTAAAGTCTAATTTTTTTTAGCTCATACAATTAGAATTCATTAGAAGGAATGGGTCAAATGCAAATTTCATTAAAATGAAAGGGGCCGAAGCTAATTTTCCATGAGAAACATGGTTACAACACATGAGAACACATGAGGACATAAGTGCCATTAAAGGAAATTTAAGGGGTAATTTGGGAAACAAAAAGCTTGCGTTGAAGCTTGATGTGTGCCATGCAGGGGCACACAAAGTTGCCCAAGAATTCAAGAAATATATTATTGCAAAAATGAACTGCATTTCAGCTAAAATTCATTCTCGCAAATCTTTAACGCTTAAGCCAAATTTTCTCTATTTTTTTTATAAATTTTATAAAATTTTTTTGAAAAACAATTTCATAGAAAGTCTCTTAGACATTACATCTTTTATCTATTTTCTGCATTTATTGAATGGAAACTACATAAAATTTGAAAATTTCTAGATCAGTCAACGTTTTCTAGGCGGAGATTTCAATTCTTTTTTACCTCTTAAAAAAACCCAGACATTATTTTTTAAAAATCTATTTGCAGACATTGTTATTTTTGGAATAAAAACACGTAAACCATATAACATGCATAAGTTCCTATACGATGTTATCACTTATGAGATTCATCAAATATGGAAAAAACTAACACATATAAAATAGTTTTTTGAACGACTTTAACCACGTGAAATTTATAAAAAATATATAAATTTATAAAAAAATATATAAGATGCATAGGTTTCTATAAACTGTTATGACTTTTGAGATCTGATTAAAATATTTTCGGTCTATTCATCAATGGAAATATAGAATAAGGCAAATTTATAATAAAAGGTATTAAATTTCATCAAATCCTATTTGCATATAATCGTTAATGAGAAACAAAGAAAGATTATGACAAACTCAAAATAAAAGCTAACGGACCGATTACAAATTTAAAGCCCAACAAGGGGGTGAAGAAAATTTACGGCAAACAAAGTTGAGAGACCAAAATGGGCATAAGGTAAGGTTTTCCGCATTTACATGAGAAAATGCAAAATAATCTTACGAACAAATAAATGTCGGTTATACAACATGTATCAGAATACTTAAGGTGGACTCGATATTCATTTACCAAAGCTATATCAAAACAAATACAAGAAAACAAGACTAACAAGACTACTAAACAAATAGTAAAAGCAAAAGCATCTAAAGAAACTAACCTAGCAAGAATACCATCCATGCATTTGCTAGAAGCTACATCTTCTTATGTACTCAATCGCCATTAGGGGTTGATGATCTCAAGTCATACTCAGGTGCCTCCGTATTACTTGAAGCATCCTGTAGTAGCCAACAGGGACGGACCTAGTCAAGGGCAGGATGGGACCATGGCCCTACCCTATTTTTCGAAACATAAGGAGATATCCTGCGGTCCGTAGCCTCATCTCGATCTCAATCAGAGAAAAAAAATAAGCCTTCTCATCTCTGAAAAAATCAGGTATCTCTTCTCTAAAAACCCTAGCCTCATGGTCCTCATCTCGATCCAAAAATCAGCGCATCATCTCTAAAAACCATAGCTTCTCAGACTCTCGGTCTCATCTCTAAATACCCTCGCCTGAGCCTCATCCTCTTCGTCGGCATTCTTGCCCTCGCCCATCACTGTTGCGGCCTCGCCTCTCCTCGTCTAGTCGCAAGTCGTATTCATTGGTCATCTCCTCTTCTTCGTGAACAGTCGCCTCATTGCCGCTGAAACCCTAGAATCTTGTTGATTCAAAATCTATATGGTATTTTTCTTTTAATCCAAACCCTAAATTTTAATTACTTGATTTTGAATGAATAGCCTGATTTTGTTACATGATTTCAATTACTTAATTTTGAATGAATAACTTGTTAAAAAAATTATGAATGAATAACTTGATTTTGTTAATAACTGTAAAATATAACATGATTCAGACTTGATTTTTGTTAAAAAAGATTGTGAATGAATAACCTGGACCTTAGTCTCATCCTTTGAAAATTCCTGGATCCGCCACTGGTAGACAACTACCTCTTTCAGTTCTGTACTCAAAGCAAATTTATGGTGATGCCATGATGCCATAAAATCCAGTAAAACTACAAGAAACCACTCTATCAAAAAATATATTTTCAGACAGTGGATATATGTTTTACCAGCTATGATGCAGAACTATACCATTAGCTATCATTCAGAATTCCAGAAAACTAATGTCCGAATGACATTTTGAGAAATAAAAATATATAAATCTCTGCAATGCATCTAGCTACTGTAGACTAAAAAGATCCAACCTCTAATCTTCACAGAAATTCAGGACATAATATGAGCGGCAGCAAACAAACAAAAAAAAAATCTACCTATTTTCTTATACCTTTAAATCGAGTTACGTGCACAAATCAAACCAGAGAACAACACATGTAGAAAGTAATATGTTCCTCACTGGGATGGTGCAACACCAGTATTTCCCAATCCCGTCTTAATTGCCTCTATCCGTCGGGATGTCCTTGCGGTCGTGTTTGTCGATGAGGAAGTAGAGGGTGACACTGTGCTTGCGAAGGTCCTTCACGTGGATCGATGGGGAGAGCACGTCGCGGGTGAAGCGGTCGAGGATCAGGATCTTGTAGACGTCGCGGGTGAAGCGGTCACGGGTCTTCTAGCTTGGAATCTAATACATAATGAAAGATCCATATGCATATCTGCCGACGATATGCAAGAGTTGCCTTGCCAATTCTCTGTTTTAACAAATTTTGTATACAGTAGGCTCATATGAGAAGTAACATGCTGCAATTTTCATCCTTCTTTTGCCGGGTTTTCTTATCAAAAGGGGCAACAACTGAACACTGAATCTAATATATTTCACACTATCAGTTTATTCATACGAGCTCTGCCTCACATCCACCAACTTAGTAGACCTGATTTTCTTCCGACGACAACAAGAAGAAGCCTTCATCCCACATTTTTGGGGTTGACTATATGAATCCTCCTTTCCAATTCTGCTCTGTCAGGGGTCATTTTCTCTGCTAAATTAACTTTTCATAATGATCTGACTATGTTTTAACGCCGGCTGTCGGCGGGACAAGGAAGCGTATTTGTGTAATTCAATTAGGAACCTTCCAAATCGGTGCATGCTTCATATGCTTAACAACTTTCCAAATTCATCTATGTCTATTTACAGATTAGGCGATTTTCCTATATAACCTAACAGAATGATCAATGCTACATGAAATTGATATATAGAGTAGATACCAGCTATATTGATCTTCTTTTCCGTTTGTCGGTTATAAAGAATACAAGATGCTTTGGATCAATGAAATCGGTAACAATATATAAGATCAATCACTGTTGTGGCTGTCCTGCTGCAGACGGGGAGTTTTGCCGATAGAGATCGTGATGTGGCCAAGGGATGAGGCTGCTATTATGCTGCGGGAAGCAGCAATCACATTCTACTTGGCAATGCTGTGGCCACTCCCAATTAGCGTCGGCAACTGCATCGGAATCGGCATCGGTCGGGTTGATGACAGCCCGACCATGTGAAGCGGCATCCCTTAGAGGGCCCCAGCACTCGACCCGGTTGAACTCTGGAAGGTTTGAGTGGAAGTAAACATACACCAGCGCCTCCTCAAGCTCTGGGTAGTTATTGAATAGGCTCTCGTCTCCATGAACAAATGCTTTTAATACCTGCACTAATCCGGCTACATCAATCCTCTAGCTACATATACATATTCATAACAAAACCGTACCCATCGATGTCGTGTACCGGCGAAACTTGCCCGTTTTTCATTAAATTTGAGCAAATATTATACGTTTTGTTCTTTTTTCCCCACTTTTTTGGATACCAGGCCGTAACCTATAGTATTTATATGTTTGTTATACTAGAATCAACACAAGGTAAAATTAAGAAAAAGAGAATGATGCACTCACCACTGGAAGCTCCTTGGAAAAGATATAAAAGCGGAGATTGGCAATGAGATCGAGGAGAAAGTGGCCGCCGCTAATATGGCAGTGAACATGAAGGGACATCCTGCCCTTCACCCTCTTCCACTCCGCCACCACCTCATCCCTCTGCAACCGATTGTACCATCCCTGAAGCTGCATGTTCCAATCCATCAATTTACAATCAATCAACTAACGAAACCAACAAAACATCGAACAAATTAACGCAACATATATATATAGAGAGAGAGAGAGACACACACACACACGACTTTGCCAGCAAGTAAAATGTACCTGAGCTCGATTGATGGTGTTGGAGATGGCGAGGGTGAGCTTCGACGTCATGTCACTGTGAGTCAGCGTGTACGTTCTCGGAAGCTTTCCCGGGTGCGGCCTCTCCTCACCGTCCACTCCCACAAACAACACCTTCAGCTTCGACGACTCGAAGATGGCAGGCCCGAATAGCCGAGCAACCTACCAAAATTATCTCTCTTTATAAGGGAAATCATTCTTCTCGTTAATAGAACAAAAAAGCAGAAAAAAGAGACACCTACTGGAGCGATGGAACGGTTTCTTTTCGTAGGGGCCGGCTTCCTGATCTGAAAGGGAGGATTTCTCTTGTGAAGGTCCAAGCAGCATGGAGAAGAAGAGGGCAGCAGGAACGGAGCAGCAGCTGAGGAACCCATCTAATCAGCTAACAAAAAAAGAAGAAGAGAGAATCCGTCTATACAAATGAATGAACAGGGCCTGGGAACAGATACATACAACTGAAGCGCATGTGAAGGGTAAGACTATGTCGAGAGCATGGAAAATATGGTGTATGATTTGGTGGAGGTGAGTGAGCTTGACAAACACGGCTCTAGGTAGTAGATTGTTATAAATTTGCGCACATGCATGTATGGGATGTATGAGATATGATTGGCATGTGCATATAAGCATCATTTAACAACTAGAACCAAGTCTACAAGCTACCAGAGGTATGTGTATCATTGTCAGGAGTTGCTTGGTGGGAAGAAGGAGCTATAGTTAGCTCCGGGTTCTGGGATTGGTATGAATGATGTTGATGTGTTGGGAAAGAAATTAATGGAAAATGAAAAAGGACAAGATAGGGGAAGGAAAAAAGATGGGAGGTATGCGTGGAAGCAAGGGCTTCTCAACCAAAAAACCCAACCGGGCCATAATTTCTCTCTTCAAAACCAAAGACTGCTGAGGATCTCCGCCAAACCAAATAGGCCTTGCTGAATTGGTATAATTTTCTTCTCTAAAATAAAAGTCTGCCGTGAGAGTGATATAAAAAAATTAAAAAAAGAGAGGAAAAAATCTCTACCAAAGGGGATAAAAGATGGGGGAAAAGGAAGCCATTCTTAAAGGGGTGCAATGGTGGTGGGAATTAGGGTTAGGAATCCCCCAAGAACTCGAATGAATTAGGGTTAGGAATTATGTTCTTGCCGGCGCCGGCTCCGGCGCCGGCGCCTGCTCCTCCTCCGATTGGTTTGGTGGTGTCCGCCATCACCATGGACGATGTTGACGACGAATTCATTCTTCATTTTGATTTTTTCGTTTTTATTTCAAATCCAATGGGATCCAATACATACCATGGAAAGAGGAAAGCTATTAGCAAGACTGATTCCAGCAGTGATAAAAAGGGTGAATTGTCAAGACCCCAATGCAGGTTTTCTGGCGGATGAAAACCCCGGCCTCGAATCGGTTGTCAAAAAACCCTATAAAATATTCATGCAGTATCTATATAATTGTTTGCTATATCTAAATAAATCATGCATATCGCGTTGACTATATAGATATCTATAATAATAAAATGCCATAGGAAGGGTTTTTTTCACAATTGAAAACTTTCCGGGGAGGCTTCGGGACCAGGGATTTTTCGTCAGCGAGAAAACCTGCTTGGGAGGTGTTGACGATTTATCTTAATAATAGTAAGGGCATGCCACATCACCATATCCGTCTACTGGGAAGCAGGACATGACAGGTTTTGTTGGCGGCACATGCAGATCAGTTTTGCATGAAGTCTTAAGCAATATATCACAAGAATTATGAGAATCAGCAACTATACATTCCTTATATTTCAAATTTCTTGAATCTATCATAACCATTATTTTTTTTTTATCAAGGTCGTGGATTCTCCCAACAACACCAGCACGAATGTTAATGGCAACACCCCATCACCTACTTTACCATCACCACGTACCGTTGCAGCTCCCATCAACGAGCAAACGGTACTATTTGAGGCTATCAAAAGCCTACCGGAGGGTCAGCAGCAGCAGACTGCTATCCTTATGCACTACTCCGAAGCCGAGGCATTCGGAGTCGAACAATTCCGGGCACTGCATCCAAAACACTTCTCAGGAAAAGAGAACCCACTGGAGATGAAAGAATGTGCTCAATCGATTGAAGATGATCTGGCAACAGCTCAAGTGCCAGATATTACTTGGGTTAGAGTTGCGAAGCTGCAACTGATCGATAACGCCAGAGTCTGGTGGAAGGCTGAAGAAAGCCGTCTCACCCAACCGATCGAGTGGAAGACATTTCGCGATCTGTTCGATACAAAGTATTTCCCTGAGACTGCTCGTTTTCACCCAGGAGACCGGGATGATCATTTAACCGGTCCAGTCCAGACTTTTACTTCTACTGCAAAAGGACAAGACACCCGGCGAAGGACTGCAGGCGTGCAAATGGCATGTGTTTGGTTTATGGCGCAACCACTCACGCCATAGGAGCATGTCCATACTGTTTCAACACAGCTCCAGCACCCATACCAGCAATTATAGTTCCACAGCGGCCAACTATTCAAGCACCTGCACCCCGTTTAGCTCTCCCTGCACCAGCTCCACGTGGACCTCCTGCACAGCCTCAATGTCAGTTCCATCAGGCACAGAGAAACATGTCTCAAGGGCAGAGAAACATGCCCCAAGAACAGAGGAATGTGCCATCAGAAAGGAGGAATGTACCACGACGTCAGGCTTTCACAATGACGGTCGAGGAGGTCGAAGCCACAGGCCAAGTCATCACTGGTAATTCCCAATCCTTTCAAACATTTTCAATCCTTGTATATCTCTATAACTTTTCCTATATCTAAACCTAATCTCACACAACTTAGGTACTATACTAGTAGCCAACCTATCTGCTTTATCACTCTTCGACACTGGAGCATCACATTGCTTTATGTCATAAAGGTTCGTCCGAACTCATGCGATTCCACTTATACCGCTCGTATCCGGCTGAAATGTCAGTTCAGAAAACGACGTTCTAAAAGCAAATTTGAAATACGATATGTGTCCAGTGGTCGTCTGCAGTAGAGAATTTTATGCGGACTTCAAGGTGCTGGACATACCGAACTTCAACATAGTCTTGGGAATGGACTGGTTGGGAACTTTTTTCGCTACTATCGACTATCGCCAAAGCAGAGTAGTGTTCGAAATACCATATCATCCAGTGTTCTATTTCTAGAGTGGAGACCGTATCTTGAAACCTAGTGTCCACAAGGCAAAACCAAAGAAGACAGTGGTTGCAGCATTACAAGCGGAAGAATCGAAGCCAGAGATAGTTCGAGGGTTCGAAGATGTATTTCCGGAAGATATATCAGGTTTGCCTCCTGATCGAGCTCTTGAATTCATAATCGATTTACAACCTGGTGCGCAACCTGTAATCAAACCTCCATAGCTGTTAAGTCCAGAAAGATTGAAGGAGATCCGCATTCAGTTGGACGAACTCCTGAAGAAAGGTTGGATTCGTCCCAGTACTTCAAGTTGGAGATCTCCGGTATTAGCTGTGAAGAAGAAAGAAAGTTCATACAGGATATGTGTAGATTATCAAGCTCTGAACGAAGTGAAGATCAAGAACAAGTATCCATTACCGCGCATCGATGATCTTTTCGATCAGCTAAGTGGGTCTTGTGTATTTTCAAAGCTAGATTTTCGTTCGGGTTATCATCAGGTGAAGGTCAAAGAGTTCGCTTGGCAGATATCCGGCCCAGACATACTGTAGACATCCGCATAAGATATTGGCAGGCGTCTGTCTTTATAGTCACGAAACTCTAGAGCGCTATCCAGACGTCTAAATAAGGATAAGTCAGATGTCTGGTATTCTCATCGAAATAACAGAACGTTTGGCAGATGTCTGAAGCTCAATAGGATAGACGTCTGCATAAGGGAAGATCACGCGTACGAGGCGGAGGCAGACGTCTATCGAAATGAGCTTTAGACGTCTGCCTTGCTGATAACACCAAATCTTCGAGTTCTTTGTGATAATACTGGATCTTCAAAATAGGAAATCTTCAGGGATCTAAATGAGAGGCATATCTAACATATATCATTATGAATATTGTCTGGAAACATCAAATACCTTGTTTTTTCGATTGTTTTTTTTTTGGAAATATAATTTTTGAAACATCGCGGTACCAAAACAAAGCGAAACCAAAAAAGGAAAGAAGAAGCAAGTTAGATCAATTTGAATGGGAAATGAGCTTTTGAATTTAGAAGTTTCTCTAGCTCAATCACCTTTTTAGTCACAAATTTATTTTCATCTACATTAAACAGAAAGGTATCTGATAACACCAAAAACTAGAATTGATTCACAAACTTCTCTTTATTCTCATTCTTGTTACAATTTAATTTACTAGAATATCTCAAACCAAGGTCTCCTTGGTGTGTGCAGGGTTTGAAAGGTTTAAACTACCCATAAACATAAGATATAATAGGGGTCATATGATATTATAAAAACAACAATTGAACATCTTCGTAGCTAACAATTTAGATTTCATCATATTAATTAAAGTATAACTGGCTTAGAGATATTTCAATGCTTGTTCTGAAAAGTTGCCAAAGATGGAATTTTTTTGCTTGAAACTAAGTAGAAAGTCCAATAACAATAAGAAATGACTACTGAACCATCATATTAAATTTTTGTTTGAAACTAAAAGTTGTCGTCATATAATTTTTTGTTTGAAAGGTTTAAACTATCATTAAGTGTTTTATGATATTGGGGTGGACTAATGAGCCACCTTTTACCTCAAAATCAATAAGAAATTACTTGGGACTTGAAGTACTTTGGAGAATTAATTGTAAGAAAAATAAAATCAGAAATTAAACGATGTCATTTAAAATAAGTAAAATTTTGGAGATGCCATAGAGTGAAAGCAAAAAACCATTTGGGAATTCACCCGTGCGCGCAAATGCGTATATTTTAAAATAGAGATTGTTTTTAAGAAATATTGCGTACGCGAGATCGTTCTCGTTTTAAAATTTATAAACCGTAAGTGCACCGCGCGTTGTAGCAAGCCGCCATGTACGGGTCGATCCGCAGAGAATTGTGTATTGGGTCTTGTGATTTAAGTTTTAACAAATAACGAATGTGTTTGTTTTGTCACTAAAAATAAAGAAAGAATACGAAAACAAGAAAAGCAAGCAAAGAAGTTAAGGAAGAAATTGGTCGTGGCTTTGGCTCGGAAAGTCGAATCGCGACGATTCCTTCGTCGCTCTCTTGATCATGAGTTGTCTGTCCTTACGTCGATCCCGGCATGAAGCATGATTTGTCAAGACAGTTGCGAATCACAAATCATCAAATTCCGATATTCGCCGCAAAATACGAAACGGGTCCGTTTTATTCACTTACTGTTTGTATGTCCAACCTTAGGATATCAACTGTAGGGTTCCTAGGCACTCTAATAAGGTTCTACAAGGTATCAACCATGCACGATTAAAAAAAATAGCCGTGCCGAACAACCCTAACCAAGATCGTATACAAGAGATCATGCGAAAACTAGCAAGTTAAACATTTTAACTACAAGTGAAAGGGATTACAACCTTTGTAGATCCGGTCCTTCACTTCTAAAGCTCCGTGTTGACGTCCCTTCGCTGCGATCATCGAGATCCCGGACTCGAGTGATGGTTTCCTCGGAGAAATGAGCGGGCTAGGTCGTTGACTTCGAGACCGAATATGATCTACGTCGAGGAGACTCAAACTCAAGTTATTCCTTCACTTGGTCATGAACTTTGTGAAGAGAACATCCTATACTACATGGCAAGTAGTAGAGGATGAAGAAGTAGGAAGTGGGCTCACTTTAGAATTGATTTTCTCACACTTTTTCTCATGGCACCATTAGAGCTAGCAAGCTTTTCATGGAGCTTGATGAAGAAGAAGAAGAAAGAATAATCCATCCAAATGAAAACTTATCCTTTGAATTATTGCACCATGGTTGAGTTAAGCCCTCATGCTTAACTCATGTAGAGAATTAACCAAACTATGAGGTTAAGGGTTGGGTTAACTAATATCCTTAGGAATGACAAAAGAGTTGACTTTGTCAATGTTGCATACAAGCTTTTACAAGCTTGATAACATTGACTAAAGTCTCATCTCTTTTGTTATTCTTAAGGAAATAAGTAAACCCTAATTTAACCTAAACTTGATATAAGTCTGATACACCCATCTTGTATGTATCACCAAGCATGATACAAACATGTACACTTGCATATATCACATATAATAATGTGCACAATCTAGTGAGAAAATCAATCTTAAGTGAACCAATACTAGTTAATGTAAAGTAATATATCAAATATATAATTATACATTAAATCATTAAATCAACACTTGATTTAACGATCCGGTCATATCGCATATAACCGACTAATATCTAGTGTATCAATGTATCGAATCAACACTTGATTCGGTAACCCGGCTATATCTCATATAACCGTCCGATGATACAAATCGCGAGAATAGAATACAGTATCACATACTGGTATTATTCTCGGTCCCGCACATATCTCATATGCGCTCCTATTTCGTTTCGCTTGAGCCAGGAAACCTCTGTGTAGGAATCTAAAGACTCGTCAATACGCCGGCAGTAGGTGGTGATCATATCAATCACCCACAAGCCGCAAGCGATTTGCTAAACGTAACGGCCACCCGGATATTGAGTGATCAGAAGATCAACGAGCAAGCCTGCTCACACTCCTGCGAATCCAATCAGTAACACTTACCGCACAGTCCGGTCTGTTCGTTTGATATGTCGCATATCTCGCCTAGGGATGGTAAACGTCAGACCCCAGCAGCTTGATAAGTCATGTCGACGTAAGGTCCATAATAAGCATGAAACTACTGATAACACTTACCAGTAAATCAGTGCAACCCTGGCCAGGGATTTCCAGTTATGGCCAGTCGAGCATAGCGCAACATCAACCCCCAATACCGAGATAGACGAATCCCCTCCTATCGCTCATTGCCTCCATGTGAATCGGGACAGTACCCAAAAACCACCTGTTTGCATGACTCAGTAGAGCCGTGGTAGGGTGGAAATCAAAGCACAGTGGGAGACACACAAGACTCTATGACGATCTCGGGTCAACAGACTAAGCTGTACCAGTGTCACTAGAGAACTGCCATCTGACGTGAGGTATAATACCATCTGGGAGTTCTCAGCGAGTCCGTCCAGTGTACCCAGTCTCCACTGAGCACCCGCATACCGTCTCTGATGTCAAACATCAATGGATATGAGATCATCCATCGCCCATCACATGGGTCGAGAAGATATACGCTAGTCTACTCTGGAATATCGATGCCCCGTCTCGATATTCCCACGACTAGGAACATTGAAGGATGTACTCATGGACTACCCAGGCCCCACTAGTATGATCTACATCATAGTCCTGGAAGTCGAGTATACATCCTAAGGGCTTTATCAACATGTAATAGAGAGACAGCAAGTTTACATGTTAAGATAAAGAGCAACCAGATAGCGTAATATCATGTCGAGCAAGAAAGTCCTCCCTATATATGTACCAGCATCCACTACATTATACATCTCATGTACAGTAATGGCCTCTAGGGCATACATATAACTAACAATCTCCCACTTGCACTAGGGCCATCTGTAGCAGTGGTTGCAGTATCTCATACTCAACCATCCCATATAAGTCTCTCTCTGGGAAAAGGTCTTTATGAGTGGATCCGCCGTGTTGTCCTCTGAGTCTACTTTCCTAACCTCGATCACCCTGGAGATCAACTATCTCCATGATCAGGTGATACTGCCTTGGAATATGTCTGGGTCACTGATGGGACCGTGGTTCCTGGGCCAAAGCCTCACTTTCATTGTCATACAATGGTAGGAACCTAGTTCATCTCATGAACTAATATATACCCAAACTGTCTCTTTGGTAGTATCTTTGATAGCGATGTCACCAGCCTTTATCGTCTAGTGTGCCACGGTATCTAGCTTAGAACTCTTCCAACATACCGTCCCTCCACTGAGGGTAAATACAATGCCTGTGACTGACATTCAGTCAACCTTACCACCCTGGAAGCTGTCCAGTGATTCTCCCCGGGATCGATTGATACCATCTCACTACACCTAATGAGAATCCTAATATCCATTTAGATCTATCTCATAGATCCAAAACCCAGGATTTAGGAGGTATCACCTTTATCCTATTTGGAGAATCCTTGTGATAAGAGGAGATTGACCGTGCGTAGCATAGGAAACTCTTTTCCTATCAACTGTATGTTGTCCATGTACAATACGAGGATGTTCACCTTACTCTCTACTACCTTTTTGTATATACAAGGTTCATCTACCACTTTGATGAAGTCAAACTCTTTGACTACCACATCAAAACAGATGTTCCAATTCCGCGATGCCTGCTTTATCCTGTAAAGCAACTTGCACACGTTTCCGCTGCTCCCACTGTTTACGAAGCCCTTTGGCTGTATACTTATAGACGTTCTCTTCTAAATCAATATTTAGAAAAGCAGTCATGACACCCAACTACCAGATATCGCGGTCATGGTATGCAGCAATGGCAAGTAGGATCCAGATGGACTTAAGCACAACCACTGGAAAAGGTTTCATCATTATCCACGCCTGGTCGATGATGAAAACCTTTAACAAGTCTGGCTTTGAAAGTCTCAACTTTTCCATCTACACCAAGTAATCTTCTCAAGATATGCTTGCTCCTGATGGGAATTTAACCCTTCAGATATAGCAACCAAAGTCCATACTTTGTTGGTGTACATGGATTCCATCTCAGATCGCTAAGCATCCAGCCATTCTTACAGAGTCCCTACTCTTGATGGCCTGCTCGAAACTAGTTGGGTCATCATCTCATGATGCAATCCTCGCTCCCACTGTCATCGAGAAACCGAAGTATCTCTCAGGCGGATGAGGAACCCTGCTAGATCGGCGGAGAGGCTGAGGTTCGTCGGAACCTATTGAATCTTTTGGTTCTACCAAATCATTTGCTGTAGTTTGTATAGATGGAACCCATTCCAGTTCTACCTCATAACCACTAATTTCTTCATAAGAAATTTCCTTTCACAAAGGTGGTATGTTGAGAAACAAAACATATTTTGTTCCTCTGTTAGGTAGAAGATATTCCCTTGAGAATGCTTGGGATATCCAACAAACTTCTACAGAACTGTCTTTGCCTCGAGCTTGTCCGGATTTTGCTTTTAGACATAGGCCGGACAACCCCAAATCTTAACAAACTTAAGATATGGGCTCTTCCCATTCCATATCACATATGAAGTGGTAGGCAATGGATTTGATTGGAACCCCATTCAATAGGTATGCAGCTTCTCAAGTGCATAACTCCAAAAGGAAATAGGAAACTCAGTAGTACTCATCATAGAGCGCACCATATCACATAGGGTGTGATTACTCCGTCCCGATACACCGACGTGCTGTGGTGTATACGGAGGAGTAATGCTGAGAGAGAATCTCATTCTCTTTTAGAATAGTCCAGGAATCCCGTGCTCAAGTATTCTCCTCCTTGATCTCATCATAGGACTTAATACTTCTACCCGGTTTTGGTTCTCTACTTCTAACTTATATTCGGTGATTATCTGAAAAGTTTCGGACTTGTGTTTCAACAGAAACATATGTCTGAATCTAGAGAGATCATCAGTGAATGTAATGAAGTACAAAGAACCGGTCCTGGCATGTGTAGACTGCGGACCTTTATACATCACTATGTATCAGTCCCAAGAGTTCACTAATTCTTTCTCTGTTTTCAGTAAACGGAGCTATGGTCATCTTATCTTTGTGACATGACTGACAAGTTTCATAAGATGTAAATTTAAACTGATTTAAATATGCATCTAAATGTAACTTAGCTAGTCGGGTCGCATTGATATGACCTAGTCTACAATGCCTCAAGAAGAATTCGTTCATTTCTGAACTCTTCCTCTCGTGTGTGTTTTGTATACTAAGAACTGTAGTTTGATTTAGAAAGTCAATACTTTTAGATAACGTGTCTGAACCGATCAACTCTTGATATAGGAAATGTTCAAAACATTATCCAACAATACAAAATTATATCCTTTCTTTACTAGTAAAGAGACCGATATGATGTTGTATATCAGGTTCGGTATCTAATAACATTCGTTCAGAATCAATGTATTCTGGTAATACAGGGTGATAGTGACCAACAGATTTGGTTGCAACACTTGCACCGTTTTCTGTCTCATGAAACTTATCACCCGTTCTCAGTTCTCTATCTTTCTGTAGCCCATGTAACAGATTATATATGCGGGATCCTGATCCGGTATTTAATACCCAGGACATAGAGGATACTGAGAAACAATTCTTTGTAATGAACACACCCGAAGAAGATGCATCATCATGCACTTTCTTCGTTTGGGCAGTATGGGAATCCTGGTATTCCCCTAATTCCTGCTCGGTCTTATAACAATTATAAGTTGGAGCGGGACCAACGTTCCCCAGCTCAGTATAACAAGCGGGTTCGGTCAATACATCCATATTATTATCTTGATTAAGGCGTGACATGGTCGCTACCTGGAGAGAGAGAGAGAGAAGAAAATACTCTGCGTGCGCTCTTGCAAGATTAGATTGGTTATATATATTTTATCTAATCAGGATGGCTCCCACTGTTTTTATCAAATCTTCCTTCAAATCCTAAAAGGAAAGACTAGCCGGGATTAATTACACTCTACAAGTTCGCCAATCTTTCAGCCAGTCCAGTGCCGGTACTTTGAGGGAGGTTCCCCGTGCTTTCGCACGGACCTAATTAAAATAAATCTCGTTTTCTCAGGGGCGTAACCCCATTGACACCTTTCTAGACACCTACTTGATCGGCTAATTGTAAAGTGCAAAACTCTCCCAGGAGTAACAATTACTCGCAGCGGGTATCGGGATCCAACTATCTCATAGAAGGTATGCAATCTCATTGCAAATTTCAATACTTGAAACTCTCGATAATGGTTTTTACCCCTAGCACTTATGACCTTAACCATGGTCAACAAATCATAAGCACTAGTCAAGCTCTACCCGTCATTTCGTGATTAATTAGACCCACCCACATGACCCTTAACTAAGGTCAACAAAGACACGCGACTGTCCTAACTAATCGCATCATATGCGGTGTAGGAAGACATCACTTAGCCACCGTACACTGTGCCTTGACTATGGTCAACAAACACAGCACGAATACTAAGTACTCTACTTCCTAAAATGACGGAGGGTTGCGGATGGTTTTTAAGAAAACCTTTAACGCTTTGAACTTGATCTCGCTGCAGAATCAAATGGTTTTAAATAGAGTGTTTTTGAGGCTTTTACTAGTTTCGCTAAAGAGGTCACTCCCGGTGAAGGGATCTCGGCTCTTTCCTCGTCAAATGAGGTGCATGATATTCATAATACCACTATGCAAAGCAAGAACTAAAAAAGCAATCAAAAGACAAACTGAAGGTTGTAGCATCTGCTAGTTATTGCTAAAGAGGTCACTCCCGGTGAAGGGATCTCGGCTCTTTCCTTATCGAATAAGGTGCTGGATGATTTACAAGGAACACCGCTATGCAAAGCAACAACTAGAGCTACCTAATTTTTGAAATTCGATTCCACAACATCATTTAGGTTTATTTTCTTTCATTAATCTCATTAATGAATGTCCCATCATTTAAGTCCACCTAAACATCACAGATAAATACAACATACACTTATGCCATCCGCATTCGCCTCGATGTCCCGTCTGCACCGTTAGGTTAGGTAACTAACGGCAGAGCGGGACAGGGCTAGCGCGGGTGTAAAACATAAACAACGTCTATATAATATATCATATATACTATATACAGTATCTATCTGAACATATCACATGATCACATCACAGATAACGCAGCAGAAAATATCATATGAAATATTGGATATATTAGGACGTCCGTGTTTTATTTTGAGCCTGTATAAAACACGGATTCCACGGTCGTGATGAATAGCCAATCCCATACCCCTAGACCCCTACGAGAGCGGCAAGCAACCCTACCAATTCTAGAGTTAGGAGACCCGGACTCGACTCCTCGAGATGGTCTCCCACTGGACCCTAGAACCCGGTTACCTGTGCTCCCCGCCTTGGGTCTATCCTAATGCGGAAAAATAAATAATATACAATGGTGACATCATCCTCAGCCCGGAAGTGCCCAAATAAAAGAATATTACATACAAGTTTTTTACATGAATGAAAATGAAAAAGCACTCATCTCACATAAAAAAATCCGGCTATTCAAACACGACGATCCAATATAACATATCCAGCAACACATAACATCGCATGTCATCAACATAAGTAAATATGCCCATCCCAATTGTCGTTGACATATAGCAACAAAACCGGCGATATCACATATTACACTTACGGTCGCAGAAAAGAAAGTGTAAAACTACAACAGTTGGAATCCGCAATTTCCTTAGACATCGCATGCCTAATTATATGAATTCTTTAGACACCACATGCCTAACTATTATAAACCCCGCATTTTAGTCTCATTATCGAAAACTCTTTTCAATATCAAGTCGGGCAATTCAACAAGATTCCCGACATCCTGATCGAATGCTCGTCGCAAACTTTAGTAGACGGCCGCACCCCCGGATGCCGTCGACGAAGTGCACTAAAGCGGAACACCGCTGCCGCGAGCACCCGAACGGATGCTTTTGGCTACGGGGTTCTCCTACAGTCACTTGGTCGGGGCTATGGGGCGTGGCTATCTATTAAGTTTACCCGGCGAGTATCCGCGTACGCTACGTGATTGCGACGGACTTTTGATCACATCAAAATCCCGTGGCAACTGATCAAATGAGACTAAAATGCTATGTCTATAACATTCAAATTAGTTATCTTATAACTACTTGTGGATTCCAAATATTGTATCACATTCCAGATAAACAGACAATGTTAAACTTTCCGATCGAATAATCAAACACCCAAGTTTTCCCAAATTGCTCAACACTTGAAACAAGTTTAAAAACATCCATTTCATGCCACAGTACCAACGGTCCAGCCGTAGAAGGGTCAAACCAACACCTCACATGTGGCACGCCGTACCGCCCCAAATCCTAAGGTTCAAAAGGCAGTTCAAGACGGTCACATAATCGAGTTAAGGTTTGTTGTCTTCTAAAGGGTCCATCAAGTAACTTGCACGATTTAGAACGTTCTTAAACTACGGAAAAATCCAACACTTGGAAATTTTCCGGCAGGGGAAAAAGTGAGTTATTGATATCCGGTCGAACTTTTTAACACGATCTAAAAATTACTTGGACAAACTAAACAAAGTTAAATTATCCGATCGAATCAACGAGTCCCCAATACAACCCTAAGAAAACTCAACACTTGAGTGGAATTAAAAAATTCCTAGAAAAAATTGACAAGAAATGACCTAAGAATAAATATATGAAGTATGAGGGACTAAGTCATAATTTGGGCCGCGGAACCGCCGCCAAACCTTTGGTTTGGCCGCGGTTCCGCGGTCATATAGACGAATCAGTGGGCCGTACTTCACAGTAATTCTTAGTTTTTCCTGATTAATTTTCTGAGCATTTTTAATTCATAAAAAATAACAGTTTTGAAAATTGTCCAGAGAAGGGTATTCGTCGGGGTTTACGGGTTCGATCGGACTTTAAACTTCGTCTAGACTTCCCGTAAAGCTCTAGCTTGGCTCTGATACCACTGTAGGGTTCCTAGGCACTCTAATAAGGTTCTACAAGGCATAAACCATGTCCGATTAAAAAAAATAGCCGTGCCGAACAACCCTAACCAAGATCGTATACAAGAGATTATGCGAAAACTAGCAAGTTAAACATTTTAACTACAAGTGAAAGGGATTACAACCTTTGTAGATCCGGTCCTTCACTTCTAAAGCTCCGTGTTGACGTCCATTCGCTGCGATCATCGAGATCCCGTACTCGAGTGATGATTTCCTCGGAGAAATGAGCGGGCTGGGTCATTGACTTCGAGGCCGAAAATGATCTACGCCGAGGAGACTCAAACTCAAGCTATTCCTTCACTTGGTCATGAACTTTGTGAAGAGAACACCCTATACTACATGGCAAGTAGTAGAGGATGAAGAAGTAGGAAGTGGGCTCACTTTAGAATTGATTTTCTCACACTTTTTCTCATGGCACCATTAGAGCTAGCAAGCTTTTCATGGAGCTTGATGAAGAAGAAGAAGAAAGAATAATCCATCCAAATGAAAACTTATCCTTTGAATTATTGCACCATGGTTGAGTTAAGCCCTCATGCTTAACTCATGTAGAGAATTAACTAAAGTATGAGGTTAAGGGTTGGGTTAACTAATATCCTCAGGAATGACAAAAGAGTTGACTTTGTCAATGTTGCATACAAGCTTCTACAAGCTTGATAACATTGACTAAAGTCTCATCTCTTTTGTTATTCTTAAGGAAATAAGTAAACCCTAATTTAACCTAAACTTGATATAAGTCTGATACACCCATCTTGTATGTATCATCAAGCATGATACAAACATGTACACTTGCATATATCACATATAAACAATGTGCACAATCTAGTGAGAAAATCAATCTTAAGTGAATCAATACTAGTTAATGTAAAGTAATATATCAAATATATAATTATACATTAAATCATTAAATCAACACTTGATTTAACGATCCGGTCATATCGCATATAACCGACTAATATCTAGTGTATCAATGTATCGAATCAACACTTGATTCGGTAACCCGGTTATATCTCATATAACCGTTCGATGATACAAATCGCGAGAATAGAATACAGTATCACATACTGGTATTATTCTCGGTCCCGCACATATCTCATATGCGCTCCTATTTCGTTTCGCTTGAGCCAGGAAACCTCTGTGTAGGACTCTAAAGACTCGTCAATACGCCGGCAGTAGGTGGTGATCATATCAATCACCCACAAGCCGCAAGCGGTCTGCTAAACGTAACGGCCACCCGGGTATTGAGCGATCAGAAGATCAACGAGCAAGCCTGCTCACACTCCTGCGAATCCAATCAGTAACACTTACCGCACAGTCCGGTCTGTTCGTCTGATATGTCGCATATCTCGCCTAGGGGTGGTAAACGTCAGACCCCAGCAGCTTGATAAGTCATGTCGACGTAAGGTCCATAACAAGCATGAAACTACTGATAACACTTACCAGTAAATCAGTGCAACCCTGGCCAGGGATTTCCAGTTATGGCCAGTCGAGCATAACGCAACATCAACCCCCAATACCGGAAGAGACGAATCCCCTCCTATCGGTCATTGCCTCCATGTGAATCGGGACAGTACCCAAAAAACCACCTGTTTGCACGACTCAGTAGAGCCGGGGTAGGGTGAAAATCAAAGCACAGTGGGAGACACACAAGACTCTATGACGATCTCGGGTCAACAGACTAAGTTATACCAGTGTCATCAGAGAACTGCCATCTGACGTGAGGTATAATACCATATGGGAGTTCTCGGCGAGTCCGTCCAGTGTACCCAGTCTCTACTGAGCACCCGCATACCGTCTCTGATGTCAAACACCAATGGATATGGGATCATCCATCGCCCATCACATGGGTCGAGAAAATATACGCTAGTCTACTCTGGAATATCGATGCCCTGTCTCGATATTCCCACGACTAGGAACATTGAAGGATGTACTCATAGACTACCCAGGCCCCACTAGTATGATCTACATCATAGTCCTGGAAGTCGAGTATACATCCTAAGGTTTTTATCAACATGTAATAGAGAGACAACAAGTTTACATGTTAAGATAAAGAGCAGCCAGATAGCGTAATATCATGTCGAGCAAGAAAGTCCTCCCTATATATGTCCCAGCATCCACTACATTATACATCTCATGTACAGTAATGGTCTCTAGGGCATACATATAACTAATATCAACACTAAACACAAGGGTTAGCAAGTATACCACAACATCAAAACACAATTAGTGAGTGAGAGCAAATGATTTCAGTGTTAGGTGTGCTAGGAGTTTGTGATGGCATATGGCATACGAAACCGAAAGATTTATCAAGTCATTTAACCACAAAATACCATATCCAAGTTTAGCAAACTTAACACCGAATTAATTCTAACGTTAGGCTTGCAAGATGGGGTTTGTGGGAAGAATATGGTATATGATGAGGTTACAAAGTAATCATAGAATCAATATACTATATCAACCCTTCCAAGTTACAATACTAAGTTTATAATCAAAATTAAGCACATTAAATATTAACAAGAGAAGGAGGAGGCAAAGCATTTCATCTCACTTCCTACCATTAGCACAACCAAAGAAGATTAGTTAAGCATAATAATGAAAAGAAAGGCATGTAAAGAAAGGAGAGCAAATAAACAAAGCAATAACAAAACAATATATTAACGCTTGAAGAAGAGGTACAAGATATTGGTAACTTGTTCAATCTCCATAATGAAGCTCTCAAGAGAAAACTTCAAGAGGGAAGAAGAAGAAGAAACCAAGCAATAGCCTACTCACTCTCAAGCCTAAACCAAAAAGCAAACTAAAACAAAACTGTATTTTACATGGTCTCCCTTCCCTTGCTCATTGATTTGGCTTTTATGGGCACCAAAAAAGATTAAACAAGTAATAAGAATGAGATGATGCGACTACAAGGAAGGGACATGGAAAAGATGGGGACAAATGGAGCAAGGGGGCCGGTGAGCTCGGTTTATTTAGACGTGTGGCCGGTCCAAATCCGAGCACTGTGGCTCGTATTCATGTGATGGTCTTGTGTCTACTCCAACATCACTCTGGTGCTGCTTATTTTATAATTTTAAGCCTGGTTTGCATGCAGAGATTTGGAGGGAACTTGAAGCAATGCATCACATTAATACTTTTAGCATTCAATGCACATCACATCCATACATGCTCATTTTGTGCCAAGGCAGCCCCCCATCATGGCCCATGCAAAATAGTCATGTGCACACTTGTATGTGTTGGACCAAAATTGTTGTGCACACATTTATTTGCAAAAAGAACTCTTTAGGTATTGGTCGGTTTTCTGTTCTGTTTGCAGTGTCGGCTCTCAAACGTTATATCCGTGATATTGAGTTTGTTTCCAGTATTTCATCAAGAACAGCTGTAATCTGTAATTACTGAGCAGACACTGATTAAAAGCACCAATAAATAACAAAATAGATAATGAATAAGCGGTATTAAAATGCAGTTTTCTGAGATGAACAAATACCCCCAAACTTATCTTTTGCTCGTCCCGAGCAAAACA
This sequence comes from Agapanthus africanus, assembly GCA_030015575.1. Classification (NCBI taxonomy): domain Eukaryota; kingdom Viridiplantae; phylum Streptophyta; class Magnoliopsida; order Asparagales; family Amaryllidaceae; genus Agapanthus; species Agapanthus africanus. The sequence goes on from JASDDO010000290.1 coordinate 36,327, forward strand.
AAAAATCCTAACCTCACTTTCGCAGGGAACGCGATTGTCTGAGCATATGCAACAAGCCGTTAAACCTCTAAGTGTCTCTAATAGGAGAAGTGTTGTCTCCTGAGGGTTTTCAGTGGATTACACCCACAAAATCTAGTCAAATTAGTATCGTGGAGAAACTATTGATTCTAATCTTAAGGTTAAGAATCAAAGTTAGAAGTTCTATTACCCAAGTCAGAAACGTTAAACCCTATTTTTCAATCCTCGCAATTTGTTTAACATAAGCTCATACGCGTCTTTGCGTGATTGTGTGGATAGTGTCCATAAGGTCTTAAGAACTTTGATTAGGTTCATCATGTCATAATTACAGACCAGGATAGACTTCTAAAGGATCACACGAGTTTGAACAGAGTTAAGATTTTCTCAAGTTTTTGTTCTCCGGTTAGATTTCAAGTCAGAATATATCTCGTTTTTAATAGAGAACCTAAGTCTTATTTTTCACTCCTACCTTTTACATGTTTTTGTTCATACACATCCTTCGTTATCGTGCAAAACGTCTTATATAAATATACCTTCATATCTCTACGAAAAAACTGTTTTAATAAAAAACTCTTCTCCGCCAAAATTATTGTCCCACAAAGAACCGTGAGGACTTTTAACTCGGAGAGAACACTTGTTAAGATTGTTTTATTTGGCGATTGGAAACTTGGCGAAGTTTGGATCAACGACTCCCAAACCAGATGGTTTTAGGGTATTAGGTGTGGAGACACCCCAAGGACTTAATTACCCAAGTTACCAAGGCCACAAAACAAAAGACCCATTTTAATTTTAAAATATTCTGAATTCAGTGAAAACGGAGATATAACCAACATTTCATTAAATCCGAAGGCGTTACATGTGATAAGGCGTGTAATTACTCCAACAAGCTTGCAGATGGGTTATTTTTCAGATTTATAGCTTTTATTTAAACCTCAATAAAATTCTTCATATTCACTTTACCTTATGAATTATTCTTGATGTTACTTAACTCAGAACAAATCTGTTTGATCCTAAAAATGTTTTATCAGTTTTCAAAAGTTTTTTTAGACATGTCAGACTTTCATCAAATTCTCAAACACATATTACACGTGTAAAGTGTTATAAAAGATGTGTATCGGTTATGGTTAAACTCAAAAGAGGGTTATCTTTCGGGTCGTCAGTCTCACGAAAAGAATTTAGTTATTTCTAACTTATCAACCGAACCGTCGGACTTTGAATCTAAGTTCCCCCGCTAGCTGACATGATAAAGTTTTTATATTTTTAGGAAATTTTTTCAATTTTTATGGGTTTTTAAAATATGTATGCAATGCAGAATATACACATGATGCAGCAAAATAAACGCAATGCCCACCCCCAAACCTGAGTTTTACGATGTCCTCATCGTTGCCCCCTTCTCCGGTAGCTAGACTTAGACATCAGGGTGAGAATTCTATTCAAAGAAAAAGAAAAAAACCTAAGACTAATTACAATATTTACATGTTAAAAGACTGGGTTAGTTCAGAAATTAATACCAGCCATTTAAAGATTTTGTCTATATAGTGCAATGGCTGGTAAAAGAATATGTATATACAAAGAAAAAAGAAAAGGTATAAGTTAGATGTTAGTGAAGGGCATGGGCGTGTAAAAGTAGAGATCGGAAGATGTTGAAAGTGAATATGAAATTTTGAAGAGTTTAAAGAATTGTTTCCTGGATGAATTGAATGTTCAAAAAGCACGTGTTGAGTTCTAAAGTCAAGTTCGTGTAAAAACTGGAGTTCATCCGCAAAAAGTTCAGCAAAAGAAAGGTTTTTAGGATGTTCCCAAATTGATCCTGACTCAAACTCACCAAGAATATCAAGTTCATCCGCAAAAATTTCCTCAAAACTTGCTATGAAAGAATGGTTTTCAAGGTCGTTTTCCTCCCTATAATTTTTCACAATCCTATTCTTATCATTATGGTTTTCTAACTCTCCCAATACCATTTCTTCCTCATCACATTCACATATAGGTAGGTATATGTCATCCAAAAAAGTAGGTTCCCACACTGACATTTCTTCCGAAACAATATCACCAGGTGATACAAAAATTGTGGGTTCCTGATCATTAATCTCTTCCGACAATCTATCCAAACCATACCCGTAAAAATCACAAGATTCCTCCTTTAAAATTGGAATGCACAAATTAGTCGGAGCTTTTTCTTTTGTGTCCTGATAATACTTAGTCAATTCAATTGCATCGTCATCTATGAAATCATCAAAATTCGATTGATCGTTTATCTCACTCGGGTGACTTCCTAGATGACAGACATTAACACTATTGGGTTCTAATTGACTGTGTTCACTCCCTAGAATCCTCACAGCTAAATGTTTCGCGTGTTCCTCTATTATAGCTAATGATTGAGCTTGAGCAAGAAACAATTGCTCAGACTGCTGTATGCACAGGGCTAGCGTGGAAGCTGATTGATTCTCGACCGCAATCATTACTTCAATACCCTTCTCTAAAATGGTCAACCTAGCATCTATCTCACTATCGTACCCTAATGATGTGTCAGTTGTTTCAGGTAAGGAGGGTTGTGATGGTGGTGATTTTAAAGCAGTCAATCTGTCAACCTCTTTCTCTAAATCTTGAATTATTAGGTCTCTAATTGAAGTGGGAATGGGTTCAAGAGTGTTAGGTAGGTGACCATTATCAAAAATCAGGGACGGTTGGTCACTCCCTAAGAAAGGACAGTTGTCATAAATGTGGGAAGAATTTTAGCAATTTGAACAAGTGAATTGAGATTGAGTATAAACAAAAGAATAAGAATCGTGAAAAATTTAATTAAATCGTGTATCACCCATATTAACAAGAATTCACAAATGACACAAAAATAAAGAATGTCACACCCCTAGCAGTCTATGTTATGCTAGTCAATTAGACCTGCTCAAGAACCTGATTGTTAAAGTAAAACTGTGTCGAGAAACGGGCTCACGATATACGGATCATGAAGCCGGGTAAGTGCAAGAGAGAAGGGGAGGTTTTCCAACGCTTTCGCGAAGTTCCTTAATTAGATAACCCTTTCTCTTAAACACTTGTCTAGACACCCCGTGAACGATATACCGTTAAGCGGTGTTCTAAACACAGTTAGTTTCTCCTAATGAGCGCGAAGTCCTTAAAGTCAAAATTCTAGTTGATTTTAAATTACCGTTGGTATACAAGAATGCAGTTTTGTGATTTGTGGGCTACGGAAAAAGGTGATGAAATCATTTACCGTATCTTGTTTGGTCTTTTTGCTCTTAAATCCGTATTACGATGCAAATGCGCAATCAATTAAAAGAATTCAAGACATCAATCAATAAATCAATTCTTTTTCAGTTTAAATTTAAGCGCTGCAACAAATACGGTTAGTTCTCTGTGCAATTGGTGGCAAACTTGTGCGAAGAATCCTGTAGAAGATAGAATAGTGGAATGCGTCGGATTCAAGAGGAATGCGTTAGGAAATACGTACCGATATGATTTGGTTAAGAAAACCTCTTTGAAAGTGATCCGAGTATTTGATTGTTCGCTTGCGCGGGTCAAACTACCCGGATCTTTGGCACTATACTTCACTAACGTCTTGAAATTGAGTTTGAGCCTCGCTCCGCACGATTGCTGGTCGTAATTCCGTGAAAAACCTGAAATGTCGGAAAATACGATATTTAGTGTCAAAAAGCGATATATATGCCCAAATTCCCCCACACTCAAAATTATAAAAATCAAACAATACCACTAGAACACCAACACTGTACTAGAGAGCACACAAAAAGAAAAAAATCAAAACAAACCTGATTGGGCTGACGAGTTTGGATTTTTCCTTGATGTTGCCGGCCAAATTAAGTTTGTTTGTGCTCGAATTTTGTGTGAGTTCTTTAGGCTATATTAGTATTCTAATGGTGTAACTTGATTTTTTAGTTGAATCACAGAGTGCAAGCAGGTTTTAAGGACATAGAACAAATTAGAAAAAAAATTGTTTTGTTAGTTTTAAAAAAAATCGAGTTAAAAGTTAGTTTTGTTAGTAAGAACCAGAAATAACAATACCTAATAACTACCAACTCTCCGGCAACGGCGTCAAAAACTTGTTGGGAATTCACCCACGTGTGCAAATGTGTATGTTTTGAAATAGAGATTGTTTTTAAGAAATATTGCGCACGCGAGATCGTTTTCGTTTTAAAATTTATAAACCGCAAGTGCACGGCGCGTTGTAGCAAGCCAGCAGATACGGGTCGATCCGCAGGGAATTGTGTATTGGGTCTTGTGATTTAAGGTTCAACTAATAACGAATGGGTTTGTTTTGTCACTAAAAATAAAGAAAGAATACGAAAACAAGAAAAAACAAGAAAAGAAGTTAAGGAAGAAATTGGTCATGGCTTTGGCTCGGAAGGTCGAATAGCGACGATTCCTTCGTCGCTTCCTTGATCATGAGTTGTCCGTCCTTACGTCGATCCCGGCATGAAGCATGATTTGTCAAGACGGTTGCGAATTACAAATCATCAAATTCAAATATTCGCCGCAAAACACGAAACGGGTCCGTTTTGTTCACTTACCGTTTGTATGTCCAAATTTGGGGTATCAACACTAAACACAAGAGTTAGCAAGCATACCATAACATCAAAAACACAATTAGTGAGTGAGAGCAAATGATTTCAGTGTTAAGTGTGCTAAGAGTTTATGATGGCATATGGCATATGAAACCGAAAGATTTGTCAAGTCATTTAATCACAAAATACCATATCCAAGCTTAGCAAACTTAACACCGAATTGATTCTAAGCTTAGGGTTGCAAGATGGGGTTTGTGGGGAGAATATGATATGTGATGAGGTTACAAAGTAACGATGGAATCAACATACCATATCAACCCTTCCAAGTTATAATACTAAGTTTATCGTCAAAATTAAGCACATTAAACTTTAACAAAAGGAGAAGGAGACAAAACCTTTCATTTCACTTCCTACCATCAACCAAAGAAGATTAGTTAAGCATAATAATGAAAAGAAAAGCAAGTAAAGAAATGAGAGCAAATAAACAAAGCAATAACAAAACAATATATTAACACTTGAAGAAGAGGTACAAAATATTGGTAATTTGTTCAACCTCCATAATGAAGCTCTCAAGAGAAAGCTTCAAGAGGGAAGAAAAAGAAGAAACCAAGTGATAGCTCGCTCACTCTCAAGGTTAAACCAAAAAACAAACTAAAACAAAACTGTATTTTTACATGGTCTCCCTTCCCTTGCTCACTGATCTGGCTTTTATAGGAACCAAAAAATATTAAACAAGTAATAAGAATGAGGTGATGTGACTGCAAGGAAGGGACAGGGAAAAGATAGGGACAAATGGAGTAAGGGGGCCGGCGAGCTCGGTTTATTTAGGTGTGTGGCCGGTCCAAATCTGAGCACTGTGGCTCGTATTCATGTGGTGGTCTTGTGTCTACTCCAACATCACTCTGGTGCTGCTTGTTTTATAATTTTAAGCCTGGTTTGCATGCAGAGATTTGGAGGGAACTTGAAGCAATGCATCGCATCAATACTTTTAGCATTGAATGCACATCACACCCATACATGCTCATTTGTGCCAAGGCAGCCCCCCATCATGGCCCATGCAAAAGAGTCATGCGCACACTTGTATGTGTTGGATCAAAATTGTTGTGCACACATTTATTTGCAAAAAGAACTCTTTGGGTATCGGTCGGTTTTCTGTTCTGTTTGCAGTGTCGGCTCCCAAACGTTATATCCATGGTATTGAGTTTGTTTCCAGTATTTAATCACGAACACCTGTAATCTGTAATTACTGAGCAGATACTGGTTAAAAGTACCGATAAATAACAAAATAGATAATGAATGAGCGGTATTAAAATACAGTTTTCTGAGATGAACAGAAAATATACACAAAAACGTGAAATATACACAAAAAAGCGAAATATACACAAAAATGCTAACGGTGCTAAATTTTGAGGGCAAAGTGCATGTTTTTAAAGTTTAAGTGGGTTTCCCGCTTTTCAGGCTAAAATGAAGGGTTTCCCGCATTGTAGCCAATCTGTTAATAAACCCACAAACAAGTCTATAAAGTTAATATTAGAAGCATGCTAATCAAATCAGAAACCCAATTTAACTCGGTATCGACATGGAACTTGGACAGTCAATTTTTTTATCAGATCCAAATTGGCCAATCTCGGATCAGGATCAGCCGAGATTACAATCTTTCTTAGTTTATGCACTTGCTAATTACCCAAATGATAAACTTGGTACATGAGGCTTCTGCATTTAGCAATTCATCAGCAAATACTTGAGCACATGCATAGTTGAGGTCTCACACTCAAATCTAACCAAAACCAACAAAGCAAGAAGTTGAGCTTTCAAATCTTCTTCAATCCTGAGAATGACAACACACCTTTCAAGTGACATCCCGCTCCCTTCTCCTAACCTGAAAATCCACACTCAAACCTTCATTTACCGATGGCTAGCGAACCCGAACCTATACCCGTGAACCATCGTCACTTCGACCCAAGCATGTCGAAAAGAACAAGAAAGCCGCAGGCGGTTAAACAAAGCTCTCCGAATCAAGAAGACGAGTCAGCCGACAACAACGTTGGCACCGGCATCCACCTCTCGTCTCTAAGCTTTGTGGACGAAGACGAGAACAATGGCGTTCGACGGTCGTCGCTGTGGAAGTTAATGAATCAGATTCATGGAAAGCAGGAATTTATCAATAAGTTCGATGTTGAAACTGATAGAATTGATGGAGTTGGAAGAGAGACGAAGATTGCAACTTTAAACGATAAGAGCCGTCTCGCTGTTGTAGCAAAACAAGGGAAAGGCGGAGCGGTGAACCGATATGCGAAAGCATTGAGCCATTTAATCAAGGCGAAGCGAGGCGGCTTAAAGAAGAAATCTGTATACAAGTTGGGTAATGTTTATTATTTGCAAAACCATGAATCATGTAATTGTCAAACTTCAGCCCTATAGATTTTCTTCTGTTTAATTGGTTAATATGTTGGAAATTGTTTCGAAGAAGAAACCTGTAGTTTTAATTTTTGCACATCCTATCAAACTTCAGCCCTCGTTTGTTCATTATTCGTCCATTGTCATTCCTCATAGTATGTTGTGTTTTCGAGCAATTATTATTTATTTTTTGCTTTGCATTTATCTCATGATATAGATTGACCATGAAATTCTTGCAATTATTGGCATCTAGATTTTGAACAAAAAATGGGCCTTTTTTTCCCTTACAGCGTGTGATTTTTTCAGCAAATATCAGTTACGTACCCTTGTTTTTTTAACTGAATTTTAGATTAAAAGTAAAACATAGATAAGGGAAAGTTATCAAAGCACCCTGAAAAAGTTTTCCGCTGTCAGAAACCCTTGGCGTAAAAATTCTCATAAAAAACTTCTGGAAAAGGTCTTCCTCTATCAAAATCCCTCTGCATTTAATATCTGTATAGTTTCCTGCATTATGTGCGCGGTAAAATGGCATACATGAATAGTTTCTTGAGATATTTACGCTATCTGTATATTGCAGTCACCTATACAATATGCTTTTTCAAGGGGGTTTTGATGATGTCTTCGGGTCTGAGGTTTTTCGACAGCGTAAAACTTTGCCAGGGTTTTTTTGACAATTTTACACAAATGAAAATCTTCAGCTACCTCCCCCAATGCTGCTCCATCTCTCCCACTCTCCTACCAACCCTTCCAATAAATTAACTCTCTCAAATCCATTCAAAGATGAACCCCTCTCTCTACTCTCAAAAAGATTTCATCTTTTTGCTCACTCATGGCCGCTGCTGCTTCTTCAAGCTTCGTAAAATCGAGCCTTTCGGCGATCACCGCCGCCGACATCGCCTCCGCCGGCGGGTTTAGCGTGGACGATGCAGACGGTGTCTACGAGGAGCTGCGGCGAGTGTGCGGGGCCCACCCCAGAGAAGGATCGGAGGCGGAGATTTGGAGGGATTTGTTGGAAGCCAGGGTTTTGAAGCCGAGCTATCCTCATGAGCTTCATCAGTTGGTGTATTACTCGGTTTATGCGAGCTGGGACGCTTCGATTCGAGGTCCGCCTCCTTATTGGTTCCCTTCTAAGTATAATCTCAATCTCTTCTTTCTAAAGATTCGATTTTGGTTACTGGGCCTCATTTGGAATTTTGAGCTCTGCACTACTTTCAGTTGATTCTCACTTTGGCGCATCAAAACTGTAATTTTTTTACTGTTTTCTTTATATAAGAACAACATGGAATTTTAAGCTATGCACTTTCTTTCTAAAGATTTGATTTTGATTACTGGGTCTCATTTGGAATTTTAATTACGCGCTACTATTAGTTAATTCTCATTTTGAATTTTGAATTATGCACTACTATTAGTTGATTCTCACTTTGGCGCATCAAAACTGAAATTTGTATACCGTTTTCAATTGGAAACATTCTTCTCTAGATTTAATTTTGATTACTGGGTCTCATTTGGAAATTTGAGCTGTGCACTACTTTTAGTTGAATCTCCTTTTGGTGCGTCAAAATCCATGACATGGAATTTTTCGTGCAAATCGGGAAGCTGCAATTTTTATAACTGAAATCTTTACACTATTTTAGCAGACATTCAAAAAATACAAACCTTGGGCGATTAATGGAAACTCATGGTCATAAGCTATTAGGATTTCTATACAAGGATCCAATTTCGAGCTTTAATCTCTTCTATAAGTTCTCGGTTCAGCACCCCGAGGTGACTTTCTATCTTCTTAATTATTGCAAATGCGTTAATTGTAACTAAGGTGTATGTTGTCCTGAGATTTTGAATGGTTTTTAGGTATACTGGCCGATTGTTGTGAAAGAGCTCTCGGTTTCATTTCACGAGCCTCCGAAATCAATTCTAGATACCTTGGACAAATCTAAGCTTGGAGGAACTTGGTTTTCTGGAGCGGTTTTGAATATTGCGGAGTGCTGTCTGCTGCCAACACAGTCGCCAAAGAAAACAGATGAGAGCAGGGCCATTGTTTGGAGAGATGAAGGTTTTGATGATTCGCCTATTAGTTCTTTGTCACTGAGGGAGCTCCGTGATCAAGTGATGTATGTTGTGTGTGTCTTTTGCATTATTAAAGCAAGCTACTAATGATATGTAGCATATTAATGAGATAATGCATTACAGCAAGCTATTTTTTCTTAGGGTTAACTGCACAAAATCTCCCTATAGTTTACCTTGTATCGCTTATAACCCCCTAAAATGACTTATGAGCTCAAACACCTCCTTTGCTGTCCAACAAAACCCTTAAGAACACTTGAATTCAACTCTGAACAACTCAAGTGATTGTCTAAGTTAACTCTAGAATTTGTTTGTGTTGCTTAGAGTAAAATTTGAGTGTTTTGAAAGTTTTCTTTGGTTGAAAGAGGGGGTGTTTGTGCTTATAAATCACTTAAGGGGGGTATAAGCGCTATACGGAGTAAACTACCCGGGGGAGGGGGAGGGGGGTTCTGCAATTAATCCATTTCTTATTTTTAACTCAAAATGGCAGATGAATTATCCTGTTGAAGATTGATTAGGATTTACCTTTGTGATTCTTCACAGGCTGGTTGCAAATGCACTTGATACTTTATTTTCGAAGGGAGATGCAATTGCTATAGACATGCCAATGACAGCCACTGCTGTTATTATATACTTAGCGATCATTCTTGCTGGATATGTTGTTGTGTCTATAGCCGACAGCTTTGCTGCAAAGGAAATTGCCACTCGCATGAGAATATCAAATGCGAAAGGAATTTTTACCCAGGTGATTCTCCTCAACACCTTATTACATTCCTATCTGAAACTGAAATGGTAGAAAGTAAAGAACCAGAGAAAATTTTTTAGAAGAGTAATCTCCTATCCTATGAAAAAAGAATTAAAGATGCTCCATTCGAAAAAGATTGAATTTTTTTGGGTTCTTCATACTTGAGTTGGGACCGGATCTGATTTAATCACATCATTTATAACCAAATTTGTTTTGAAAATGATGCAAAGCTAGACCACTGTGTGCCCTTCTAGTTCTAACATAAATGATCCACAAAACGCTCAAAACTCCCATTAAATTATCAAAACAAACTTATAAAGACCAAAAAAAAAGGTAAAATATTGTCCGCTAAGAAATTTTTGGAATGGTTAAATCATCAGTAATCATATTTGAATTGCATATTTGAAATGTTCTATTAAGTGGGGCTATTCAACAATTATTTTTGTTACATAGCCAATACTAAATGGTGGCATATCTGTTGCTCCGGTTTCATGTCTACTGCAAATTCCAAACATGTAAGAAAAAACAGTCTAGTAAATAATAGAAAGTCTCCAAAAGAAGACAAATTATTGTCCATTATGAAAACTCAGATTGGCTTAAATAGCAAGATGAATCATATTTAAAATGTATATTTTTTAATTCAGTTGTATAGATTTAGTACAGTACGGCTATTTAGCATCCCCATGACACTAGAAGTGTAGCTTAAGCTAGATGGTGCATTTCTGTTGCTCCCATTTCGTGCCGACTGAATATCCCCTTTCATGCTTACTGAAAATTCGAATATAACAGTTATGCTTACTTGTTTTAGGATTTCGTAATAAGGGGAGGGAGAAGATTTCCTCTTTATAGGTAAGCTTCCTTCTTTGTAATTGATTCTCTACACGCGCGCGCGCACGCTCTTTTATTGGCATATCAATGTGTCATTGTTGATATACACCTAAACTGAAAGCTACATTGCCAATGGCACGCACACTTTTATTGGCATATCAATGTGTCATTGTTGATATACACCTAAACTGAAAGCTACATTGCCAATGACGCGCGTGCGCTCGCTCACGCACCCACGCACATAAGGTTATAACCTAGAAATTTGTATGATGTGTGCAATCCGTATGACGAACACAGATAAAACCTTGAAATTTGTATTACATGTGCTTTACTCATTTATACATTTCATTCATCCGTCACTTATGAGCAAGTATGCAACTGCCAGCATGCCCCCAATTTATGTGTTTGCATGTTGGATTTTGTAACATTGATCATGGATCCACGATAAAGCTAGTCACTTCAATTTCTTCCCTTCCTAATAATCAATTTGCAAATGATTTTTTACAGTGGCTTAATAGGTAGTCTCATAATACATAAGTTTCCATCTTCATCAGTGCTCCAAATGCTGTTGTGTAAAATGGGACTTCATATTATTCATATGGAATAATGGAAATCAACCAACTCAGCTGTTTGCTTATTCCTCACAAGTTCGTCATTTTATTGTATTTAGCACAGTCGTGTTATAGAGGGATGTCAATGTAAAGCTATTGTGATTCCTGCACTGGGGAACGATGTGGGAGTTACGCTGAGGAACCATGACATGTCATGGAAAGACTTTATTTCATGCACTGCCGGCCTTTCGAGGTATGTTAGCGTTCTTCAACCCGAGTTTTTGCAAATAATTTTGGTGATTGAATCTAATGCACTGAGTTCTTGAGTTAGATAGTTCTGTGGAAGTTAGCCAGACAACCATGTGAAATTTTTCATTGATCATAACAGCCACAGATAAAAATATATTAGGAGAATAAATTGAGTTAAAAAAGGAGCAAATTTCAGTTAATGAGGTGATGTAAAATCAGGAGTTTTCAATGTGAGGTCTTGTTGATGCACACACAATCCTTCAAATCACACTATATTATCCATGTGGCGTGAAAGTTGCATGCGGACTTCAACAAAACCTTGAATGTTTATTTTATTTTCATCATGCCTTTCTTAAAGTAGAATTTTGGTAAAAAAAACAATTATACTAAATAAGTGGATTTAATAAGCTTCAATTGGCAGGCCGTGCAGCTATTCTCCAATTCATCAGCCAATAGATGCTGTGACTAATGTACTTTTTTCTTCCGGAACCACAGGTAGGAAAAAAATTCAACTTCATTCTGTTATGGTCCCAATGCATGATCTTCATGTTTCTTCTGCCTTCATATAGGAGATCCAAAAGCCATCCCATGGACGCAACTGTCTCCGATACGATGTGCAGCCGATTCATGGGCACATATTGATGTCCAAGAAGGAGATGTTTTTTGCTGGCCTACGAATTTGGGTTGGGTCATGGGACCAATTCTTTTGTATTCTTGTTTTTTAACCGGTGCCACATTGGCGCTTTATCATGGTTCTCCTCTTGGTCGTAGCTTTGGCAAGTTTATACAGGTATAGTGTATGGGAATTTAGTATATTGTTCAGTATTTAGTAGAATAAATGGATAACATCGTGTAAGTTTTATAACTGCATGATTTTCTTTATGAGGAAAACTAGACTAAATGGGAATTTAGTATATTGTTCAGTATTTAGTAGAATAAATGGATAACATCGTGTAAGTTTTATAACTGCATGATTTTCTTTATGAGGAAAACTAGACTAGTGGGATGTGTTGGGGATTCTGATACAGTGATACCCTCATCACATCAAGCACACAAGATAGAACAATCACACCACCAAATTCTACATGGTTCGATGAAATCAACCTACATCCACGGGGCAAAAACATGAGCGCCAGGATACTATTAATACAATAAAGTTACGAGATCTCAAACAACTCATAAACTCTCTCATCTCTCATCTCTCAGCACTCATCTCCCTCTCTTGCTCCCACATCAAAAGAGAGGGAGGCAACACCAAACTGACATGATATTACATTTCGGCATGAATCCCCACTCACACAATAGTTTATCTACTGTTACAACCCTAACAGTATTCATCATCTATTGGTAGCTGCATCAATAGATGGTCTGGCCCAAATGGTCCATAAATGAGCAAATGGATACGAGGATAGACGACGACAAAAGAGGGTCTAGATGAAAAAACGAGTACTATCAGGGTTTGTGATCTAAATACCATAAGAAGAAAAACTAGAACTAGAGTTTAAATTTCTAGTTTTTAGGAAAGAGAATTGGCGGCGACCTTTTATTCTTCATCTTTTTCTTTTACTTTTTCTCGAACCCTGAGTTATCATCATAGCTCCGATGCCATGTAAATTTTGATATTTCTTGATTTTAAGATCTTATATTTATAGAGTTTTGATGAGCTTTTGACATAAGACCGCATGTTGGTACTGTTAAATATAGGTCCATTGAATTACCTAAACGAGTGTAATATTGCCAGCATACTCCAATACATATACGACATTAATTATATATAAAACGCTTACGTGCTTCACTGCTCTATTCTCAGGATGCAGCTGTAACAACTTTAGGTACGGTACCAAGCTTAGTAAAAACTTGGAAGAGCAGCAAATGCATGGAAGGGCTCGATTGGACGAAAATAAGGTATGTTTAGATTTACAATATCTGGTCATTAGTTCTTTTTCTTGTTAAATCACTATATATAAATTAAAGTTACCTAAGACGCGGAATGTATAGGTATGTGAAACGAAAACGGGAATGCGGTACGATAGGGATATACTTCTTTAGAATGTTGAGATGAAACAAAATAAGATGCGATGGGACTAATAGTCTTTTCCCCCAAAGAATAAGATCTTATTACTAGTTTTTTTTTCCCTTCAGATACCTGACAACTACTTTTCATTATTAAGTAACGAGAATATGTCCATTCGGTAATTGTTGGCTGTGTAACAGTAGCTAAAGAAATTGAAGAGCTATCTTTAATTTATATGCACAGGGATTATGCCCATGTTGTTCAAAACATCAAAATTATTGTTTGAAATGTAAGCTCCAAAATGGGTGGGGTAGATAGTTTTCTTCTTACTTGGGTTAACATTGAAAATCCCTTGCAGGACTTTTGCTTCCACTGGTGAAGCTTCGGATATTGATGATGACCTGTGGCTTTCTTCACAATCTTTTTATAGACCAATTATTGAATGCTGCGGCGGGACCGAGCTTTCGTCTTCATATATATTAGGGAGCATGTTGCGACCTCAGGCATTTGGAGCATTCAGCGGTCCTTCAATGGGGACAGGGTTTGTCATTTTTAATAATGAAGGAATTCCTTGTGTAAGTTTTACTGTCAGAAGTTAGTTTCTTGATCAGGTTTTGTTTGTTATATTTGAACGGGCATAGATTACACTAAACTACCCTTAACTATGAGTGTTTTTCACTAAACCATCTTGAAGTTATTTTCTTACAGTAAAATCCATTAAATTATGGCTTCGAAGGAAGTTTTTCCCCACTAAAATACCCTTAACTGTAGCAGTTTAAGGGAGCTTACTCAAGAAAAAAGGCAGTTTAGTGTGAAAACTAGTCAAGGACAGTTTAGCATAATTTAGCCTTATCTACTATTATATTTCAAATGGCAGCCAGACGATGAACCTTGCATTGGAGAAGTAGGCTTGTTTCCTCTGTACATGGGTGCAAGTGATCGATTGCTCAATGCTGATCACAGGAAAGTTTACTTTGATGGGATGCCAATTTATAAAGCAATGGTATGTAATTTTCCCAGATCTTTTCAGCAATATTTTGATCTATAAATATTTAAGATACTGAACTTATTTAGAGATTTTGCAATGCGATCACATTTGCTACAAGCATGATACCCTCTGTTGCCAAGTTTCATAAAATGGTTTGTAAATTTTACTTTCACTTGGATTGGATGATACCTATTTTCATAGAACATTCAGCCTGCTACTTCAAATCTAATCCACTAGCGAGAAGGTATTTAAATATTTTAAGTTAAAATTGTAGAGCTTAATATTAAACGAAGTTATTAGAGATTCTAAATGTTTGATAATATCTGAACAGTTATAAATAATAAATTTAAAGTATTTTTTCTTCTTTAATTGATCAAAACCTTTCTGGCTTAAACAGATGAATGATAAAATCACTTGGACAATTTCGTTGCTAAAATGTGTCATGTTATCATTAACAAGGTTAAAATCTCGGTATCCTTACCGGTATAATCGGATCACTTTTGGAATCGGAATCAGCCGTCTTCGTCGTCTCGAATCGGAATATCGGATTTTTATTATTTGGTAAAAGAATTCTATAAAATCAATTTTTAGTGAAAGTAACCATAAACATGTTAAATTCTTTAGCAACTAATGATGGCTGGACTAGTTTTCACTTGGAAAAAATAACTATCTAGTATAAACTTATTGATATATTTTTTTAGTAATCGACAATATTTTGTAAACCATAATAAACCCAAATAAATTAATGATAAACCCATTAACCCATAAATAAACCACTACCCATTAATAAACCCACAAATCAAATGGTAGTCCCAATATTACTCTGTATCAAAGGGTATTGGAACTTGGAGTTCTTCTTTGGGATCGGAATTGACCATCTCGAATTAGGATTGGCCGAGATTTTAAAGCATTGCTAACAGTTGGAATTGGCATTTCGTTTTACAGAACCTCAGGAGACATGGAGATATACTCCAACGAACAGTCGGTGGCTATTATATTGTACAAGGTAGGGCCGATGACACGATGAATCTTGGAGGCATCAAGGTAATTCTGACACCCACACCCTTTTTTTAACCAATGTTGGGGGAAAACATTCCTAAATTTTTGTATGTGATAAGTCAGACGAGTTCAATTGAGATTGAACGTGTATGCAATAGAGCCGATGAAAGAGTGCTCGAAACCGCGGCAATTGGCATTAGATTTAGAGCTGGAGGACCCGAGCAATTGGTTGTGTTGGTGGTATTAAAACCCGGATCATCAAATTGTGAACCGAATCTTTTGAGGACTAAATTTCAGAAAGCCATTCAGAAAGACCTCAACCCTTTGTTTAAGGTATCTTATACATCACAAAACACAAGTTAGAAGCCCTTTCTACTGTATTTTTACTAAATTTGATTTCCTTGCTCTGGGCAATAGGTGAGCTTGGTGAAAATTGTTCCAGAGTTTCCTCGCACAGCTTCGAATAAGTTGCTGCGAAGAGTTCTGAGGGATCAACTGAAGCAAGAGTTTTCTTCTCACAGCAAACTATGATTGCGTTATAGATGGATGGATGGCAAGGCTTAATTGAGTCGTTCTTATTACTCGTCGACACAACCAGATGTGTTCCACTCAACTATTTATGGGTTCAGCTTAATTGTGTTTGCTGTACAGCGTCGTGCTTGTATTATATGTAATTTTAAAGTTTGTTGCTATAGAAGTTGACTTGAACTGAGCAAGGCCTCACTGCTTGTACTTCAATGTCCTGAACAAAGAAGGCCCTACAGTTTTAAAAAGGTTCAGGTAAAATAAGATTTAATGGTCACATTATTTGCAGTTAGCTGTAAATTGGAAACAAATATGATCGATGTACTCTAAAACATATTTGCTTGTAAAGTCGTATTAGAAGATCGTGTATATTTGAAGTGTTGCGTTAGCGGATGATCAAGTTTCTGAATGATAAGTTTTATTTGTTGTGAAGAGACATGTCTCAAATTTGTGTGAATATGTTATCTGATGACCTATATCCATGCACATCTATGGATTGTTGTTTGGAATTCATCTGAAACAAAAAAAAAAAAGATGCAATCAAGTCTGATCGATTATCCACAGATATTGATGAAAAGTATATATTTGGAATGTAAAATTTAGTTACAGATAGTCCACATTGCATCATGCAAAATGTAATTTACATAAAAGAGGGCCTGTGAGCAACTAATGAATTTCATTTCACTCTAAATTGGGATGGTTAATGTTAATCCAGATTGTGATGGTTATTGTTAACATCTCCGCCATAATCATGCGAGTCTCTTTCCGTTAAAGAACAGCAATATGGAAAATTCGATGACTAGATATCAGCATTGTTTCAAACATTCATTTCGGAGACGACAACCGAGAAAGAAACTTCCCATAATATTAATATTAAATGATCAATTGACGACGTTCTCTAAATTGTTTAGGCCAGAAATAAAATTCTATTGGGATAAAAACATGACAATTTATATAGAAAACTTAATTCTCTATCAAAGAACCTTACAGTTAAGAGCCTTTCTTAGTTATCAACCATCTTCTAGTTTCTGAATTGAAACCATCTATATGTCGAAATGCAGTCACACTACTCTCTTCTCGACGAGTGTTATATCATTTGCCAATCAAAACTCTCGCAGACAAGTAATCTGAAAAATAATAAGATCGCAGAGATACGCCGAAAAGACACCACCAAAATGATACCGATCGAGCTAATCTCTTTTGCATGCCGGTATCAAGAGAAAGACACAGACAGACTCAAATCTAGATGAACTAATCGTGAACGGAATGAGCATGCCAGCAAAGCAGCATAGAAGCGCATCGCTGGAAAATGTAAAACTTGGTCCTTTGCTGCTTCGCCACAAACAAACACCTCTTCTTTAACCTTCCCAAATCACCCCCTCCACTAATGTGGTTGCTCTTTGCTTCCCTCATCTGTAGCTTTCTTTATTTCTTGCAACAAAATTAATTTGTTAAGCAACTAGAATTGAAGAATATATATTTATACACAACATGCACAAATGCATGTATGTTATGTAAAGAGAGAAGATCAAATTGAACACGCAGGTGATGATGGTGAGTTGGTTATTTTTGATATATTGGATCAAATAATAATTAAGAGAGTAGTTATGATTTTTTTTTGATAGGTAGGTTCTTCTAGAATGATGATGTAATGAAGGCGGTGAATAAAACCATATGTTAATTATAACATCTTATGTTATATGGAATATGATTCTAGATAGACTGCTTAGTTTTGGCTATTTGTGTTGGATTCATTTATTAAGTGTTGATTCTTTTTCAATTTGTCAATAGAAAAAATGTCTACTTGTTACAGTGGTGGATCTTGTCATGTCACTGTCATCAAACCAAGATTTGACACTAGGGGCCTAATTAAAGCCTTAATCAATTCTCAATCTTTTTTATATAAAAAAAAATTCCTTTTTTAAATTTGAAACGTGTTTTGTATGATGAAGATTCGAGAAACTTGGTACCGAGGCCGAGTCAAGATGGCAATTAAAGCTTTTTTTTCTATCCTTCAAAATTTGAGGGTTAATTGCTTAATGATACCATAATATTTCACTCTTTCTACAGAATAATACCATAATGTTTTTTTTCCAGCACTTAAATACCTTAATGTTTAGAGCTTCCTAACAGTGTTAACAAAAGTAATGAAGTTACTTTTATACCCCTCGTTATTTTGGATTTAAAAAAGAAAATAAAAACTAACCCTAACCCTAATTACCTAGACTAACCCTAACTCTCACGCTAATTAGCTAATCCTAACCCTAATTAGATAACCTAACCCAACCTCCGCCACCGTCACCTCCGTCCCATGGCCACCACCTCCGCCACCGTCACCTCCGTCCCATCACCTTCGCCGCAGCATCACCACCTCAGCCGTATGGCCACCTCCGCTCATCACCTCCGTCGCCGTATCACCATCTCCTCCTTTGCCATGGCCATCTTGGCCTCTATAGGGTGTTTTTCGTCACCCCATTGAGATGGGAATACGCGTCACTCGTCAGACGTACTACAGACTCCCCCTGCCTAGGGTAGGCGGGGAGTTTATTGATTGTGGGGATCCGAATTTCCGGCAGCCGCGGACTAAACTGCCGTTAATTACCCCTCGCTTTTGGAGCGAGAGAACCTCCGATTGACGGGTCAACTAGTCATGTGAACTCAGTGTACATCGTGCGTGTGTTGTGTTTTGAAATGGGGTTTTGGATATATCGGGAGCCTCGCAGAGTTTACAGGGGTCCCGCTACCCGGATAGCGGGCTGGAGATCAAGAGGGACAGCAGCCCTCTTGCGGGGTGCGGGACAACGCCCCGTTAGAAAAAATTTCCTAACGAGAGACGTATTTCTGGTGTGGAGTGTACGGAAAATGAAGGGTGAGGAGCGTCTTAAAGACGCATGCCTGGCATGTGGGCACTGGGCGCCCGCGGGTCACGTGCCAGACGCGTGGGAGCTGGGTGCCGGCGGGGCACATGCGCAGCACGCGACCGTTGGACATCCACGGGTCACGTGCACGGCACTCGACCGATGGAAATACCAGCGGGAAAAGGGGCTTAGCCCCTGGGTTAGGAGTTGAAATCCCGAAGGAGGCTTGGAGTTGAACTCCTAACAGGGATTATGTATAGATTTGGAGTAAAACTCCTAAAAAGGGGTTGATTTATGGAGTTAAACTCCAACAGATTTTGAATAGAGTTAAACTCCTAGAAATTTTTGGATCTTCTTTTGAGCCTCGGATCCTCTTGGAATGGGATTTTTGGAAATGGGTATTCTTCTTCTTCCTCTCTGTTGGCTGGAACTTGGGGGGGGGGAAGGTGAGACTTAAAATCTCCCATTTTAGAAATTTGATGGCAGATCTGAACCCCCCTTCAGGGGTTTTAATGTGAAAACTATTTATTTTGGGAAAAAGGGTTAAACTCTTGATTTAATTCAAAAGAAAAGAAGAAGGTTTAGAACCTTGAGGAAGGAGGAGGTACAAACCCTAGTTTTTTGGGGGAGAGAAAAAGTTATCATTGATTTTTTTCATCATGTTGCCTTTATAGGCTACACACTTTACATATAGCCTCTTGGGCTTTGCCAAATGACACTTATGCCATCCATACCTTATGTGCTTATCTCTTTCTGCACACAAGCCATCGAGTTTACAAAATTTTAGCTTTTTGCTTATTTTATATACATTTATTTCTATGCATATATATATTAAAAAAAAGAATTACATTAAACCAATTTATGGCTTCATTCCTTTTGTCATGGGGCCGGTCCCTTTGACCCAGGCTTGGGTCCATTTGGGTTGGGGTTGACCTTAGGTTTTGACTTGGTCAACTGGGGTATGATTTTGACCCCAACAAAGTACCCCCATCAATAAATGCACACCACATATGTGGGTTGTATGCATGAAATTGATGGATCTTCTTTCGTGTGGAGGTCGACTCCGTTTTGACGACGTGGAGGTCGATACTGCCCTTTTTGCGACGTGGACGGTCGATACTGCCCTTTTAGTGACTTGGACGGTCGGTGCTGCCCTTTTTACGACGTGGACGGTCGGTGCTACCATTTTTGCGACATGGACCGTCGGTGCTGCCCTTTTAGTGAGTTGGACGGTCGGTGCTGCCATTTTAGCGACGTAGACGGTCGGTGCTGCCATTTTTGTGACATGGACGGTCGGTGCTGCCCTTTTAGCGACTTAGACAGTCGGTGCTTGATTTGACTTGCTCTGCTTCTTGCAGTGTCGGGGTTGAAGTTGACTTGCTCCGCTTTCTACGGTGTCAGGGTTGATTTGTTTGATTTGATTTATTTTGGGAATTCCCTACCCGTCCAGCGGGACTATTGAGCTTGGAAGCGCTACCGGGTGGGACATTAATTTGATCTGTTTGATTTCTGTCTTATTTGGCGAGGCCTTTGAATTTGAAAGGAACTTGGAATTTGGATCTTATTTGGCATCAGTATTGCTGCACTGGAATAATACCAGGAGCAACTCATCATATGCCCAGGGAGGACTTGGGATTTGGTTTTTGGGTCGGCATCAGCATTGCTGCACTAGAATAATGCTAGGAGTAACTCATCATTTGCCTTTGGGAAGACTTGGGATTTAGGTTTTGGATCGGCATCAGTATTGCTGCACTGGAATAATGCCAGGAGCAACTCATCATTTGCTTTTGGGAAGACTTGGAATTAGGTTTTGGGTCGGCATTAGCACCGCTAACACTGAAGCAATGCCAGGAGCGACTCATCATTTGCCTTTAGGAAGACTTGGGATTTAGGTTTTGGATTTAGGTTTTGGGTCGGCATCAACATAGCTGACACTGAAGCAATGCCAGGAGCGACTTATCATTTGCCGTTGGGAAGACTTGAGATTTAGGTTTTGGGTCGGTATCAGCACCGCTAACACTGAAGCAATGCCAGGAGCGACTCATCATTTGCCGTTGGAAAAACTTGGGATTTGGGTTTTGGGTCGGCATCAGCACCGCTAACTTTGAAGCAATGCCAGCAGCGACTCATCATTTGAGTTTGGGACGACTTGGGATTTAGGTTTTGGGTCGGCATCAGCATTGCTGCATTGGAATAATACCAGGAGCAACTCATTATTTGGTTTGGGGAAGACTTGGGATTTAGGTTTTGGGTTTGCATCAACACCACTAACACTGAAGCAATGCCAGGAGTGACTCATTATTTGCCTTTGGGAAGACTTGGGATTTAGGTTTTGGGTCAGCATCAGCACTGCTAACACTGAAGCAATGCCAGGAGCGACTCATCATTTGCCGTTGGGAAAACTTAGGATTTAGGTTTTGGGTCGGCATCAGCACTGCTAACACTGAAGCAAATGCCAGGAGCGACTCATCATTTGCCGTCGCCCGTTGGGGACGATGGCTTAGAAGACAACTTTAGATCTCTATCACCTAAGGCTTTTTAATTTTATGAGCCGTAAGAGTCTCATAAAAGCATTTTCTCCCTACGAGTCGAGAGGATCTCGTAGGTGTATTTCTCCTTAGGAATCGTGGGGATTCCTATGTGTTGCTCTTTTGTGAGTCGTAAGAATCTCACGCGGGGATTTTCTCATCACAAGGTTAAGAGGACTTTGTGAGTGTATTTCATCTCTTTTTTACGAGTTTGCGCCCCTTCGGCTTTTCACAAACTCGCCGGCAGTCCCGCTGTTTTTACTCACGGAGCCCTTTCGGGTTTTCATCCGTGCTCGTTTTGCTTGTGGACTTACCCCATTTTTTTACATTGGTGAATCTTCATTGCCGGTGGGACTTTAAATATAGTCTCGCCGGTAGGACTTGGGAGAGATAAGGGTCGTTCATGTCCGTATATTGTATATGGTTTTACAGGATGTATGATCCAGACCGTAAGGCCGGTGTGCTTAATTCGCCTGCGACTTGGAGCATTCACGCGTAGTATTTCTTAAGATATCAGCCGTTGATGGGTAGCATGGGCCTTTCTCCCTCGGCATTTATCAGCCGGTAGGATTCTTCATCAAACACTTTCTCGATGGCGTATGGTCCTTCCCAGTTTGGATCGAATTTTCCCTTGGCATGTCGATTGGGGATGATCGATCTTTTGAGGACCAACACCAATTCGCCTTTCTTGAAAGCGCAGAGACGAGTCATTTTGTCATAGGCTCGTGACATTTGGACTTAGTACAGCTCCAGATTTTGCTGTACTGCAAGCCTTTTTTCTTCGAGGGCATCGAGCTTTTCGAGCCGAAGGAGCATGTTTTCCTCCTTCGTCAACTCGTGCTGAACGACCATTCTTAAGCTTGGAACTTCGACTTCGAGGGGGAGGATCGCCTCCTCTGCGAAGAGTAATGAGTATGGGCTGGACTGAGTTGGAGTACGGTGCGTGGTACGATATACCCACAACGCCTCATGAAGTTTGAGATTCCAGTCTCTCTTGTTGGCTGAAACATTTTTCTTCAGGAGCTTGCACAGAGTATTATTGAAGGCTTCGACTAGCCCATTGGCTCTTGGATTATAGATGGAGGAATATCTCCAGTCTATCTTATACTGAGTAGCGAACCTTAAGACTTTGAAGCTCTTGAAAGAAGGCCCGTTGTCAAAAATGATTCTTCTTGGTGTACCGAAGCGGTATAGAATATTATGCCGGAAGAATGTCAGAATATTTTCTGTCTTGACTTCTTTTAGCGGGACAGCTTCAGCCCATCTGGAGAAGTAGTCTGTTGTAGCCAATATGAACCGGTGGCCTTTGGATGACGGATGATCAATTGGACCAATTATGTCGGTGCCCCAAACTTTGAAGGGCCATGACGCCACCATAAGATGCAGCGGATTGGGATGCTTATGAATGAAGTCACCGTGAATTTGGCAAAGATGACACCACTTCGCAATCCCTTATCATGGTAGGCCAGTAATACCCAAGCCGTTTAATTTGAAGCCGCATTTTGGGGCTAGATTGGTGAGCTCTGCAGACGCCTGAGTGAAATTCTTTCATGACTTTTTGGGCTTCGGCCGATGATAGGCAACTGAGCCAGAGTTGGTCATATGATCTGCGGTATAGCGTATTATTTACAAACACATATCGGAGAGCTCTCTTCTTCAGCTGAATCCTCGCAGATTTTTCTTCGTGCAGCTTGTCGTATCGGAGGTCCTTTATGAAGGGTTCTCTGCAATCGGGCTTGTCTTGAATGATCGAAGCTTCTTCGGCAGGATTGTTCTCTTGTTCTATACTTTCTTCTTCACGCAAAGATACTGGAGACAGAATTTGTCGGCTTCTGACTGTGATTACAATTTCGTCCATGTCAGGATCAGCTAACTCTTTAGCTAGGCGAGCGAGTATGTCGGCTTTTCCGTTCAACGCCCTAGGGACTCTCATTAGTTCAATGCGGGTGAACTGTTTCATGAGCTCCACCACCCGGCTTCTGTACCGAGCCAACTCAGGTTTGTATATCTTATAGTCGCCGCTTACTTGGTTGACGACAAGCTGGGAATCACCGTAAACCCGTAGCCGAAAGGTTCCCATTTCTATAGCGAGCTCCAGACCAGCTATCAGAGCTTCGTACTCAGCCTCGTTGTTTATGCAAGGCTCGGTGAGAGTGAAAGAACATTATAGGGTTCCTCCTGATGGCGTGACAAACACTAATCCTATCCCCGTTTTTATCTACGGGGTGCTTGATTTGCCGGAGCTTCTTATTGATGAGACTCCATCGAAGTAGAGCTCCCAACATGGCTCATCATCCTCAAGGTGCAGCACTTGTTCGTCGGGTAACTCGCAATTGAGCGGCGACCCTTCTGGTATGGGATGAGCAGCAAGGAAGTCGGCGAGGGCTTACCCTTTTAATGCTTTCTGAGGAGTATAGATTATGTCAAATTCAAGCAGCATGACAGCCCATCTTGCCATTCTACCGGTTAGGCTTGCTTTGGTCATTAAGTGTTTGAGCGGGCCAACCTTGGAGATCGGCATAACCCGATGAGCGAGCAGATAGTGCCTCAGCTTCTTCACAGCGAACATCAAAGCCAGGCATTGCTTTTCGATCGGGGAATAGTTGTGTTCTGCCCCGACTAAAGTTCGACTGAGGTAGTAGAAGGCGTTTTCTTTTCCCTCCTCATTGTTCTGGACAAGGAGCGCACCGAGTGACTCATCTAGCGTGGCAGTATAGAGAATCAACGGTTTATTTGAAATAGGAGCAGCAAGCACTGGAGGGTGCAATGGGTACCGTTTGATGCTTTCGAACGCTTCTTGACATTCGGCATCCCAAACAAAAGGAGTTCCTTTCTTCATGAGTTTTGAGAAGGGCCTACATCTCCCCAATAAATTTGAGATAAACCTTCGTATATAAGCAAGCTTGCCTTGCAAAGATCTTAGCTGCGTCAGATTCTTTGGAGGGGGTATCTCTATGATGGCCTTTATCTTGGATGGATCAATTTCGATCCCTCGATGTTGGACTATGAAGCCCAAGAATTTTCCCGATGACACGCCAAAAGCGCACTTCAGAGGATTCATCTTTAGATTGTATTCCCTCAGTCTAGCGAGAACGGTACTAAGATCTTGGATGTGATCGGCCTTGGCTTTAATCTTGACAACCAGATCATCAACATAACGTTCGACGACTTTATGGATTAGATCATCAAAGATATTGGTCATTATCCTTTGATATGTAGCACCTGCGTTATTCAGTCCGAACGGCATCACTTTGTAACAGTATATGCCGATCGGGGTTCGAAATGCTGTATGCCTCTCATCCTCAGGCGACATTTTTTATCTGATTGTACCCAGACGAACCATCCATGAAGATGAAAAACTCATAATTTGATGTGTTATCGACCATCATTTCCATGATCGGAAGTGGGAAATTATCTTTAGGGCATGCCTTGTTAAGCTCCCTGAAATCGATACAAACCCGGATCTGCCCATTTTTCTTCTTTATCGGGACAATGCATGCGATCCAGTCTGCGTATTTCTCTTCCCTGATGAAGCCGACATCGATGAGTTTCTTGGTTTCCTCGATGACCTTTTCTTCAAGTTCCCTTCTCATTTTTCGAGGAGTTTGTTTAACTGGATTAGCATCAGGAGATATAGCCAGCTTATGCATGGCCACTTCAGAGGAAAGGCCAGGCATTTCTTTGTACGTCCACGCGAAATAGTCGGCAAACTCATGCAGCAGGACAATTATCCGCTCTTTCATTTCCTCTGACAAGAGTGAGCTGATGTAGGTCGGATTATCAGGCGTTCCCAAATCGATCTCGGTTAGCTCATCGAAGGTTGCTTGTCCGCCATCTTCGAGCTCTTGAGAGGCTTCTTCTGGCTTGGCTAGCTCGTCTTCATCATTTGACTATTCGTGGGCTTCACCAACATGGATCATATAGCACGCTTTGGCATCAGGCTGAATGAAACCAATGCCCCGTCTATCTGGGATTCGTCCATTGATGAGTGCTTAAACCTGAGGTGGATACCATAGCCTTTCATAAAACTTTGCTTCGGAATTCGTTTGATATAGCCGACCCCCGCACTTTTTAAAGTATTCCCGCATCTCAGGCACATAATATCTGGGATTGAGGATGGCCCTTATGCCTCTCTCGTATGGAAGGCATGTCACAGACAAATCGTCCGGATGCGCGACAGGATTTGACCCATAAAACAAGATGCCCTTCTGTCCACTTTTTCTTCCGGGAACGTAGAAAGTTTTAAGCTGGTCCACGGTGGAGACTGACAATGCATCTAACTTCTTGAACATCTGCTCCGGCACCCTTGTAATTGCTAGGGACCCTTCTGTAGTCTTGAAGGTTTCTCTTACCTTCGCTTTTTGCATGAGGGCCCAATCTGCATAACTGTTGCAAGACAGATCCTCTTCTTCTGATTCTCCAGTGTCACTACCTAAAAGAGGGCGAACTTTGCTGCCGGATGAGCCTTCAGTATCAGACTTGTCCGTATCGCTACCGAAGTGAGGACGGGTTTTACGGAAGGACGGGCTTGCAGCGTCGGACTCTTCAGTGTCACTGCCGAAATGCGGACGCACTTGGGGTTTTTTGCTTTTGAAAGTGACAGCCGACTCAGATTTGCCTTTGAGTTTCGGGACCGTTCTGTCTTTGGTCAGCTATGGCTCAGCACTTTGGAGATTCACAAAGTACCGAGAATCTTCATATCGGACTTCATGCACACCGAATGGCTGGATGTCTCCATCAATGCGTCTTTCTTCTCCGTTTTTGGTATATTTCATGCACTTATGGAGAGTTGATGGAACGATACCATAATCGTGGAGCCACGGCCATCCTAAGAGAATTTTATAAGACGTGTCAGCGTCGATCACATATATCTTAGCTTCGGTTTGCAGATCGCCGAATTTGATTGGCAGAGGTATAGACCCCAGAACTTGCTAGCAGTTTTGATTAAAGCCTTGAATGACAATCCTTTCCCTTGACAGGTGTCAGACGTCCATTGACAAACTCTTCAGAGTCCGCAAGTTCATGATGTTCACTGAGGATTCCGGATCAATCAATATGCGATTAATCCGATCTCCGTCGCTGTACCCTGTCACGTAAAGCGGACTGTTATGCTCAGCTGTTCCCAGTAGCAGGTCTTCGTCCTTAAACGTGACCACGGCGGTATGCAGGTTGTACCAGGCTTGTTTCATATTAATTTCCGCAAAGCGAGCCTGGTACCGCTCGGGGTTTTGTAGAGCGTGAATGAGAATATCTCTGAGATCCTTTGACAGAACCAGAGCATCATAGATGCTTAAGAGAGACGGAAGCTTCCGGAGATGAGCCAAGACATTATAGTCTACTGGGGAAGGACTCGAATCTTCATGAGTAAATTCTCTGCCATCTTCTTCATTAGCGACTTGTTTTTCCTTCCCTTTTTGGGCGTTGCCCTGATTTGGCGGTAGAGCCCTGCCGCTTCTAAGCTGGATTTGGTTAGCCTTTGTGGCGAGCTCCTCGTCCTTTTCAGGAAAACATAACTCTTCCTCAGAGTCGCTACCAAGGTAGACGATGTAGCAGGTCACTATAGGGATCTCAACATTGGAGTCTTCTTTTAGCTCCTCCAGAATCCCGGCCGCTTCTATAGGGAAGACCTCCTTCAATTGAATTAGATTCCTTTCCTTTTGTTCATAGTCTTCGAGGGAATCGATATATTTTTGAATGGTCGATCTCCCTGCAGACTCCTTTTCGCATCGAGCTGCACTTTTCTTCTTCTTGAGCTTTTTGGATTTTGAGCCTGATTGAGCCGAATTGGCAGCTAGAATGGGTGGCTTCTTCTGCCCTTCTCATTCTGTTCTGGGCTCTTTCCGAAGTAAATTTAGCATCTTCTTCATCTTATTAGATATGTGCGTACTCCACGGAGGCTGCGGTGAGTCAGTTTCGTTTCTCAAGGCAGCGGGTTCAGCTGTCTGCTCCCAGAAGGCTTCAACTTCTGTCTGTAT
The DNA here is from genome assembly GCA_030015575.1 of Agapanthus africanus. NCBI lineage: Eukaryota > Viridiplantae > Streptophyta > Magnoliopsida > Asparagales > Amaryllidaceae > Agapanthus > Agapanthus africanus. The sequence continues at coordinate 63,598 of JASDDO010000290.1, forward strand.
AAAGTTGGTGGTTGCAACTTCATTGTTCACCAACACACTCTTGGACAGCTCGATCTCTCCAGCCTTGTACTGCTTCTCAACCCAGTCTTTGAAGATATAGCAATTCTCGATCGCATGGCTCACTACTTCGTAGTACGGGCAATACAGGGGATTTTCGGTCATTTTTGCTTTATGGGGTCTCTTCGACTCCGACAATTGTAGACTATTTTTCAACGCATCTTTGAATATCTTGCGGACCTTGTCCCTTCTGAAAAAGTAAACCTTGTTCTTTTTCTCCTCTAGGGAAGGCCCTTCTCCTCCCAGCAATGGCTTTCGAGACCGGTTGGTTTTGGAATTGCCTGCCTTTTGCTTATCTTCATTGTCGGACGCATTGAAGACGTTGGTACTGCTGGAATTCCCATTTCTACGGTTGTCATCCCTCTTGCTTTTCCAAGTCTTGTCTCTCAGAGAGTCTGGGGTAGACTCTTGCTTCAAGTGTTCCCGCATTTGGACTTTCTTGGTTAGCTCCCGAAATGTCTTGAGGCCTGATGTACACAAGAATGGGACCATCCAATTGCTGGAGTTCCTAATGAGAAGGCTGACGGATTGGTCATGCTCCAGCGGCGGTTCGCACTTGATCATGAGATTACGCTATCGGGCGATAAAGTCAGTGTTGCTTTCATTCTTCCCCGGCTTGGTTCTCGCAAGGTCAGCAATGGAGATTTTATCACTGACACTCATGAACCTTTGCCGAAATAGAGACTCCATTTGGGCAAAGGTAATGACGGACCCGTCTGGTATACTCGCGTACCAGTCGAAAACGACACCGGTCAGGTTGTTGACAAACTGATGAAGAAGGAGAGCGTCATTGCCCCCTGTGTTTCCGCACGATGCTTTAAAGTGGGCGACGTGCTGATTTGCGTTTCCCGTCCCGTCAAATCTTTCGAACTTAGGAATGACGTAGCCGCTCGGGAACTTGATCAGATCGTACTGTGCGGGATACGACCGCCCACTACTGCCGATTTATTTCTGAGCTTCGGCTTCGGCTACCAATGTTCTTACCTTGCTAGTGACCAAATCCATTATCCGATCTTGTGTTAGCGGGATAGTGCTGTCTGAGGCCAAGGCGTCCCCCGAAGCGGAATGTGGCTGGCTTTCGTGCGGCTAACCCAATCTTGGACCCAAGGGGACATGCATCGATTGCTTCGAGTTGCCATCACCCGACTCATGAGTAGAGACATGTGCCTGATTGGAGGGCGCTCGAGCAATTTGAGCCGTGAGCTGCATCACAACATTCGTCAGGCCGTCGATTTTGGAGTAAAGCTTGGCCATTTCTTTATCTTTGCTCCTTAGCTGTTTTCAAAGTTCTTGAAGCAGCTCTTGCTATGCGGTTCTGGGGCGGAAAGTCGGCTCTTCCTCGCTGTCCGAGCTTGACTCTATATGGACTGAGGGGTCTATCTGCCTATCGGCCTCATCGAGAGGGTTTTCCTCATCCAATGGAGGCGGTTGATCTTGGGAAGCGACAACTACATTCAAGCCAGATTGGGCTTGGGATGTGATGGCCCCATCCTTGCTTTTGCTGCGCAAGTTGTCGCTGGGATGCCCGCTCGCCATATAGACCGTATAGATAACATATCCCACTGTCTTTTTATTACCAGTAGCTGATTTCACGGATCGCTGTCGTGGCCCTCCTGTTTCGGTAACGGGCAATCGACTGAAAGCGGCTGGCCTGACCGGGTTCTTGAATAGAGCTGGCGCTTCTTTTCTGGGTTTGCCTCGCTGCTTTCGCGTAGCACAGAGCGCCTGATAGACACTTGAAGAGATGTTGTCATGTTTTCTCTGACAGGGCTGGGACATGTCTCTTTGCAACATCGTTCGGACTACCGGCTTCTTAATTCTGGCGGTCATGGCGTTTTTTTGAACCCACTTCATAGGTTCGAAAAAATTGCTGACTTTTACGGTCGACTCAGCCGTCGTCGCGGGATGACTCTGCTCTTGGAATCTCACAAGATTCCACTTAGCCGGAGTCCTGGCCCTCTTGTTGGCTCGATACCTGAGCCGCTTCTGCCTTAACTTTTCTGTTTTAAGCACTTGGCAGACTTCGGCTCTTCGGGAAGACGCCGTAGACCGATTGACAGAGAGCCCAGAGAAGATGCCTGCTCGCGCGATTGTCAAGGGCAACGTCTGAGCTTGCTAGAGCTGCTTTGTGGCCCCATTGGTGTTGACGGCCTTACCTCCAGTTGGAACAGTGGAGAGTTGTTCGAATACGGATTTGCATTTGGGGTGGGATGCTCTGGCGACCACGACGTTCGGCCTCCTGCCCCTTGAGGTCGGTTTGGCCGCTTAGTTTGTCGGGACCTCCGCCAGATGAGCGCTTCCAGCAGGGTAGATGATGACCGAACCAAATTGACAGGGTGGTGTTTCCCCCAATCAGATAGCAAAGCTCTATTTAAAATTTCAAAATTTAAAATTTGAAATGAGGCAGTGCCTCATAAGAGCGCTCGCACCAAAAGCGCCAGCGCTAGGAGTCGAAGACTCTGAGGCAGCGCTCACGTGCAAAGCACAAGAGCGCCAGCGCTAAAAACTCTGAGGCAGCGCCTCACGTGCAAAGCACGAGAGCGCTGGCACTAAGTGCGCTAGCGCCAAGAGTCCAAAACTTTGAGACAACGCCTCACATGCAAGGAATGAGAGCGCTAGTGCTAGAACTAAACGTTCTCTACCCTTAGATCAAAGATCCAACGAAGATGATTAAAAATCATCAAATTACCAGAATAAAATTTTGTTGAGGTAATACTCCTCAAATCTTTCCAAACAGGAAAGATTGTGCTCTGTAAATCGGAGCACCGTTGGATCAAAGATCCAATGGTGATTAAAAATCACCAAGATACAGAATGAGTTATGTATATGAAAATATTTTCCCAATGTTATTAAAAACAAGAAGATTGTTTTCTGTAAAACAGAAGCCCTAGGATCAAATATCCAATGGTGGGGAAACATCCCCAAATCAATCAGAGAAAGATTTCCTTAACCGATTCAACAAATCAGCCTCCCCTATATAAAGGACCCAAGACTTCAAGTCTTGCACAGAGGAACCCTCCCATAAATTTTAAAAAGAAAAGGAGAAGAGCAAGCTATAAGAAGAATTTTTTTTTCAAGATAAATGATAATAAGTGAGATCATAACATCTCCTCGATTTTTGAGAGTTTAACACTCACATCAAAAGAACTTAGTTCTTTTTCTAGATCACAGATCTACTAGACAAAGTCTTTCACAAAAAACAGAAGAGATCATAGCATCTCTTTATAAAAAGAAGAACTTAGTTCTTAGATCCATGAGACAAAGTCCCATATAAAGAAAAACAAAAGGAATCATAGAAGAACTTAGTTCTTAGATCTGTGAGACAAAGTCTTTTATAAATGAGAATTTAATTCTCAGAGCACATAACTGACCAGAACTGCCAAGCGCACCACATGCTCCTCACGTGTGCGCAGAGGGAACACGAAGTGTTCTTTAAATAAAGCCTAGCGCCATAAAAATTGTTCAACACTCAGTGAAAGACAAAAGAAAAAAGGGTGTCAGAACCCAAATAAATGCTTAGCATTATTGAACCAAAAGGGACTGGGCCCAAACAAATGTTCAACATTTTATTCAAATCTGAGTGGACTGAGCCCAAGTTGGCCATAAGATCTCAATTCAGATTAACTAAGCCCATGTGCTCATAATCTTTTTAATTGGTCTTGGTCCCAAACCTGACTATAGATCTCTCAACCAATATTGGTTCAAGGGTACATCTCTTCATACCTCAGATACATGTCGTTATAATTCTTCAACGTCTTCAGAGAGATGGAGGATCCCAATAACCAAAAAACTTTTGGCGCATCCTTAAATTGTGAAACAGACTATGACATCTTTAAACCAGACTATGATGTCTTTAAACCGGACTATGAGGTCCTTAAACTCATAGACTATGATGTCCTTAAACTTTATGGACTATGGGGTCCTTAAACTCATGGACTATGATGTCCTTAAACTTTATGGACTTTGAGGTCTTTAAACTCATAAACTGTGATGTCTTTAAACTTTACAGACTATGATGTCTTTAAACTCCAGGGACTATGACGTCCTTAAACCCTATGGACCGCAATGTCCCTAAACTAAAACGATAGAGTCCAAACACTCTTTCGTCGAATCTAAATATCCCAAAATTCTGTTGAGTAGATCTTAGTATAAAATTAGACTAACGTATTCTCAACAAACGTTTGAGTTGATCTTAATCTAAAACAAGATTAACGGTCCTTAAACCAACGCAAACCCAAATCTAAGAAAATACGGATTTGGACTAATCCACGCGCTACGGGTGACAACATAAATTAGTCTCCGTATACATTCCACGGGAAACCAAAAATAAAATAAACACAAACGACACGAAGTGACCTTCTGGAGCAGGAGAAAGTGGTTACCACGATGCGGTAACGTAATTAACTGCAGGAGCTTGCGCCTGTAAGGAAGAGCGTCCCCATAATCAAAAAACCCCTCACAACGAGGGGGAATCTGACGAAGTCTGCTACAACGGCCGCATCCGTCTAAACCTTCGATACATGGTTCTATAAATCAACTTGGTATCTTCGGAGAGGTGGATGGATAAATCCAAATAGCATCTGCCCCCCAAAGTTTAGGCCGGACGTCCCAACGTCCCGGTCCCGTCTTTCAGCGGTAAACAGATTCTGGCACGCCCGGTGGGACGTTTTCTTCTTTCCACTCCACACTTCGTGTGTCGGGTTCACGAACAAATCGCGGTTTAATATGGTTGCCCCTGGATTCGAGGTACTAAGATTTGGTGTCTTGCTCCCGTGCAGAGAAAATGGCTTCCCGCTGCACCAACTGCAACAGCAACTCCCACTCCGTCCTCGCTGGAGGAGTGACCTATAGGCCCCAAGCGGCCTCCATCTTCACCATGCCAGTGGAACAAGTGACCCAGATCACCACTGGACTGTTTTTGGGGACCATGATCCCACCGGCAAGCTTCAGCGTCCCAATACCGTCACAGGAAGCTCCGAAGAAACCGTTCTTTGATTGGCTTACCACTACCACGGCCCCTCTCTACGGGCTGACCAACTCCAAGTCCAACGCCTCAGTGTTTAACAGACTAGGCCAAAGCTCAAGTGGGTCCATGAAGAAACCTGCAATACCTGAACGAGTCATCCCGAAGCGGATAGCCATTCCAACTCCGACAGACGAAGTCGTTAAAGGGGCTTCTCCTACTACGGGATCGGTCTTTGCGAGACTGGCCATCCTATTTCCTGTTTCGGGTGAGGTCATCTAAACTACTTCCCCTGCCCAAAGGTCAGTCTTCGACAGGTTGGACGTTTCTTCTCAGTGGATGTCAATCTTTGATTGGCTGGCACCAACAGCAACCCTTCACCAGAACAGGGGGCATGATGAAGCCACCCCCGTAACTGAGCCAGTGCCGTCTACAAGATATGCTTAACGTCGCCACTGGCGCCGAGTGAGGAAAGCTGGGGGCAGTTCCCCTTCTGGATTGACTTCACCAGCTCCAATGGTTGAAGTCGATACTGCTATTCCAACTGGGAACAACTTTAAACCACTCAGGAGGGTCCGCAAGAATTCTCCGACCGCTGTATTGAAAAGATCTCCTTCACCTGTGAAGAATGCTACAAAGTCGAAGCCGGAGCACCCCCCTCAGCGGCTGTCTTCCAAAATCCACAAGGTCTGGCGGAGAGTCCAGGATTCTTGATCGACAAGGACTATTTCCGCCGACAGAAGAAGATGAAGACTCAACAGGAAGAGGAACATCCCTCTGCCATGCCACACAAAGTATCATCTACTTGGGTATCTGCAACGGCCCCCTCAATTTCGACCGCCCACAAAAGAAGAAGGCCGGAGAAAATCCCCGTGTCCACGACAAAGCTCAAAGGCATTGAATCCAAACGCCCCAAGTCTGGGGGCATAGTGGTGCACACCATTTACATGGCTTCCGGAAAAGAGGATAGCCGTATCTCCACGGGCCATCGACCATTCACCTGATCAATAACAAAGGCTCAGGAGCAACAATAGCAAAAGCTCCAGAAGATGCTGACAACCATGGACGCGCTCACTGGGCCGAAAGAAAGCCCGGAGATACCGTCGGAGCAATGCCAGGAGCAAAAGACCGATGCCGAGGTCCTTCGAAAAATGCTCGAGAGGAAAGACAAAGAGGCCGCGGAACAAGCGGCCAACATTAAACAAATGGCGCTAGTGTTCCAAGATATGGTGGGCATGATGATCTAGCCAGACTACTCAGCTGAAAATCTTTCAGTAATAATTGAAGACGATAGAGGAGAGACATCAAACCCTCTTCCGGCTCTATCAACAGCCAAAGAAGAGACCATCTCCAATGCCGCCCTTGACGACTATATAGCTCAACAGATACGAGCTCATCAGGCGAGCGAAGCGGCCGGCCAAATCGTCAAGACTGGACGACTCTATCCGGATTGGTACGATCAAATAAAGTACCCGCCAGGATATACGATCCCTAAATTCCATGTGTATAAAGGGACGGGTAATCCACACCAGCACGTTGCTCAATTCAGGGCTCTGTGCGGTAATACTGGGGGTGACGACAAACTGCTGCTTCGCCAGTTTATTGGCAGCTTGTCGGAGACAGAGTTCGAATGGTATTCCGAGCTCCCGAATGACTCTGTCAAGACATTTACAGAAATGGAGCTACTGTTTACACAAAGATTCGCGAGCGCTAGCGAACGCACCCCAATCACGGCATTGATCAATGCCAGGGTGAAGCCGGGAGAAACCTGGGTTCAATACGCCATTCGGTGGCGGAACCTATGGTCAAAGTGCGAACAACACATAAAGGAAGCTCCTGCTGTGGGCATGTTCGTAGGAACCCTCGATCCTCAGGCGACCATATCCCAGTTCATGATGTTTTTCAAGCCGACTACCTTCCAGGCCTTGATCGATAAGCTGGCCCAAATGGACCAGATGGGCCATAGACCGTCCTTCTAAAATATGGAGCTTCGAAATGAAAAGGGCAAAGGGAAAGCTACCTTCGTCGCCAACGCTCAACAACAACCGAGTGGCCCGAAACCAGTTATTCGCCAAAGTAACAAGCGGCGATCCCTCGATGAGAAGTAGAGACGTCCTTACTCGTTTTCCCGGGATAAAACAAGGAGATTGTTCGAATTGGCAGTGCGCAATGGGCTCATCACTTTACCGGAGCCGAGACACCCACCGCAACCAAACGACGTCAACAATCCCAATTACTGCCCCTACCACTGAATAATGGACCACCCAATCAAAGATTGCTACATCTTCAAAAACTGGGTTGAAAACCAGTACCAACAGGGCAAGTTCACGCTGTCTGAAAACTGGAAGATAAATCCACCACGACAGCACACTCCTAAAAGGGTAGACACGTCGGGGGCATCATGCTCATTCATAGAGGAAGCTCCATGGGAAGTAGTTCTTTCGGCAAAAACGAAAAGAATGCTGAAGGATCTTCAAGCATCCCCCGCAATTAAGTGGAGAAGCTTGCTAGAGCCCGAGATCATCGAGGGAATGCTGAAACCGCGCCCGACACCGAGAATGGGTAGCAATGGGCAAAATACCCAGGTCCATCTATCAAAGTCTTTGAAGAAGAAGAAGAAGATCAAGAAGCCCGCGCAGCCTGATGACAAGCGCACGGACCTACAAAAGCATATTGATGCGCTGGAGGAATACAATCAGAAGGCGCGGACCCCAGTCACACTCCATGAGTTTCTCAACAATATCCTTGATAACAGAGGCGATGACAATGACGCGAGAGACGACGCATCAGAAGAACCCGAGGATTATGTGGAAAGTTGTCACATGATCTCTTCTTCGTCACTAAATGATGAAGAAGCTCACTTAGCGTTAGGAGATGACATAGAAGAGCTGGGGGCAGAATCGGCACTAAAATCCTTGGAACCGTCCGATGAGCTGATTGACGTGCTGCTAACCGAAGCCCGTCAGAAGAGCAAAGTTGATCTAGAACGCAAAATGGCTATATTTGAAAAAGCCAGGCGTCGACGTCAAGTGGAAGAAGTCGCGGTGATGATGAATCACAAAACACCCCAACCAAACCAAATCACACCCTAAATGGGTGTATCCCACTTTATCGTTATGTATCCTGTCACGTGATAAATTCATGTGCATACAGGATGAGCGACGGACTGAAACGTCCTTAAACTACTACAAACCGCATCATCATAGGGTTGACCTAAAAAAACAAACAAAAAAAGGTACGTCCATAAGCAAAATGGGCACGGATGAAAACCCGAAAGGGCTCTGTGGGTAAAAACAACAGGGCTACCGGCGAGTTTGTGAAAACCCGAAAGGGCGCAGACTCGTTTTAGAAAAAAAAATGGTACGTCCATAAGCAAAATGGGCACGGATGAAAACCCGAAAGGGCTCCGTGAGTAAAAACAGCAGGGCTACCGGCGAGTTTGTGAAAATCCGAAAGGGCGCAGACTCGTAAAAAAAACGGTACGTCCATAAGCAAAATGGGCACGGATGAAAACCCAAAAGGGCTCCGTGAGTAAAAACATCAGGGTTACCGGTGAGTTTGTGAAAACCCGAAAGGGCATAATCTCATTAAAAGACACTTGCAAGGTCCTCTCGATCTTGTAAGGAGAAAACTACTTGCGTGAGATCCTTACGACTCACAAAGGAGCGACACACTTAGGGATCCCCACGATTCCTAAGGAGAAATTACACTTACGAGATCCTCACGACTCGTAAAGAGAACCCTCTTATGAGACCCTCATGGCTCATAAGATTCAAAAGCCTTAAGTTGCAGGGATCTGAACCCGTTCTTAAGCCATCACATTTCCCAGTTTGCCCTACAAGCGGTTCAATACTGACTCTTGTATACAATCCACGGGCATAAATAATCATTTCTTTGCCGAGTCCCACCGACGACGAGGAATGCCCTCGTTTGATGAACAAACACTTGTAGGTCCTCTGGATATACAAGGAGAAAACATTCTTACAAGATCCTTACAACTTACAAGAGAACATACACTTAAGAATCCTCATGATTCTTAAGAGAAAAACACACCTATGAGATCCTCACTACTCCCAGGAAGAAACACCTTTATGAGACCCTTACGGCTCATGAAGTCAAAAGGCTTAGTCGACAGGATCTTAACCCTGTTTGCTAAGCCACCTTTGTACCGACAAAGGCAAATGATGATTCGCTCCTGCCAATATCCCAGTTGTAGCGATGCTGATGCCTAAATCGGTATCAAATTTCAAGTCCTTTCATGGCAAATGATGATTCGCTCCTGAGAACATTCCAGTCGCATCGATACTGATGCTAAGATTGGTATCAGACCTTAAGTTCCATACTCGAAAAAAAATGCATATGAAATAGCCTAAATGATGGGACAACTCGCAATAAAAATCAGCGAGTAAAATATATGCATACAAAAATAGCCGAAATGATTGGGTAACTCGCAATAAAAAGCGGCGAGTAAAAAGAAAAACTGCCGAAATGATTGGGCACCGCGAAAAATAGCCGAAATGATTGGGCAATCGCAACTTTTCTGATACAAAAAGCTGAAATGATAGAGTATCGTGGAAAGAAAACAAAAAAATACATATAAAATGAAACTTTTGCCCTACAGGTAAGTCCATACTGACCCCTGTATACAATCCATGGGCATAAACGAAAAGAGAACCACATGTCCCAACAAACTCTATCAAAGGGAGAATCAGTTCTCAGCGGCAATATCTGCATCCCAGAAGACCAGCGACGGCGTTCCTCCTCATGCCAGCAAGACACAGACGCTACACCACCAATCGGAACCATGGCAAAGTCCCCGGTTCCAAGACTCTGCGGTTCGCAGACAACCTAAAGTCAACCCCGACACCATAGAAAACGGAGAAAGTCGATCCTGACACCGTAGAAAACGAAGAAAGTCGATCCCGACACTGTAGAAAACGGAGAAAGTCGATCCGAACACCGTAGAAAGCAGAGCAAGTCAACCCTGACACCGTAGAAAGCGAAGCACGTCAACCCCGACACCGCGGAAAGCGGAACACGTCATCCAATGACCCCGTCTCGGAAATACGTCATCCAATGACTCCGTCTCGGAAGTAAGTCAACCAACCTCCAGGGAAATCAGTTTCCTTGGCAAATATCTTGATTCAGGGAAATCAGCGTCCTTGACGAGAACATCTCGATTCGCGTCGACCCGCAGAGAAATCAGTATCTTTGCAGGAATACCTCGATTCGTCTCGACCCCCAGGGAAATCAGTGTCCTTGGCAAATATCTCGATTCAGGGAAATCAATATCCTTGACGAGAACATATCGATTCGCGTCGACCCGCGAAGAAATCAGTGTCTTTGCAGGAATACCTCGATTCGTCTCGAACCCCAGGGAAATCAGTGTCCTTGAAAAATATCTCGATTCAGGGAAATCAGCGTCCTTGACGAGAACATCTCGATTCGCGTCAACCCGCAGAGAAATCAGTGTCTTTGCAGGAATACCTCGATTCGTCTCGACCCCCAGCGAAATCAATGTCTTTGACAAATATCTCGATTCAGGGAAATCAGCGTCCTTGACGAGAACATCTCAATTCGCGTCGACCCGCGGAGAAATCGGTGTCTTTGCAGGAATACCTCGATTCGTCTCGACCCCCAGGAAAATCAGTGTCCTTGAAAAATATCTCGATTCAGGGAAATCAGCGTCCTTGACGAGAACATCTCGATTCGCGTCAACCCGCAGAGAAATCAGTGTCTTTGCAGGAATACCTCGATTCGTCTCGACCCCCAGGGAAATCAATGTCTTTGACAAATATCTCGATTCAGGGAAATCAGCGTCCTTGACGAGAACATCTCAATTCGCGTCGACCCGCGGAGAAATCGGTGTCTTTGCAGGAATACCTCGATTCGTCTCGACCCCCAGGGAAATCAGTGTCCTTGACAAATATCTCGATTCAAGGAAATCAGCGTCCTTGACGAGAACATCTCGATTCGCGTCGACCCACAGAGAAATCAATGTCTTTGCAGGAATACCTCGATTCGTCTCGACCCCCAGGGAAATCAGTGTCCTTGACAAATATCTCGATTCAGAGAAATCAGCGTCCTTGACAAGAACATCTTGATTCGCGTCGACCCGCAGAGAAATCGGTGTCTTTGCAGGAATACCTCGATTCTTCTCGCCCCCCAGGGAAATCAGTGTCCTTGACAAATAGCTCGATTCAGGGAAATCAACGTTCTTGAAGAGAACATCTCGATTCCCGTCGACCCGCAGAGAAATCGGTGTCTTTGCAGGAATACCTCGATTCGTCTCGACTCTCAGGAAAATCAGTGTCCTTGGAAAATATCTCGATTCAGGAAAACCAGCGTCCTTGACAAGAACATCTCGATTCGCATCGACCCGTAGAGAAATCAGTATCTTTGCAGGAATACCTCGATTCGTCTCGACCTTCAGGGAAATCAGTGTCCTTGGCAAAACCACTCGATTCAGGGAAATCAGCGTCCTTGGCGAGAACCTCTCGATTTGTTTTGACCTGCAAGGAAATCAGTGTCTTTGCAGGAACCACTCGATTTGTCTCGACCCCAGGGGAATCGGTGTCCTTGGCAAAACCTCTTGATTCAGGGAAATCAACATCTTTGGCGAGAACCTCTCAATTCGTTTCGGCTCGCAAGGAAATCAGTGTCCTTGCAAGAATCTCTCGATTCGTCTCGACCTGCGGGAAAATTAGTGTCCTTGCGCATAAAGAAATTTCTCTTGTGGGATCCTTACGAATCTCGAGAGGAAACACACTTAGGAGTTCTCACGACCCTTAAGGAGAAATTACACCTACGAGATCCTCTCGACTCATAGGGAGAAAAGTCTTTATGAGACCCTCACGGCTCATAAAGTTGAAAAGTCTTAAGTGGCAAATAATAACCCTGTCTCCTAAGCCATCACCACCCTGCAAGAAGGTCAAGATGGACTATCCACGGGCCATACTCTCCCAAGTCGAATATCGACAAGGGGGGAAACAACCACTTACGAGTTCTCTCGACTTATAAGGGAGAAAATTCTCTTGTGAGATTCTTATGATTCTCAAGAGAAAACGCACTTAGGAATTCTCACGATTCCTAAGGAGAAAATACACCTACGAGATCCTCACGACTCGTAGGGAGAAAAGTCTTTATGAGACCCTCACGGCTCATAAAGTTAGAAAGTCTTAGGCAACAGATCCTAACCTTGTTTCCTAAACCATTGCTACCCTATAAAGAGTTCAAGATGGACAGTTATCTACTATCTACAGGCCACATTTGCTAAAATCACATACCAACAACATAACAGACGAAAGAAAGCGATAGTCGGAGATAAAAAAATGTGTTTTTTATTCATGAATTCAATTGATTACGAGATATATCATATAAAATAAAAAATGAAATGAATACATGTTATTCATAAATTACAATCGATAGAAAGACGACTATTGAGAAGGAGGCGATTTTAGCAAATCAGCAAGCCGCTCGCGCACTCCCCTCAGCTGCTTTTCATGAACAGCCGCCGCGGCCAGCTCCGCTTCGACTCGGGCCCGTTGTTGCAAACAGGATGAGACCTTCTCATCGATTTCCCGCTGGGCAGCTTCGTGACTCTGCGTAACCCGCTCAATGAAGTCGAGCTTCTGCCCTCAGTGCCAGCCCGTCCGAAATGTATCGCTGCAGATTATCAAAGACGGTTCTCAATTGCGCAGCATTCGCTTTAACCTCGGCATGCAGCCGGGCAGATTCACTTGAAGCCTCCTCGCGTTCCTTCTACCTCAAGGCCGCCTCTTGTTCAAAATGGCGAAGGAAAGAAACGCTCTACTCAACCCATGCAGCCCGCTGGGAATTCAAAGCCAACACTTCCGGAGCGGGACGCCCGAGCTCAATCTCATGTAAGCAGGCTTCGAGCTGTCTGCAATAATTAACCCAAGATTCGACGACGCTCTCGCTATGGAAGTGCACAAGCGTCGCTATTATAGGATTAATCTCAGCAGCAAAATCTGCAGCGAATGCAGGGGCCTCCGCGTCAAGCTCCTCGATGGATTCATTCAGCATACGCAGGCTGGTCGCAGCGCCCTTGGAAGATGGACGTCTAGAAAAGGGCCCTGCCGGTATCAGGATGTGAGACTCTAAGGAAGCTGGAGCTCATGCGATTGCTGCAAGACAAGTTATGGTCAAAGGTAGGCTCAAGAGATAAAGAAAATGCATGAGCAATAGAGTCTACTATACCGGCTACGACAGGTGGCAAAGTTAGGAGTACCGGTGGTGTGCCTATTCTCTCGTCCCCTCCTTCAATTTGTAATGCTGTAATCAATTCAAAGAAGAATTAAAAACGACGTGGTCGCCCGTAAAAGGAAGGAAATGATGTCGGTTAAAAACTATACTCACCGACACCAGCAGACAGACTGACTTCCGAGTGGAAGGAGAAATGCGGGTTTAGCACCTGATACAGATGATCAAAGAGAACTCCTGCAAGATTGCGACGATACATGGTCAGTACGAGGAAAATGGTATCTACAATTTAAATTAATTGCAAATCCATACCTTCCAGCATTTGAGAGGACATAAGAGAAGGCGAGGGGACAGCGACCGTCAAAGCAGCAACTGGCGACACTTGTTCGGGTGGCACAATCTCAGCACTCACCACACCTGCATTCGAAACAAATGAAATGTCATCAGAGGGGATTGAAATGGATTGCGAAACAAAAGGTAAACAATGACTCGAGACCTACCTGATGGGTCATCAGCCAAGATTGCGACGGAAGCATCACTGGGCGTTGTGGTTTCTTCGCTCTCCTTCAGTGGAATGGTTTCAGTGCCAGTGCTTCATCCCCTGACTCTACGAGGGCCGTCATGACACTCGCAATGCCGGACGATGGCACGGAACGAACAAGGAGAAAGAGCGGTAATTAGGGCAGTCCCAGACTCCTGAGAAAGAATAGCCGCTTCGGGCTTGGTGTTTGCCGTCATCTCACCTGCCACCTCATCGCCAGGACTTGGCCCTACAGGATATGATATATAAGAATTTGAAGATCAAATTCTAATAAAAAGACCCAGTATTAAGTTACCTTAGGGAGGCTTTTCGGTTTCTTCCCGAGCCGCGCGCGCAACCTGTCTATGAGCGGTAAACAGGGCAGCTGGAGCATCCTCTGAAGAAATGGCGACATAGGGAGTAGTACTTGAGCCTGCACCCACAGCCAAGCTGGCATCATGTTCCCTCGCCGCACGCTTCCTACGCTTTTCGGTCTGAGCGGTGAGAAGCGATCTCCGCAAGACCTCCGTCAATGGGACGTCATCGTCCGAACCGAGTTCTGCCTCTGGAGCCGCTATGACATCCGTCATCGACTGTTTAAGTGAAGCCTCTTACGATATTGACGGGGGAGGGGGAGGGCTGGGGCCACGATAGCCGGCTCTGGAAGAGTCGCCGCATCACCGCTCGGGATCGGCACCGTGCTTGGGATAACCTGCGTCAAAGTAGTCCCTGCAACAAAATGAAAGAGGGGGTCAGATTACAAATAAAGAAAAAGTGAATGAAGGCAGAATAAACCGAATTATACCAAGGCCTAAAGAAGCACGGAGCCTCTCTTCCTCTTCAAATGTTTTAAGGGAAGCAGCGAGAGCCTCTTCGGTAGAGATACCTGTTGAAGAAGAAAGCGTCGGTCAAAGCATAATAAAAAAAAAGATAGCAGCGGAAAGATGCGACTGAAGTCTACGTGACTGTGTGATAGTAATCAGCGCTGCTTCATCAGGAGCCAGTCGCTCGGAAGCCACAAGGGCAGCTTAAAGATCGGTATCATCTGCAGGTGCGATGAATAGACCCTCATTAGTCCCGTACTCACTTAAACCTTCACTGTAGGGAGCATGGGGCTCCTGGCCGAGTACAACGTCGACAGAAAATATCGACTTCTTCTTTTTCTGTGAGCGAGTGCCGGCAGCCGATAACATGAGCTTGCGCTTGGCGGGCAACTTTGGGCGACGAGTCCCGATCTCCGTACCCATGCCAGAATCGGGAGACGCTGCAGCCACCGCTTCTACAGGCGCACGAGGTAGACCCTTATCAGGAAAAGCGCGCGGAACCACAGCTGCAACAGCTTCTCTTAGGGGAGGACGAACGATGGTCCATCGATTCAAGGGAACGGTTGGGTTACCCGCTGGGACAGCACCCTTGCGATCAAGCAATAATCGTTTTTCTTCCCTGATAACAGCGCCCATCGTGTACCGGTACCATACCACGTACACATTCAAAGCTTTCGGAACGCAGCTTGGCTCGCTGATAAAGAAGTTAGACCCGGTATTTAGCCGCATGAAATGGTGCAGCGCACTACGGATACCTTCCTCTGTAGCAGTAGGCTCAACTAAAAAGGCTTCAAGCGGGACACCCTGATTGAAGCTTGATTGTTGAGCAAAGCGGTGCGGGTTGTATCTCATGAACAGTGCCGCATCGTTCTGCCTAAACACTAAAAAGCCCGGCCTGATTGAATATAAGTGAAGAATCTCCTGAGCTTTCAAGGTAGAAACCCCATCTTTGAAGGTGTCCCACAGCGGCTGCACCGTCTTAGCAGATTCCTTGCCGATAGTCATGGCCTTATCGACGAAGGTCATGCTATCCCCGACAGTACGCGGGCGAAGAATCAGACCCCGAGCCTCTCGCTGAGTCGGTTCCAAAACGGAAGCATCAACCAGCCGCATAACCCGAGAAAAGTTGTAACTTTCGTAGAAACGGGGCCTCTTATGGATTCCGAAGGCACCGAGCACATGCAGCTCGAGCCACGAAGTGAAATAATGCATCAGAAAGTTTACAAGCTGCACCCCCGGTTGAGTGGTGTCTGCCGCCAAGCTAAAGCCATGATACAAATGAGCCAGCCCAGCAATCCCAACGGCAACCTGCGTCCCTTCAACCATTCGGTGAGCCGGGTAGAAAACGGACGGCCTCATGTAGCGAGGGTGCATAGGGAGCACTAACCATTTTAACCATAAACCAAGGAACCCTAAAAAGAACGCCTTTTCGTCGATGTCTTGAGCGGCGAGTTCTGCAAAGGGGACGACCGCGGCATTTGGGAGAAAGAAATTCTTTTGATCTGCTTCCGCTGTCGGCTGGCTATCCAAGCCAAAACCAAAAGGATCGTCGAGCTTGGCAAACTTCGCATCTTGTTTCGACAAGACTTCCGGACGAAGAAAACGGGCGATGAAATCCGTAAAGCTAATCCCGTGGCTTCCGGATTCGAGAAACAGGCTCTCGTAAAAATTTAACACCTTGATCAAGCTTGGGAATCGGTGCTGAATGGCATTCTCTGGGGTCAGACCCATCACTACTGATCGAGTGGCGAAAATGCACTCGTCAGGGGGTAATATCTCCTCATAATGCTCCCCTTTGACAGGCAAGCCGAAGATCTCCGCGAACTCCTCTAAAGAGATTGAAAGTTCCCGATCTAATAGAAGGAAGGTGTGAGTTGGAACGTTCCATTGTTCCAAAAAAGCTTTGACCCACCATACAGAGGGCGTGGAATACTGGAAGAGAGAAGCATACATCGCGGGATTCAACCCGAGCTTCAGCAACTGTGATTTCTTGGCCGATAAGATGTATCGAGCCCACTGCAGATATCCGGCTGAATGGAGAGGAGTCAAGCCTATCATGTATGGCTGTCCCCAAAGGCGCGACTCGACTTGACATATACGTCGCCCCAAGATATCCAAAGTCATTGGAGGCTGTACGGGTATTGCAGCTATAGAGGGCTGAAGACAACCCTCCGAAGTCCAATTGACCTCCTCTACGGCATAGTTCACTGGGGGTGAGTCGGCGTAGTGAATGGCGGAGATCACCTCCGAAGGTGCAGCACAAAAAAAGATACGTCGGCCCCTGATAATTTGATTATACCACGTCTCCCATAGATGAAGAGACTTATGCTCCGGGTCGTGATCTTTGATCAGAGTGAAGACTTCCCGGTCTACTGGTGTGTCAGGGACTGCACTCTCCGGACGAACAAATGAGAAAGAAGTGTCAAAAGACATAGTACCTGCGCGAAAAAGAACAAGAGTTAGCTGTCAAGGCTACAATTCAAATGCTGACACTTGGTACATAAAATTTGTACCACACTGCAATGCAGTGGAAAGGAACCAAAGGGGACCCACACAATCAAGATGATGGCTCCTCATTGATGAGACAGTCTCATCATTGATGAGACAGTCAATCCATTAAAGAAAAATCCCTAGAAGGATTCTCATTCAATGAGAAACCCCTCGGGCCGACGAGTAAAACTCCTTTGAGAGCAGTGCTCTGCAAAAGAGTGATATCTGTCAACTCTAATGATGAAGGGAATAAAAATTCCCCAAATTTTTTTTTGAAGAGCCATGCTCTGTGAAGACGATGGAATCATCTATCAAAACCCTAAAAAAACAAAGCTTTACTAAGTTAAAAACTCCGAGATCTTTAAGATCTGCAAAATGAACTCTAAGAGTTCTTCATTAATAGGTTAAGAAACCCTAAAAAAGATCTCTTTAGATCTATGATCTAAGGAGAGCAAAGCTCTGTTGAGAAACCCTAAAGATCTATATGATTTGAGAAGAGCAAAGCTCTGTTAATGGGTAAAACCCTAAAACATTTTTTAAGATCTATGATCGGAGAAGAGCAAAGCCCTGTTAATAGGTTTAATTCTTACCAAAGATTGGGTAGAGTTTTGACTCTTAAGAAGTTTCTTAAGGCAGAGAGCTTGGCTGTGAAGGAGAATTAATTCTCAAGAAAAACAAGAAGATGAACAAACAGTCATCTCAAGGGCCAAAAGCCCTATTTATAGGCGCTGGGAGCCGATCCAACTTCCAAGTTAATCCAACGGTGGAAAAGCTGCCACCGCTGTACTCACGTGTAAGCCACGTGAGTGCAACGGTGGGGGGACATTTGTTTCCCCCAATCAGAGAGCAAAACTCTATTTAAAATTTCAAAATTTGAAATTTGAAATGAGGCAGCGCCTCATAAGAGCGCTCGCGCCAAGAGCGCCAGCGCTAGGAGTCAAAGACTTTGAGGCAGCGCTCACGTACAATGCACAAGAGTGCTGCGCCAAGTGCGCCAGTGCTAAAAACTCTGAGGCAGCACCTCACGTGCAAAGCACGAGAGCGCTAGCGCTAACTGTGCTCGCGCCAAGAGTCAAAGACTCTGAAACAGCGCCTCACGTGCAAGGCATGAGAGCGCTAGCGCTAGCGCTAGAACTAAACGTTCTCTACCCTTGGATCAAAGATCCAACGAAGATGATTAAAAATTATCAAATTACCAGAATAAAATTTGGTTGAGGAAATACTCCTCAAATCTTTCCAAACAGGAAAGATTGTGCTCTGTAAATCGGAGCACCGTCGGATCAAAAATCCATTGGTGATTAAAAATCACCAAGATACAGAATAAGTTCTGTATGGGAAAATATTTTCCCAATCTTGTTAAAAATAAGAAGACCGTCTTCTGTAAAACAGAAGCCCTAAGATCAAAGATCCAATGGTGGGGAAACATCCCCAAATCAATCAGAGAAAGATTTCCTTAACTGATTCAACAAATCAGCCTCCTCTATATAAAGGACCTAAGACTTCAAGTCTTGCACAGAGAAACCCCCCCCCCTAAACTTCAAAAAGAAAAAGAGAAGAGAAAGCTCTAAGAAGAAATTTTTTTCTTCAAGGCAAATGATAAGAAGTGAGATCATAACATCTCCTTGATTTTTGAGAGTTTAACTCTCACATCAAAAGAACTTAGTTCTTTTTCTAGATCACAGATCTACAAGAAAAAGTTTTTCACAAAAAACAGAAGAGAACATAGTACAAATATCGGTACATATGTTAATTGAGTTCGCATGAACGCTTGACCCGAGATATGGGAGGAGAAAAAGGTCCCATCGGGAGTGCCAGAATCTGTAGGGTGTTTTTTGTCACCCCATTGAGATGGGAATACGCGTCGCTTGTCAGGCGTACTACAGACTCCTCCTACCTAAGGTAGACGGGGGGTTTATTGATTGTGGGGATCCAAATCTCCGGCAGCCGCGGACTAAGCTGCCGTTAATTAGCCCTCGCTTTTGGAGCGAGGGAACCTCCGATTGACGGGTCAACTAGTCATGTGAACTCAGTGTACAGTATGTATGTGTTGTGTTTTGAAAGGGGGTTTTGGATATATCGGGAGCCTCACAGAGTTTACGGGGGTCCTGCTACCCGGATAGCGGGCTGGGGGTCAAGAGGGCTAGCAGCCCCTTGCGGGGTGCGGGGCAGCGCCCTGTTAGAAAAATTTTCCTAACGGAGGACGTGCTTCTGGTGTGGAGTGCACGAAAAATAAGTGGTGAGGAGCGTCTTAAAGACACGTGCCTGGCATGTGAGCGCCAGGCGCTTGCGGATCACGTGCCAGGAGTGTAGGCGCAAGCGGGTCACGTGCGCAGCACAGAACCGCTGGTCGTCAGCGGGTCATGTGTGCAGCACGCGACCGCTTGTCGCCAGTGGGTCACGTATACATCATGCGACCATTGGGCGCCCGCGGGTCACGTGCGCGGCACGCGACCGCTGGAAACACCAGCGGGAAAAGGGGCTTAGCCCCTGGGTTAGGAGTTGAACTCTCAAGGGGGCTTTGGAGTTGAACTCCTAACAGGGATTATGTATAGATTTGGAGTTAAACTCCTAAAAAGAGGGTTGATTTTTGGAGTTAAACTCCAACAGATCTTGAATGGAGTTAAACTCCTAGAAATCTTTGGATCTTCTTTTGAGCCTCGGATTCTCCTGGAACGGGATTTTTGGAGATGGGTATCCTTCTTCTTCCTCTCTGTTGGCTGGATCTTGGGGGATAAAGGGAATGTGAGACTTAAAATATTCCTTTTTAGGGATTTGATGGCAGATCCGAGCTCCCCTTCAAGAGTTTTATGGTGAAATACTATTTATTTTTGAAAAAAGAAGGGTTAAACTCTTGATTTAATTCAAAAGAAAAGAAGAAGGTTTAGAACCTTGAGGAAGGAGGAGGAGGTACAAACCCTAGTTTTTTTTTGAGAGAGAAAGTTATCATTGATTTTTTTCATCAAGTTGCATTTATAGGCTACACACTTTACATATAGCCCCTTGGGCTTTACCGAATAGCACTTATGCCACCCTATACCTTATGTGCTTATCTTCTTTTGCACATAAACTATGGGGTTTACAAAATTTTGGCTTTTTGCTTATTATATATATATATATATATATATATATATATATATATATATAAAAGAATTACATTAAACCGATTTATGGCTTCATTCCTTTTGTCATGGGGCCGGTCCCTTTGACCTGGGCCTAGGCCCACTTAGGTTGGGGTTGACCCTGGATTTTGACTTGGTCAACTGGGATGTAATTTTGACCCCAACAGCCTCCATCTCGTTCCATGGCCACCATCCACCTCCATCTCCGCCCTATTGGCCATCGCCTCCTCCCCACCACTCTCATGGCCACCACTTCCTCTACCTCCGCCTTCTTGGCGATCGCCCCCTTCTCATCACTGTCATGACCACCACCTCCTTCATCTCTGTCCCAATCGCCACCACCGCACTGCCCCATCGTCTCCATCAACTTTCACCTCCGTCCTAAGTGCAACCGCATCCTCCACCTCCACCAGCAAAGTGCCAGAAACTAGAGCTAATTTGGTCAATTTAGGTAACAAAGAAGAAGGGTTAGAGTTAGGCTAGGGTTAGAGCATTTTTTGCTTTTTTTTTTGTCTTTTTAAATTAAAAACAGCTCCAAGGGCAAAATTGTCCAAAAAACCCGTGCAAAGCACGTAACGGAATATTCTGATGCCTGATTAACAGAAGGTATCAAACTATAAACGGAGCTAAACATTGTGATATTTAAGTACTGGTAAAAATCACTGTGGTATTATTCTGCAGAAAGATAAAACGTTGTGGTATTATTAAGTAATTAACCCAAAATTTGACTAAATTTCAACTTCATTTTGTCCATTCACTAATTAGTGAGCATTGGAAATTGAGAGTGAGAAAGAGGGGAGTGCTGCTAATGACATAGACTGTGTTTCTGTCCCTCTTGGGAGAGTGCGGGATTCCAAACTCAAGATTCCTAAGAAAAGAAGTATTCACAAATTAACGCTTTCGGGGCAAATTCGTGGGTCTCCTGTAAACAATGAAGATGACGAAGGTCCTATCTATTACTCTAATACAAAGTTGGGTTGGTCAAGAAATCTTTTGGGAGTCAAATCACTAATTTTGACATTTCTCCTTTTACCATTTCCTTTATTCATATTTATTTCTATATCCTTTTCTCCTTTTCATTTCCAAAAAGTCTATAAATGAAAAAAGTCTATGAAGCCAAGAACAAAGAAAATTTTATTTGTGCGCCATCTCATTTTTAAATTATTTGGTTTTAATTTAATTTATTTCATTAGGGTAAAAAGTTATTTCTCAAAAAATTACATAATTAAAACTAATCAAGAAAAAAATTCTTATTTTTTGATTCTAATCTTTAAAAAATGCTCATTTTTAAATTATTTGGTTTTTATTTAATTTATTTCATTAGGGTAAAAAGTTATTTCTCAAAAAATTACATAATTAAAACTAATCAAGAAAAAAATTCTTATTTTTTGATTCTAATCTTTAAAAAATGCTCATGTGGTTGAGTTTGTATTTGTAAATTTTAAAATGAAATAATACCAAAACATAGTCTTTATATGTTTGTCATCATTGTTCTTGATATCAGCTAACAAATCACGAAGTATATAGTACTTATATTAAAAAATACAAAAAGTTTTTGTGCAATCATTAAATGCTATTAAGATCTAAGTTGCCATATAATATTTTTTTATAAAAAAGATTGTTATATGTTTTTTAATTTTGCATTGCTTACATGTTAAGTTGTAGCAACTGTGTGTAGATTCATTTATAAAAAAATATTTATATCTAAATAACAAAAAATAAATAACAATCATATATCATTTTTCAAATATAAATGAAAATATATCTATAAAAAAATATTTTTTCTCAAATATAACAAAAAATAATATTCGATATTCCATCATCTTTGATCCCACACGTTATGCGTGGGATCAAAATCTAATATATCTACTATAAAATTGGGTCAAGAAAGAAATCTTTTGCCTAAAAAGGTATCTTTCTCAAAAACACTATTTTCCACTTCCCTCTTTTACCCTGACTTTGCATTTTATTCATTTTCCTATCCATTTTCAAATGAACCATTCATGGCCAAAAAGAAAATTGACATTTTGTGGTTTTTTCTAATTGTTAGGCTTTCAATATTTATTTTTTTCCTTCTTTGCTAAAAATTTCTATTTCCTTAATCTATTCTTGGATCATATGGCTAACAATGATTTGATATTAATTTAAAAAGAAAACTGTGGTATTTATATTTTTTCAAGAGAACCGATAATCATTTTTTTAGCTTGATAAGAATTTTTTAAAAGTCGAACATAATAGAATAAAATATGTTTACCGGATAATCTATTCTTTACATTTGCATTTAGAAATTAGACTTGGTTTAAAGTTGATACTCGAGTTTCATTATTTTAAATAATTATCATTATTTAAAATTTTATCACGTATTTTCAAAAAATAATAATATGGATTTCTTAAAATGGAACTAATATTACTTTCATATTTTATTAAAAATGAGTATTAAATTCTTTTTGGCAAAATGAATGCATATTGCTTAACTATTTACTGATTTGGTTTATCTAGAAATATCTTAAACCATGTTGGATATCTATTTTTTTTATAAAAAGAGTAACATTATACGTACATATTTTTCCCATTAAAACAGAATGGGAGGCTATCCTTCATTTCAAGCCCGAAAATTATGGTTGCCAAGTCTTAATCACAAAATTGAGTGTTGGATCTCAAAATTGATTGTTGGACCAATGAGGTACAAAATTTGCTTAATGTTTCAGAAGAAAAATACAAAACATCTTTGAAAATTTTGAGGTGGAGCAATAAGGTGGTAAGATATAGGACTTAAGAGAGTGTTCTTTGAATCCAAATGCAGCTTTTTGGTGTTCTGAAGCAAAAATTATGAATGCCGCTTAATTAATGGAAATACTAACGGTAATATTCGTTTTACGTCTTTTGATAAAAACATAAATAAAAAAGAATTTTGATTCATTTTAGAGTTCTTGGGGAGGATACATATTTTGCCTTCAACAACACATTCAATTTAGCGATATCCAACGCATTTGAAATAAACGGTAGAAGCATTTTTTATTTCATTTGTATATTTTAATGATGTATTGAGAATTGTTTATCTTGAAACACAATTTCTGCATCTCATAAATATTTTGTTTTTTAAATTTATTTTATTGAGATGCTCGGCTTTTTCCCTAAAAATAAAAAAAATTCTACACAAAGGGTGCAAATATTGATGAAAATGGCTTTTGCTGCATCATGCATAGACTAATAAACATTGCATTACGACCCAAAATGAAGACAAATTAGTAGCTCAACAACAAAGATTTAACATTACATTTCTGAAAACATAGCAAACAAAATAATGTGGTTTCACTGTTTCATCAAACCACTACCAAAATCCTAACATTCATCATGGTGCGTTCATCATCGTATAGGAATCAACTAATGAGCCTATACAGTTTTTCCTATAATATTTTAACTCGCAGCATATTTTCTATTTTCACCCCCAGATGTAAACCCAGTAACAACATCCTATTTTTGAAAAAATGTGTTACAAGCATCTTCTAGCTAGACTGGTTACCCTCAGCATAATTCCACGACGTCGGTGCTCCACAAGCAGATTCAAGGGCCAATGCACGTTGGGGACGCTTATCTGAAATGATTCGCGGAGCCGGCCTACTTTTATTTTAAACAACTGCGACCATTTTTAATTAAAAAGGGAACCAAAATCGGGTTTAAATTGTATTGAAGTTCTAAATAGAACATCAAACTGATAGGGACACAATTTCCTGCGCTCAAGACAGGCTAGACAATTTTAAGTAGGAAACTAGTAAGATGAAATCCATGGTACCTGCGAGAGATTTTTCGGCTGATTATATGAAAGGAGACAACCACCTCATCTCAGAACCGTTTCCATTGGACAAATAGTATATCTTTTTCCACTTGTCTTCTGAGAAATTCTCTTGACATATAAGCTTTTGCCTGTGCAAAAAAAAAAAAAAATTAGGGTACAAGGTCGCCAACCCGCTACAAGGCATTGAAGGATTCTAAAATCATAACATCATACAGTCTGAGACAACAAGGTCGCTAAACCACTGTATCTCTTCTTTCCATTTACTTTTAATGTATGTGTTAGACTGCTAATAGAAGAATGGGTGTTACCTCATATAATAGTGACAGACTGCGCCAGCCTCTTTTAAGGTATAACGAGGGAAGATGACACGAGCATCTTTGGGAACATCTGGAAGCTCTTGACGTAGCTTGCCCACTGCTGTTGAATGGGAGAAGGCACCTATCATCATGTCATCATGCATCATAGATCTATAGGCATTGACCTACCAGAATGAAGAAAAGGAAAATTAGAACAGCGATTATGGACAAGTGTCTTAAATGCAACAAATTTTCCATCGCTCCATGCAAAAATTTCACCAACCGTGGCAAGTTCCTTGGCATGAATCGGACGGCAAGATCTTACAGTTACAGGCTCCTCATACTCACTGAATGTAAACCAGTTATTATACTGAAACAAAAGATTGGCAATTAAATACATTAGATGGAAAATAAGCCAATAATTAAGACGCATTTTGAATCAGTGTCTTTATCATATACCTGATCAATTGCAAACAGCACAGGAACATCTTTCACCAATGATAATTCCTTCCTCAAGCGGACTGCAACCCCAACTGATGCATGTGAATAAGTAATCCCAGTTTGAATAAGATCATATAATGTGGATCCTTCAGGCATTGTCATGGAGTCAACCCCTTTCATCCATCCAACACCTGCGCCTTCTCCCAGGGGAATGGAATCGAAAATTTGACAGGGTAATTCTTGTAAGCGCGACTCATTGAATTTCAGAAAATCCTGTAATGACGACAAATATAGGGATTTAAAAAAGAACTAAGATCAGTTAACGCGTTCAAGATAAAGAGGTATATAGTACTTTTGTGTGAAATATAGATAAACGATAGAAAGTCCAGCTTATAGGTTAAGGATGGGGATAAAAACAAAAGATTTACAATAATTACATTTTTCATCGACACCAAGGAAATCTTACAGGCAAAATGACATTAATAAAAACAAGCAGAACTCAACATTCTGAAAAAATATTTTAAAAAAAATACTGCCCTGTAATTGTTTTAATGTGCTCCTAAATACAACTCTAGCTCGAAGTAGTCGTGTAAGGTCAATCTTAGAGAGTAGTAGTACTGCTAGTTACCAGGTTGTGCATACAATTTAACATGATGAATTAACTGGAATGCTAGTAGAATAACTAGAAAGTAGAAGGAAAAGTATTAGTGATGGTTGGAAGACCAGTGATATATTTTATAGGTCATAAAGCAACAGAACCAACATATCCAATAAATAAGCGTAGCAAAGATGAGAATGTTACCATTTTTAAGTGAAAACTAGTATGATGAGAATCAAGTGCATACATAAAAAAGCTAGGTAGCTTCAGCTAAGAATAAGACAGGGGAGATTGCTCGAGATGGTGGGCATGTTGCTCATGAGTCACAGTGAGTATGAATATTCTATTTAGGCGAACGGTTAACCAAAATAAACATGGATGCTGGCATAAAAGGAAAAAGTAGTTGCTAAATGGACCAAAATAAACATGGAGATAGCTTTGGGAAATTGATTCACATTCAAACCAGAAGTACGAGGATATACACTTGTTTACTATGGAGTTTTGAAACTAGGTTCAGACACCAATTGTCCCCTTAGCGTCAAGTTCAGTTTCGTAACGTCTCTTTTGTGATTAATCAATTAGTATTACAGGCAGGCAGTAAAATGTCAACAGCATCAGAAGTTACTTGCATTCACATTTAGGATACTTAAAACATTGCATAAAAATATAAACTAGGACACGGGCAATTAAGATTCCTAATTCAAACTTTCATATGCCAGCAGCATGTACAAGACCATTTTACTTGGTGCTGCATCCATCAAGTTCACTCAAAATTGCATGAACAATACATCAGTTAGATTCCAAACAAATTTTTTTTTATTGCTCCTAGATAGTAACTAAAACAGTTTTAACAGCAGATTTGAAAGTCTATGCAGTCAAAACATGAAGCAATCAATTAAAGATGACATGTTGTCCTTGTGCAGAAGAGGAGAACAAGTAACCTCATAGGTACTTAGAAACTTCCATTTCTTGGATTCTGATTTGTAAAGATTTACAGCTTTTAAGACTGATTCACGGCTTATCACATGTGAGCCCCCCAATCTATAACTTTACATAGGGTATTCAAAATTTGTTCATTTGTTGGTGATGGAGATTGCAAGCACAGAGATCCAGTCCTATCCATAATAAGATAGTTACAATTAACTAGAAGAACAAGACCTGTAAGAAACAGATGGGTCTAATAACAATGGTCCTATGAAAAGGTATGAATGCAACACCATTCAAGAATTACACCAACTATTATTCTCAAGCAAAACTAGAAATAAATCAGAAATTTCTTGTAAAATTCCAACAACGAACATAAAACATGACAATCAGAGATCATTCTTTCGTCTTAATAGACCAAATTTCCTACCTGAAGGATCTTTGCAGCCTGGACAGGAGTGTCCCAAAGATCACCGTTCGGGTTTCTATAGAAAAATCCCCCATGTGTCCACTCCTTACCCTTAGGAACATAAAAAACCAACCAGCCTTCACTACGAGCCCAGTGAACAAGCATAGCAAGTGCAATGCTTTTTCCACAGCTGACAAGTCCATCCAGGACTATCTGCTTCTTAATATTTAGACCTGCAGAAATTCAGCAAGGCAGATGTTAGCGGGGTAGCAACATCAGCTAGCATTAATTTCAGTAACAGACAGCTTCTATAGGAAGAATGTCAAACATCAAATCTTCTTCTGGTATAAGAATCAGTTGTCCCATTGCCAATTCTTACAGGATAGCGATGTTCTAGAATGGAAAGGAGTATGCACATAGCCTATATGAAGATGTGAAGCCTGTTTTAACAAAGCAATGGTTTCTATTACATTCATATAATGTAAAGAGCATCTGGGGTTCTCATATTGAACGTATATACCTGTCTCCGTTAAATGGAACATGTGTTCAACCAGAACAAACAAATCACTCATATTGCAGCAAAAAGACAAGCCTGGTCTCCCCTCCTACCCGCCACCAAAAAATTAAAGAATTTTAAAGGCTAAATTTCTACTTGCTACCATGAGCTAGAGACACTTTCCCCAAATGGTACCATAAACTTCTAAAATGATGGATTGATACCATGAACTTTCATAGTTTCAAAACACACTTCTAACGGCGTAAACGGAAAATTACAAAACAGACTTATATCCCTCCCATATAACAAACCAGATTATAATTACAAAAAAGACACTTAATATGGGAGGGCCATTATAGTCTTTTTGTAATTTTCCGTTAACGCCATTAGGGCAGAGTTTGGGCAGTGTTTTGAAGCTCTGAAAGTTCATGGTATCAATCCATCATTTTAGAAGTTCATGGTACAATTTGGGGAAAGCGTCTATTGTTCATGGTAGCAAATAGAAATTTAGCCAATTTTTAATTAAAAAAACTCGAGATAAATCAGTAATTTACTCCTTTCCTGAGTCTCGCAAGTATGACCACCAAACAATAAATCATAACTGAACAAAGTCAATAAGCCTACATTATGATAGAACTGTAAATACTTGCAGAAAGTTAGAAGCAAATATAGGCCTAACTGCAACTCTATGGATCCAAGGATTTGAAAACAATTTTATCATTTTCCACATTCAACAGCCAGCCAGTTTAGCTACCTATTGAACATTAGAAGTCCACAAAATGCAAGGATATAGTACTTGTAGAATTTGATATTGGTTATTTAGAATTAAATAGCCAGGTTCTCATGATGAAAAGTATCCATATCTGTACTTTATGTAGCTAAGAGTTGGATCATACAAAAAATCATCCTACCTTTAAAGCCTTACAGAATTAGGATCAGGGTTCTAGACAAACACAAGAAACATAGCCAGCAAGCTTACACTCATTTAGCATATACATGGTTTTTTCATATATGCACCGCATGTTGAAATCCATTTGGTAAAAACACTAACTAATTACTAGATCACCGAGCCTTGATACAAAAATAGTTGCATCCTTGCATCAGCTACACTCGGTTCCTTTCAAGTGCCTATGTCCAAACTCCAAAAAGATATCAGTAAAACAGCTCCTAAAGTGAACTGATATAAGTGAGAAATACTTGTCCTACAATGATGGTGGAATCCACGTCATCTACAAGGGCACTTATTGGCTACTAGGTGGGGCAGAGGATGCAATTCCCTATATAGTGGATACCATGCCCACTTTTTACCCAATGAGAATCCATGTTGCCTACATGGATTCTTTTTCTAAGTTGAGAAACTTAAGGAGAGGTAAATAGCCTAAAGATCCATCCAGTTTGAAGGAAATGGATATTTATATAAAGAATCAACATCCAAACCACACGCTTGACCCATACTTTATCCAATCAACCATGTTTAATCAATTTTAAAAGATCAAACAGCAATCGCAAGCTAAAACTTTGTACCGGCATTTGAGATGCATGTCTACATCCTACAATTCAACTACCAAGCAAACCATCAAAATGCGATCAAAACACTCACTTTTACCCCGGGCCAGAATTGCAGGGTCGGCAATCCTCCGGAAATTGTCTCTAAGATCGAGGAA
Source organism: Agapanthus africanus (assembly GCA_030015575.1). Classification (NCBI taxonomy): domain Eukaryota; kingdom Viridiplantae; phylum Streptophyta; class Magnoliopsida; order Asparagales; family Amaryllidaceae; genus Agapanthus; species Agapanthus africanus. The sequence goes on from JASDDO010000290.1 coordinate 92,418, forward strand.
GCTCTGCCTGACCAGGACAGCGCAACGTCTGGTCTCTTCAAACTCCTTCAACATCCCCAGCGGCAGCCCCTCCGGCAGCATCTTCACCCACTCTTCCAAACTAACCATCAATCAAATAACGCCATCAAAAACCAAACAAATTGGAGGGAAAGTTAGTTTCTTTAATATATATACCTGAAGTCCATGTAGGTGCAGGCTTGCCGATGAGTGAGCGGCGCGAACGAGCCGGAGAAAGAGAACAACGGCCCGCCATCGGGCCCCACATCGAGCGCGGGGTCGTACGTCGGCGGCAGCGGGTCCCGCGAGAGCTCTAAGCGGTTGTTGACGTCATCGGCGACGTGATCTCCGGCGACTGATGAAGAAGAGAAGGTGTCATCGCCGGCGGCGGATGAGGCCGATCGCTGATCTTTGGCTCTCGTTTTGCCCTTGTTGTCCTTTGCGGTCTCATTTTCCTTGGCTTTGGCCTTCTTTGAAGCGAAGTGGCGTCTGAGGAGGAGAGATGAAGAGGGCAGGGAGTGGCCGCGGATGGCGGTGGTTGCGGCGCCAGCGCCGGCGGCGGATCGGAGCAAGGAGCGGAGGAACATGGCGGTGGCCGTTAGGGTTTCTGTTTTGGGTTTCTTTTAGGGTTTGGGGATCGCTGAAGAGCGAATAGGGCCCACTAATTTTGGGCTATGAGTTGGGTCTTAGCTCGGCCCGCATTTTTTTAATCCTTAGGTATCTCTTTTCTCTTCTAATCTTTTTTTTCGGGGTTGTCTTTGCTCGGGAATACAGCGTTGCGGGCGCGTAGCTCCAAAATAAGTTATGATAGGAGCGATGGATCCACCCTCGGGGTTGAGGCTTGCAGCTGCAGCCATAGGGTTGCGGGACAATCATCCTGCCCCGTCCTCATTTTTGTCTAAATTTTCATGTATCTCTACTCTTATAAAGCAAACACATGGGCACCATGTGAGACTTCCGATTTCAATTTCAAAGACAAAATAGAAAAGGAAAAGAAAATTCCTTTTTTATTACCCACTCTCTTTTTTCTTCTCTATTTTACAAATTTAAAAAAGAACAAGAAAATTCCATGTTATATTAACTTCTTCATTTTTTCCCTCTCTCATGAACCGTTTATTCCTCTCTTTATAACTACTCTCATGTCTTTTTTTCACAGGGCATCACACGTGCTTATATACTAGTTTTCTTTAACTATAGAAGGATATATGTATGAGTTTTATACATGATTTGTAACAGAATGTCTTGCATGATGAGTTTATTTCATGGAATGCAGCCAGTAAAAGCTGCATTGAAACCTGTGACGGTTTACACACCTTGAACACTATAGGTTAAGGGTTTAAATTCTACTTGTATCAGATTACAGTTTATGGTTTATGGCTGAAAGAAGATTAAAAATTCAAAAAAAAATGAAAAGAAAAGAAAAGAAAAGAAAAGAGAGAGATGATGATCTTTCTTCTATGGAGCCACGTGTCATGGGCGTTGGGCTAGTCTTTGGTCTGTAGATTGGTGGATCGTTCAACCTGAGGTCCAACTTAGACCCTTTCTACTTTTTTCAGTTTTTCTAGGGTTCAAGTTCCCCGCTTGCATTACGGTTACATACTATTATTCCAAGGAAAAAAGATAAAAGAGACTATGATCAGAAATTTTTTACTTCGAAAGGAACAAATGATGTATACAAGGAAAAATGTGATGAAAACCAATTAGGCTTATCTCAACTGGTACCAATTTCCTCGTCAACGTGAGAGGCCGCGAATGCGGTTGATTGCAAATAAAAAAATGTAATGAAAAAGAACATGACTCAAATATACAATATAAATTTCATTATAAAAAGAAAAAGAAAATCAGCTGCTTATAATAGACTGAAACAGATTGAGCTTAATTGTTCTTTTGGCAAGTATTTGTCAAAAAGTCTACTTTACAAATCAAAACAGCTATCTGAATGACATAAAATTACTCGTAAATTCAACTACACATGGCAAGTTTGCAGCTCTCGCAAATGCGAGAGGCAGCATTAGAACTTTCTTCGTCCTTCCAACATAAGCTCGCTTGGTCAAGTTATCGTAGTCATTTTCCTCGATGGAATCTAAGATCGTTCGATATATGAGCAACGACGCCCACACCTGCATTATGTTGAATGCAAGTAATTAAGAATGCATGGTTATAATTCATAATTATAATGAAATCTAATAACCTTTATGCCATCTAAATTGAAGTAATGATATCTTTTAAGACAACTACTCATCTTTTAGTGATGGCAGATTATATCTTTACTTTTCCAAGCATCAAATGACATTAGATATCATTTGAATAAGCCCAGTTGCAAGCAACAGGTTAATTTCCAGGATACAAACTTTATACTACAATCTATTGTGCACTGCGTTTGTCAATTATATAAGAATATTTCTATATGTCTAGAATTGATTACACAAATTAATCAGTTAGCTTGCTTATTGGAAAAGCTTAATTGAGAAGTGTTCCTCAATAAAGATAAGGCTTTTATATTGTTGTCTTTCATCATTATCTTCGTTTAAGCCTTAATTCTCCATGTTTTACAAAGTTCCATGAAATATTTGATGAAGTTATATAAATTTATGGTCATCTGTTGTTGACGTGATGCCAACTACGCGACGTCAACTCTTTCTTAATTAGTGCCAAAATTCCGATTGAAGAACTATGCGAAGTGAAAGGCTCCTGGACTACTACAGGAAAATCTGGGAGGGGAAAGATGATATGTTGCTATAGTACCGAAAGTATGTTCAACTCGAAGGCACGGAAAAGAGCCATGCAAGAGATAAAAATAACATGTTCACAATTATTCATAATTATGTGTCTCGGTATTAAAACCAAATGATGCATGACATGTAAGGATATAGGGCATTTTAGTTTATAAACTAAAAGTTATCGATGAGCAGAAAGCATGTATAACTACTGAAAACAGAGCCAAAGTTCAAATTTGAACATGAACGTTGAGCTTATGCTGAACTCTCTGAACTATGAGAAGGCGACGGAGGTGCTTACAGGCCAACGACTAGCTTCATTAAGTTGAGATGCTCCCTCTTCTGCTTGGTTGAAGTAAAACCTTGCCCTTGTGATTTGCTCCTTCATGAACTCTCTCCACCTATTGGTTACCCTCTTAGAGAAAACATCTTCTTCCGATATCCCGAACTGCGACAACTCGTCTTGCGGCAGATATATTCTCCCTCTCATAGCACTGTTTATCAACAAGTAAATCGATGAACAAAAAATACATGAAAATCGGATTCGTCTATATGATATGATGTGGTCTATAACGCAAAAATGCATGAAAATCGGATAGGTGGTTCTTAATTTGCACTTACTCTTCCCCGACGTCTCGAAGGATGTTAGTTAGCTGATTGCCAATGCCCAGATGTAGCGCCGCGTCGTAAACACTATGCACCGACCTGTTTGACTCAGGGTCTATTCCCATCACGGGCACGCTCATGAGCCCGACAGTCCCGGCCACATAGTAGCAATACAGATATAGCTCTTGAAAATTCTGATACCTCCACTTCTTCGTATCCATTCTCATCCCCTCTATCATGTCCCTAAAAGGCTGTACAAAAACATCAATTGTTAGATTGTAAAAACCTCTGAGTTTTGATGCAGCGGAAGAAACATTTAGTACAAACATCTTAAACACGAATTCATTAATACTATATTATAGGGAAAATTTGTTTTCAAGCCCCGTTTGAAAAAAAAAAGACTAATTTTTTAACGCACAAAGTTCCTAAATTATGGAAAACCCCAGAAATATACTTTAATATTATTTTAAACCCAAACTCTAATTTGTATACGTATTTATGTACGCATTGCATATAATACCTTTTTAATATTTTTAAAAATATTAGAACATGGGATATTTTAGATTTCCCAAAATATTAGAAGTTTAGAACATGAGATTTTTGGTTATGAATCTATAGTTTTCAATGACTTCTTTATTATTATTTCTTTATGATTGTTTGCCTTGATTTTTTCCTAAACTCATCTTTTTTTCTAAACTATCTTTTTTGTTGTTTCTTGCCCTCTTTATTATTATTACCTTGGTTTTCGGTTTTTTTATTATCATTCCCTCTTTATTATTGATTACCCTAGTTTCAACCGTCATGAAAGTGAAATGCTGAAAACATGAGAGGAGATTGGAGAATTGTGAAAAGAGATGGGGGAATCGGAGACATTGGATCGAAGATTAAGGGTTTGAAAGAGGATATGCATAAATTGAAAATATAGATGGGGGATTCGGAAGAATTGAATTGGAAATGAGAGATTTAAAAATAGAGATGCAGATTTTGGGAGAGCGGATTAGAAAGAAAAACTGAAGAATTGGGAGAGCAGTATCGAGAAAGAAGAAGCCATATTAGTCGTAAGAGGAAATCATATGAATAATTTGTTTGAAAGAATAATCATACGTGTATTTGATTAAAAAGAATAAGGGTAAAATTGGATTTTTTGAAAAAAAATATCCTAAGTGTAATACACAGAGTCTATTTTGGGCTTGAAACATCCATATTTTATAAGCATTGGGTTTTTTTCATAATTTTGAAAATCCATGGTTTTATAAATAAGTCATCTTTCCGAACTGTGTCCGGAAACAATTATCCATATATTATAAGATTGGACATATAAAAACAGTTTTAAATATTTCATGTTTGTTACCTTGATGTCAATTGGAAACTTGTTGATAGTATCGGTAAGGGCAGCATCGAGCATATCATACGGCCGGCCTTCGAAGATCTCATCTAGCCGATCTTCCCATCTATCTAGCACGGCTTTATTTGTATGTGATGCATTTGGACCGTCCACTAGCTCATCCGTTCTCCTGCACCACACTGAAGAGAAAGTTTTCCATTACCGGAATATATACATGACAGGTAATGCGGAGAAAATGAGAAGATGTAGAAGAGTCGAGGCCTAAAGCATCACTGCAGCACGCACTCTACTAAAAATACTAGACATCTTTCCCGTATTAAAATAAATGAATCCATCACTTAGTTATAATAAGCAACATCCAATAAGGAATTGTCAGGTCACTTCCACTACAGACAGGATGCACCCTACAGTGACACTTTAAGCCTCATTTATCTATCATAACAATATATTAATACAGACACAAGCACTTACCGTAGATGGCCCATATCGCTTTTCTTCGCTCCTCTGTCATTAGCCGTGTCCCTAATATATATCATCCATATAGAAAAAAAGAAGAAAAGATTATAACTCCATGTTGATATATATTCTAAAGCACAATATTCCTGCAAAATGGTTCGGCTCCAAACCTAGATAGAAAGTCTTGGCATATTCCGCGCACACACATCGGCACCTCTCATAGGCTTCTTCAAGCAACCCTGCATTGATTCCGATCCTATCGCACCGCCCGTGTGCTGCGGGGTCCCACCTAGACTGCCGAACCACAACCTCGTTAACTTGTAGGTCAGCAAATGAAATGTCGCAGCTCTTCGGAAGCTTTGTCATGAGGCTCGGATTATTGCTCTTGATCGTTCTCGGACTAGACGAAACCTCTGCTTTGCATGCGATACGATTCATGCAAGGCTTCCAAAACACAAGAGAAGTCATTTTCTTTTTCGAACGAGGATGTTCTTCTTGCTTGCATTTATACGTACCATTCTTGTTGATGTATAGAGAGAGAGAGAGAGAGAGAGAGAGATTGAAGCAAAAGGGAATTGAGAGATGCTGTTATTTGTCTGGCATATGCTTGCTTGGTCATTTGCCTCTCTTAGTTTTTGTATAGTAGCCAAGTTGGAATCTTTCTGCTATTGATTCCCATTTTCCCAATGATATCATCTCGGCAGAAAACAAGTACAATTTGTGGCATCTGATATTCATTGTATATCTTGTTACTATTTGTTTGGTCATATACCAACTTCACTCGAATTGAACGACGTGTCGCATCCACGCCATTGGCCGAAATTCTGACATTTGGAGAAGATTCAGCCAAGTTCAGGTGATGGAACTATCGCACAACGATCTTATGTTTGCCGGTACTGTCGCTTGCAGTACATGCATGTGACCGGTTCAAGCTATTCTTCCGTAAGCATCCTTATTCAGAGAGAAGAAAACCTTTGATGTTCACGAAATTTGCACAACAAACTGTATTAATACTCTCAAGTTGATCGACATTTTGACTTTTGTTGATTGGTAAATACTTTAACCAAGTTAATCTCGATCGGTATTGACTGTGCGCATGTATTATTATATACATTAAAAATATCTGATCACCAAAGGATCAATAAAGTCAAAAGTATAGATGAAGGATTATTGAATCAAACAAGTACCTTATCAATCAATATTGTTAGCAAAAGAAATATCAAAAAAGTCGATAGATAAATGAAATGCAAATAATTAACCCAAAATTCGCGCATTCGTGGACATGAATGAAGATTAGTAATGACCATATAGATGTAGCAGTTAATGCAGTCTCCTAATCCATATTCATTCATTCCAACCAATTAATTAGATTACGATGTTAAACCATAAATCAGTAACCATATACATCGGACCAAAATTTAGGCTAAGTTACAGCAAACTATCCTTAATTAAACATCCATTTTTGTAAATCTCCAGTTTTCGTATATATTTTCCGTATTTTTCCCAGATTTTCTCACTGTTTTTTTTTTCAATATATATATATATATATATTATTTTATTTAATTATTTTTCCTAATCTAAATCCTAAACCTAACCCCTACGAGACCCTTATCCGGCCCGACCCGACTCCCCATGCTCCTTCTTCTCCTTCTCCCTTTTTCTTTTCCCTCCTCTTTTCCCTCGTCCCTTCCTTTCTCGCGCTCGTCTGCGACGACCGCGCCCACCTCCACGATGACCTCGTCCTCGCCACGTCGCAACCGCCTCCTTCTCCATTCCCCTATCGTTTCCTCTCCTTCCCTCTCGTCAATGACTCCTTCTCGGTTGCGCCGCGTGAGCTCTCCCCGCTCAACCCACAACCGAGCTCTCTCCAACTGCTCACCGAGATCCCCGTGTTCGCCCCCTCAACTCTAACAACCTCTCTCTCTTGCTACCTCTTTCCCCCTTTAACTTATTTCCCCCTCATATTTCTGCTCAAGCTCGCTGCCATCATTTCACCTCACTATCCCCGATCGTTGCCACCTCGCCGCTGCTCCATTATCCCCATCGTCGACGACCACCACGAGCTCTCTGCCCCTCCACTATTTCCTCCCAACCAAACCTCCAAACACCCATCGCCACAGCCACCTACCGCCACCGAACCCATCGTCGACGAGCTCTTCCTCCACCTTCACAGTCCACGACTCCCCACCGAGCCCCTGCATCAATCGCCGCAGCCACCACCAGCTCTGATGGAGGTCCTTTTCAGGTCTCCGTCAGATGTTGTCTTCCGTTGATCTCCCGGTGGACTTGGATGGTTATGTTCTGTTGTGTGTGGGTCTCAATGGATTTTGGAGGAAGATGTGGTATGAGGAGTTAGGTGCCGAATACCTGCAAAAAAATCCTGGGGTAGTTTGGTACAACTAAGGACCCTCCGACGATCAAGTTAGTGATGAGATCCGAGCAGAGTAACGGCTTAAAAGATTAAAGAATGGCTTACTTGACCCCTCTGTGATTGGGGTTTATATAAGGTGGTGGCACATAGCAGCAGGCGCAAGAATCTCGCCGGCAGTTATGCTTCCGACATCACGCCCGCGTAGAGAGCGGATCGCCCATTAATGGGGATCGTGATGGCGTGAAACGTGGGATGTTACTGGCGTAGAATCTGCGCATGGCGAGATTCGCGGAGCGGTGGTTATGCATGTGAGTGGTGGAGTTGGTCGGAGGACCGAGAAAGACGGCCTCGGCCGGGAGCTCGGGGACGAGCAAGGAGGCCGAGGAGTCTTGGTCCTGTGGCGGCTCGGAGCGAGCTGAGTGGCCGAGGAGGCTAATTTGTAGGGGGCCCCGAGGAGGGTCAGCTTGTGCTTGCAGGTCGGGCGTACGGTGGCTTGGTTGGCCCCCGTGGGCCCTTTCTTCTGAGTCCTGGGACACATCATCTGCCACGTGTCTTGATCTTAGAGATTGCCAATATTGAGCATCATCATTAGCCCCCCACTCCTGTCCCGACCAGCTAGCGGGTCAGGCCAGGAATGGACTGTCGGGCCTCCCGAGGTGAGCTCCTTTCTAGGGCTATGTCGGGACGAGTCCTCGGGCCGTCGGTTGGCTTTTCCGCTAGCGAATCAAGACGAGATCTCTGCATTTAAAGAAGGTGTGCCGGTTCGTGCACTCTGCAACTGAAGCGACGGTCCACGTGTCAAGCGTCGATTGGCTGACGCGACGTATGCAGGCCTGCGGCGTCTGATGGGATGCAGTCCAGCGCAGGATTGACACGTGGAGCAATCGGAGTCGCTGGGCGCGAAGGGCCGTTTCGGCGGAAGATGACGGGCGCCGTTGGATGAGGCTGTATGCAGCAATAAACATGGGTGGGGCCCGCTCTATGGCCCTTACTTTTTCATATTTCCCCCTCTTAAGTCTTGGTTGCTCGGCGCTCATCTCTTTTCTCCCGCTTTCAGCCCCTGAAGACTCTCTTTTCCAAGGTTAGATGTCTTCCTCTGTAGAATCAGTAGACGTTGTAGGAGTAGGCTCTAGGGTCCCTTTAGCTGTGTCTGAGTCTCTTCGGGGAGCAGGGGTTGGATCCTCTCCCCAGGATCGTGAGGCGGGGGCCGCCTCCAGGGAGGAGGCGGAAGATGTGGCCCCTGGCTCCTCGTGCCTGGTGAGGCATGAGGACGAGCTCGCCAATGCTCGGGCTCGCTTCTACATCCCCTCACGCTATACGCTCCAACAGGCTAAGGAGGGAGAGAGGGCAGACCAGGTGCGGGGCAGGGAAATCGCCCTGTACTTGGAAGCTTTTTGGGGCGGAATGCGCCTGCCCTTCTCTCCTGAGGTCGTCGCCGTGCTGAATTTCCTCGGTTTGGCCCCCGGCTAGTTAGTGCCGAACTCGTGGAGGATCCTTCTTGGGTTCTTGATCCGCCTGAAGTTACAGGAGGTTCCCTTCAGCCTTTCCCTTCTCGATTCCTCACTCGTCTTCAAGAGTCACCCTGGTGGTCGAGCGTGTTCCCCTCCGAAAGACGGCGCGACAGACGTCTTGCCTGAGATTTGGGGCAGATGCTAATTGGTGCTATTCGTCCACCTCTCCGAAAATTCCAAGTTGATTTATGACACTGTGTATCGAAGGTTTAGACGAATGCGTCCGATGTAGCAGACTTCGTCAGATTCCCCCTCGTTTGAGGGTTTTTTGATTGTGGGGACGCTCTTCCCTGCAGGCGCAAGCCCCTACAGTTAATTACGCTACCGCGTCGCGGTAACAACTTTCTCCTTCTCCATGTGGTCACTTCGTGTCGTGTGCGTTTGTTTTGTGTTCGGTTGCCCGTAGATTGTATACAGAGACTAAGTTATGCCGTCGCCCGTAAGACGTGGATTAGTCCAAATCCGTATCTTTCTTAGATTTGGTTTGGGGGTGTGTGTTTAAGGATACGTTAGCCTTATTTGAGGCTAAGATCGACTTAAACGTTCGTTAAGGACACGTTAGTCTAATTTTTAGACTAAGATCGACTTAGCGGGATCATTTAGATCCGACAAGAGAGCAATTAGGGGCTCTATTGTTTAGTTTAGTGACATTGCGGTCGATAAGTAGTTTAAGAACATTGCAGTCCAGTGTTAGTTTTAAGACGTTGCGGTCAAGGTTAAGGACATCATAGTCCGTGAGATTAAGGACCTCACAGTCTGATGTTAGTTTTAAGACATCACGGTCGAGGTTAAGGACATCAGAGTCCGTGGATTTAAGGACTCCACAGTCCAGTGTTAGTTTTAAGACATCACGGTCAAGGTTAAGGACATCATAGTCCAGTATTAGTTTTAAGACATCACGGTCAAGGTTAAGGACGTCATAGTCCATGAGTTTAAGGACCCCACAGTCCGTAGCAGTGTGTGGTTATCGGGACCCATCACCTCTCTGACGACGTTGAGGGATTACAATGACGGATGCCAGAGGAGTAAAGAGATGTACCCTCGAACCGGGTGTAAACTGATTGGGAGAGCAGTTGTGCTCAGTTCAATTTAAATTGAGGACTTATGGCCAGAATTGGGCTAAGTCCATTTGAAAATGTATAACATTTCATTTATCTTTGGCCTGTTAGGCCTTTGCTTGGGCTCTGTCTTTTTTAAACAATGCATAGCATTGGGCTTTTTAATTAAATGCATGGCATTTATTTTGATCTGTTAGACCTCTTAATTGGGCTCTGCCCTTTTTTAATAATGCGTAGCATTTGTTTTGGTCTGTTAGACCTTTTAATTGGGCTCTGCCCCTTTTTAATAATGCACAAGTTTTATTTTTCTGACAGTGCGCCACGTGACCTGTCAAGCACTCTGCGCCAATTAAAGAGCGCAAGACGCCAGCGCATGTGGAGGTGACACGTGTCACGCTCTGCTGAGCGTAAGTCTGTTAGCGCAGTACGCAGCGCCAGTGCGCTGCTGACACATGGCGCGCTCTGGTTCAATACGCCCACCCAAGAGCGCAGTGTTCTGTTTTTAGGAGCGCAAGGCGCAGATTGACACGTGGCGTTCTCTGGTGACTTGCGCCAGTTCAAAGAGCGCAACAGCGCAAATTAAGAGTGCAGGGCACTGTTCAATAGCGCAGAGCGTATCTTGATCAAATTTAGATAAAAAAAAAGAATCTTTTTAGTTCTAAAGAGATTCTACCTCAAGTTTCAAGAACCAATGGTTCATCAAAAAGCTGTGCCTTTATATAAATCAAAAGATCTAGGGATGAAGTAAATTACTTCTTTAATTTTTTGTGATTGGATCTTTTTTTGATCTTTTTCCTTTTTTGTAATGAAGATCTTGATCTTGTTCTTAGATCTTTGATCTTTTTAGAAGAAATTCTTCTTTTTGTGAGATGTTTTCATCTCTGTTCTTCCAAGAATTTAATTCTTTTACCTTAAAGAAGATGATCTTCTTTCTTAAAAGGCTTGCCTTTCAAATTTTTTCAGAGTTCTCTCCTTTTTCTATTTCTTTTTATTTTTTGAGACTTGGAGTCTAGGGGCCTTTATATAAGGCCAATTGGTTTGTTGAGTTAGTTACAGAGATCTTTCTCTGTTTGATCTGGGGATATTTCCCCACCGTTGGATTTTTGATCCTAAGGCCTCTGTTTTACAGAAAATAATCTTCTTATTTTTAATAAGACTGGAAAGATCCTTCTAGAATTTTAATTCTGATTAATTAAATAATTTATTATTTAAATTTTAGTGCTGGCGTAGTTGGCGTAAGTGCACCTGCGCTTGACACGTGTCGCACAGCGCAACTGCGCTTGACACGTGTCGTGCTGCGCTAGCGCAGTGCAACTGCGCTGACACGTGTCGCGCAACGCAGAGCGCAGCGCACCTGCGCTGACACGTGGCGCGCAGCGCAGAGCGCAAGTTATCTGAAGCGTTGCTTCCTTTATTATTTAAAATTTGAATTTTAAAACAGAGCATTGCTCTGATTGGGGGTGCGCTGCCTTGGGCGTAGCGCCCCTTGCGCTGGCGTATCTGCTTTTGACACGTGGCGCTCTACGCGCAGCGTAAGAGATCTGAAGCGTTGTTTCACCTTTTGAATTTTGAAATTCAAACAGAGTTTTGCTCTGATTGGGGGAAACAAATGCCCCCCACCGTTGCGCTCACGTGGCGCACACGTGAGTGCAGCTGTGGCAACATCCAGACCGTTGGATCAACTCAGGAGTTGAAGGGGCGCTTCAGCGCCTATAAATAGGACTCTTGGTCCTCCTCAGATGATTATCATCTCCTTCAAGATTTATATTTTCAGAGCCTTGCTCTCGTTTTCAAGAACTTTTAAGAGTTGAACTCTAGAAAAATCTTAGGTAAAAATTAACTTAATTAAATTAATTTTAATTAATAGAGCCTTGCTCTTATAGATCTTTTGATCTAAAGAAAACCTTTTTGGGGTTTCATAAACAGAGGTTTGCTCTCAAGAATTTGTTTCAGGGTTTCTTAACCCATGAACAGAGCTTTGCTCATTGACAAAACATAGATTTTTTAATCTTCTGATGATGAACTCTTAAGAGTTTTTCATGGATCTTTAAAATCCCAAACTTTAATTTTTTAGAAATTAATTTTTTTTTCTTTGATGGATTTTTCTATCATTATTATAGAGGTAGGCTCTTTAAGGAATTTTATTCTCTTGTGACCAGAGTTTGACAAATGTCACTCTGTGACAGAGCTTTGCTCTGAAAAGAGAGATTTTCTCCTTGTCTCAAGGGATTTCTGATTTAATGAGAATATTCTTTGAGGATCTTGTTCCCGCCAAATTTCTGAACAAAAGAGCCCAAGGCATCAAATGGCAGCGATACGCTTAAGAAAATGTGAACCTGTATTTTTCGGGCTGTATTTTGATAAAATCACAAATGAGAAACAGCTAAATTATGATGGTATTGAAAGCATCTCGAAAAAACCTTCGATTTGATATATTATGGGCCTCATAATTCATTCGGGATCAAAAGTTATGAGCAAATGTCTATGCATATGTGATCTAAGAAAGAAGATGCGAACAAGTATTTTCCAAGCTGTATTTTGACAAACTCCGAAATGAGAAATAGCTAAATTTTGATGGTATCGAAAGTATCTCGAAAAATCCTTCGATTTGATATATTATGGGTCTTATAATTCATCCGAGATCAAAAGTTATGAGCAAATGTGCTATGCATGTGTAATCTAAAGTAATGCTCTACTACATGGGGAATGTATTTTTAGTCCCACATCGGGAAAATGAGAGATGGCTTCTTTACCACTCCCATATAAATAAGAGGGGATACCTCTTAGAAAGGGAGAGTTTAATCCTAAAAAGATTCAATACTCAAACTAGCTTAGTTCTCCATAGGAGCTTAGTTCTCCATATATAAAAGCCCTGCTTCTCCCCATAATGCACATGTGCGCTACGTGCATCGCATGTGTGCCCGCCACGTGCGTACCACGTGCAACGCATGTGCGCACCACATGAGAACATTTAATAATATTAAAAGGAGCTTAGTTCTTCATAGGAGCTTAGTTCTCCATATATAGAAGTCCTGCTTCTCCCCATAATGCGCATGTGTGTTACGTGCAACGCACGTGTGCCCGCCACGCGCGCACCACGTGCAACGCACGTGCGCACTACATGAGAACATTTAATAATATTAAAAGGAGACTCGTTCTCCATAGGAGCTTGCTCTCCCCATAATGCGCATATGCGCAAGCTCCATGTGCGCTACATGCAAATATGAGCGCCCAACACGTGCGACGCACGTGCGTCCAACACGTACGACGCACGTGCGCGAACGCAAAGAAGCCTTTTTCAGCAGCGAGAAGCTTAAGCTCCAGCCTATTCTTCCCCCTAATGAGTGAGACATGGTTCAAAGGGTACATCCCTCCACACCTTCGATATATGGCACTGTAATCTCTCAGTGTCGTCGGAGAGGTGGTGGGTCCCAACGACCAATGATCCTTCTTTCTAAAATAAAAAAAAGAAGAAAAGATATAAAGAAAGACAGAAAAGAGAAAACTCTCTAAAAAATTTGAAAGGTAGGCCTTTGAAGAAAGAAGATCATCTTCTTCATCTTTAAAGGTAAAGAATTTGATTTTTGGAAGAATAGAGATAAAACAATAGAGTCTCATTAAAAGAAGAATTTCTTCTAAAAAGATCAAAAATCTAAGAACAAGATCAAGATCTTCACTACAAAAAAGAAAAAAGATCAAGAAGATCTAAAAGATTAAAAAAAAAGAAGTAATTTACTTCATTCCTAGATCATTTGATCTACATAAAGGCACAGCCTTTTGATGAACCATTGGTTCTTAAAAACTTGAGGTAGAACCTCTTTAGAACTAAAAAGATTCTTTTCTTTTATCTAAATTTGATCAAGATACGCTCTGCGCTATTGAACAGTGCCCTGCACTCTTAATTTGCGCTGTTGCGCTCCTTGGATTGGCGCAAGTCACCAGAGAGCGCCACGTGTCAATCTGTGCCTTGCGCTCCTAAAAACAGAGCGCTGCACTCTTGGATTGGCGCACTGCACCAGAGCACGCCACGTGTCAGCAGCGCACTGGCGCAGTGTTCTGCGCTAACAGACTTGCGCTCACCAGAGCGCGACACGTGTCGCCTCCATATGCGCTGGCGCCTTGCGCTCCTTAATTGGCGCAAAGCGCCTGACAAACCACGTGGCGCACTGTCAGATTATTAAATGCTGTGCATTATTAAAGAAGGGAAGAGCCCAAGTAAAGCCTAACAGGCCTAATATAAATGCCATGCATTTAATTAAGGAGCCAAATGCCATGCATTATAAAAGGGCTGAGCCCCAAATAAAGGCTCAAACAGCTAGAACAACAAAATGTTCAACTCATATCAACCGAGCCCATATGCTCATAAACCTTCAAACAGACTTTAGTCCCAAATTGGACTATAAATCTCCCAACCAACTTTTGTTCAAGGGTACATCTCTGAACTCCTCTGATATCTGTCGTTGTAATCCTTCAACGTCGTCAGAGAGGTGACGGGTCCCGACGGCCATACATTCAATGGACCACCATGTCTCTAAACTGGCAATGGACCACCATGTCCCTAAACTGAACAATAGAGCCCAAATGCTCTTTTGTCGGATCCAAACGATCCTGTTAAGCTGATCTTAGTCTCAAATTAGACTAACGTATCCTTAACAAACGTTTAAGTTTATCTTAGCCTAAAATATGGCTAACGTATGCTTAAACCAAAACCCCAAACCCAAATCTAAGAAAATACGGATTTGGACTAATCCACGTCCTACGGACGATAACATAAATTAGTCTCCGTATACAATCCACGGGCAACCACAAACAAAACAAACACCAACGACACGAAGTGACCATCTGGAGAAGGAGAAAGTTGCTACCGCGATGCGGTAGCGTAATTAACTGCAGGGGCTTGCGCCTGCAGGGAAGAGCGTCCCCACAATCAAAAACCCCTCGAACGAGGGGGAATCTGACGAAGTCTGCTACATCGGCCACATCCGTTTAAACCTTCGATATATGGTGCCATAAATCAACTTGGCATTTTCGGAGAGGTGGACGGATAAAACCAAATAGCATCTGCCCCGAATCTCAGGCAAGACGTTCGCCGCGTCTCTGCCGCGTCCTTCGGAGGGGAAAAGACCTATGATCCCCAATCGTGCCAAGCGGGGAAAATTCGAGCCGAACTATGAAGGCCCGTACATCATAGACAAGATCTACCAGGGTGGAGCCTAACTACTCATGGATATGCACGGTGAAAGGACTTTCAGGCCAATAAACGGTCGCTTCCTAAAGAAATACTACGCTTAATGAGTCACAGCCTAGGTCAATGATAGATGACGACGACTATGTCCACTCGCTATCTTCCTAAGCTCAAACTCTATAACTAGTAGCCGGCCTTCTTCAACAACAGACCGAATTTTCCCCGCTTGGCGCGATTGGGGATCATAGGTCTTTTGACCATTAGCACGAGTTCGCCTTGGCGGAATATCCTCGGCCTGGTCAATCTTTCATATGAGCGTGTCATCTTTGCTTTATAAGCCTCCAGATTTTGTTGCGCTATGAGCCGGGTTTCATCAAGGGCATCAAGCTCCTCAAGCCGAAGGTGAGCATTTTCTTCGTCCGTCAGCTCGTAGTGGACTGCCACTCGTAGAGAGGGTAATTCTATTTTGAGAGGGAGTACTGCTTCTGTACCAAATA
The DNA here is from genome assembly GCA_030015575.1 of Agapanthus africanus. Classification (NCBI taxonomy): domain Eukaryota; kingdom Viridiplantae; phylum Streptophyta; class Magnoliopsida; order Asparagales; family Amaryllidaceae; genus Agapanthus; species Agapanthus africanus. Next base: position 108,161 of record JASDDO010000290.1, read on the forward strand.
CCAACGCGTACGGCATTGTGGCCGTCTTGAACATAGTTCGATACGCCCAGAGAGCTTCTTGCAGTCTCTCGTGCCAGTTTTTCTTACCGTCTTCTTCACGATCTTCGTCAAAGTCTTGTTGAAAGCCTCAGATAGACCGTTAGCTCGGGGATTATAAACTGAGAAATATCTCCAGTCTATGTTGTGTTGTTACGCGAAGCGGTTGATCTTATGGCTTCTGTAGGCTGGACCGTTATCGGAGATGATCCGCCGCGGAGTTCCAAACCGATAAATGACATGTGTCTTGAAGAACTGGAGGATATTCTCCGTCTTCACTTCCCTCAGCGGTACTGCTTCTGCCCATTTGGAGAAGTAGTCAGTCGTCGCCAAAATGAATCGATGTCCCCTGGACGATGCTGGTTTGATGGGGACGATGCTGTCCGTCCCCCACATTTCAAACGGCCAGCTAGCCACTGTTGGGTGTAGTGGATTTGGGTGCTGATGGATAAAGTCCCCATGAATTTGGCACGAGTGGCATTGCTTCGCATATTCGAGGCAGTCCTGAATCATCGTGGGCCAATAGTAGCCCATCCGTTTAATCTTTGACTTCATCTTCGGGCCTGCTTGGTGAAAACCGCAGAGTCCGTCGTGAACTTCCTGAACGACTCTTTTCGCCTCTTCAGGTCCCAAACATCTCAACCACAGAGAATCAAACGACCTCTTGTACAGAGTATCATTGACAAAGGCGAAAGACAGAGCTCGTTTCATGAGCTGATGTCTTGAGGACGCATCTTTAAGCGTTGGACGGAATTTGAAGTAGTCTATAAATACTTCTCTCCAATCCTCAGCCTTTTCCTGGTCTTTTATTTGCATAGCCATTTGCTCAGTCACTCCCTTTTCTTCGGATGATTCCTGAGATATTTCTGCTGGGGCAAGCACCCGACAGATTTGTACCACGATTCTTACGTCATCGAGTTCCTCTTCGGCCGGTTCTTTAGCGAGCTTAGCTAGTGCATCTGCTTTGCTATTTTCCACGCGCGGTATGCTTTCCAGCATGTAGGAGGGGATTTGAGTCAGCAATTGCTGTACTCTCTCGCCATACTTTACCAGTTCGGGTTTGCACGTTTGGTAGTCGCCATTTACTTGACTGACGACCAGTTGAGAATCTCCGTATATGAGGAGGTTTTCAATTCCCATGTCGATGGCGATCTCGAGGCCTGCTATCAAAGCTTCGTATTCGGCTTCATTGTTCGTCCTCGGCTCTGTTAAGGAGAAAGCAAAGCGCATTATCCCTCCTTGTGGAGTTACGAAGATGAAGCCTACCCCCGATTTGATTATAGGGGTGCTTTGTTTGCGCTTCTTCATGGAAGACGCTCCATCAAAATAGCGTTCCCATCGGGTATCACTACCGTCGATCGCATCAAACGCATGTTCGTCTGGCAGTTCGCAATTCAAAGGGGAATCGGCCGGTATCGGATGCTCAGCGAGGAAGTCGGCAATGGCCTGGCCTTTCACTGCCTTAAGAGGCTGATAAGTTATCGAGAACTCCATCAAGAGCAGGGCCCATTTAGCGAGCCGACCTGTCAGTACGGCCTTTGACATCAAATATTTGAGAAGGTCCACCTTCGATATGAGACGGACTTCATGTGCCAATGCATAGTGCCTGAGCTTTGTTATCGTGAAGATCAACGCCATGCAGTGTTTTTCGATGGGGGAGTAGTTGCTTTCTGCCCCCAGGAGAACTCGACTTAAGTAATAAAGAGCTCTTTCTTTCCCTTGGTCATTCTCTTGTGCCCATAATGCGTCTAAGGAACCTTCGAGGGCGGTTGTATAAAGAATGAGAGGCTTTCCCTTGACCGGAGCAGCCAATACTGGCGGATTCTTCAGGTATTGCTTGATTTCGTCTAGCGCGCTCTGACATTTGTGATCCCAAACGAAAGGGGTTCCCTTCTTCATCAGGTGACTGTAAGGACGGCACTTGCCTGAAAAGTTGGCTATAAATCGCCGGATGTACGCGAGCATCCCTTGGAGAGACCGCAATTGCTTGAGAGTCCTTGGCGGAGGCATTTCCATGATCGCCTTGATCTTTGATGGATCTATCTCGATACCTCGGTGTCAGACGATGAATCCTAGGAATTTGCCCGAGGAAACTCCGAATGCGCACTTGAGAGGGTTCATCTTCAAGTTGTATTGTCGGAGGCATTGAAATGCGGTCTTCAGATACTCTAAATGCTCCTCGTATGATTTGCTCTTAACTACGAGGTCGTCGATATAGCATTCGACGATTTCATGTATAAGGTCATCGAAGATCTTTGTCATGGCCCTTTGATAGGTGGCACCGGCATTCTTTAAACCGAAGGGCATCACCTTGTAGCAGAATATACCCAAAGGGGTCCGGAAAGCGGTGTGCTTCTGGTCTTCAGGATGCATCTTTATTTGATTATATCCTGATGAGCCGTCCATGAAGGAGAAAACCTCGTGATTGGACGTGTTATCTATCATCAGCTCGGTGACTGGCACTGGGAAATCGTCCTTCGGGCAGGCTTTATTGAGATCCCGAAAGTCTACACATATGCGCACCGTCACATTTTTCTTCATCACCGGGACGATGTTGGCGATCCATTCGGGATACTGAACTTCCTAGATAAACCCAGAGTCGATCAGCTTCTTGACTTCGGCGTTAATGCTCATCTCAAGCTCGAGCCGCATTCTTCTCGGTGCTTGTTTGATTGGTTTAACGTCCGGGGATATCGCCAATTTATGCACAGCAATTTCTGGATCTAGCCCTGGCATTTCGGAATAGTTCCATGCGAAGCAATCTTTATACTGCATAAGCACGTCTTTTAATGAAGCCACCCTTCCTTCAGACAACAGTTCACTAACGAATGTCGGTCGTGGATCGTTCGCCGTCCTCAACTCAATTTTCTTGAGGTTATCCGCAGTGGTGTGTATTCCATCTTCCATCTCTTTTGGCGCTGGTGGAAATTCTGAGATTACCTCGTCATCGCTGTTTTCGAAGCACCAGGGAAGGTCATCCATATTCTCGGGCTCTTCTTTTGATATTGTTATCATATGACAAGTAAGAGCTCGCTTCTAAGACCGATGTGGATCTGGTTCTGCTCTCGTGGCTTTGGGTCCATGCTTCTGTAGCGGCGTTACCCTCCAACTGTCAGATAGAGCGAACTTGCCGAGCTGATACCGATCTTCGACCCAATTCTTGAAGGTGAAGCAATCTTCGAGAGGGTGTCCTATTACCCTGTGATAAGAGCAATAGTTTGTTTGTGAGACTTCGCCTGCTTGTTCGGGGTGCTTGGACTCCGGAAGCGTAATCATTTGGTGTTTTATAGCTAGGTCAAGTATCTTCTTTGTCTTGTCTTGAGGAAAAGAGTATGCTTGACTCATCTTCTTCATAAGGGACAAATCCGGACCGCTCGATTCCCGACTGCGTGGCTTCTTGGTCCCGCTTTGTCGTTGCTGAATGCCTTTTCCGCTTTTTGACTTGTTTCCGCCTCTGCGTCGGGCCTTTTTTACAACAGGTTGACAGGGAGCGGCATTTTCGTCTTTCACAGCCTGTTGGAAGAGGCGTTGCGTCCTGGCTTTCTCGTAGATGGCCATTTCGCGGTTGTGGTCGTCTCGGACTTTTTGATCAGCTTCCCTTATAAGCTTGTCCATTTGTTCTTTGAACGACGGACTGGGCATTTTTACGTCGGGGACTTTTTCTGGTTCAGGATTAGCACTCTCCCATTGAGCATCTCCTTCTTCATCAAAGTTATGCACAACATAGCAGTCGCGGAGTAGCTCCCGTTTCTTAGACCGAACATATCCAAGCCCGATTGCTTTCATTCTCCCGTTAGGCAACTTGTGCTGAGTTCCGGGAACGTTCCAGACCCTGTCATAGAATTTGGCTTTTCGAGCGTCCTGTTTGAAGGGTATCCCTTGGCGCTTCAACAGCCTTTTCAATCCTTCTGTGTAATATTTAGGTAGACGGATGGGCTGAAGCCTGTCAAGCGTGGGCTCCGCACCGTACCAGATTTCTTTCTCCACTTTGGTTTCCCCGGAGCGGTAGAATAGAATCGCCTTTTCGCCTTCTCGCCTGGGAGGGACATAGAACGTCTGCAGCTCTTCTACACTGTAGGTATCAAGCGCGTCCAGTTCTTTATGATGTTTAAGTGGAACCATGGCGACTTGCAGACTTTGCTCTTCATCAGCGAAAGTTTGTATTGAAGGTCGAGCGGAAATTATAGCATGGACCACATCTTCCGAGTCACTACCAAAGATCAACATGGGAGCGGATGGTCCCGACTTGTTGTATTGGGGTGGACCCGAATAAACCATCTCTTCCTCTTCCTCAGTATCACTCCCGAAGACAGAGATGGTGGTGATAGCTTTGTTCTCCGGCTTGTGACACCTCTCCGTGTCTTCGAAATCTGGCAAGAAGTATTTTGCATCTTCGTATTTGCGGACTTCGTTCACGGAGAATGGGTTCAACTCTCCTGTTACGGTATACTCGAGACCATCCTTAAAATATTTCATACACTGATGCTGTGTAGAAGGGATGATGTTGTACTCGTGTAACCAGGGTCGGCCGAGCAAAGCATTATAGCATGTCTTAGCATTTATGACGTGGAATTTAATGTCCATGACGAGTAGCCCAAAGAGTAACGTCAGTATCACAGACCCGAGAGTCCGTGATGATTGAGAGTCGAACCCGGAGATGGTGATCTTGTTAGTGTATATGCCCTAGAGGCCATTACTGTATCATACTAGTTTGTATATTACTTAATGGAAGCTTGGGATATTCACAGTTGTATATACAATCTTGCTCGAAATGGTAGTATGCTACTTGGTTTGTCTCTGCTTTAATATGTGCATGTGTTTCTTTTAGCATATTGCTGGTATACATATTAGTAGAGCCCTTAGGATCTTTGCTTGATTACCAGCGTTGTGATGGCGCTCGCACTCGTGGGAGCTGGGTAATCTATAAGCACATCCTTATACAGGTCCCTGGTCGTTGGACTATCGAGACAGGGCATCGATACTCCGGAGTAGACTAGCGTATGCGCTTCTCATCCCAGTGTGGGAGACGGTCTGTCCCACAGCCGTTAGTACGTCGTACTTGGGATAGTATGCGGGTGCTCGTTAGGTTACGAGTACACTGGACAGGACTCGTCGGGAACTGTTGGTTGGTAATATACCTATCGTCAGTTATCAGTTCCCAGGTGACATGAGTACAGCTTAGTCCGCTGACTTGACACTGTCACTTCGCCTCGAGTGTGTTCCCACTGCACTTTGATTACTACCCTACCACGGCTCAAAGGAGTCGTGCAAACAGGTAGTTTTTGGGTGCAGTCCCGAAGCACTTGGAGGCAGTGACGGTTAGACAGGATTCGTCTCTCCCGGTATTGGGGGTTGACATCGCGCTGTGTCCAGGAGAGCCATTACACGAGTAGTCCCTGGCCAGGGCAAGCGAGATATACTGGTAGGTTTCCAGTGTTATCTCAGGGTGTTCTGGGCTACACTCCGACACGACTTGTACCGCTATTAGGGGACTGACGTTCACCGCCCCCTAGGCCCGCCATGCGATGTATCAGACGAACAGACCGGACTGTACGGAGACTGTCACATACAGGCTCAGTAGGAGTGCAGATGGGGTTCACCTCGTCAGTCTTCTTATCGACATCTACCTGGGGACCGTTACGTACAGCTAGTGCCGCTTGCGGTCTGTGGTTAAACCCACTGCCAGCGTAGTGTCGAGTCTTTAGAGTCCCACACAGAGAGCTATTCGCCTTTAGGCAAAATGAGTAGAGGTCGCATGGTTTTGCGACAGGGTTCGTTCGCATCCGCGCACTTGTGCACGTTTGCTGTCCGGACAGTTTATACTAGCGGGCTTTGGTTTAAGCCGGATCCTAGTGTATGATTTGAGATTGGTTTTTCTCAGAGTATTCGTGTTCCTCGGATCACGAATGCGGGTGCGTATGCACAGTTGCTTGAGATTGAGGGAGAGGACCTTGTTTAGGGTTAATGGCTATTGTCATTTTATTAACCCTATTGATTTTGTGTGTATTATAATTAATTGATAATTAGCTTAATAATTGTGCATGGTTGTTGTTGACCATTTGACTTCATTGACTTGTTGACCTTGTTGACAACTTGACTATAATCATTTCATTTGGAAGATGCTCTTTGATCTTTGCAAAATTGAAATGATAATGGTCATGTCATGATTTACCATGACAATTTTCAAGCTAATTATTCAATTAAAATTATTCACACATATTAGTGAGAATGGCTCAATTATTTCTCATTCTCTCATATCATTTCTCTCTCTTGTTCATCCTCTCCCTCAAGCTCTCTCCCTCTCATGTGTTGAGAAACAAAAAGCTTGAGAAAAACCTTCACTTGATCTTCTCTACTCTCTTCTAGGGTTCAAGTCTTAGCATTTCTTGCACTCTAGTTACTCCTAGCTTGGAGTCGAAGCTAAAGGTCGAGGCTTTCGGGTGGATCCTTCTTTGACGGGAGAAGACAAGCAAGGTGACCTCTTTCTACCATTCCAAGGAGCAAGGAGAGAAGGACTTTGAGCTCAAGGTATAACCTTTCCATCACTTAGCTACTTTGTAGTTAGCTTTAGCAAGTTTATGTTTAGCAAAGATCCTTAAAGCTTAGTCCATGTTGCCTATAATTGATAAAAATCCAATTTTTATTATGTTTTCCGCCTCCCCGTAAGCACCGCGGTGGGCAACGTGGACTTACAGATCTTATCCCGAGCAAGGTGGTGGACGCTCATGCAGATTTCCTTCAATACCCTACATTGAGGAGATTGACGGAAGACCCATTGTCAACCAAGATTTTGCCTATCTTTATATCGTGGCAGTACCCTGAGACATAGAGGGGCCGATTATGTTCGTACGTCCTAAGGAGGAGGTCTTCATCACCGAAAGTGATATCGGTTGTGTGCACTTCTTCCAGCTCGTCCTTCATCTTTTCCTCGGCGAGAAAAGCTTGGAATTGCTCTGGCTCCTGTAGCGCTTTGATCAATGAATCTTTTGCTTCTTTTTATAGTAAGAGGGCATCGAGAATACTTAGTTGCGAGGGTAACTTCCTCAAGTGTGCCAGAACGTTGTAGTCCACCTTATTTTTCTTTGGCGGGTCCTTGGCGGTTAGCTCTTCCATGACTTGGTCATTTAGGGCGATATCCTCAGAGACCTTTTCTTTTCCCTTATCTTTTTTATTTGAGGGTCCGAGATTCTTTTCGGGTAGCGTACGATTACGCAGCCGGAATTTTCGCAGGCCTTCGGCTCTTCCTCTTTTCCCAAGGTGGACTCTTTAAAGAGAGGGCTAAGAGCCATTTCCTCGTCAGAGTCGCTCCCGAATGTGAGAATTTGCGCTTCCCCGGCATTAACCATGCGACAATCGCCGGTAGTTCTTCTAAGCTCCTCGGTCGTACTTTTCCGCTCCCGACGAGTTTTGCGCTTCTCCCGCTTAAAATGTTGCCGGTGAACAACATACCCCTGCCACCATCTATTGAAAGCTTTGCACTCTTCGGTGGGATGCGAAATCTTTTGATGATATAAGCAGCAGGAAGGGTGCATTTTTGCTTTGCCGGCAATGTTTCTTTTAGAGGGTGGTAGCTTTATCCCCATTGATATGGCTTTAGCAAACCTTTTCCTCGTCTTGAATTTGTTTTTATCTGCAATGGATGTCTTTTGATTTGACTAGGGTGTCTCAACTCTTTCGTCTAGTCACCGGCGCTTAGCCCTTTCAAATATGACCGTCTCGCGTTCCCGATCAGCTTTACTTTTCAAAAGAGCTTTGTTGAGGAATGCATCAACTGTTTCATCTGATGGCCCCAGAAGTTCCGGTTTAGGATCTGCCCCCAGCTTCTCAGTGCAAGGAGTTTTCTCATTATCTGTAAACGAGTGGGAGATCATATGACAACTTGCTACGTAACCCTCGGATTCATCCGATGAGCTTTCTCCATCATCTTCCTCCTGAAAGACGTGGCTGAGGAACTCTTGGAGCGTGATGGGAGACCATGCCTTCTGATTATACTTCTCCAGCGTGTCAATCTGTTTCTGTAAGTCCGTGAGCTTGTCGCTAGGCTTCACGGGCTTTTTGGATCTCTTCTTCTTCTTCTTTGAAGATTTTGACGACTGGGTGTGAGTGCTTGGGCCACCACCACCGATCTTTGGAGTTGTGTGCGGCTTCAGCATCCCTTCGATGATCTGGGGTTCTAGCGGGTTCTTCCACCTGATCGTCAGGCATGTCTGGAGATCATTCAGCATCCTTTTGGTTTTGGCTGATAGCACAACCTCCCACGGAGCTTCTTCAACAAGGGAGCACGTTGCCCCAGGCATATTCACCTTTTTAAGGGTATGAGGTTGCGGCGAGTTCACCTTCCATTTTTCGGACAACGGGAACTTGCCTTGTTACTATTGATCTTCGATCCATCCCTTAAAGATGAAGCAATCTTCGATTGGATGGCTTACCGCTTGGTGGTAAGGGCAGTAATTAAGATCGTTGACATCGCCTGGCTGCAACGGACGTTTTGGGTTTGGCAGATTGATGAGTCTGTTGTACACTGCCAGCTCGAATAGTCTTCTCGTTTTATCTTGAGGAAACGAGTAAGGACGTCCTAGCCTCTCCTCGAGGGATAGGCGTGGACGCATATTGTTTTTATGGACAACCGGCTTCAAGTTGCTCGGCTGTTGTTGAGCATTGGCGACGACGATCGCTTTTTCTTTCCCCTTCTCATTTCGAGAGTCCAGCTTTAGAGGAGACGGTCTATGGCCCATCTGGTCCATTTGGGCTAATTTGTCAATCAAGGCCTGGAACATGGTTGGTTTAAAGAATATCATGAACTGTGAAATAGTTGCATGAGGATCTAGGGTGCCCACGAACATGCCCACCGCTGGCGCTTCTTCGATGCGCTGTTCACACTTCGACCACAAGTTCCGCCATCGGATTGCATATTGAACCCAAGTTTCGCCTGGCTTTACTCTTGCATTGATTAAAGCTGTTATTGGAGTACGCTCGCTGGCGCTTGCGAAACACTGGGTAAACAACAACTCCATTTCAGCGAAAGTTTTGACGGAGTCGTTCGGAAGCTCGGAGTACCATTCAAACGCCGTCTCCGATAAGCTGCCGACGAATTAGCGAAGCAGGAGCTTATCATCACCGCCGGTGTTGCCACAAAGAGCCCTGAACCGGGCAACATGTTGATGGGGATTGCCTGTCCCCTTGTAGACATGGAATTTTGGGATCGTGTAGTCCGGCGGGTATTTGATCTGATCATACCAGCTCGGATATGGTCGCCCCATTTTGACAACTTGACCGGCTGCCTCAGTTACCTGGTGAACTCGTATCTGCTGAGCTATATATTCATCCAGGGCAGCTTTGGAAATTTTCCCCTCCTTGGCTATTGAAAGAGCCGGCGGTGGATTTGACGTTTCTCCTCTGTCATTTTCAAGGATAATCGGAGGATCTTCAGCAGGAGGATCTTGCTGGATCATCATACCCACCATGTCCTGGAACAGAAGGGCCATTCGTTTTATATTGGCTGCTTGTTCCGCAGCCTCTTTGTCCTTCTTTTCAAGTATCCTGCGAAGGAATTCGGCGTCGGTTTCTTGCTCATGTCGCTGATCCGAGGATGCTTCTGGGCTTTCTTTTGGCCCGGTGAGTGCAGCCATCGCAGTCATCATCTCTTGGAGCTTCTGCTGCTGTTCTTGAGCCTTAGTCACTGATCGCGTAAGCGGTCGATGACCTGTGGATATACGGCTATCCTCTTTCCCGAACGCCATATAGATGGTATGTACCGCAATGCCCCCGGACTTAGGGCGTTTAGGCTCACTGCCTTTGACATTTGCCGCAGGCGTGGGGACTTTCTCCGGCCTTCTTCTCTTGTGGGTCATCGAAGTTGAGGGGGCCGTTGCTGTGGGCACCCAGGTGGCCGTCGTCTTCCGTTGCTTAACATGATGGTTTTCTTCCTGTCGGACTTTCGACTTCTTATGCTGATGGGAGAAATTCGGATCAATCACCGATTCTCGGACTCATCGCCAAGTCTTGTATACTTTGGAAGACAGCCGTTGAGGAGACTGATCCGGTTTTGTTTCTATGACGGTCTCTACCGGTGGAGGAGACCGTTTGAGCACCGTAGTTGGCGAATTCCTGCGTACCCTGTTCAGCAGCTCAAAGCTGTTCCCGGTTGGAACAACGGCATTAATTTCCACTGTTGGAGCTGGTGGAGTTAGCCCCGAGGGGGAGTTGCCCACAGCCTTCCTTATCCGGCGCCAGTGGCGACGTCGGGCGTGGCGAGTTGTTGGGATTGGTTCAGAGACGGCTTTGTCTTGCCCCCCGTTCAGGTGAGAGGCTGTTGCCAGTGTCAGCCTCTTGAAGACCGACGTCCGTTGAGAAGCCGTGTCCAACCGGTCAAAGACAGATTTCTGAGCGGGAGTGGGAACGGGAGCAGTCAGTCTCACAAAGACCGACCCTCTGGCAGGAGAAGCCGCCTTGACGACTTCAGGAACAGGGATGGCTATCTTCTTTGGGATGGCCACTTCAGGTATTATGGGCTTCTTAGTAGGCCCTTTGGAGCTCGAGTTCAGCCTGGTGAAGACCGAGGAGTTGGAATTGGACGACCCGTTGAGAGGGGCCACGGTAGGTGTAAGCCGATCAAAGATCGACTTATTGGGAGCTTCCGATGTTGGCACAGGAGCGGTGAAGCTCGTTGGCGGGAGCATGGTCCCGAAAAAAACCCTGTGGTGGCTTGAGTAACCTATTCCATGGGCATTGTGAACAGGGAAGCCGCTTGGGGCCCGTAGGTTATGCCCCCAGTTGAGGCAGGACACGAGTTGCAGCTGCAGTTGGAGCACTTTACGCAAGTAGATGCCATCGCTGTTTTGCTTTCTGTACCAAGCAAAACGCCAAATCATAGTACCTCGAAACCGAAGGGTAACCATTAACAAACCACGATTAGATCGCGAACACGACACATGAAGTGTGGAGTGGAAAGAGGAAAAGGTCCCACCGGGTATGCCAGAATCTGTTCCCCTCCGAATGACGGTGCGACAGAGACGTCTTGCCTGAAGTTCGGGGCAAATGCTATTTGGTTTTATCCGTCCACCTCTCCGAAGATGCCAAGTTGATTTATGGCACCATTTATCAAAGGTTTAAACGGATGCGGCTGATGTAGCAGACTTCGTCAGATTCCCCCTCGTTCGAGGGGTTTTTGATTGTGGGGACGCTCTTCCCTGCAGGCGCAAGCCCCTGTAGTTAATTATGCTACCGTCTCACGGTAGCAACTTTCTCCTTCTCCAGATGGTCACTTCGTGTCGTGGGTGTTTGTTTTGTTTGTGGTTGCCCGTGGATTGTATACGGAGACTAATTTATATTGTCGTCCGTAGGACGTGGATTAGTCCAAATCCGTATTTTCTTAGATTTGGGTTTGGGGTTTTGGTTTAAGGATACGTTAGCCATATTTGAGGCTAAGATCAACTTAAACGTTTGTTAAGAATACGTTAGTCTAATTTGAGACTAAGATCAGCTTAACAGGATCGTTTGGATCCGACAAAAGAGCATTTGGGCTATATTATTCAGTTAGGGACATGGTGGTCCATTGCCAGTTTAGAGACATGGTGGTCCATTGAATGTATGGCCGTCGGGACCCGTCACCTCTCTGACGACGTTGAAGGATTACAACGATAAATATCAGAGGAGTTCAGAGATGTACCCTTGAACCAAACTTGGTTGGGAGATTTATAGTCCAATTTGGGACTAAAGTCTGTTTGAAGGTTTATGAGCATATGGGCTCGGTTGATATGAGTTGAACATTTTTTTGTTCTGGCTGTTTGAGCCTTTATTTGAGGCTCAACCCTTTTATAATGCATGGCATTGGGCTCTTTAATTAAATGCATGGCATTATATTAGGCCTGTTAGGCTTTACTTGGGCTCTGCCCTTCTTTAATAATGCACAACATTTAATAATCTGACAGTGCGCCACGTGGTCTGTCAGGCGCTTTGCGCCAATTAAGGAGCGCAAGACGCCAGCGCATGTGGAGGCGACACGTGTCGCGCTCTGGTGAGCGCAAGTCTGTTAGCGCAGCGTGCTGCGCCAGTGCGCTGCGCCAGTGCGCTGCTGACACGTGGCGCGCTCTGGTGCAGGGCGCCAATCCAAGAGCGCAGCGCTCTGTTTTTAGGAGCGTAAGGCGCAGATTGACACGTGGCGCTCTCTGGTGACTTGCGCCAATCCAAGGAGCGCAACAGCGCAAATTAAGAGTGCAGGGCACTGTTCAATAGCGCAGAGCGCATCTTGATCAAATTTAGATCAAAGAAAAGAACCTTTTTAGTTCTAAAGAGGTTCTACCTCAAGTTTTTAAGAACCAATGGTTCATCAAAAGGCTGTGCCTTTATGTAGATCAAATGATCTAGGAATGAAGTAAATTACTTCTCTTTTTTTTAATCTTTTAGATCTTCTTAATCTTTTTTCTTTTTTGTAGTGAAGATCTTGATCTTGTTCTTAGATCTTTGATCTTTTTAGAAGAAATTCTTCTTTTAATGAGACTCTATTGTTTTTATCTATGTTCTTCCAAAAATCAAATTCTTTATCTTAAAAAATGAAGAAGATGGTCTTTTTTCTTCAAAGGCTTGCCTTTCAAATTTTTTAGAGAGTTTTCACTTTTCTGTTTTTCTGTATATCTTTTCTTCTTTTTTTTTTTATTTTAGAAAGAAGGATCATTGGTCGTTGGGACCCACCACCTCTCCGACGACACTGAGAGATTACAGTGCCATATATCGAAGGTGTGGAGGGATGTACCTTTTGAACCATGTCTCACTCATTAGGGGGAGAACAGGCTGGAGCTTAAGCTTTTCGCTGCTGAAAAAGGCTTCTTTGCGTTCACGCACGTGCGTCGCACGTGTTGGACGCACGTGTGTCGCACGTGTTGGGCGCTCATATTTGCACGTAGCGCACATGGAGCTTGCGCATATGCGCATTATAGGGAGGAGCAAGCTCCTATGGAGAACGAGTCTCCTTTTAATATTATTAAATGTTTTCATGTGGTGCGCACGTGCGTTGCACGTGGTGCACGCGTGGCGAGCACACATGCGTTGCACGTAGCGCACATACGCATTATGGGGAGAAGCAGGGCTTCTATATATAGAGAACTAAGCTCCTATGGAGAACTAAGCTCCTTTTAATATTATTAAATGTTCTTATGTGGTGCGCACATGCGTTGCACGTGGTGCGCGCGTGGCGGGCACACGTGCGTTGCACGTAGCGCACATGCGCATTATGGGGAGAAGCAAGGCTTCTATATATGGAGAACTAAGCTCCTATGGAGAACTAAGCTTCTTTGTGTATTGAATCCTTTGAGGATTGAACTCTCCCTTTCTAAGAGGTATCCCCTCTTATTTATATGGGAGTGGTAGAGAAGCCATCTCTCTTTTTCCCGATGTGGGACTAAAAATGCATTCCCCATGTAGTAGAGCATTACTTTAGATTACACGTGCATAGCACATTTGATCATAACTTATGATCTCGGATGAATTATGTAACAACCGAGTCCAGTTATACCAATTTCAGTTACCGTATGTGTTGTTTGTGGTGTTTATTTCATTTACCCTGTTTGGTTGCAAATGGTAATTTACTTTATATTCGACCCGTTTACTTGAGCTTGTTGTTTCCTAGTTATAGATTACCCTAACATTACGAATTGTGCATATAACAATTTAAGTTACTTAAAATAATTTAAAAATACTTGACATGGCCTGCTTGATACCCCTAACCCTGTGGTAGAGTCCTTGCATCGTGTTCTCGTCTCGTTCCGTGAAACGGACGTGTTTGGACGGCTACGCGCACGTACGTGCATCTAATCTTGGGGGTATGCCTTTTGTTACAAAATCCTTCATTTTGATTTTTGGAATTTTCTAATAATTTTCATATTTCAAATTCAAAATTTTGGACCCGACCCGGGCGCTTATCTGAAATATTTTACATCCCGCCAAAATTCAATTGTTCGAATTTTAATTTTAACTTCTAAATATTTTCTCAGTCCATAAGATTTCCTTAAACTAAATTTTAAATCTTTTAAAATTTTCTTGAGCTGCGAAGATTGCCTCTCTCCCTTTATTTTTCCCTACAACCAATCAAAAAATCTTCATTATTCACTGGGCCCCATCTCTCTCTTTCTTTCCCCAGCCAATGAAATCATTCGTTAAAATATTGAAAATCTTTCCAAACTCAATTTCCTTTTGCCCGAGCCAATCAGGGCTCTCTTTACTTGCTCTGGGCCCCACCACCAAACCTTTCTCCCTCTCGTCTATCTTTCTCTTATATTTCCAGCCAATCAGAAATCTTTTCCTTAGTTCACCGGGCCCCACGTCTCTCTCTCTCTCTCCCCCGAGCGCAGCTCTTTCTCTTTCTCTCTCTCTCTCTCTTCTTTCTTTCTCCTATCGCACTTTCTCTCTCCGCTCGCGAATACTGTGCACTCCTCGATTCCCGTCACCGCCTTCACGATCTGGTCACCTCCCTTCTGCATCCCCTTCTTCTTCTTCTGTTTTCTTTAAAACCCCATGCACCTCGCCATGAGAAACCCACGAGAGAAAAACCCTAACCCTATTTTTTCCCCACTCCTCAACCCTCGTCGACACCCTCTGCATCCCCTCGTCACCCTCATCTCCTTCCTCTCCTCTCCTTCCCCTCCAAACCCAGAAACTCCATTGCGCCCGCGAACTCAGTACCACCACCTCCTCGTCGCCGACCATCTCTCATCGCCGTCGCCATCTCGCCATCTCTCTCCTCTATTCTTCTCCCCTTCACGAAACCAACAACAAACCCTAGCAGAAACCCTAGCACCTGAGCCATTCCCTGCAACCTTGAACCTTGCTACCTTGCCATCGTTCTCGCCGGCGATCCCTTGCCGTCGACTTCCCACCTTGCAACCACATCCTAGCCTTCTCCCAACCCCAGTGAGCAACCCTTCTCTCTCTCATTCTTCTCTTCTTCTTCTTTCTATTCTTCTTTCTTTTAATGTTTCTTTTCTGTTTTTTTAAAGAGTCCTCTGTTGATCGTCGGAGCTTCGTCGATCTCACCACCGTTGGTCTCGCCTCCACCGCTAACACACCCTCTGCAACCCAGTAAGCCATTGTACACTCATTCATCCTCTATTCTTTTTCTTTCCTTCCTTTTCTTTTTCTTTTCTTAAATTCTTGCTTTCTTATATTCACTGTTCTGTCAAGATCGCCGGAGTTGGCCACGACGTCGACGATCCCGACGATCCAGCGAGGACTTCTGACCCGTGTGATCCCACTGTTCGTTGTTTGGACTCATTCCGTGTACCGTGCGCGCGTCGCGACTGTTCTCGCTGACGTGTGATGTTCCGTACGCCGTATCGCAATCCGTCGAGGCAAGTGAAACTTGCTACATGCTATCTTTATGAGTTTATAACTATTTATTAAATATTAAACTGATAGATTGAATCCAAAGTCACCTATTTCAATTTAACCGTTCGGTGTTCCGTTTACATCTTTCAGATTCAGAACTTGAAACTTAACCGTGCATTTTAGTTCACTATACTTAGTAACCACATCTGTATGTTAAATCACATGATAACTATTTACATAGTCTAAGGTACCCTTTCTATAATTTTACTCGATTGGACACCGTGTCCATCTTTAACCTGTTTTAGATATAATTGCATACATTGAACATATTATACATATCATTGCATCTCCAGATTACTTAATACATATTAACATGATTTTTAGCATCCATATTTGCTATACTGCATTCATGTAATGTTGAAACCATCCCTTAAACTCAAACTGATAATTGTACATCCAAGTAGTTTAATCTGCACCTATTTACTTATCCTAATACATGTTCCAGTTTATTGTTCTATTGAGTAGCCATGCTGTGATGTATACACATGCTTATGCTAGTTTGATTATGAGCACTCACATGACATCTTGTGCACCCTGATATGACCTACTACACCTATTACTTGACACAGCATGGTACCGTACAACTCTTGACATAACATGACGCCTTTATATATTACCTGGCTTGACCTGATGTACCATGGTCTTACCTGTTACCTGATCTTGTGTCTAATGCCAACAAACCTGACCTGTTGTCCTTACGGACCGTTCCTGTTGTCCATCCAGACAAACCTGTACCTGCCTGATCCTGTGTTGACATTAACTCTAGATTATTTAACACATAACTTGAACACATATAAGTTGGGGGTATGGGGAAATCAATGATGAAACCTGACTTGTAACTCGACAGTTGCTTGCTTTCACTGATCAGTTTTAGAGGCTAGGCCAGCCTCGGGATGATGCTGCTGACATCGTTCGTCTTTACATATTTCCTGTTTTAGTGCCTAGCGGCATGTCTCGGTTTCAGCCCGAGAGTCTTAGACCGTGGTCCCGGGCATGCACGGGATACTATTGAGTTATATCGATGATTCATCAAATTGATTTCAAAGACTTAAAACTATTCAACCCAATAGACCAGTTTAGATTACTCACTGTATACTGCCTTTCACTGCCTTGATTTATATTGTTGTTACACCTGCTTTACCATTTATGTTTATACTTGCATGTCTTGTTACCCTGTTTGTATTTTATTGCTTGATGTTATGACGCGCTGACGTCTGGGTTTTGCATGGCCCAGATTCCATACCTTTGCTGCAGTCCGAGCAGGAGTATTTCAGCCAGCAGGCTGAGCAGTGAGAACTCAGCAGTAGTTAGTTCTTTTACTTTTCAGCATTTTATTCCTGATATGAGCCCGCATTATGGGACATACTTTCCAGTTATTCTTGTATTGGATCTCTTGCTTCCGCATTATTTATTCTTGACTCATTTTATTTTGGCTTATAAACATGTGCTAGATAGTTTTATTATTGTTCTTGATATCTCTACAGCCGTAATGTGACCGTGGAAGGATAATTCCTATCCACAGGTAGCATGGTTGGCTATGTCACGTGTCTACCTTAGCGTACTCTGGGAAGCGGGGCGTGACAAATTATGAGACCCATAATATATAAAATCGAAGGATTTTTCGAGATACTTTCGATACCATCAAAATTTAGCTGTTTCTCATTCCGGAGTTTGTCATAATACAGCTCGGAAAATACTGGTTCGCATCTTCTTCCTTAGATCACATGTGCATAGACATTTGCTCATAACTTTTGATCCCGGATGAATTATGAGGCCCATAATATATCAAATCGAAAGTTTTTTCGAGATGCTTTCAATACCATCAGAATTTAGCTATTTCTCATTTGTGAGTTTATAAAAATACAGCCCGGAAAATACAGGTTCACATTTTCTTAAGCGTATCGCTGCCATTTGATGCCTTGGGCTCTTTTGTGCAGAAATTTGGCGGGAACATATCTCCTCATTAATTGACAGTCTCATCCAATGATGAGGCTGTCTTATTAACTGATGCATTGTCATCTGAATTTTGCGGGTCCCCCTTTGGGTCCCCTCTCCATTGCATTGCAGTGTGGTATAAATTTTAAAGTGCCAAGCGCTGGAATTTTTTTAAAAATTAACTTATGATACTGATAACTGAATTTCGCCTTTTCTTGCAGGCACCATGTCTTCTGACCTTTCATTCCCATTCTTCCGCTCAGAGGGGGGATTCCCTGAGGCGCCGGTGGACTGGGAGGTTCTTGCTTTTATCAAGGATTTCGACCCGGAGTATAAGAACCTTCACCTGTGGGGTAGATGGTATAGCGAGATTATCAAAGGTCGCCGGAGCTTCTCTTGTGCGACGCCGTCAGAGCCGATCTCATCGATCCCATGTGCAGATGCACCCCCGGTGAACTATGCCATGGAGGTCGTAAATTGGAATTCGGAAGATCTTCTTCAGCCTTCGATTGCTGCTATTCCCGTGCAGCCGCGTGCAGCCGTGGATATTCTGGGGTGGCGCATATGCCAGGGTGAGTCGCGCCCTTGGGGAAAACCTTATAACATCGGATTGACCCCTCGACAACCGGCTGGGTATTAGCAGTGGGCCAGGTACATCTTGTCAGCGAAGAGGACACATTTGATGAAGATTGGTCTGTACTCCGCAGTCTACGTCTCATTGTTCGAGTACCCTGCTCCCCCGACGTGGTGGGTTAAGGCATTCATAGAACAATGGAACATTCCCACCCATACCTTTCTTATATCGGATAGGGAAGTCTCCATCCCCCTGGAAGAATTTGCTGAGATTTTGGGTTTGCCAATGAGGGGGGAGCATTATAAAGAGTTACTTCCTCCTGACGAATATGTCTTCGCCACCAAGCCGCTGGTAATGGGCCTAACTCCGGAGAATGCTATTCAGCACCAGTTTCCGAGCCTGGTGAAGGTGCTGAATATGTATGAGGGTCTCTATTTGGAATCGGGAGGCCTGGGAGTTAGTTTTGCAGATTTCATCGCCCGCTTTCTTCGACCGAAGATTCTATCGCAGCAGAGCGAAAAGTTCGCCAAGCTCGACGACCCCTTCGGCTTTGGCTTAGATCGTCGACCAGCATTGGAAGACGATCAAAAGGGTTTTTACCTTCCCGATGCTGCGATCATGCCCTTATCAGAAATCGCCGTCCCGGGCATCGACGAGGAGACCTTCTTCCTTGGGTTTCTGGGGTTATGGCTATGCTGGTTCGCGCTCCCCATGCACCCGCGTTACATGAGGCCGTCTATCTTCTACCCAGCGCATCGGATGGTGGCTGGTATACAGTTGTCGATTGGAATCGCCGGGTTAGCCCATCTGTACCATGGACTCAGCGTGGCGGCGGACGCAAATGAACCTGGGGTGCAACCCGCCAATCTCCCGATGCACTACTTTACTTCATGGATGGAAATGCATATACTCGGGTTTTTTGGTGTTCACAAGAGGCCCTTGTTCTACGAGAAGTGCAGACTCCCGAGAGTCATGCGGTTAATTGGCGCTTCCATTGTGAATCCGCCCCCGCGGGAGGCTAGGGGGTTACTTCTTCGTCCGCGCATAGTCGGAGCGGGCATCTCTTCACGGACAAGGTTATGACCATTGGCCCGGAGAACTCCAAGGCGGTGTTGGCGCTACGTGATGGCTTCAAGGACGGGGCCTCCGTATTGAAAGCCCGGGAGATTCTTCACTTATACTCCATCCGGCCGGGCTTCCTGGTGTTCAGGCAAAACGACATGGCGCTCTTCATGAGATACAACCCCCATCGGTTCGCTCAGCAGTTAAGTTATAACCAAGGGGTCCCACTGGAGGCGTTTTTGGAAGAGCCTGCGGCCACCAGGGAAGGGATACGGAGCGCGCTGCACCACTTTATGCGGTTAAATACGGGCTCCCATTTCTTCATCAGTGAGCCAAGTTGTGTTCCAAGGGCCCTCAACGTGTACGGGGCTTGGTATCAGTACGCAATGGGTGCTGTTATCCAGGAAGAGAAGCGGCTGCTGATTGACCGCAAGGGTGTGCCCCCCGTCAGCGATCGCAAAGCCCCCTTAAGGCCAAGGACCCATGTCGTTCCTCCGCTGAGAGGAGATGCTGGAGATGAGCCTCCGCGTGTGCTAAGCCCCCCGCGCGGACTGCCCTGTGATACCGTGGACGTGCCCCCAGCGCCCCGTGCTCCGGTGGAGACGGTGAATGTGGTTTCTCCTGAATCCGGTGTAGGTTCAGACATCGGGACCCACCGTCCCAAGGTGCCCACGAAGCGCAAGTTAACTTTGGGTGTACCCGGGGCTCGCGTGCAGAAGAAGAAGAAGAAGTCGATCCTCTCTGCTGATGTTGTGTTCGATCAGGAACCTCATACTCCTTATAGCGAGGGCTTGGGTGAGTACGGGACCAACGAGGAATTATTTATGCCGCTAGATGACATTGATATGGCGGCCGTTATCGCAGCTTCAGAGCGATTGGCGAGGCGCGATGCGTGGTTGGCTAAACTTGCGCAATCGGATAATCACTAGTTGTATTTTTTCGTCATTGCATCATACTTTTATCATTGTCTTTGACTAACGCTTTTCTTTTTTTTTTTAACAGGCATTTCTACCGAAGAAGCTATCGCTGCTTCCCTCAAAACTTTCCAGGAGGAGGAATGACTCAGAGCGTCCTTAGGCCTTGGTACATTTCGGTTCACTATGCCTTTCCTTCCATTTCTTATGAGTGATCTGACCCTCTCTTTATCTTATCGCAGGGACCACAAGACCTATCTCGCAAACTGATGCGGGAATTCTCTCCGGGCCAGCTATCGATGTTCCGGCCTCTTCGGAATTGCCGCAAGAGACCCAACTTAAAAAGCCGATGATGGATGCCTTGAAGGCTCTGGAGGCAACTCTGAATGCGGACGACAACGCCTTACTGAAGGAGGCTTCCAAGAGGTCTGTCGTGACGGCCTGGGAGGAGAGGAAGCGTTTGAGGCGCGCAACGAAGGAGCGTAGCGTTGCTTTGGCCGTGAGAGCGGGTCCAAACGCCGTTATTTCCGCTGCCATTCCTTCCGAGGAGCCCCCGGTTGCCTTGTCTACTGCTCATAGACGGGCGGCGCGTGTAGCTCGGGAAGCCAATGATCAATCCACCTCAAGTAATGTGTTTTTTGAGGCTTTGTTATAAGAGTTGTAGAACTATCGGTTCTTATAAATCTTGTCCTGCAGGGCCGAGTCCAACTGAAGGAGCAGCGGAAACCGTCGAGCCTGAGGGGACGGTGGAGAAGGTAGCAGCTGATCCCGAGGCGACGGTAGGCGGTGCATCCGTAGTCGCCGGGCCCGAGCTAGTGGCTGACGAGACAGTCACACCTACTATGCCCGAGAAGGTTGCCGATGCCGAGCCCGAGGTAGCGGCAGATGAGACGGCTGCGACCGCCGAGCCCGAGGGGGTAGCGGGCAAAATGGGCATGAACGCTGAGGGCGAGACGGCCGCTCTTTCTCAAGAGTCAGGAACCGCTCTGATCATTGCTCTCCCCGCTTACGGTCCCTCGCCGTCTCCCGGCCTCGCGAGCACGACAATGGCTCCTATAGAGTCTGGCGATGAGGCAACGGGAGGTGGACCCATGCCAATGGAGGAAGGAGACGCCGCCGTTTCCGCAGGTGACTCATCAGGTAAATTTTGGGTTACCGTTCTTCTTTTTATTCTGTAACCCTTCCTGACAGGGATTATCTTGTTTCTAACGCAGGTGCGGCTAGTGCTGATGCCCCTTTACTCGAGGGAGCGCCGTCAGTTACCGCCCTGACGGTGGCCACCTCTCTACCTTCTCTCGCAGCACCGCAAATGCTGGAAGGTATGGATTTGTAACCCATTAGTCTTATCTCTCGGCCGTATAATTCACGTATTGACGTTGTACTATTGCGTCCTTGCAGGAGTGCTTTTTGATCATCTTTACCAGGTGCTGCACCCACACTTCTCCTTCCCGTCGGAGCTTGCTTCCTCCAGTGGCACTGGTGAGTATAGTTTTCAATTAATGCCCTTTATTTTTCCAATTATGGAATTATTTCTGATTTTTTTCTTGCCCTGATTGCAGTGCTACAGATCGAAGGAGGAGATGTAAGATCAGTCGCGCCACCGGTCCTCCCAGCTTTGCCACCTGCTGCAGCTGGTATAGTAAATTCCATTGTTCATGAATCTCTTGTATTTTTAGGTCTGTCATCTGATTATGATTTGTTTTGCAGCTATCGCTCTGGTTACATCTCCTTTCGAGTCCCGCATTATGATGCCAGCAGGCCCATTCTCCAGACGTCCATCCTCAAAGGGTGCTGCGATGAGTCTGAGTATGCTGAGCGGATGCGTCGAGGAGCTTGACGCAGAAGCTCCTGTATCTGCTATAGATTTCGCTGCTGAGGTTAATCCGATGCTAGCGACACTTGTAAATTTCCACAATGAAGGCGTCGTCGAGTCTTGGGTTAACCACTACAGGGAGATCGAGGCCCGCTTGTATCAGCTGGAGCTTATGCGTCCTGCCCCCGAGATTTTGGCCACGAGTACTCAACGGGCGGCATGGATCGAGCAGAGCGCTTCTTATTTCTACCATCTTGAACAAGAAGCGGCTTTAAGGCGGAGGGAATGCAAAGAGACTTCAAGCGAGTCTGCTCGATTGCGTGCTGAGGTCGACGCGAACGCTGCCCGGGTGAAGGCTATCTTCGACGGCCTTCTGCAAAGTATTTCTGATGGGCTAATACTGAAGCAGAAGCTCGATGCCGTTGAGCGTGATGCCCAAGGTCGCGAAGCAGCTCAGCGCGTCGTCGAAGAACAACTTTCATCCTACATGCAGCAGCGGGCCCAGGTGGAAGCAGAGTTGGCTGCGGCAGCCGATCAGGAGAAGACGCTGAAGGAAGTGCGAGAGCAGCTTGCGGATTTGTTGAAGACGCTTCCTTCTCCATGACGATCTTGTATCATTTATAATTGTAAATAAAATATATTTGTTTCTTTTATTCTTTAACACAATGTATCTTGTACTCAATCGAATTCATGAATAAAAAATATACATTCTTCATAATGTCTTGTGTTATCTCTCTGCTTTCTTCTTTCTTGCTGTGTTGTTTGCCCTGTGATTTTAGCAAGTGCGGTCTAAGACTTTTCAACTTTATGAGCCGTGAGGGTCTCATAAAGTATTTTCTCCCTACGGGTCGAGAGGATCTTGTAGGTGTGTTTCTCCTTAGGAATCGTGAGGATTCCTAAGTGAGTTTTCTCTTGAGAGTCGTAAGGATCTCACAAGAGAATTTACTCCCTTACGAGTCGTGAGGACCCGTAAGTGATAGGTGAAGTTGCCTTTATCCGCATTTTACGGAGTTAAGGGTTGCTCTAGATGCTCTCCGGGGTACTGTAGTTTAAAGACGTCGCGGTCAAGGTTAAGGACATCATAATCCGTGGACATAAGGACTCCACAGTCCGTTGTTAGTTTTAAGACATCACGGTCGAGATTAAGGACGTCATAGTCCATGAGTTTAAGGACCTCACAGTCCAATGTTAGTTTTAAGACATCACGGTCGAGGTTAAGGACATCATAGTCCGTGAGTTTAAGGACTTCACAGTCCGGTATTAGTTTTAAGATATCACGGTCGAGGTTAAAGACATCATAGTCCGTGGATTTAAAGACTCCACAGTCTGGTGTTGGTTTTAAGACATCACGGTCGAGGTTAAGGACATCATAGTCCGTGGATTTAAGGACTCCACAGTCCACGAAATGCGTGGTTACTGGGACCCGTCACCTCTTTGAAGACGTTGAGGAATTTCAACGACGAATATCACAGGGGTGAAGAGATGTACCCTTAAACCAAGGTAAAGTCAGCTTAAAATCATTTTGTTTGATTGTTAGTTTTAAGACATCACGGTCAAGGTTAAGGACATCATAGTCCGTGAGTTTAAGGACCTCACAGTCTGATGTTTGCTCTGGATGCTTCCCATGGGTTCACTGCCGTGTTCGGCGAGGACCAGGCTCCGCTCTAGGCATTTTCCACGGGGTCAGAAATGACGTTATCCGTGTTCTACGTAACCAGGAATTTGCACTAGATGCTTCACACGGGTTCACTGCCGTGTTCGGCGAGGACTAGGTCCGCTCTAGATGCTTCACACGGGTTCACTGCCGTGCTCTGCGAGGACCAGGATCCGCTCTGGACGTTTTACCATGGGGTCAAAGAGTGACATTATCCGCGTTCCATGTGACCAGGAATTTTGCTTTGGATGCTTCCCACGGGTTCACTGCCGTGTTCGGCGAGGACCAGGCTCCGCTCTGGACGTTTTCCACGGGATCAAAGAGTGACGTTATCCGCGTTCCACGTGACTAGGAATTTTGCTCTGGATGCTTCCCACGGGTTCACTGCCGTGTTTGGAGAGGACCAGGCTCCGCTCTGGATGCTTCACACGGGTTCACTGCCGTGCTTTGCGAGGACCAGGATCCGCTCTGGACGTTTTCCACGGGGTCAAAGAGTGACGTTATCCGCATTCCACGTGACCAGGAATTTTGCTCTGGATGCTTCACACGGGTTCACTGCCGTGCTCTGCAGGACCAGGCTCCGCTCTGGATACTTCACACGGGTTCACTACCGTGCTCTGCGAGGATCAGGATCCACTCTGGACGTTTTCCACGGGGTCAAAGAGTGACGTTATCCGCGTTCCACGTGACCAGGAATTTTTTACTTTGTCTGTACTTCACGAAGTCGGAATTTGACTTTCTGTCGGCTGTACGCCACCGAGTCATGGAACTGGGAGTTGCCACTGTTCCGCTTTGCTTGATGTGGTGTCTACTGTAATGAGACGGGTGTTGAGGTGATCTTTACGCTGTCTGTGAACCATCGAGATTTGGTTTCTTCTTCTGATGAAACCTGGGGGGGAGGAGTATGATTCCTTTTTCATTTGCGCCCCTGGATTGTATACAGGGATTGGAACGATATCACATGTAGGGCATAAATTTCATTTTTATTTTATTTCATTTTCCGCGATGCTCTATCATTTCAGCTTTTATATCGCGAAGGTCGCGATCGCCCCATCATTTCGGCTATTTTTCGCGGTGCCCAATCATTTCGGCTATTTATTTTATTTTTACTCGCTGCTTTTTATTGCGAGTTGCCCAATCATTTCGGCTATTCTTTTATGCATACATTTTTACTTGCTGATTTTGTCTGCAAGTTGCCCCATCATTTCGGCTATTTCGTATGCATGTATGGCTTGCTGGCTTTTCGCCGCAGGCTTTGGATTAGACACCGATTTCGGCATCAGCACTGCTACAACTAGGATATTGCCAGGAGCGAATCATCATTTGCCTCTGTCGATGTCGGACAAAGGTGGCTTAGTAAACAGGATTAAGATCCTATCGACCAAGGCTTTTGACTTCATGAGCCGTAAGGGTCTCACAAAGGTGTTTCTCCCTGCGAGTCGTGAGGATCTCGTAGGTGTGTTTCCTCCTTAGGAATCATGAGGACTCCTAAGTGTATGCTCTCTTGTAAGTCGTAAGGATCTTACAAGAGTGTGTTCTCCTTATAAGTCGAGAGGACTTACAAGGGTTGTTCACCGTGCGAACATATCCCTAGTCACGGATGGGACTCGGTTAGGGAAATGTTTATTCGCGCCTGTGGATTGTATACAAGGGTCAGTATGAGCCGCTTATAGGGCAATATCGAAGATTGTGGGGGTTGCTTAAGAACAGGTTCAGGTCTCTGTAACTTAAGACTTTCAAATCTTATGAGCCGTGAGGGTCCCATAAGAGAATTCTCCTTACGAGTCGTGAGGATCTCGCAAATGTAGTTTCTCCTTAGGAATCATGGGGATCACTAAGTGTGTTGCTCCCTTGTGGGTCGTAAGGATCTCACGCGGGTGGTTTCTCCATACAAGGTCGAGAGGACCCTGTAAGTGTCTTTTAATGAGGTTGCGCCCTTTCGGGTTTTCACAAACACTCACCGGTAGCCCTGCTGTTTTTACTCACGGAGCCCTTTCGGGTTTTCATCCGTGCCCACTTTGCTTATGGACATACCGTTTTTTATTCTCTTTTTTTTAATTCTTTTTATATAACGAGGTCGTGCCCTTTCGGGTTTTCACAAGCACTCGCCGGTAGCCCTGCTATTTTTACTCACGGAGCCCTTTCGGGTTTTCATCCGTGCCTATTTTGCTTATGGACATACCGTTTTTTTTATTATTTTTTATTCTCTTTTTCTTGTATCGACTTTGGGATATTGCAATCCACCGTAGTTTATCGACATCTTGGTCAACAGCTAGTTTTAGCACGTAGTGGTCGTCATTAGTTTAAGGACGTTTCGGTCCGTTGTTGAAGAAGGCCGGCTACTACTTATAGAGTCTGGGTTTAGGAAGATAGCGAGCGGACATAGTCGTCATCTATCATTGACCTAGGCTATGACTCATCAAGCGTAGTATTTCTTTAGGAAGCGACCGTTTATTGGCCTGAAAGGTCTTTTACCGTGCATATCCATGAGTAGATAGGCTCTACCCTGGTAGACCTTGTCTATGATGTACGGGCCTTCATAGTTTGGCTCGAATTTTCCCCACTTGACGCGATTGGGGATCATAGGTCTTTTGATCACTAGCACGAGTTCGCCTTGGCGGAATGTCCTCGGCCTGGTCAATCTTTCATATGAGCACGTCATCTTTGCTTTATAAGCCTCCAGATTTTGTTGCGCTATGAGCCGGGTTTCATCAAGGGCATCAATCTCCTCAAGCCGAAGGTGAGCATGTTCTTCGTCCATCAGCTCGTAATGGACTGCCACTCGTAGAGAAGGTAATTCTATCTCGAGGGGGAGTACTACTTCTGTACCGAATACCAACGCGTACGGCGTTGTGTTCGTGGCCGTCTTGAACGTAGTTCGATACGCCCAGAGAGTTTCTTGCAACCTCTCGTGCCAGTCTTTCTTATTTCGGGACACCGTCTTCTTCACGAACTTTGTTAAGGTTTTGTTGAAAGCCTCAGCTAGACCGTTAGCTCGGGGATTATAAACTGAGGAGTATCTCCAGTCTATGTTGTGCTGTTGTGCGAAGCGGCTAATCTTGCGGCTTCTGTAGGCTGGCCCGTTATCAGATATGATCCGTCGCGGAGTCCCAAACCGATAAATAACGTGCGTCTTGAAGAAATGGAGGATATTCTCCGTCTTCACTTCCCTCAGCGGTACTGCTTCTGCCCATTTGAAGAAGTAATCAGTCATTGCCAAAATGAAACGATGTCCTCTGGACGATGCTGGTTCGATGGGGCCTATTATGTCAGTTCCCCACATTTCGAACGGCCAGCTAGCCACTGTTGGATGTAGTGGATTTGGGTGTTGGTGGATAAAGTCCCCATGAATCTGGCACGAATGGCATTGCTTCGCATACTCGAGGCAGTCCTGAATCATCGTGGGCCAATAATAAACCATTCGTTTGATCTTCAATTTCATCTTCGGGCCTGCATGGTGAGAACCGCAGAGTCCGTCGTGAACTTCCTGAACGACTCTTTCTGCTTCTTCAGGTCCCAAGCATCTCAACCACAGAGAATCAAACGATCTCTTATACAGAGTATCATTGACGAAGGCGAAAGATAGGGCTCGCTTCATGAGCTGATGTTTTGAAGACGCATCTTCAGGTGTTCGACGGGATTTGAAGTAGTCTACAAAGACTTCTCTCCAATCCTCAGCCTTTTCCTGGTCTTTTATTTGAAGGGCCGTCTGCTCGGTCACTTCCTTTTCCTCGGATGATTTCGGAGATATTTCTACCGGTGCAAGGACTCGACGGCTTTGTACCACGATTCTTACGTCATCGAGGTTTTCGTCGGCTAGCTCTTTAGCGAGCTTGGCTAATGCATCCGCTTTACTATTTTCTGCACGCGGTATGCTTTCCAGCATGTAGGAGGGGATTTGAGTCAGCAGTTGCTGTACTCTCTCACCATGTTTCACCAGTTCTGGTTTGCACGTTTGCTAATCGCCGTTTACTTGACTGGCGACTAGTTGAGAATCTCCATATATGAGGAGGTTTTCAATTCCCATGTCGATGGCGATCTCGAGGCCTGCTATCAAAGTTTCGTATTCAGTTTCATTGTTCGTTCTCAGCTCTGTTAAGGAGAAAGCAAAGCGCATTATCCCTCCTTGTGGGGTCACGAAGATAAGGCCTACCCCTGATTTGATTATAGGCGTGTTTTGTTTGCACTTCTTCATGGACGATGCTCCATCGAAGTAAAGTTCCCACCGAGTACCACTTCCGTCGATCGTGTCAAACGCATGTTCGTTTGGAAGTTCGCAATTCAAAGGGGAATCGGCTGGTATCGGATGTTCAGCGAGGAAATCGGCGATGGCAATCGGCGATGGCCTGGCCTTTCACTGCCTTGAGAGACTAATAAGTTATTGAGAACTCCATCAAGAGTAGGGCCCATTTAGCGAGTCGCCCCGTCAATATGGCTTTTGACATCAAATATTTGAGAGGATCCACTTTCGATATGAAACGGACTTTATGCGCCAATGCATAGTGCCAGAGTTTCGTTATCGTGAAGATCAACGCCAGGCAATGTTTTTCGATGGGAGAATAATTGCTTTCTGCCCTCAGTAGAACCCGACTCAAATAGTAGAGTGCTCTTTCTTTCCCTTGATCGTTCTCTTGTACCCATAATGCGTCTAAGGAACCTTCGAGGGCTGTTGTATAAAGGATAAGGGGTTTTCCTTTGACCGGAGCGGCCAACACTGGTGGGTTCTGCAGATATTGCTTGATCTCGTCCAGCGCACCTTGGTATTTATGATCCCAGACGAACGGGGTCCCTTTTTTCATCAAGTGACTGTAGGGGCAGCACTTGCCAGAGAGATTGGCTATAAATCGCCGGATGTACGCGAGCTTTCCTTGGAGAGACCACAACTGTTTGAGAGTCCTTGGCGGGGGCATCTCCATGATCGCCTTGATCTTTGATGGATCTATCTCGATGCCTCGATGCCGGACAATGAATCCTAGGAATTTGCCCGAGGAAACTCCGAATGCGCATTTGAGAGGGTTCATCTTCAGGTTGTATTTCCGAAGGCGTTGAAACACGATCTTCAGATGCTCGAGATGTTCCTCGTATGATTTGCTTTTAACCACGAGGTCATCGATATAACATTCGACGATTTCATGTATGAGGTCATCGAAGATTTTCGTCATGGCCCTCTGATAGGTGGCACCGGCGTTCTTTAGACCGAAAGGCATTACCTTATAGCAGAATATACCCAAAGGGGTCCGGAAAGCAGTATGCTTCTGGTCTTCGGGATGCATCTTTATCTGATTGTATCCTGATGATCCGTCCATGAAGGAGAAAACTTTGTGAGTGGACGTGTTATCTATCATCAGCTCAGTGACCAGTACCGGGAAGTCGTCTTTCGGGCAGGCTTTATTGAGATCCCGAAAGTCTACGCAGATGCGCACTGTCTCATTTTTCTTCATTACCGGGACAATGTTGGCGATCCAATCAGGATACTGAACCTCTTGGATGAAACCAGAGTCAATCAGCTTCTTAACCTCTGCGTTGATGCTCACCTCAAGCTCGAGCCGCATTCTTCTCGGTGCTTGTTTGATCGTCTTGATGTCCGGGGATATCGTTAGTTTGTGGACCGCGATCTCTGGATCTAATCCTGGCATCTCAGAATAGTTCTATGCGAAGCAATCTCTATGCTGCATAAGCACGTCTTTTAACGCAGTCACTCTTTCTTCAGATAGCAGCTCACTGACGAATGTCGGTCGAGGGTCGTCTGTCGTCCCCAAATCAATTTCCTTGAGGTTATCTGCAGTGGTATGTATTCCATCTTCCAGCTCTTTCGGCGCCGGTGGAAACTCTGAGATCACCCCGTCATCATTGTTTTCGAAGTATCAGGGGAGGTCATCCTTATTCTTGGGTTCTTCTTTTGATATCGTTATCATATGACAAGTACGAGCTCGCTTCGAAGACCGATGTGGATCTGATTCTACTCTCGTAGCTTTGGGTTCATGCTTCTGCGGCGGAGTTATCCTCCAACTGTCGGATAGAGCGAACTTGCCGAGCTGATACTGATCTTCGACCCAGTTCTTGAAGGTGAAGCAATCCTCGAGAGGATGGCCTATTACTCGGTGATAAGAGCAATGTTTGGGTGAGAGACTTCGCCTGCTTGCTCAGGGTGTTTAGACTCCGGCAGTGTAAGCATTTGATGTTTTATAGCGAGGTCAAGTATCTTCTTTGTCTTGTCTTGTGGAAAAGAGTATGCTCGACTCATCTTCTTCATAAGGGACAAATCCGGACCGCTTGATTCCCGACAGCGTGGCTCCTTGGTCCCGCTTTGTTGCTGTCGAGCGCCTTTTTCACTTTTTGACTTGTTTCTGCCTCTGCGTCAGGTCTTTTTTACAACAGGTTGATAGGGAGCGGCATTTTCGTTTTTCGCAGCCTGTTGGAGAAGGCGTTGCGTCCTGGCTTTCTCGTAGATGGCCATTTCGCGGTTATGGTCGTCTCGAACTTTTTGACCAGCTTCCCTTATAAGCTTGTCCATTTGTTCTTCGAACGACGGACCGGGCATTTTCACGTCGGGGACTTTTTCTAGTTCAGGATTAGCACTCTCCCATTGAGCATCTCCTTCTTCATCAAAGTCGTGTACGACGTAGCAGTAACGGAGCGGCTCCCGTTTCTTGGATCGAATGTATCCAAGCCCGATTGTTTTCATTCTCCCGTTAGGCAACTTGCGTTGAGTTCCGGGAACGTTCCAGACTTGGTCATAGAACTTGGCTTTCCGAGCGGTCTGTTTGAAGGGTATCCCCTGGCACTTCAACAGCCTTTTCAAGCCTTCTGTATAATATCTAGGCAGACGGATGGGTTGAAGCCTGTCCAGTGTAGGATCCGCGCCTTGCCAGATTTTTTTTCTGCTTTAGTTTCCCCGGAGTGGTAGAATAGGATCACCTTTTCGCCCTCTCGTCTGGGAGGGACATAGAACGTCTGCGGCTCTTCTACATTGTAGATATCAAGCGCGTCTAGTTCTTTATGATGTTTGGGCGGAACCATGGCAACTTGCAAACTTTGCCCTTCATTGGCGAATGTTTGTACTGAAGACCGAGAAGAGAATATAGCATTAACCTCGTCTTCTGAGTCGCTGCCGAAGATTAACATAGGAGCGGACGGTCCTGGCTTGTTGTACTGGGGTGGGTCTGAATAAACCATCTTTTCTTCTTCCTCAGTATCACTCCCAAAGACAGAGATGGTAGCGATAGCTTTGTTCTCTGGTTTGTGACATCTCTCCGTATCTTCAAAATCCGGTAAGAAATATTTTGCATCTTCATACTTGCGAACTTCGTTCACGGAGAATGGATTCAGCTCTCCTGTTACGGTATACTCGAGACCATCCTTAAAGTATTTCATACACTGATGTTGTGTAGAAGGGATGATGTTGTACTCGTGTAACCAAGGCCGGCCGAGCAAAGCGTTATAACATGTCTTGGCTTCAATGACATGAAATTTAATGTCTGTGACAAGCAGCCCGAAGCGCGGCGTCAATATCACAGACCCGAGAGTCCGCGATGACTGGGAATCAAAACCGGAGATGGTGATCTTATCGCGAGCAAGATGCTGGACGCTCATGCAGATTTCCTTCAACACTCGCGCGTTGAGGAGATTGACGAAAGACCCATTATCGACCAGGATTTTACCTATCTTGATATCGTTGCAGTATCCAGAGGCATATAGGGGACGATTGTGGTCGCACGTCCCGAGGAGAAGGTCTTCATCACCAAAAGTGACATCGGCTGTGTGCACTTCTTCCAGCTCATCCTTCATCTTTTCTTTGGCGAGGAAAGCTTGGAATTGCTCGGGCTCTTGCAGTGCCTTGATTAATGAATCTCTTGCTTCTTTTGATAATAAGAGAGCGTCGAGAATGCTGAGCTGAGAGGGTAGCTTCCTCAGGTGCGCTAGGACGTTGTAGTCCACCTTGTTCTTCCTTGGCACGTCCTTGGCAGTCAGCTCTTTCATGACTTGGTCGTCCAGGGTGATATCCTCGGAGACCTTTTCTTTTCCCTTATCTTTTTTACTCGTAGATCCGAGATTCTTTTCTGAGAGCGTGCGATTGCGCAGCTGAATGTTTTCACAGGTCTTCAGTTCTTCCTCTTCTCCCAATGCAGATTCTTTAAAGAGGGGGTCAAGAGCCATTTCTTCGTCAGAATCGCTCCCGAATGTGAGAATTTGCGATCCCCTGGCGTTGACCATGCGACAGTTACCGGTGTCTTTTTTATACTCCTCAGTCGCACTTCTTTGCTCCCGCTGAGTTTTGCGTTTCATCCGTTTAAAGTGTTGCCGGTGAGCAACATACCCCTGCCATCATCTTTTAAAAGCATTACACTCCTCGGTGGGGTGCGAAATCTTTTGATGATACAAGCAGTAGCTAGGATGTGTTTCTGTTTCACCAGGAGTGTTTCCTTCAGAGGGTGGTAGCTTCATTCCCATTGATATGGCTTTAGCAAACCTTTTCCTCATCTTGAATTTTTTTTTATCCGCAAGGATGTCTTTTGATTTGGTGGGAGTGTCTTGACTCTTTCGTCTAGTCGCCGGCGTTTGGCTTTTTCAAATATGGCTGTCTCGCGTTTCCGATCAGCTTTGCTTTTCAAGAGAGTTTTGTTGAGGAATGCGTCAATTGTTTCATCTGATGGCCCAAGAAGTTCCGGCTTAGGATCTGCCCCCAGCTTCTCAGTGCAAGGAGTTTTCTCATCGTCTGTAAACGAGTGAGAGATCATATGACAACTTGCTACGTAACCCTCAGATTCATCCGATGAGCCTTCTCCATCATCTTCCTCCTGAAAGACGTGGCTGAGGAACTCTTGGAGCGTGATGGGAGTCCGTGCCTTTTGATTATACTCTTCCAGCGCGTCGATCTGTTTCTGTAAGTCCGTGCGCCTGTCGCCAGGCTTCACGGGCTTTTTGGATCTCTTCTTCTTCTTCTTTGAAGATTTTGACGGCTGGGTGTGAATGCTTAGGCCATCACCACCAATCTTTAGAGTTGGGCGCGGCTTCAGCATTCCTTCAATGATCTGAGGTTCCAACGGGTTCTTCCACCTGATCGCCGGACACGTCTGGAGATCATTCAGCATCCTTTTGGTTTTGGCTGAAAGCACGACCTCCCATGGAGGTTCTTCAACAAAAGAACAGGTTGCCCCCGGTGTGTCCGTCTTCTTTGGAGTGTGCGGTTGTGGTGGGTTTACTTTCCACTTCTCGGACAGCGCAAACTTGCCTTGTAGGTACTGATCTTCGATCCATCCCTTAAAGATGAAGCAATCCTCGATCGGGTGACTTACCGTTTTGTGGTAAGGGCAGTAATTGGGGTTATTCACTTCGCTGGGTTGCGGCGGTCGTCTGGGATTCGGCAAACTGATAAGCCTGTTGCGCATAGCCAGCTCGAATAGCCTCTTCGTCTTGTCCCGTGGGAATGAGTAAGGACGCTTCATTTTCTCATTGTAATAGCGCCGTCTCTCTTCCAGTTGATCTGCTAGCTTTGGGACACTGGGTTGCTATTGGGTGTTCGCAACGAAGGTCGCCTTCCCTTTACCCTTGTCGTTCCGCGGTTCCGGCTTCGGGGGAGACGGTCTGTGACCCATTTGATCCATCTGGGCTGGCTTATCAATTAGCGCCTGGAACGTGGTCGGTTTAAAGAACATCATGAACTGTGAAATAGTTGCATGAGGGTCTAGGGTGCCCACAAACATGCCCACTGCTGGTGCTTCTTCGACGCGCTGCTCGCACTTCGACCACAGGTTCCACCATCGGATTGCATATTGGACCCAAGTTTCGCCCGGCTTCACCCTTGCATTAATCAAAGCTGTTATCGGGGTGCGTTCGCTGGCGTTCGCGAATCGCTGAGTGAATAACAACTCCATCTCTGCGAAAGTTTTGACAGAGTCATTTGGAAGCTCGGGATACCATTCAAACGCCGTCTCCGATAAGCTACCGACGAATTGGCGAAGCAAGAGCTTATCATTACCGCCGGTGTTGCCACAAAAAGCCCTGAACTGGGCAACATGCTGATGGGGATTGCCTGTCCCCTTATAGACATGGAATTTCGGGATCGTGTAGCCCGGCGGGTATTTTATCTGATCATACCAGCTCGGATATGGTCTCCCCGTTTTGACAACTTGGCCGGCTGCCTCAGTTGCCTGGTGAACTCGTATTTGTTGAGCAATATAATCATCCAGGGCGGCCTTAGAAATTGTTTCCTCCTTGGCTGTTGAAAGAGCCGGAGGTGGATTTGACGTTTCTCCTCTGTCGTCTTCTAGGATAATCGGAGGGTCTTCGGCTGGGGGATCCGGCTGTATCATCATCCCGACCATGTCTTGAAACAGAAGAGTCATCTGCTTTATATTGGCCGCTTGTTCTGCAGCTTCCTTGTCCTTCTTCTCAAGCATTCTTCGAAGAAATTCAGTATCAGTTTCGTTTTCGCGACGCTGCTCCGATGACGCCTCCGGGCTTTCATTTGGTCAGATGAGCGCGGCCATTGCAGTCAGCATCTCCTGGAGCTTCTACTGCTGCTGCTCTTGGGCTCTTGTGATGGATCGGGTGAGTGGTCGGTGGCCCGTTGAAGCGCGGCTATCCTCCTTCCCAGATGCCATGTAAACGGTATGGACGACCATGCCCCCAGACTTAGGGCATTTAGGTTCGGTGTTTTTGGCTTTTGTCTCCGGCACAGGGATCTTCTCCGGCCTTCTTTTCTCAGGAGCGGTCGAAGTTGAGGGAGCCGTCAAGGTGGGCACCCAGACAGCTTTTTGTGGCCTAGCAGGATGGCTGACTTCCTGTTGGACCTTCAGCTTCTTGTGCTGGTGGGAGAAATTTGGATCGATCACCGAGTCTCGGGCCTGCCGCCAGACTTTATAGATCTTGGAGGACAGCCGTTGAGGGGATTGGGGCTGTTTTAGTTTTGCTTCCACAGCCTTTTCCAGCGGAGGGGGAGACCTCTTCTGTACAGCGGTAGGAGAATTCCTACGCACTTTATTTAGCAATTCAAAGTTGTTCCCAGTCGAAACAGCAGCATTAACTTCCGTCGTCGGGGCTGGTGGAGTTAGCCCAGAAGGGGAACTACCTCCGGACTTCCTCACTCAGCGCCGGTAGCGACGTCGAGCATGTCGAGTTGTGGGAATTGGCTCAGTGATAGGGACGGCCTTGTCTTGCCCCCTGTTCAGGTGAGGGGCTGCTGCCGGTGTCAGCCTATTAAAGACCGATGCCTTTTGAGTAGCCGGAGCGGAAGTAGGAGTTGGGACGGTCAGTCTTGTGAAGACCGACCTCATAGCAGGAGAAGCCGCCTTGACGACTTCAGGAGCAGATTTAGTTACTCTCTTTTGAATAACCTTCTTTGGGACCGCAAGTTTCATCGTGGGCCCGCAGGAGTTTTGGCCTAGTTTGGAGAAGACCGAGGCATTGGTGTTGGGCGACCCGTTGAGAGGGGCCGTAGCAGCTGTAAGTCGATCGAAGACCGACGGTACGGGCACTGGGGCAGTGAAGCTCATTGGCAGGAGCATGGTCCTGAAAAATAGTCCAGTAGTAGCCTGGGTGATTTGTTCCACCAGCATCGTGAACAGTGATGCCGCTTGCGGTCCATAGGCTACACCTCCAGGTGAGGCGGAGCGTCGGTTGCAGTTGCAGTTCGAGCAGTTGAACGCCATTGCTGTTTGCTTTCTGCGCCAAGCAAGAGACCAAATCTTAGTTACTTGAAACCCGAGGGCAACCATTAACAAACCACGATTCATTCGCGAATACGACGCACGCAGTGTGGAGTGGAAAGAGGAAAACGTCCCACCGGGCATGCTAGAATCTGTTCCCTTCCGAAAGACGGCGCGACAGACGTATTGCCTGAGATTCGGGGCAGATGCTAATTGGTGCTATCCGTCCACCTCTCCGAAGATGCCAAGTTGATTTATGACACCGTGTATCGAAGGTTTAGACAAATGCGTCCGATGTAGCAGACTTCATCAGATTCCCCCTCGTTTGAGGGGGTTTTGATTGTGGGGACGCTCTTCCCTGCAGGCGCAAGCCCCTGCAGTTAATTACGCTACCGCGTCGCGGTAACAACTTTCTCCTTCTCCATGTGGTCACTTCGTGTCGTGTGCATTTGTTTTGTGTTCGGTTGCCCGTGGATTGTATATGGAGACTAAGTTATGCCGCCGCCCGTAGGACGTGGATTAGTCCAAATCCGTATCTTTCTTAGATTTGGTTTGGGGGGGTGTGTTTAAGGATACGTTAGCTTTATTTGAGGCTAAGATCGACTTAAACGTTCGTTAAGGAAACGTTAGTCTAATTTTTAGACTAAGATCGACTTAACGGGATCATTTAGATCTGACAAGAAAGCAATTAGGGGCTCTATTGTTTAGTTTAGTGACATTGCGGTCGATAAGTAGTTTAAGGACATTGCAATCCGGTGTTAGTTTTAAGACGTTGCGGTCAAGGTTAAGGATATCATAGTCCGTGAGCTTAAGGACCTCATAGTCCGATGTTAGTTTTAAGACATCACAGTCGAGGTTAAGGACATCATAGTCCGTGGATTTAAGGACTCCATAGTCCGGTGTTAGTTTTAAGACATCACGGTCAAGGTTAAGGACATTATAGTCCAGTATTAGTTTTAAGACATCACGGTCAAGGTTAAGGACGTCATAGTCCATGAGTTTAAGGACCCCACAGTCCGTAGCAGTGTGTGGTTGTCGGGACCCGTCACCTCTCTGACGACGTTGAGGGATTACAACGATGGATGCCAGAGGAGTAAATAGATGTACCATCGAACCGGGTGTAAACTGATTGGGAGAGCAGTTATGCTCAGTTCAATTTAAACTGAGGACTTATGGCCAGAATTGGGCTAAGTCCATTTGAAAATGTATAACATTTCATTTATCTTTGGCCTGTTAGGCCTTTGTTTGGACTCTACCCTTTTTAAACAACGTATAGCATTGGGCTTTTTAATTAAATGCATGGCATTTATTTTGATCTGTTAGACCTTTTAATTGGGCTCTACCTTTTTTTCAAAATGCGTAGCATTTGTTTTGGTCTGTTAGACCTTTTAATTGGGCTCTGCCCCTTTTTAATAATGCACAGCATTTGTTTTTCTGACAGTGCGCCACGTGGCCTGTCAGGCGCTCTGCGCCAATTAAAGAGCGCAAGGCGCCAGCGCATGTGGAGGTGACACGTGTCACGCTCTGCTGAGCGCAAGTCTGTTAGCGCAGTGCGCTGCGCCAGTGCGCTGCTGACAAGTGGCGCGCTCTGGTTCAGTGCGCCAACCCAAGAGCGCAGTGCTCTGTTTTTAGGAGCGCAAGGCTCAGATTGACATGTGGCGCTCTCTGGTGACTTGCGCCTGTCCAAGGAGCACAACAGCGCAAATTAAGAGTGCAGGGCACTGTTCAATAGCGCAGAGCGCATCTTGATCAAATTTAGATCAAAGAAAAGAATATTTTTAGTTCTAAAGAGGTTCTACCTCAAGTTTCAAGAACCAATGGTTCATCAAAAGACTGTGCCTTTATATAGATCAAAAGATCTAGCGATGAATTAAATTACTTCTTTAATTTTTTGTGATTGGATCTTTTTTTGATCTTTTTTCTTTTTTGTAATGAAGATCTTGATCTTGTTCTTAGATCTTTGATCTTTTTAGAAGAAATTCTTCTTTTTGTGAGATGTTTTCATCTCTGTTCTTCCAAGAATTTAATTCTTTTACTTTGAAGAAGATGGTCTTCTTTCTTCAAAGGCTTGCCTTTCAAATTTTTTCAGAGTTCTCTCCTTTTTCTATTTCTTTTTTTTTTGAGACTTGGAGTCTGGGGGCCTTTATATAGGGCCAATTGGTTTGTTGAGTTAGTTACAGAGATTTTTCTCTGATTGATCTGGGGATATTTCCCCACCGTTGGATCTTTGATCCTAAGGCCTCTGTTTTACAGAAGATAATCTTCTTATTTTTAATAAGACTGGAAAGATCCTTCTAGAATTTTAATTCTGATTAATTAAAAAATTTATTATTTAAATTTTAGTGCTGGC
This sequence comes from Agapanthus africanus, assembly GCA_030015575.1. Taxonomy (NCBI): domain Eukaryota; kingdom Viridiplantae; phylum Streptophyta; class Magnoliopsida; order Asparagales; family Amaryllidaceae; genus Agapanthus; species Agapanthus africanus. The sequence continues at coordinate 145,525 of JASDDO010000290.1, forward strand.
GCAGTTGGCGCAGCGCAGAGTGCGGCGCAACTGCGCTAGCGCACCTGCGCTTGACACGTGTCGCGCAGCGCAGAGTGCGGCGCAACTGCGCTAGCGCACCTACGCTTGACACGTGGCGCGCAGCGCAGAGCGCAAGTTATCTGAAGTGTTGCTTCCTTTATTATTTAAAATTTGAATTTTAAAACAGAGCCTTGCTCTGATTGGGGGTGCACTGTCTTGGGCGCAGCGCCCCTTGCGCTGGCGTGTCTGCTTTTGACACGTGGCGCTCTGCCCGCAGCGCAAGAGATCTGAAGCGTTGCTTCACCTTTTGAATTTTGAAATTCAAACAGAGCTTTGCTCTGATTAGGGGAAAAAGAGCAGGCGACCCGAGATGGGTTTATCTCACTTTCAGGAAGCGGCCGGGGGGCGCTGCTAGGACCGGGGTCGTGGCCTTGCCCTCTTCTATTCATGATTGGAAAAAGAAATTTTTCTTTGTTTCCCCTCCCGAGGGCGAGGACTGGCCCGTGCCTACCAAGTGGTCGAGGGAGAAATGTTTGCAGGGGAACCAATCCGATGACCCCGCCGCGGTGAGGGTAGCATCGTGGGAGCCCATCCCCCGACCTGACGTGCTGCTGTCCGAGAGGGTTCTGAGCTGGAATGGACTCAGCCCCGTTGAGTTCGTCGGTAAGTTAGGTTAGCTTTTTGGCTTGTGCTTTGCTCGTGTTGCTGATTTGTTAGGTATTTGTTTCGTGCAGGATCTATGGACTTCGTCTCGCTCAAAGCCTCCATGCGCCAGCCGAGGCAGCCTACGAAGGCTGTGGGCGCCAGTTCTTCCCGTGCGAAGCCCGCCCCGACTCTTACCGCTCCGGCGGTGGCGTCCCAGGAGCGCTCGGTGACGGATCCCACCCCGGGTCCCAGCAGAGCATCGGGCCGGAAGCGGGCCCTGATTCAGGAGGACCCGGCCTCGGAAGAGGAGATCGGCTCTACCTCGAAGCCGCTCAAGAGGAGCTCCCGGAGACCCTCCCGGGGCCGGTCCTCACCGACCATGGTGGAGGAAGGGGGCCTCCGGTTTGCGGTGCCATCGGTGCTGTCGGTGGCGGATAGCCTTCTTCATGAGATAGAGACCTCGGCAGGGGGTAGAGTCCCCGGGGGTACCTTCAGGGCTCAGCTGGCGTCCATCGCCCAGGAGTCCGTGCAGGTAAGTTTTTTGGTTCATTGTGAGATTCAGTGCTTCCTTCATCTTTCTGATCTTTTCCGTGTTTTCCAAGTTCTCCAGCACGTAGCCCTCGCCCTGCGCATGGAGGCCGAGGTGGTAGCCCCGGCGCTGGAAGCTACGGGCCGGTTCACCTCGCTGCAAGAGAGCTCTAAGCGGGAGATGGAGGCGATGACGGCGAGGGTCTCCACCTTGGAAGGCGAGGTGGAGGCCGGAAAACGGGAGGTGGCCCAGCACCGTGAGGCTGCGGTGATTGCAGAGGTCAAGCTCGAGGACGACCAGGTGCTCGCCGGCAACCTGAAAAGGACGGTGAAGGCCCTCCGGAAGGAGATGGGGACGGCGGCTGAGACGGCCAAGTCGGCTGAATCGAGGGCGGTGGAGGGCTATAAGAAGTCGAAGAACTTCTATAACGACTTGTCCGTGGCCACGACCCGTATATGGCACGACGCCCTCAATGCTGTTAAGGCCCGGATGCCGGAGTTCGCCAATGCAGATCTCCGAGCCGAGTTCCCCCTCGTGGGCGCCGACGAGCAGGAGGAAGAGGTTCTTGGCGAAGAGGTCGCCGAGGACCCCGCGCGCCACGTGGTGGAGGTCGAGGACCTCGAGGTCGTACCTGGACCCGAGGTGTAAAGCCCCCATTTTCCTCCTTTTATTTTGTTTTTTTTTTTGAATTTTGTAAGGCTGGGAAGCCCCAAAAAATACCCTTTGTAAAGTGTTTGTCTTTTGTCAATAAAAGAAAATCCTTATTTTCATCGGTTTGCATTTCTTCTTCTTTGTGTGAAGAATGCCCGTAAGATATCTTTGCTTGTGCCGTTGTGCTTTCATGTCAGGTTGGCCATCTGTCTGGCGATCGTCCATCGAGTTGACTTCAATCACTAGCCGACGAGTATGCCAAGCGTTGCCGAGGAGGTATCCCCATGGGCTCCGGAGTCGAGGGGAGATTGTTTAGACTTGGACATACCTGACGCCCCTCACTGGGGTCTCAGATCCTCCGCGGGCTACAGGACATCTTTGATTTCGGGAATTGACCACCATCCGGGGGTGACTGGGCAGGGTAGCTGCTCAGTCGCCTCTTGCAAGGGCTTTCTGATCCCTGGCGTTGTAGTAGGGGAGCTACCCGCCAGGGATGGCCGAGCAGGGTAGCAGCTCGGTCGCCCTTTGCGAGGGCCTCGATCCTTAGCGTTGGGGGGTGCTGTAAGAAGCCTACTAAGGATGGCCGGGCAGGGAAGCTGCGCGGCTGCCTTATGGCAAGGGCTTTGACCTCTGGCGTCGGAGGTAGGCAACTACCAGCCTGGGATAGACGAGCGGGGTAGCCGCTCTGGTGCCTCTTGCGAGGGCTTCGATCCTTAGCGCTTGAGGGGCTGTAAGAAGCCTGCTAAGGATGATCGGGCAGTGGAGCTGCGCGGTTGCCTCTTGGCGAGGGCTTTGATCTCTGGCGTCATGGGTAGGCAACTACCAGCTTGGGACGACTGAGCAGGGTAGCCGCTCGCATGCCTCTTGCGAGGGCTTCGATCCCTGGCGTCATGGGTAGGGAGCTACCAGCCGGAGATGACTGAGCAGGGTAGCTGCTCGGTTGCCTCTTGCGAGGGCTTTGATCCTTCAGGACGGGGACCGAGCAGGGTTACTACCCAGTGCCTCTTGGCGAGGACTTTGATCCCTGTCAGTTGTGGTAGGAAGCTACCAGCCGGGGATAGCCGAGCAAGGACTCGACTGCCTCTGGGAGGACTTTGGTCCTTAGCGCGGGAGGGGCTGTAAAAGCCTACCAAGGACCCTTGGCCGGTCAGGATTACTGTCCGGTGCCTCTTGGCGAGGGCTTTTGTCTTTAAGGATAGCCGAGCGAGGGATCCTCGGGCTCGACTGCCTCTGGGAGGGCTTTTTGATCCCCCAGCGTTGTGGCAGGGGAGTTACCCGCTGGGGATAGCCGAGCGAGGGATCCTCAGGCTCGACTGCCTCTGGGAGGGCTTTTTGATCCCCGGCGTTGTGGCAGGGAAGCTGCCCGCTGGGAATAGCCGAGCGAGGGGTCCTCGGGCTCGACTGCCTCTGGGAGGGCTTTCTGATCCCTGGCGTTGCGGTAGGGAAGTTACCCGCCCGGGGTGACCGAGCAGGGTAGCTGCTGGGTTGAATCTTGATGAGGTGTAGCCCGACCGCCCAGCCGTAGGTGCGGGGAATGGGAATGGTCGAGGCAACGGTGCGCGTAGACAGTGCATTGAATGCGGGGGGAGGTGAAGTGCTAGGGCGCGTCGCTTCGATTCCATCAGAGAAGGCTTGATGACCGCCGAGTGGCAGCGACCGTTTGGGTGAAAGCGGGCGACTGTTGAGCTGCGCAGTGGGCTATTTAAGGCTGAAGAAGTACTGGTTCTTCCATCCTTCATAAACAGGTCGTCGAAAATGGAAGACTTCCCGTTTACCATCCCCGACATCATTCACTTCGAAGACGTGTATCTTTACGACCAGAACTGCACCGATGACACGGTGCAGCTGGTCTATGGGAGCATTGAGGACCATTTCGACCGGCTGCTTCCCCGACGCTCTTCCCTGCTGCAGCTGCTGATGTACTCCATCTGGAGAGCGTCGCCGGGGCTTTACAACCCCCTGTCCGAGTAGCTCTATGACGAGGCCATGGGCAAGCTGCGGTCTTTGAGACGTTTCGGCCTGATCTCCGCGAACCTGCTTGCCTGCTCAGAAGCGCTTGTCCGTGAATGCTACGAGCTGAGGCTTGGGATCGACGCGCGCGGGGGGAACCGGGGACAAAGGTTGGACCTTGCAAGGCCCCGGCTGGCGGAGATCTTTACCGAGTACCACGAGCAGTGCTCGCTGCACCCCCTTCCCCCACTGTTGAAATTTCATTTTCTTTTTGCGTGTATGGTTGAGGAGCCCATAATACCTTTTGAATAAACAAAGCTTTTCTTTCCTTTTCACAATGTTCCATTGGTCTTTATTAAATTGACAATAGATCCTAGGAAGAGTTTACATTGCTTTAAAAGAAAAGTACAGGCTAGTAGATGACTTTATTGGCTTGGACCGAGCTCCCTGAAGGACTGTTGGCCTCCGCGCTTGGCATAGAGTATGGGGCTCCCTGGGCTCCGGGCTGGCCGTCGCTGAAACGAGCATGATCTGACCGATGGTCAGGTCAGCGGGAGGGCGATGCTGCTCCTGCTCGCGGTCAGCCTGTCGTTTATCCCTCAAGTAGGCGGCGAGGTGCCCAGACCGGATGAGCTCTTCGATGTAGTCCCTCAGTTGCTTGCAGTCCTCCGTGGCGTGGCCCAGTACCCGGTGGAAAGCGCAGTAGGGGCCTCGGGTTCGCTTTGCGGCCTGACGCGGGATCAGAGGGAACTTGAAGAACCCCTCGTTCTGGGCCTCCTCCAGCAATACTGCGAGGGAGACGTTGAGGGGAGTATATTCCTAGAACTTCGGGTGGTAGGGCTGCTGACGCTCCGGCCTCTCCTCCCGAGTCCTCTTCTTCTGGTCGGACCGTTCTGCCCGGGGGAGGTTAGCATTCACCTCGGATTCCAGCTGAATCTCGCGTTCGGTCCACGCCTTGACCTCGGCCATGGTCTTAGGTTGCGCCAACGTGAAGGAGCGTAACCATTCCTTGTGCCTCGGACCAGATCTAAGCGCCGTGATGACGGTTTCATCCCGGTGCTCGGGCACCTCGAGAAGGGCGTTATAGAAATGGGTAATGTAGGCCTTGAACGTTTCCCTGTCCCCACTCTTAACCGTGAAGAGGTAGTCGACCGTGCGCTTCTGTCGACGGTTCCCCACGAAATGGCCAAGGAATTGAGTAGCTAGCTCGTTGAAGGTCGAAATCGAGCGGGGCTCGACCCCCCGGTACCAATCCCGACCTGCGCGGATCAGGGTGGCCGGGAAGGCCCTACACTGGACGGCGTCGGAGTGATCTTGGAAGTCATCCCCGCGGTGAAAGCGTCCAAATGGTCCTTCAGGTCGGTGTTTCCTTCCGAATCACAGAGACACGACCGCGTAGGTCCATCTTGCCTGAAATTCAGGGCAGATGCTAATTGGTGCTATCCGTCCACCTCTCCGAAGAAGCCAAGTTGATTTATGGCACCGTGTATCGAAGGTTTAAACAGATGCGGCCGATGTAGCAGACTTCGTCAGATTCCCCCTCGTTTGAGGGGTTTTTGATTATGGGGACGCTCTTCCCTGCAGGCGCAAGCCCCTGCAGTTAATTACGCTACCGCATCGCGGTAACAACTTTCTCCTTCTCCAGATAGTCACTTCGTGTCGTGGGAGTTTGTTTTGTGTTTGGTTGCCCGTGGATTGTATACGGAGACTAAGTTATGTTGTCGCCCGTAGGGCGTGGACTAGTCCAAATCCGTATCTTTCTTAGATTTGGGTTTGGGGGTTTGGGTTTAAGGATACGTTGGCCTTATTTGAGACTAAGATCAACTTAAACGTTTGTTAAAGATACGTTAATCTAATTTTAGATTAAGATCAACATAACGGGATCGTTTAGATCCGACAAGAGAGCAATTGGGCTCTACTGTTTAGTTTAATGATATTGCGGTCGATAATTAGTTTAAGGACATTACGGTCCATCGTTAGTTTTAAGACATCTCGGTCAAGGTTAAGGACATCATAGTCCATGGATTTAAGGACTCCACAGTCCGATATTAGTTTTAAGACATCACGGTCGAGGTTAAGGACATCATATTCCATGGATTTAAGGACTCCACAGTCCGATGTTAGTTTTAAGACGTCACGGTCAAGGTTAAGGACATCATAGTCCATGAGTTTAAGAACCCCACAGTCCGATGTTAGTTTTAAGATATCACGGTCGAGATTAAGGACATCATAGTCCATGGGTTTAAGGACCCCACAGTCCGATATTAGTTTAAAGACATCACGATCGAGGTTAAGGACATCATAGTCGATGAGTTTAAGAACCCCACAGTCCGTGAAATGTGTGGTTGTCGGGACCCGTCACCTCTCTGAAGACATTGAAGGATTATAACGACAGATATCAAAGGAGTGAAGAGATGTACCCTCGAACCAAAGTGGATTAAGTGATCTGTAGTCCAATTTGGAACTAAGATCAATTAATTATGTTGTGAGCACATTGGCTCCGTTAAGTCTGAATTGAGGACTTATGGCCAACTTGGGCCAAGTCCAATTAGATTCAAAATATTGGCCCTTTGTTGGACCATTAGACATTTGTCTAGTTTCAGCCCACATTATTTAGCCATGCTAAACAAGGGTTTGAGGGCTTTGATAATATTTTTATCTTTGACTAAGCATTAAACATTGTAGCTCTGACTTTTACTCAATTTTGAATGGGAGGTTTTGCCTCTGAAAGATTAACCAATTTAGTTAAAACTAGTGTTAAAGCTCTCAAGTTAGTGTTAAATACAAGAAGGTAAAAATGTTAAACACTGGAAATATAGTCCCCAAATTAGTGTTACACACTAGAAAACACCAGTGTTAAACACTGGGTATAAGTTCTTTAAATTAGTGTTAAACCACTAAATAGGAATGGGTCACGTGGGGCCATGTGAGGGCACACAGAGGTGGGACCAGATCCCCTTTTACTTTGCTTTGCAAATAAGTGTTAAACACTTCTTTTATATTTTATTTTGAGTATCACATGTTGACACGTGATGGGGATTTATGCATCGATAATTAAAGCACTTGCTGAGGGGTCACGTGGGGATACGTGAGAACGCCCAGAGCTTCTTTTCTTCTGCTTTTTCTTTATGTGTTTTTGGAGGTCACGTGGGAGCATGTGAGACGTTGCCTCAGAACTTTTTCCTTCTCATTTTTGGGGACCTTTTCAGAGGTCACGTGGAGACACGTGACCTCAATTCTTTTCATGCATGGAGATCTTTTAAGTCTCTTTATTTTATTTTGGGAATTAAATTCTCTGTAGGGTTAAACCCTGATCATGATTTTGGAGGAATTAAATTCCTATTATGAAAGAATTAAATTCTTATGTAGGGTTTAAACCCTAATTTCTTTTAGAGGAATTAAATTCCCATATATGTAAAAGAATTAAATTCTTGTATAGAGTGAAACCCTAATTTCATTTTAAGAGAAATTAAATTCCTGTGAATTTGAGAGAATTAAATTCTCAGTTAGGGTTAAACCCTAGTTTTGTCCATCTTGAAGGAATTAAATTCCTATAGTTTTAAGAGAATTAAATTCTCAGATAAGGTTTAAACCCTAATTTCATCATGAAGGAATTAAATTCCTGTGAGTTTGGGAGAATTAAATTCTCATATAGAGTTAAACCCTAATTTTGCTTTGGGAGAATTAAATTCTCAAAACTCAATTCCCCCTCTAAGTTTTGGATCTGCATGGCAGGATCTCAACCCGATGAGAATTAAATTCTCAACTTATGGAGAGATGTGCTCCTGCAGATCTTCAACCAGGGGAAGAACTAAGTTTTTTTGTGCAGAAGAGTTAAACTCTTAGATTTGAGAATTAAATTCTCTGTTTGAAGTTTTGATCCCCTTTCTTTTCTCACCTAGGGTTTTCTTTGTTGAGAATTAAATTCTCCTTTCTTTTCTCTCTGAAATTTCAAGATTCCAAAACTCTATATCTTTCTTCTACTCTTGGCTCCTATTTATAGGAGAAGGAAAAGAATCAATTTGTTTAGTAAATCTTTCAGTGAAAGATTTTGTTTATTTTCATAATTAATATGATCCTTTAGATCACACAGGGAATTTTATTCACCGTTGGATTTTAAATCCAAAAGATATTTTGTTTGTTATTTTTGGTGAAATTTAGGGAAATCTTTTCTTGTCTAAAATCTTTCCATAAATTGGTGATTTTTAATCACCCTTGAATCTTTAATCCAACGGTCCCCATAATCCTTTTCCATTTGGAAAGATTTAGAAGCTTTTAAAATTTAATTCTATTAAACTGTAAGGCTTTCGAAGCCAGTCACGTGCTGACACGTGACCCTTGATCACGTGTGAGCACGTGACCCCTAATTGAGTCCTTTTCTCAGCGTTTAATTACGCTTCAGTTTTAACCATCACATGTCAACACGTGACCATTAGTCACGTGTGAGCACGTAATACCTCATTGAGGTATTTCCTTCACCCGTTTGTTTTTATTTCTGTTTGATAAGATTTTAACCATCACGTGTCATCACGTGACCATTGGTCACACGTGACCATTGGTCACGTGTGAACACGTGATACCTCATTGAGCTAATTTCTGATTTTTTTAGAATTAAGTTCTATTAAGCTTTAAGGCTTTTAAAGCCTGTCATGTGCTGGCACGTGACCCTTGGTCACGTGTGAGCACGCGACCCCCAATTGAGTCATCTTTCAGCCGTTTGTTTTCATTTCTGTTTGATGAGATTTTAACAATCACGTGTCATCACGTGACCATTGGTCACGTGTGAACACGTGATACTTCATTGAGGTAATTTCTGATTTTTAATCAGAAAACAAATTCCCCCACAACGTTGCTCTCACGTGTCTGCACATGAGTGCAACGCTGTCACTTTTGTGACCGTTGGATCTATCTAGGGAATCGGGGAGATGAAGCGTTTCCATCACATCTTATAAATGCAGGGGTCTTTTCAGAAGCGCCTCCACTCTTGCTTACCTTCTTCCTTGTAACTTTTTTCCTTTCTGAGAATTTAATTCTCATTTCCAGAGCTTAGTTCTCTGTTTCAAGAATTTTCCAGAGTTTAACTCTGTTGACAGAATCCTTTTCCTCGGGTAATAATCCTGAACGAACGAAGAACTTTTACAAAAATCACCATTGGATTTTAAATCCACACCAAGGGTTTTCCCTTTTAACAAGAACCTATTTTTAAGTTCTTTAAAATAAAGAGAAAACCATTCAATTTTTAATCAACAGACCCTTTAGGGTTTCTCTGATCTTCAAGGGGCTAATGGTGGCGGTTATCTTTTCCATGAAATTTAATTCCTGTTCCCCTCCGAACGGCGGCCGGGACGTTGGGACGTCTGAGGCGTTAGGTTCGGGGCAGATGCTAATTGGTGCTATCCGTCCACCTCTCCGAAGATGCCAAGTTGATTTATGGCACCATATATCGAAGGTTTAAACGGATGCGACCGATGTAGCAGACTTCGTCAGATTCCCCCTCGTTTGAGGGGTTTTTGATTGTGGGGACGCTCTTCCCTGCAGGCGCAAGCCCCTGCAGTTAATTACGCTACCGCATTGCGGTAACAACTTTCTCCTTCTCCAGATGGTCACTTCGTGTCGTGGGTGTTTGTTTTATTGCCCGTGGATTGTTTACGGAGACTGAGTTATGTCGTCGCCCGTAGGGCGTGGACTAGTCCAAATCCGCATTATCTTAAATTTGGGTTTGGGGGGGTTTTGGTTTGAGGATACGTCAGCCCTACTCGAGGCTAAGATCAACTCAAACGTTTGTTAAGGATACGTTAGTCTAACTTTGTGACTAAGATCAACTTAACGGGATCGTTTAGATCCGACAAAAGAGTGTTTGGACTCTAATGTTCCAGTTTAGGGACATAGTGGTCCATCGTCTGTATGGCTGTCGGGACCCATCACCTCTCTGACGACGTTGAAGGATTACAACGACAGATGTCAGAGGAGTTCAGAGATGTACCCTTGAGCCGGAGTTAATTTGGGGGATTCGTAGTCCAGTATGTTTGAGGGTTTAAGGACGCGTTAGCCATCTTCGAGGCTAAGATCAACTTAAACGGGACCGTTTAGGTCCGACAAAAGAGCATATGAAGGGCTCTATTGTTCTAGTTTAGGGACGTTGCGGTCCATGGGTAGTTTAAGGACATTGCGGTCCGTGGGTAGTTTAAGGACATTGCGGTCCGTTGTTAGTTTTAAGACATCTCGGTCAAGGTTAAGGACGTCGTAGTCCATGGGTTTAAGGACCCCACAGTCCGGTATGTGCTCTGGATGCTTCACACGGGTTCACTGCCGTGCTTAGCGAGGACCAGGCTCCGCTCTGGACGTTTTCCGTGGGGTCAAAGAGTGACGTTATCCACGTTCCGCGTGACCAGGAATTTGTATGAGTTTAAGGACCCCACAGTCCATATCATGGGTGGTCGTCGGGACCCGTCACCTCTTTGAAGACATTGAGGGATTACAATACCAAGTATCAAAGGAGTGAAGAGATGTACCCTAGAACCGGAGTGGCTTGAGCAGTCCCTGGCCCAATTTGAGGTCAGGACTGATTAATTATGTTATGAGCCCATTGGCCCAATTAGTCACGAATTGAGGACTTATGGCCAGCTTGGGCTAAGTCCCATCATGTCTGGAATATTGATTCCTTGTGAGTCCATCGAGGGAGAAGCTTTGCCTCTATCCCTTTAGCCAATTGGGCTATAGACTAGTGTTAAACACTTTAAAGCAATCAGTGTTGAACACTGGGAATGAGTTTGACAAGCTAGTGTTTAACACTAGAAGAATAATTGGTGTTAAACACCAGCAACAAGGCCTTGAAATGATCATAAGCACTAAAACAGCTCAGTGTTGAACACTGGCAATGGGGATCTCAAATTAGTGCCGAATATTAAAACAATTAGTATTGAACACTACGAACAAAATTCTTTAATTAGTGTTGAACACTAAGGCCCGATAGCATTTCAATATTGGATTCGAGGGTTTTAACTTAGTGTTAAACACTACAGCAAGAACGGTCACGTGGCCCCACGTGGGAGTGCCTTCCCTTCAATGATTCTGCCGAGATTACTGTGTCTTTGATGGCATCACGTGTCAGCACGTGACGGGCATTCAAATGCCTATGTGTTAAGGCTTCTGCTGAAAGTCACGTGGGTCACGTGGGGTGCTGCCTCAAAGGGGCTTTCTGTAGGGCTTTTGGGGGGTCACGTGGTGACACGTGACCCTGCCTCAATGTTGTTTTTTGGAGGATCTGTTACTCCTCTTTCAGGAATTAAATTCCTCGAACTTTTAATTTCAGAGGAATTAAATTCCTATTTCCTTTTGAAGGCTTATATTCTGGAATAGAGTTTAAATCTGAGTTTTCTGTGGGAATTAAATTCCTTGTTTATGCGAAGAACCGAATAGGGTTAAACCCTAACAAAACCTTTTAAGGAATTAAACTCCCCTTTTCTGAGGATTATGATTAAAGGAATTAAATTCCCACTGTTTCGACAGAACTATGTTCTTGATTAGGGTTCAACCCTGTTTCTTTTTGTTTTGAAGGAATTAAATTCCCATGATACAGGGTCGAACCCTAACTTTATTTTGGAGGAATTAAATTCCTATAGTTCTATGAGAGTTAAATTCTCATGCTTGCATTCCTTCTCTATGTTTTGGATCTGCATGGCAGGATCTCGACCCATTGAGAATTAAATTCTCAACCTTAAGGGGAGATGTGCACTTTGCAGGTCCTCTATCAAAGAGAGAAGAAATATGTTCTTCTGTTTTTATATTATCAGAGTTAAACTCTGTTGAGAATTAAATTCTCCTTCTTTCAAACGCCTTTCCCTTTCTTACCTAGGTTTTTTGCAGAAGATCTGAGTTTTTTTCAAGTATCAGAGCTCTTCTCCTTTTCTCTTTTCTTCTCTGCGTATCTATCTCTTTTTTGTGTCCCTTGGCTCCTATTTATAGGAGAAGCAGCCGAATCAATCAGTCTTTTGTGAATCTTCATTGAGAGATTTGATTTGCGTCCATCATTCATTTTGGGCCTTTGGATTATTAGGTGAATTTTATTCACCATTGGATCTTAAATCCAGATATTCTCCTTTGTTATTTTGGTTAGATTTAAGGGGGAAATCTTTCCACACCCGAGATTTTCCATAAATAGATGATATTTAATCATCTCTGGATCTTTAATTTGATTGGTCCCAAATAATTACTTTCCTTTGGAAAGATTCGAATTTCCTTCAGAATTTAATTCTGTCGTCAAAAATGGGCTTTGAAAGTCGGTCACGTGTGACCACGTGACCCATGGTCACGTGCAGACACGTGACCCTCTTTGGAATGAAGAATCCTCTTTCTTTCTGCGCTATCTTCCGGTTGCTGTTTTAGCCATCACGTGCTACCACGTGACCTCTGGTCACGTGTGAGCACGTGACCCCTGTCTGGCACTTCTTTCTCTGGTTCAATTGGAGAGCGAGTTTGCTGCTTTGAACGTCACGTGTCGACACGTGACCCTGGTCACGTGGGAGCACGTGACCTCTTCTGAAGCTCTTTTCCTTGACTTGATCAGCGAATCAAAGTGCGCTTTTTCTGTATTTTATAGGTCACGTGTCAACACGTGACTGCTGTCACGTGTAAGCACGTGGCCTCTTTTGAAGCTTTTCCCAGAAGCTTTCCTGATTTTAAATCAGGAAACAAATGCCCCCACAGCGTTGTTCTCACGTGTCAGCACGTGAGTGCAACGCTGTCACCTCTCGCAACCGTTGGATTCCTTTAGGGATCTGGGGAGATGAAACGTTTTCACTATCTTCTATAAATAGCTCTGTCTCTTCATAGGAGCCTTCACCTTGTTCGTCTTCTTCCTCTGAGAATTTCTTCTTTGAGAATTTAATTCGCACTTCCAGAGCTTAGTTCTCTGTCTTGATCATTTCCCAGAGTTTAACTCTGTTGACGGATCCTTTCCCTCAAGTAAGAATGTTAAACGGCCAAAGCGCCTTTGTCTTTAAAAGAACTCTTTGGATTTCAAATCTATATTAAGGGTTTCGCCAAGAACCCATTTTTCTTCACGTTTCTCCATAAGAACAGGGAGCCTTCGAACTGTAGATCTCTTAGGTTTTAGGTGACTTTTGGGGAGATGATGACAACGTTTCAACTCCATGGACTTTAATTCCATCAAAATTATTTCTAGGAATTTAATTCCCTTTTTTTTTTAATAAGGAATTTAATTCCTATGAAGAACTCAATCTCTTCACACAGAGGCTCCTTGGGGTCTCTTGGCCCGAGGCTGTTCTTCTGCAATTAATGCGATGGGGATTTTGTAATGATGCTAGTGACTTTTATTTCAGGTATCATGGACGCCCATCTGTATCGTCTTGACGAGATCATTTCCTATGGGAACATTCGTGCGCTGGGCCGCAGTCAGGACCAAGAGTTCACTGATGCCCAGTGTGCCGAGATCATGAGCCACTTTGATGAGTACAACCATCGACTACTTCCCCGTCGCTCTTCTCTTCTGAGGCTGATCGTGCTGGCGATCCGGGAGGCCCTTCCTCTCTTTTGCGCCGGCATACCACTCGGGGACTTAGACGCTGCCGAGGATAAGGTGCATTCGGTGTACCTTATGGGCTTGATCTCAAAGAGGAGGCGGGATGATCTCATTGATCTTCTTCATCAGCTTTTTCAACAATCAGCCATACTGGGCGCCTATCGGAGGGTAGAGGACATCCGTGGGGACCCCGATGCTTGTGACCGTGAGCGAAAGCATACTCGGGAAGTTCGCAACGTTTGGAAGGTTTTGGATAAAGTTAATTTTGAGTTTCTCAACCCATGCCCCGCATCTGAAGTGTTTCCATTGTAAATGTGTCCTCGATATTTTGTATGAACCTCTTGAAGTATGAGTGGCGAGTTTTATTGTGTTCTCTCATGTTTGCACGCCTTTTTCCTGGAATTTTATCATTTCACTATTGTTGTTGCTGATGCCTTTAATATGCATGGTGCTATTCTATTTTCTAGTGCACGTCAAATTTGGGTCTCACACGTTCCGCACGTGGGACCATTTGATGGGGACTGTTCACAAAATTTTGCATGCCGCATTTCTAGCGCGCAGTATCGGATGCATAAAAAAAAAAGCCTTGGAAATAGTTATTTCTCCTTGATTTTCGATGCCTTTCCTTTTTGATCCTTGGAAACATCTTTCGCATGCAAGATTTTCCGCGCATGGCACTTAATGCACCTCTTTATATTCTTGAGGCCATAGCCTATTTTCTCCTTACAGAGAAATTCATTCCCATATCGACGTGATTTAATTTAAGGAGTATCTGAGCGTTATGGCCTGCAACCGTCCACACGCTCGTCGGCAGCCATGGGAAGTGCCCATCGAGGAGATGATCCCCCGCTTTGCCGCTCGGCTAGTGGATCCACTTCTTACTGATGACGAATGCGACTTAGCCATGCATGAACTCTCGATCCGTAGGGGGTCTCCCCTCCCGATGGGTTCTCTCTGGCTCCGGATGATCCTCTCGGCCGTGCTTGCCGATGTTCCTCCTCACCCGGCAGAGATGACCCTGGCGATGCTTAATGCGGCGGAGGAAAAACTCGAGGGCTTTCATGAAGCCTGCCTGATTACTCAGGCTCTGAGGGACTGCTCAATTCATCTACTGAGCGAGATAAAGGCCCAGCGAGCCATTATGTTTGCATTCGCGGACGAACACGGCACCAACCGATGGGGGGCGACTCCTCGCGAGAATCGTCGCTTCGATGTGCTGGAGAAAGCGGAGAGAGAGATGGAGAATCTTGTCCTTTGCTTCATCAACCCCTGTGCCGTTGATCCTGTGTTTGGTGATCTTTTTCGTTAGTGTAGAACCCCCCTTTTTTTTGTACATACTCATGAATAAGAGTATCTGCCTTTTTTTTTGTTTTGAATTGTATTTTGCATCCATTTTGGTTTATGAATAAAAGATACAATTTTCCTCTCAGTGATGTGTCCCCTTTTCATTGAATGCATTCTGCGGATATTCTATCTTAATCTTGTTGCAGAACGGCCGTGGCTTAGGATTCAGGGTTAGGATCTGTTTCCTGAGGCCTTTGCATCTTATGAGCCACGAGGGTCTCATAAGGAGTCTTTCTCCCTATAGGTCGAGAGGATCCCATAGGTGTGAGTTCTTCTTAAAGATCGTGAGGATCCTTAAGCGGGTTTTCCCTTGAGAGTCGCAAGGATCTCACAAGAGAGTTTTTCTTCCTTACAGGTGGCGAGGGCCTGCAAGTGCCGGGTGTGATCACCTTTTTCCGTGTTTCACGGGGTTAGGGATCTCTCAAGGTATCGTAGTTTAAAGACGTCGCGGTCAAGGTTAAGGACCTCATAGTCCGTGGATTTAAGGACTCCACAGTCCGATGTTAGTTTTAAGACATCACGGTCAAGGTTAAGGACCTCATAGTCCGTGGATTTAGGGACTCCACAGTCCGGTGTTTGGTTGCAGGGACCCGCCACCTCTTTGAAGTCGTTGAGGAATTACAACGCCAGGTATCAAAGGAGTGAAGAGATGTACCCTTAAACCAAGGCAAAATCTGTAAGGAATCGGGGTGGTTGATTGTTAGTTTTAAGACATCACGGTCGAGGTTAAGGACGTCATAGTCCGTGGATCTTAAGGACTCCACAGTCCGGTATTTGCTCTGGATGCTTCACACGGGTTCACTGCCGTGCTTGGCGAGGACCAGGCTCCGCTCTGGACGTTTTCCACGGGGTAAAAGAGTGACATTATCCGCGTTCCACGTGACCAGGAATTTTGCACTAGATGCTCCACACGGGTTCACTGCCGTGCTCGGCGAGGACTAGGCTCCACTCTGGATGCTTCGCACGGGTTCACTGCCATACTCTGCGAGGACCAGGATCCGCTCTGGACGTTTTCCACGGGGTCAAAGAGTGACATTATCCGCGTTCCACGTGACCAGGAATTTTGCACTAGATGCTTCACACGGGTTCACTGCCGTGCTCAGCGAGGACTAGGCTCCGCTCTGGACGTTTTCCACGGGGTCAAAGAGTGACATTATCCGCGTTCCACGTGACCAGGAATTTTGCACTAGATGCTTCACACGGGTTCACTGCCGCGTTAGGCGAGGACTAGGCTCCGCTCTGGATGCTTTGCACGGGTTCACTGCCATGCTCTGCGAGGACCAGGATCCGCTCTGGACGTTTTCCACGGGGTCAAAGAGTGACGTTATCCGCGTTCCACGTGACCAGGAAGTTTGCACTAGATGCTTCACACGGGTTCACTGCCGCGTTAGGCGAGGACTAGGCTCCGCTCTGGATGCTTCGCACGGGTTCACTGCCATGCTCTGCGAGGACCAGGATCCGCTCTGGACGTTTTCCACGGGGTCCAAGAGTGACGTTATCCGCGATCCACGTGACCAGGAAGTTTGCACTAGATGCTTCACACGGGTTCACTGCCGCGTTAGGCGAGGACTAGGCTCCGCTCTGGATGCTTCGCACGGGTTCACTGCCATGCTCTGCGAGGACCAGGATCCGCTCTGGACGTTTTCCACGGGGTCAAAGAGTGACGTTATCCGCGTTCCACGTGACCAGGAAGTTTGCACTAGATGCTTCACACGGGTTCACTGCCGCGTTAGGCGAGGACTAGGCTCCGCTCTGGATGCTTCGCACGGGTTCACTGCCATGCTCTGCGAGGACCAGGATCCGCTCTGGACGTTTTCCACGGGGTCAAAGAGTGACGTTATCCGCGTTCCACGTGACCAGGAAGTTTGCACTAGATGCTTCACACGGGTTCACTGCCGCGTTAGGCGAGGACTAGGCTCCGCTCTGGATGCTTCGCACGGGTTCACTTCCATGCTCTGCGAGGACCAGGATCCGCTCTGGACGTTTTCCACGGGGTCAAAGAGTGACGTTATCCGCATTCCACGTGACCAGGAAGTTTGCACTAGATGCTTCACACGGGTTCACTGCCGCGTTAGGCGAGGACTAGGCTCCGCTCTGGATGCTTTGCACGGGTTCACTGCCATGCTCTGCGAGGACCAGGATCCACTCTGGACGTTTTCCACGGGGTCAAAGAGTGACGTTATCCGCGTTCCACGTGACCAGGAAGTTTGCACTAGATGCTTCACACGGGTTCACTGCCGCGTTAGGCGAGGACTAGGCTCCGCTCTGGATGCTTCGCACGGGTTCACTGCCATGCTCTGCGAGGACCAGGATCCGCTCTGGACGTTTTCCACGGGGTCAAAGAGTGACGTTATCCGCGTTCCACGTGACCAGGAAGTTTGCACTAGATGCTTCACACGGGTTCACTGCCGCGTTAGGCGAGGACTAGGCTCCGCTCTGGATGCTTCACACGGGTTCACTGCCATGCTCTGCGAGGACCAGGATCCGCTCTGGACGTTTTCCACGGGGTCAAAGAGTGACGTTATCCGCGTTCCACGTGACCAGGAAGTTTGCACTAGATGCTTCACACGGGTTCACTGCCGCGTTAGGCGAGGACTAGGCTCCGCTCTGGATGCTTCGCACGGGTTCACTGCCATGCTCTGCGAGGACCAGGATCCGCTCTGGACGTTTTCCACGGGGTCAAAGAGTGACGTTATCCGCGTTCCACGTGACCAGGAAGTTTGCACTAGATGCTTCACACGGGTTCACTGCCGCGTTAGGCGAGGACTAGGCTCCACTCTGGATGCTTCGCACGGGTTCACTGCCATGCTCTGCGAGGACCAGGATCCGCTCTGGACGTTTTCCACGGGGTCAAAGAGTGACGTTATCCGCGTTCCACGTGACCAGGAAGTTTGTACTGATTGTATCCGCATTTCGCGGGATGGAGGCTTGACTGTTGGCGATGTGTATACCACCGAGCCATGGAACTAGGAGCTGCCGCTGCTCTGCTTTGTTTGAAGTCATGTCCGTTGTTACGAGACGAGTGTTTGGATGATCTCTAGGTCGCTTGTGGCCCGTCGAGACCTGGCTTCTTTTTCTGATGAAACCTGGGGGAGAAGTATGATCCCCTTTTTGTTTACGCCCTTGGATTGTGTACAGGGTGTGATGGAATATCACCTGTAGGGCATAAATTTTATTTTTATTTTATTTCTTTTTCCGCGATGCTCTATCATTTCAGCTTTTATATCGCGAAAATCGCGATTGCCCAATCATTTCGGCTATTTTTCGCGGTGCCCAATCATTTCGGCTATTTATTTATTTTCTGCTCGCTGCTTTTTATTGCGAGTTGCCCCATCATTTCGACTATTTTTCATGCCTTCATTTTTACTTGCTGCTTTTTATTGCAAGTTGCCCCATCATTTCGGCTATTTTGTAGGCATGTGTGGCTTGCTAGCTTTTCGTTACAAGCCTGGGTTTTAGGCACCGATTTTGGCATCAGCACCGCTACAACTGGAACGTTGCCAGGAGCGAATCATCATTTGCTTTTGTCGATGACGAACAAAGGTGGCTCAGGAAACAGGGTTAAGGGTCCTGTCGACCAAGGCTTTTGACTTTATGAGCCGTAAGGGTCTCACAAAGGTATTTCTCCCCGCGAGTCGTGAGGATCTCGTAGGTGTGTTTTCTTCTTAGGGATCGTGAGGATTCCTAAGTGTGTGCTCCTCTGTAAGTCGTAAGGATCCTACAAGAGGACTTTCTCATTATGGGTCGAGAGGACCTATAAGGGTTGGACTTTGTTGGGGAAATGTTTATTCGCGCCCGTGGATTGTATACAAGGGTCAGTATGGAGCCGCTTATAGGGCAGTATTAGAGGTTGTGGAGGATTTTGCTTAAGAACAGGTTCAGGTTTCTGTAACTTAAAACTTTCATCTTATGAGCCGGGAGGGTTCCATAAGAGAATTCTCCTTACGAGTCGTGAGGATCTCGTAAGTGTATTTTCTTCCTAGGAATCGTGAGGATCCCTAAGTGTGCTGCTCCTTTGTGAGTCGTAAGGATCTCACGCAGGTGGTTTCTCCTTATAAGGTCGAGAGGACTCTGTAAGTGTCCTTTTAACGAGGTTGCGCCCTTTCGGGTTTTCACAAACACTCGCCGGTAGTCCTGCTGTTTTTTACTCACGGAGCCCTTTCGGGTTTTCATCCGTGCCCATTTTGCTTATGGACATACCGTTTTTTTTTATTCTTTTTCATATATTTTTTTTTTCTCTTTCCTTTTTTTTTCGTCAGCCTAAAGATGCTGCGGTAGTAGTTTTAGGGACGTTTCGGTCCGTCGTTAGTTTAAGGACGTTTCGGTCCGCCTTTAGTTTAAGGACGTTTCGGTCCGTTGTTAGTTTAAGGACGTTTCGGTCCGGCATTAGTTTAAGGACGTTTCGGTCCGTAGATAGTTTAAGGACGTTTCGGTCCGTAGATAGTTTAAGGACGTTTCGGTCCGTCGCTAGTTTAAGGACGTTTCGGTCCGTTGTTAGTTTAAGGACGTTTCGGTCCGGCATTAGTTTAAGGACGTTTCGGTCCGTAGATAGTTTAAGGACGTTTCTGTCCGTAGATAGTTTAAGGACGTTTCGGTCCGTCGCTAGTTTAAGGACGTTTCGGTCCATTGTTAGTTTAAGGACGTTTCGGTCCGGCATTAGTTTAAGGACGTTTCGGTCCGTAGATAGTTTAAGGACGTTTCGGTCCGTCGCTAGTTTAAGGACGTTTCGGTCCGTCGTTATAGGAAGGCCGGCTGCTGCTTGTAAAGTCTGAGCCTGGGAAGATAGCGAGCGGACATAGTCGTCGTCATCTATCATTGACCTAGGCTGCAGCTTATTAAGCATGGTATTTCTTCAAGAAGCGGCCGTTTACTGGCCTGAAAGGCCTTTCACCGTGCATGTCCATGAGTAGATAGGCCCCACCCTGGTAGACCTTGTCTATGATGTACGGGCCTTCATAGTTTGGCTCAAATTTTCCTCGCTTGGCGCGATTGGGGATCATAGGTCTTTTGACCACTAGTACGAGTTCGCCTTGGCGGAATGTCCTCGGCCTGGTCAATCTTTCGTACGAGCGCGTCATCTTTGCTTGTAGGCCTCTAGATGTTGTTGCGCTATGAGCCAGGTTTCGTCGAGGGCATCAAGCTCCTCAAGCCGAAGGTGAGCATTTTCTTCGTTCGTCAGCTCGTGGTGGACTGCTACTCGTAGAGAGGGTAACTCTATCTCGAGGGGGAGAACTGCTTCCGTCCCAAATACCAACGCGTACGGCGTTGTGTTCGTGGCCGTCTTGAATGTAGTTCGATAAGCCCAAAGGGCTTCTTGCAGCCTTTCGTGCCTGTCCCTCTTATTCCTGGAGACGGTCTTTTTATGATCTTCGTCAAGGTCTTATTGAAAGCCTCGGCTAGACCGTTAGCTCGTGGGTTGTAAACTGAAGAATATCTCCAGTCTATATTGTGCTGCTGTGCGAAGCGGCTAATCTTATGGCTTCGGTAGGCCGGCCCATTATCGGAGATAATCCGTCATGGAGTTCCGAACCGATAGATGACGTGCGTCTTGAAGAATGGAGGATATTCTCCGTCTTCACTTCCTTCAGTGGTACTGCTTCTGCCATTTGGAGAAGTAATCAGTTGTCGCCAGGATAAAGCGGTGTCCCCGGGATGATGCTGGCTCAATGGGGCCGACTATGTCAGTCCCCCACATTTCGAATGGCCAGCTGGCCACCGTTGGGTGTAGTGGATTCGGATGTTGGTGGATGAAGTCTCCATGGATCTGGCATGAGTGGTATTGCTTCGCATACTCGAGGCAGTCCTGGATCATCGTGGGCCAGTAGTAACCCATCCGTTTAATTTTTAACTTCATCTTTGGGCCCGCTTGATGAGAACCGCAAAGCCCGTCGTGAACTTCTTGAACGACTCTTTCTGCTTCGTCAGGTCCCAAGCATCTCAGCCATAGAAAATCAAACGATCTCTTGTGCAGGGTATCGTTGACGAAAGCGAAGGATAGAGCTCGTTTCATAAGCTGATGTCTTGAGGACGCTTCTTCGGGCATTCGGTGGGACTTGAAGTAGTCTATGAAGACTTCCCTCCAGTCCTCAGCCTTCTCACGGTCTTTTATTTGTAGGGTCGCTTGCTCAATCGCTCCCTTTTCTTTATATAATTCCGGAGGTATTTCTGCCAGGGCGAGCACTCGACGGGTTTGTACTACGATTCTGACGTCATCGAGGTTCTCGTCGGCCAGTTCTTTAGCGAGTTTGGCCAACGCGTCTGCTTTGCTGTTTTCTGCGCGCGGTATGTTCTCTAGAATATAGGAGGGGATCTGGGCCAACAGTTGTTGCACCTTTTCGCCGTACTTCACCAATTCTGGTTTGCACGTTTGGTAGTCACCATTTACTTGGCTAACGACCAGCTGAGAATCCCCGTATATGAGGAGGTCTTCATTCCCATGTTGATGGCGATTTCGAGGCCTGCTATCAGAGCTTCGTATTCGGCTTCATTGTTTGTCCTTGACTCTGTTAAGGAGAAGGCGAAGCGCATTATCCCTCCTTGTGGAGTTGCAAAGATAAGGCCTATCCCCGATTTGATGATCGGGCTACCCTGTTTCTGCTTCTTTATGGAGGACGCTCCATCGAAATAGAGTTCCCATCGTGTGCTTCCACCGCCAATTGCGTCAAATGCATGCTCGTCCGGCAAATCACAGTTCAGAGGAGAGTCGGCCGGTATCGGATGTTCAGCGAGGAAGTCGGCAATGGCCTGGCCTTTCACTGCCTTGAGGGGTTGATATGTTATCGAGAACTCCATCAGAGCAAGGCCAATTTAGCGAGTCGTCCCGTCAATATAGCCTTTGACATCAGGTATTTAAGGGGGTCCACCTTCGAAATGAGACGGACTTCATGCGCCAACGCATAGTGCCTGAGCTTCGTTATTGCAAAGATTAATGCCAAGCAATGTTTTTCGATGGGCGAGTAATTGCTTTCTGCCCCCAGCAGCACTCGAATTAAGTAGTAAAGTGCTCTTTCTTTCCCCTGATCGTTCTCCTGTGCCATAATGCGCCCAAAGAACCTTCAAGGGCGGCCGTGTAAAGAATGAGAGGCTTTCCTTTCACTGGGGCAGCCAACACCGGAGGATTTTGCAAGTATTGTTTGATCTCGTCTAGTGCACCTTGACATTTGTGATTCCAAACGAACGGGGTTCCCTTTTTCATCAGGTGGCTGTAAGGACGGCATTTGCCGAAAGATTAGCGATAAACCGCCGGATGTATGCGAGCTTCCCTTGAAGAGACCGCAACTGCTTGAGGGTTCTTGGCGGAGGCATTTCCATAATCGCTTTAATCTTTGACAGATCTATTTCAATACCTCGGTGTCGAACGATGAATCCCAGGAATTTACCCGAGGAGACTCCAAACACGCACTTGAGGGGATTCATTTTCAATTGTATTGCCGAAGGCGTTGAAATACGGTTTCGAGATGCTTTAAATGCTCTTCGTATGACATGCTCTTCACTACGAGGTCATCGATATAGCATTCGACGATGTCGTGTATGAGATCGTCGAAGATTTTTGTCATGGCCCTTTGATAGGTGGCGCCAGCGTTCTTTAGGCCAAAGGCATAACCCTGTAGCAGAATATGCCCAAAGGAGTCCGGAAAGCGGTGTGCTTCTGGTCTTCGGGATGCATCTTTATCTGATTGTATCCTGATGAACCATCCATAAAGGAGAAGACCTCGTGAGTGGATGTGTTATCTATCATTAGCTCAGTTACCGGCACCGGGAAATCGTCCTTTGGGCATGCTTTATTGAGATCCCTGAAATCCACGCATATGCGCACCGTTCCATTCTTCTTCATTACCGGGACGATGTTGGCAATCCAGTCGGGATATTGGACTTCCTGGATAAATCCGGAATCGATCAACTTCTTGACTTCGGCGTTGATGCTCATCTCCAGCTCAAGTCGCATCCTCCTTGGTGCCTGCTTGACTGGCTTGATATCTGGGGATATTGCTAATCTATGCACCGCAATCTCCGGATCCAATCCTGGCATCTCGGAGTAGTTCCATGCGAAGCAGTCTTTATGCCGTAGGAGCACGTTCTTTAATGCGGCCACCTTTTCCTCGGATAACAGCTCGCTGACAAATGTCGGTCGCGGGTCGTCTGCCGATCCAGCTCGATCTTCTTGAGGTTATCTGCGGTAGTATGTATACCGTCTTCCAGTTCTTTCGGAGCGGGCGGGAATTCCGAGATCAACTCATCATCGCTGTTCTCGAAGCACCGGGGAAGGTCATCTTCGTTCTCGGGCTCTTCTTTTAATATCGTAATCATATAACAGGTGCGAACTCGCTCCCAAGACTGAGGCGGATCCGGTTCTGCTCTTGTGGTTTTGGGCTCGTGCTTTTGCGGCGGCGTTACTTTCCAACCGTCGGATAAAGCGAATCTACCCCGTCGGTACTGGTCCTCGACCCAGTTCTTGAAGGTGAAGCAGGCTCCGGTAGGATGTCCTATGGCTTGGTGATAAGAGCAATAACTCGGATGAGAGACCTTGCTAGCTTGCTCAGGGTGTCTAGACTCTGGAAGCGTGATCATCTGATATTTTAGGGCGAGCTTGAGTAACCTTTCCGTCTTGTCGCGGGGGAAGGAGTACGCTCGGCTCATCTTTTCTATGAAGGACGAATCCGAGCTGTGCAGCACCCATAGCCCCCTAATCCTGCGTCGTTGTTGTCGGCTCTTCTTTTCGCTTCTTGACTTATTTCCGTCTCCGCCTCGGGCCTTTCGTGTGACGGGTTGACAAGGATGAACATCTTTATCTTTTGTAGCCTGTTGGAATAGACGTTGCGTCCTGGCCCTCTCATAGATGGCCATTTCACGGTTGTGGTCTTCCCGAACTTTCTGATCCACTTTCCTGATAGGCTAGCCCATTCGTTCTTCAAACGACGGACTTGGCGTTTCGATCGCGGGGTCTAGTTTTGATGAGGGGTCGGCCTCTCCTGACAGGGCGTCCTCTTCTTCATCAAAGGTATATATAGCGTAGCTGCTGTGGGCTCGCTCCTGTTTTCCGGCCTTCGCGTATCCAAGCCCAAGTGTTTCTATTTTCCCGTTGGGCAATTTGCGCTGAGTCCCGGGGACATCCCAAATCCTGTTGTAGAACCGAGCCTGCCGCACCGTCTGTTTTAAGGGTACTCCTTGGCGCTTCAATAACTTCTTCAATCCATTTGTATAGTATCTAGGCAGACGGATGGGTTGGAGCCTGTCAAGTGTAACATCCGCACCGTGCCAGATCTCTTTCTCCACCTTCGACTCTGAGGATTGGTAGAATAGGATCACCTTCTCACCCCTTCGCCTGGGAGGGACGTAAAATGTTTGCAGGTCCTGCACGCTGTGAGCTTGAAGCGCGTCGAGATCCTTATAGTGTTCTTGCGGTACCATGGTGATTTGCAGACTATGGTCCTCGCAAAGGGGTGCCTGTATTGATAGCCGACTGGAGAATACGGCGTTAACCTCGTCCTCCGAATCACTCCCGAAGACCGGTATGGGGGTGGGCGCCCCCAGGTTGTTGCGTTGGGATGGCCCTGTATACACTATTTCCTCCTCTTCTTCAGTATCGCTCCCAAAAACGGGAATGGTGGCGGCTTTGTCCTCTGGGTCGCGACACCTTTCTGTATCTTCGAAATCTGGCAAAAAGTATTTCGCGTCTTCGTATTTGCGAACTTCGTTTACAGAAAACGGGTTCAACTCGCCTGTTACGGTGTACTCGAAACCATCCTTGAAGTACTTCATACACTGATGTTGCGTAGAAGGGATGATGTTGTAATCGTGTAGCCAAGGACGACCGAGCAAGGCGTTGTAGCAGGTCTTGGCGTCAATGACATGGAACTTGATGTCTGTGACGAGAAGTCCGAAGCGTAACGTCAGTATTACAGATCCGAGAGTCCGTGACGATTGAGAGTCGAAACCGGAGATAGTAATTTTGTCACGAGCGAGGTGTTGCACACTCATGCAGATTTCCTTCAACACCCGAACATTAAGGAGGTTGACGGAGGATCCATTATCCACCAGGATCTTGCCTATCTTGATGTCATGGCAGTATCCAGAGACATATAGGGGGCGGTTGTGGTCGCACGTCCCGAGAAGGAGGTCTTCATCACCGAAAGTGACATCGGCCGTATGCACTTCCTCCAGTTCATCCTTCATCCTTTCAGTGGCGAGAAAGGCTTGGAATTGTTCAGGCTCTTGCAACGCCTTAACTAGTGAGTCTCGTGCTTCCTTTGATAATAGAAGGGCATCAAGAATGCTAAGCTGAGAGGGTAGCTTCCTTAAGTGCGCGAGGATGTTATAGTCCACCTTACCCTTTTTGGGAGGGTCTTTGGTAGTTAGCTCTTTTGTGACCGGGTCATCTAAAGTGATATCTTCAATGACCTTTTCCTTTCCCTTATCTTTTCGGCCGACGGGCCCGAGATTCTTTTCTGGGAGTGTGCGATTGCGCAGCTGAATGTTCTCGCAGATCTCCGATTCTTCTTCTTTCCCCAAAACGGATTCTGTAAAGAGAGGGCCCAGAGCCATTTCTTCATCAGAGTCGCTCCCGAAGGTGAGAACTTGTGACCCTCTGGCGTCAGCCATGTAACAGCTGCCAGTAGTCTTGTTGTGCCCTCCGACAGTACTTCTTCGCTCCCGACGGCTCTTGCGTTTCATGCGCTTAAAATGTTGCTGACGAATAACATATCCTTGCCACCATATTTTAAAGGCGTCGCACTCCTCCGTGGGGTGTGAGATCTTCCAGTGATATGTGCAATAATCATGGTGCCTCTCCACCCCATCGTGTATGTTTCCTTCCGAGGGCGGTAGCTTCATCCCCAGTGACATGGCTTTGGCAAACCTTTTTCTCGTCTTGAATATCTTCTTGTTTACTTCGGATGCCTTTCGCTCTGGTAGTTCAACTCTTTCGTTCAGCTGCCCGCATTTGGCTCCTTCAGATGTGGCCATCTCGCGCTCCTGGTCCGCTTTACATTTTAGACGAATCTCGTCCAGAAAAGCGTCGATCATTTCATCTGTTGGCCATGCACGCTCTGGTACAGGCTCTGTCTCCAGCTTTTCAAGGCCAGGAGTTTTCCCATCGTCGGTAAACGTATGGGAGATTACGTTACAACTCGCCATATATCCTTCGGATTCATCCGACGAGCTTTCTCCATCATCTTCTTCTTGAAAGATGTGGTTGAGGAACTCTTGCAGTGTGACAGGAGTTCGCGCCTTTTGGTTGTACTCTTCCAATGCGTCGATTTGCTTCTGCAAGTTCGTGTGCTCTTTTCTAGGCTTCAAGGACTTCTTGGATTTCTTCTTCTTTTTCTTCGAGGATTTTGACGGTTGGGCGTGAGTATTTGGGCCCTTATCGCGAATCTTCGTAATTGGGCGGGGCTTCAACATTCCTTTGATAATTTGAGGTTCAAGAGGGTCCTTCCATTCGATCGCAGGGCACGCATGAAGGTCTCTCAGCATTCTTTTGGTTTTAGTTGATAGCACGACCTCCCATGGAGCTTCTTCAATAAAAGAACATGTTGCCCCCGGTGTATCCGCTTTCCTCGGAGCATGCGGCTGTGGTGGGTTCACTTTCCACTTTTCGGACAGTACAAACTTCCCCTGGAGGTATTGGTCTTCAATCCATCCTTTGAAGACGAAGCAATCTTCAATCGGATGGCCTACCGTCTGATGGTAAGGGCAATAGTTAGGGTTATTCACCTCGGTGGGTTGCGGCGGTCGCCTTGGATTTGGCAGGTTTATAAGTCTGTTGCGTATTGCCAGCTCGAATAGCCGTTTCTTCTTGTCCCGTGGGAACGAGTAGGGACGCTTCATCTTCTCATTATAATACCGACGTCTTTCCTCCAGTTGATCCGCCGATTTCGGGGCGTTAGGTTGCTGTTGGGTGTTCGCGACGAAGGTTGCCCTTCCTTTACCCTTGTCATTCCGCGGTTCCGACTTCGGGGGAGATGGTCTATGACCCATCTGGTCCATCTGAGCCAACTTGTCGATTAAAGCCTGGAATGTGGTTGGCTTAAAGAACATCATAAACTGGGAGATAGTTGCGTGGGGGTCTAGGGTTCCCACGAACATGCCTACCGCAGGTGCTTCCTCGATGCGTTGCTCACATCTCGACCACAGGTTCCGCCAGCGTATAGCGTACTGGACCCAGGTTTCGCCCGGTTTTACCCTGGCGTTAATAAGTGCGGTTATTGGAGTGCGTTCGCTGGCACATGCAAATCGCTGAGTGAACAACAACTCCATTTCAGCGAACGTTTTGATGGAATCGTTCGGGAGTTCTGAATACCATTCGAACGCTGTTTCTGATAAGCTGCCCACGAACTGGCGAAGCAACAATTTATCGTCACCGCCGGTGTTACCGCAGAGGGCCCGGAACTGGGCAACATGTTGATGGGGATTGCCGGTCCCCTTATACACGTGGAATTTCGGTATCGTATAGCCTTGCGGGTATTTGATTTGATCGCACCAGCTCGGATACGGCCGCCCCGTTTTCACGACTTGACCAGCTGCCTCAGTCGCGTGGTGAACCCGGATTTGCTGGGCTATGTAGTCAGCCAAGTCAGCCTTAGAGATTGCATCCTCCTTGGCCGTTGAGAGGGCTGGTGGTGGATTTGACGTTTCTCCTCGGTCGTCTTCAAGAACGATCGGGGGATCCTCGGCGGGTGAGTCCTGCTGGATCATCATTCCTATCACGTCTTGAAAGAGAAGGCCCATCCGTTGTATGTTGGATGCTTGTTCAGCAGCCTCTTTGTCCCTTCTCTCCAGTGTTCGGCAAAGGAATTCAGCGTCTGTTTCTTCCTCCCGGCGTGCGTCTGAGGACGTTTCTGGGTTTTCTTTTGGTCCGGTGAGCGCGGCCATAGCATTCATCATTTCTTGAAGCTTTTGTTGCTGCTCCTGGGCTTTCGTCACGGATCGGGTTAGGGGTCGGTGGCCCGTAGAAGTGCGGCTTTCCTCTTTCCCAAAGGCCATGTAAACAGTGTGCACCACCATGCCCTCAGACTTAGGGCGCCTGGGCTTAGTGCTTTCAGTCGTCGCTGCATGCTGTGAGGTTCTCTCTGGCCTCCTCCTTTTGTGAGTCAGTTGATCACCAGCTTTTTGGGGTTTAGCCTGGTGACCGGCTTCAGGTTGGATTTTCAGCTTCTTGTGCTGGCGGGAGAAGTTTGGATCGATGATCGAGTCTCGGGCCTGCCGCCAAGCCTTATAGATTTTGGAAGACAGCCGTTGAGGAGATCGGGGCTGTTCGGGTTTTGTTTCCACAACCTTTTTCAATGAGGGAGGAGACCTCTTCAGTACTGCCGTGGGGGAATTCCTTCGCACCTTATTTAGCATTTCAAAGCTGTTCCCAGTTGGAACAGCAGCATTGACCTCTGCCACCGGGGCCGCTGGAGTCAACCCGGAGGGAGAGTTGCCTCCAGCCTTCCTTACTCGGCGCCAATGGCGACGTCGAGCGGGCGGCGTTGGGTCAGCAGTAAGAATGGTTCCTTCTTGCCCCCTGTATGGATGGGGGGTTGTTGTTGGCGTTAGCCTATCGAAGACCGATGTCCTCTGGGAAGCGGGAGCAAAGGCCGGAGCCGTCAATCTTGTAAAGACTGACTTTTTGGCTGGAGAGGTCGCCTTGGCGATTTCGGGAGCAGGAGCAGCCACTTTCTTAGAAGCAGCCTTCTCTGAGATTGTAGGCCCCGTAATGAGCTCGCAGGATTCCTGGCCCAATCTAGAGAAGACCGAGGCATCGACGTTGGGCGACTCGTTGAGAGGAGCCGCGGCAGGGGTAAGACGATCAAAGACCGACTTCCCGAGAGTTTTCTTTGTCAGCACTGGAGCGGTAAAGTTTGTCGGCGGGATCATAGTCCCAAAGAACAATCCTGTGGTGGCGCGAGTGACCTGTTCCACTGGCATTGTGAATAGCGAAGCAGCTTGGGGTCCATAGGCTATACCTCCTGGCGAGGCAGAGCGTCGGCTGCAATTGCCGTCTGAGCAGTTGGAGGATTTCGCAGGGGTGGAAGCCATCGATCCTTTGCTTTCTGCAATAAGCGAGTTGCCAATTCTCAGTACCTAGAAACCCGAGGGCGACTATTAGCGAGCCGCGATTGGTTCGCGAATCACGACACACGAAGTGTGGAGTGGAAAGAGGAAAAGGTCCCACCGGGCGTGCCAGAATCTGTTCCCCTCCGAACGGCGGCCGGGACGTTGGGACGTCTGAGGCGTTAGGTTCGGGGCAGATGCTAATTGGTGCTATCCGTCCACCTCTCCGAAGATGCCAAGTTGATTTATGGCACCATATATCGAAGGTTTAAACGGATGCGACCGATGTAGCAGACTTCGTCAGATTCCCCCTCGTTTGAGGGGTTTTTGATTGTGGGGACGCTCTTCCCTGCAGGCGCAAGCCCCTGCAGTTAATTACGCTACCGCATTGCGGTAACAACTTTCTCCTTCTCCAGATGGTCACTTCGTGTCGTGGGTGTTTGTTTTATTGCCCGTGGATTGTTTACGGAGACTGAGTTATGTCGTCGCCCGTAGGGCGTGGACTAGTCCAAATCCGCATTATCTTAAATTTGGGTTTGGGGGGGTTTTGGTTTGAGGATACGTCAGCCCTACTCGAGGCTAAGATCAACTCAAACGTTTGTTAAGGATACGTTAGTCTAACTTTGTGACTAAGATCAACTTAACGGGATCGTTTAGATCCGACAAAAGAGTGTTTGGACTCTAATGTTCCAGTTTAGGGACATAGTGGTCCATCGTCTGTATGGCTGTCGGGACCCATCACCTCTCTGACGACGTTGAAGGATTACAACGACAGATGTCAGAGGAGTTCAGAGATGTACCCTTGAGCCGGAGTTAATTTGGGGGATTCGTAGTCCAGTATGTTTGAGGGTTTAAGGACGCGTTAGCCATCTTCGAGGCTAAGATCAACTTAAACGGGACCGTTTAGGTCCGAAAAAAGAGCATATGAAGGGCTCTATTGTTCTAGTTTAGGGACGTTGCGGTCCATGGGTAGTTTAAGGACATTGCGGTCCGTGGGTAGTTTAAGGACATTGCGGTCCGTTGTTAGTTTTAAGACATCTCGGTCAAGGTTAAGGACGTCGTAGTCCATGGGTTTAAGGACCCCACAGTCCGGTATGTACTCTGGATGCTTCACACGGGTTCACTGCAGTGCTTAGCGAGGACCAGGCTCCGCTCTGGACGTTTTCCGTGGGGTCAAAGAGTGACGTTATCCACGTTCCGCGTGACCTGGAATTTGTATGAGTTTAAGGACCCCACAGTCCATATCATGGGTGGTCGTCGGGACCCGTCGCCTCTTTGAAGACATTGAGGGATTACAATGCCAAGTATCAAAGGAGTGAAGAGATGTACCCTAGAACCGGAGTGGCTTGAGCAGTCCCTGGCCCAATTTGAGGTCAGGACTGATTAATTATGTTATGAGCCCATTGGCCCAATTAATCACGAATTGAGGACTTATGGCCAGCTTGGGCTAAGTCCCATCATGTCTGGAATATTGATTCCTTGTGAGTCCATCGAGGGAGAAGCTTTGCCTCTATCCCTTTAGCCAATTGGGCTATAGACTAGTGTTAAACACTTCAAAGCAATCAGTGTTGAACACTGGGAATGAGTTTGACAAGCTAGTGTTTAACACTAGAAGAATAATTGGTGTTAAACACCAGCAACAAGGCCTTGAAATGATCATAAGCACTAAAACAGCTCAGTGTTGAACACTGGCAATGGGGATCTCAAATTAGTGCCGAATATTAAAACAATTAGTATTGAACACTACGAACAAAATTCTTTAATTAGTGTTGAACACTAAGGCCCGATAGCATTTCAATATTAGATTCGAGGGTTTTAACTTAGTGTTAAACACTACAGCAAGAACGGTCACGTGGCCCCACGTGGGAGTGCCTTCCCTTCAATGATTCTGCCGAGATTACTGTGTCTTTGATGGCATCACGTGTCAGCACGTGACGGGCATTCAAATGCCTATGTGTTAAGGCTTCTGCTGAAAGTCACGTGGGTCACGTGGGTTGCTGCCTCAAAGGGGCTTTCTGTAGGGCTTTTGGGGGGTCACGTGGTGACACGTGACCCTGCCTCAATGTTGTTTTTTGGAGGATCTGTTACTCCTCTTTCAGGAATTAAATTCCTCGAACTTTTAATTTCAGAGGAATTAAATTCCTATTTCCTTTTGAAGGCTTATATTCTGGAATAGAGTTTAAATCTGAGTTTTCTGTGGGAATTAAATTCCTTGTTTATGCGAAGAACCGAATAGGGTTAAACCCTAACAAAAGCTTTTAAGGAATTAAACTCCCCTTTTCTGAGGATTATGATTAAAGGAATTAAATTCCCACTGTTTCGACAGAACTATGTTCTTGATTAGGGTTCAACCCTGTTTCTTTTTGTTTTGAAGGAATTAAATTCCCAAGATACAGGGTCGAACCCTAACTTTATTTTGGAGGAATTAAATTCCTATAGTTCTATGAGAGTTAAATTCTCATGCTTGCATTCCTTCTCTATGTTTTGGATCTGCATGGCAGGATCTCGACCCATTGAGAATTAAATTCTCAACCTTAAGGGGAGATGTGCACTTTGCAGGTCCTCTATCAAAGAGAGAAGAAATATGTTCTTCTGTTTTTATATTATCAGAGTTAAACTCTGTTGAGAATTAAATTCTCCTTCTTTCAAACGCCTTTCCCTTTCTTACCTAGGTTTTTTGCAGAAGATCTGAGTTTTTTTCAAGTATCAGAGCTCTTCTCCTTTTCTCTTTTCTTCTCTGCGTATCTATCTCTTTTTTGTGTCCCTTGGCTCCTATTTATAGGAGAAGCAGCCGAATCAATCAGTCTTTTGTGAATCTTCATTGAGAGATTTGATTTGCGTCCATCATTCATTTTGGGCCTTTGGATTATTAGGTGAATTTTATTCACCATTGGATCTTAAATCCAGAGATTCTCCTTTGTTATTTTGGTTAGATTTAAGGGGGAAATCTTTCCACACCCGAGATTTTCCATAAATAGATGATATTTAATCATCTCTGGATCTTTAATTTGATTGGTCCCAAATAATTACTTTCCTTTGGAAAGATTCGAATTTCCTTCAGAATTTAATTCTGTCGTCAAAAATGGGCTTTGAAAGTCGGTCACGTGTGACCACGTGACCCATGGTCACGTGCAGACACGTGACCCTCTTTGGAATGAAGAATCCTCTTTCTTTCTGCGCTATCTTCCGGTTGCTGTTTTAGCCATCACGTGCTACCACGTGACCTCTGGTCACGTGTGAGCACGTGACCCCTGTCTGGCACTTCTTTCTCTGGTTCAATTGGAGAGCGAGTTTGCTGCTTTGAACGTCACGTGTCGACACGTGACCCTGGTCACGTGGGAGCACGTGACCTCTTCTGAAGCTCTTTTCCTTGACTTGATCAGCGAATCAAAGTGCGCTTTTCTGTATTTTATAGGTCACGTGTCAACACGTGACTGCTGTCACGTATAAGCACGTGGCCTCTTTTGAAGCTTTTCCCAGAAGCTTTCCTGATTTTAAATCAGGAAACAATTCCATCTTCAAAGAGCTTTGGCTCTGAAAAATGTCTCTGGGAATTTAATTCCCCTTTTTTAACAAGGAATTTAATTCTTATGAAGAACTCAGTTCTTCCCATAGA
This sequence comes from Agapanthus africanus, assembly GCA_030015575.1. Classification (NCBI taxonomy): domain Eukaryota; kingdom Viridiplantae; phylum Streptophyta; class Magnoliopsida; order Asparagales; family Amaryllidaceae; genus Agapanthus; species Agapanthus africanus. Next base: position 177,835 of record JASDDO010000290.1, read on the forward strand.
ACTTCTTGGGTTTTCTTGCCCTGAGTTGTCTTCTTCACAACCAAGAACAATAAGTTTGCAATGTCGCTTTCTGGGAATTTAATTCTCTTGATTCTGTTTGATTTGTCACAGAGTCCAAAATGGATTTCTTTTAGGGGAATGTGTAGGGTCATTTGAAATCCACTGCTTATTTAATGAGAATCTTCCTTTTGTCTCATTATAATTGCTTTGCCTCATCATTGGCCAGCCACCATCTTGATTTTGTGGGACCCATGTGTTTTGTAATCAATGCTCTCATAAAATGAGTCCTCCGTCGCTGTCTTTATATATATATAATCATTGTTGGCCTCGCTTTAACAGTTTCCCCTTATTTTTTTCAGGTACAATGACGTCTGTTCCGTATTTCCCTTTCACTCGCTTGGAAGCCGCTTTTCCCTAATCATCATCTGACGAGGAGGTGATGGCAATGATCAGGGCTTACGACCCGAATCGCACCAATCTACTTCTGTAGGGGACCTGGTACAGTCATATCATCCGGGGTCGCCAGAGTTTTCTTTGCGAAGTGCCGATAGAGCCTACCTTTCCGTTCCTACCGATGGATCATCCAAGGACAGTCTTTGCTGTAGAGATGCCTAATTGGACTCTGATGGGACGACTTGAGCCTTCGACGACGGGCATCCCGAATCATCCTATCCCAGCCATAGATATTTTGGGACGCCGTATTTGCCAGGGCGAGGCCCAACCATGGGGGAAGATCTACAAAATAGGGCTCACCCCTCGATACCCCACGGGCTACCTTCTTTGGGCTCGCTACATCCTATCCGCCCACCGCGTGCGACTGCAGAAGGTTGGGCTTTATCAGGCGATCTATGCGTCCCTCTTCCACTAACCGTCTCCTCACGTCTGGTGGGTTAAAGCCTTCCTGAACCAGTGGAATCTCCCCACCAACACTTTCCTCCTAGGGGACCGCGAAGTTTCAATTTCCTTAGAAGAATTCCGCGAGATCTCGGGGCTGCCGATCAGGGGGATACTTTATGAAGAGCTGCTGCCTCCCGACGAGTATGTCTTTGAAGCTGAGCCCGTAAGCGTCCAAGTTTGATCAAGACCCTGGGCATTTTTGACAAACTATTCACTGAGTCAAAGGAGCAGGGCGTCACTTTCAAGAGCTTCATCGCTTGCTTCCTTCGCGAGGATGTCTTGTCGAAGACGGCTCCAAAATTTGCAAACATTAATGACCCCTTTGGGTTTGGTTTGAATAGGCGGCCGACTAAGGAATCTGATTTACCGCGGTATTATATTCCCATTATGTCGCCGGTATCTTTCGAATCGATTGCAGCTCCCGGCATAGACGAGGAGACATTCTTTGTGGGTTTTATCAGTGTCTGGCTTAGCTGGTTCATCATCCCCATGCATCGCCGCTTCATGAGAGTCTCGGTTATCTATCCGGCTCATCGTATCGTTGAGGGGACACGGCTGGCCGTAGCCATCCCGGCGCTAGCGCATCTCTATCATGGATTAGGCGCCGCGGCCAATACCTCAACTCCCGGTGTGGATGTAGTAAACTTCTCCCTTCATTACTTCACATCTTGGATTGAGATGCACGTGTTGGGGGCTTTTACTGCGCATCAGAGACCCGCATTTTATGACGCCTACACTTTTTCGCGACTCATGTGGCTGGTGGATGCTGCTGCCCCCGACCCGACTCAGTTCGGGGCTATTCACGTGTTGATTGCTCCCTATGCTAGTGTGGGCGGACTGGTATTTGTTAATCGGGTTCTATCTGCTCCTTCAGGTCCGATTCAACAACTCCACGATCAGTCAAAAGGTGAGGTGCCTTCTCTGAAGCCCCGGGAGGCCACGCACTTGTACACGATCAGACCAGGTTATCTGGTATTCTGTCAGAACAGTGCGGCTCTTTTTTATGCGGTACAATCCGCATCGCTTCACCCGGCAGCTTGGATATGATCAGGGTGTTCCCTTCGAGGCTTTTACAGTTGCGCCGGTCCCTTCACCCGAAGCTGTTCGTGATGCTGCTCATCACTTCGTGAGGCTGAACACTGGTTCTTACTTCATGATCCCTGAAGTCGATCATATTCCCCGATGCATGGGGTCCTTTACGGGCTGGTATCTTCATCGGGTCAGCCCAATTATTGCTGAGGAGAAGAGGTTGCTCCTTGGCTATGGCGCTCCTGCTCCGGTTCAGGCCACGGGAGTTCCGCCGAGGCCGCGCGCACCATTCCGCTTCCTCTTGAGGGACACCAGTGTTGCGCTCATTCCGGGGGAGTCAGAGGTGGACCTTACTCCCACAGTTGGTATGCCATTGGATACCCGGGCTCAGTCAAGGGGTAAAAGGGCGCCAGTAGCAGTACCACTGCCGGTGGCGTCGACAATGGCCGTGTCGTCCTCGGCAGCACCGCCAAGCGAGGGTGCCGGTAACGAGGGTGTTGAAGGTGAGGTCGGCTGGCGTCGTGTCAAGGCTCCACGGAGGAGGAAACGATCATCCTCGACGGTCGGTTCTACATCCAAACGGCGGAGGAAGGTGGCTACCAACCTGCTCGACTCTTTAGTAGAGTCTGAGCCCATTCTTCAGGACGAACCGTTGGCCATGCAAGAGTCAGACGCTGGCTTACTTTTTCCGAGTTCAACTGCCGAGGAAGCTGCACAATTGGCTGAGGCTATAAGACGTTCTAAAGACGAGTCTCAGAACGTAAGGGTTCCGAAGAAGCCCTATCCCGCCGTAATCTTTTATGAAGACCCTTCATGGATCCGGCGGCGATTCATCGGCCCTTTGGAGGAATGGGGCGAAAGGGCCCTTAAACAGGCTGCTTCGGAGGACGCTGCGGATGCGCTTTCATTGTGGACTGGCAGCCACGAGTCCACCCTTGAAGCTCGGTGAGCACACCTCCTCAAGAAAGAGCATCGGCTTGAACAATCCATATTGAAAGCTTCCTTACGCATCGGTATATTCCTGTAATACTTCATATTGTCTGCACTTTTATATATGTATTCTTATCCTTGTGTGAATTGTGCAGAGGCTTCGGTGATGGGGGAGGTTCCCACGGGTTTACTGACGGTAGAGCCTGCTGATACCCCTAGCGAAACACTGCTCAATGTGGAAGGGGTTAATGAAACTGTCCCTCTTGCGATAGAGCCTCCTGCGGTGGTTCTTGCTCCCGAAGCACTTGCTCCTTCAGGGGGGACACCTTTGGTGGTCGCCGTTCCAATGGATCTCCCTGAGGGTGGCCCAGAGGCTGGGATGGAGGTAGTCCAGGCCACCCTCCTTTCGTTGGAGCCCGCCGCGGCAGCCACTGCTCCTTCCTTAGTGGCCGTTACACCAGCCCGCGTCCCTGATATTTTGCCCGAGGTCATGGCGGAGGTCGTTAAAGCTGCTATTCCTCCAGCTCAGAATGGGAGGAGCATCGAAGGTAACCTTCTACATTTTAAACCAGTAATCTTTCCGTTATCTGAACTCTTTTGTCTTTCCAGAATTACGCGGACTGGCGGCCTCTATTACCGATCTGTCTCCCCGGCAATCCTTTCAGCGTCTGCTGGAGATGGCCACTTCGCAAGCGATATCTCCTCAACGCATCGTCCTTTCGTCTGGGCAAGGTTAGTGTTGTTCACCATCTTTTCATAGCATTGTTGTTATTTCACAAAATGACATTGACGTCCCTTACAGTTCTGGAGGCCGACGACGAGGTTGAGGTTCTCGAAGGGCCGGGGGAGCCTTCAGCTCCTTCTTGCATGACTGTGGGTAAGTGAAGTCTCAATATCGTCCCACTTGTTCTTTTGCTTAGAAGTTTCACTGTCCATTTATAAATCTGAACAGCCCTGCCAGTTCTCACAGCGCTGGAGTCGCACATCGCCATGCCGCCCCTGTAGGGTTTCTAGGCACCCTAATGAGGTCTCACAAGGCATCAACCATGCCAATTTCAAATTTAAACGGTGCCGAGAAACCCTAGAACGGATCGTTGGCTAGATTTCTAGGCGAAAAACAAACTAGTTAACACTTAACTACAAGAATACGGAAATACAACCTTTGTAGATCCGGTCCTCCACCTCCACGGCTCCGTGATGAAGTCCTCTCCGCTGCCCAAATCAAAATCCAGGCTCTAGCGTCGGCTTCATCGGAGAAAGAGCGGGCTAGGTCATCGACGACGTGCCGAAGATGATCTACGTCGAGGCATCGCTAGATCAAGCTCCAACTTCACCAAATCAAGAAAACTTGTGAAGGAAATACACTCTACTACTTGGCAAGAGGTAGAGGATGAAGAAATAGGAAGTGGGTAGACTTTAGAATTGGATTTCTCACTCATTTTCATCAATCACCATTGATGAAGAAAGGTTTTCTTCAAGAAGAAGAAGAAGAGGAAGATGATAATTCTTATGATAAGTTAATTGAAAATCAATAGAAAATCAAAACTTATCATAATGTAAACCATGGTCAAGTGTAGAGATTAAACTCAAGTTAAATGAATGGTTAGGTTAGGTATGAAGACAAAAATGGTGACTAAGTCAAAGCTTCATGAAGCTTCAACATATATCCAAATTAGCCACCATTTTCCTTTTGCCAAAAATGAATAAATAAACAAATAAATGAATAAGAAAACAAAACCCTAACCATTCATATAACCATGGTTCAATCTTTACACAAACCCTAGTTAGCATGTATCATCAAACATGATACAAACTTGTGTACAAAAGTATATCACATATACAATGTGCACAACCGAGTGAGAAAATCCATCTTAAGTGAACCAATACTAGTTAATGCAAAGTAATATATCAAATATATAATTATGCATTAAATCATTAAATCAACACTTGATTTAACGATCCGGTCATATCGCATATAACCGGCTAGTATCCTATGTATCGGCTTATCGAATCAATGTTCGATTCGATAACTAGGTTATATCGCATACAACCACTCGACACATTCATCGCGAGAATGAAATACGGTATCACATACACGCATTATTCTCAGTCCCGCACATATCTCATATGCGCTCCTATTTTGTTTCGCTTGAGCCAGGAAACCTCTGTGTAGGACTCTAAAGACTCGTCAATATGCCGGCAGCAGATGATGATCATATCAAACACCCACAAGCCGCAAGCGGTCTGCTAAATGTAACGGCCACCCGGGTATTGAGCGATCAGAAGATCGACGAGCAAGCCCGCTCACACTCCAGTGAATCCAACCAGTAACACTACCGTACAGTCCGGTCTGATCGTCTGATATGTCGCATATCTCGCCTAGGGGTGGTAAACGTCAGACCCCAATAGCTCGATAAGTCGTGTCGATATGAGGTCTATAACAATTCGAGAAACTACTGGTAACACTTACCAGTAAATCTCAGCAACCCTGGCCAGGGATTTCCTGTTATAGCCAATCGAACACAGCGCAACATCAACCCCCTATACCGGGAGAGACGAATCCCCTCCTATCGCTCATTGCCTCCATGTGACTCGGGACTGTACCCAAAAACCACCGTTTTGCACGCCCTCTTGGACGTGGTAAGATGGAAATCAAAGCACAGTGGGAACCACACAAGACTCTATGACGATCTCGGGTCAACAGACTACTCTGTACCAGTGTCACCAGAGAACTGCCATCTGACGTAAGGTATAATACCATCTGGGAGTTCTCGGCGAGCCCGTCCAGTGTACCCAGTCTCTACTGAGCACCCGTATATCATCTCTGATGTCAAACACCGATGGATATGGGATCATCCATCGCCCATCTGTATGGGTCGAGAAGGTATACGCTAGTCTACTCTGGTATATCGATGCCCCATCTCAATACACCCACGACTAGGGACTTTCAAGGATGTACTTATGGACTACCATGTCCCCACTAGTATGATCCGCATCATAGTCCAGGTAGTCAAGTACACATCCTAAGGGCTTTACCAACATGTAATAGAGAGACAATCTGTGTACACGTTAAGGTAAAGAGCAACCAGATAGCATACTATCATGTCGAGCAAGAAAGTCCTCCCTATATATGTCCCAGCATCCACTACAATATACATCCAATATACAGTAATGGCCTCTAGGGCATACATATAACTAACAATCTCCCACTTGCACTATGGCCATCTATAGCAGTGGTTGTAGTATCTCATACTCAACCATCCCATAAAAGTCTCTCTCTGGGAACAGGCCTTTGTGAGTGGATCCGCTGTGTTGTCCTCTGAGTCTACTCTCCTTACCTCGATCCCTTAGAGATCAACCATCTCCATGATCAGGTAATACTGCCTTAGAATATGTCTGGATCACTGATGGGACCGGCGTTCCTTGGCATAAGCCACAACTCCATTGTCACACAACGGGAGAAACAAAGTTCATCTTATGAACTAATATACACCCAGACTGTCTCTTTGGTAGCATCTTAAGTAGCGATGTATCATGCCTTTATCGTCTAGTATGCCACGGTATCTAGCTTGGAACTCTTCCAACATACCGTCCCTTTACTGAGGGTAAAGACAATGCCTGTGACTGACATTCAGTCGTCATTATCACCCTGGAACCCTTCCAGTGATTCTCCCCAGGATCGATTGATACCATCTCGCTACAACTAGTGAGAATCCTAACATCCAATTAGATCTATCTCATAGATCCAAAACCCAGGATTTAGGAGGTATCACTTTGATCCTATATGGAGAATCTTTGTGATAATCGAAGATTGATCAAGCGTAGCATAGGAAACTACTTCCCTATCAAGAGTATGTCATCCATGTACTCTACGAGGATCGTCACCATACTCCCTACTACCTTTTTGTTTATACAAGGTTCATCTACCATTTTGATGATGTCAACTTCTTTGACTAATCCATCAAAATAGATGTTCCAACTCCGCGATGCCTGCTTTATCCTATAAAGCATCTTGCACACGTTTCCGCTGCTCCCACTGTCTACGAAGCCCTCTGGCTGTGTACTTATAGACGCTCTCTTCCAAAATATCATTTAGAAAAGCACTCATGACACCCAACTACCAGATATCGTAGTCATGGTATGTAGCCGTGGTAAGTAGGATCTGGATGGACTTAAGCATAGATACTTGAAAAGGTTTTATCATTATCCACAGCTGGTCAATGATGCAAACTTTTAACAAGTCTAGCTTTGAAAGTCTCAACTTTTCCATGTACACCAAGTAATCTTCTCAACATATACTTGCTCCTGATGGGGATTTAACCTTTCAGATATAGCAACCAAAGTCCATACTTTGTTGGTGTATAAGGATTCCATCTCAGATCACTAAGCATCCAGCCATTCTTACAGAGTCTTCACTCTCGATGACCTGCTCGAAACTAGTTGGGTCATCATCTCATGATGCAATCCTCGCTCCCACTGTCATAGAGAAACAGAAGTATCTCTCAGGTGGGTGAGGAACCCTACTAGATCGGCGGAGAGGGTGAGGTTCGTTGGAATCTACTAAATCCTATTTGTTCTATCAAATCATCTTCTGTAGTTTGCATAGCTGGAACCTTTCCAGTTCTACATAACTAACCTTGCCTCGAGTTTGTCCGGATTTTGCTTTTAGACATAGGCCGGACAACCCCAAATCTTAACTAACTTAAGATATGGGCTCTTCCCTTTCCATATCACATATGAAGTGGTAGGCATTGATTTGATTTGAACCCTATTCAATAGGTATGCAGCTTCTCAAGCGCATAACACCCAAAAGGAAATAGGTAACTCAGTATTACTCATCATAGAGCACACCTTATCACATAGGTTGTAATTGCTCCACCCCGATATACCATCGTGCTATGGTGTATTCAGAGGAGTAATGCTGAGAGAGAATCTCATTCTCCTTTAGAATAATCCAGGATTTTCGTGCTCAAGTATTCTCCTCCTTGATCTCATCAAAGGACATAATACTTATACCCGTATTGGTTCTCTACTTCTATCTTATATTCTGTGAATATCTCAAAAGGTTCTGACTTGTGTTTCAACAGGAACATATATCTGAATCTTGAGAGATTATCAGAGAATGTAATGAAGTATAAAGAACCGGTATTGGCAAGTGTAGACAGGGGACCTACATACATCAACATGTATCATCCCAAGAGTTTACTAACTCTTTCTCTGTTTCCAGTAAACAGAGCTGTGGTCATCTTATCTTTGTGACATAACTGGCGAGTTTCACAAGATGTAAATTCAAACTGATTTAAATATGCATCTAAATGTAACTTCAGCTAGTCGGGTCACATTGATATGACCTAGTCTACAATGCCTCAAGAAGGATTCGTTCATTTCTGAACTCTTCCTCTTGTGTGTGTTCCATATACTAAGAACTGTAGTTTGATTTAGAACATCAATGCTTTTAGATAACGTGCCTGATACGATCAACTTTTGATATAGGAAATGTTCAAAACATTATCCAACAATACAAAATTTTATCATTTCTTTACTGATAAAGAGACTGATATGATTTTGTATATCAGGTTCGGTATCTAATAACATTCGTTCAGAATCAATGTATTTGTAATACAGGGTGACAGTGACCAACAGACTTGGCTGCAACACTAGCCCCGTTTTCTGCCTCATGAAACTTATCACCCGTTCTCAGTTCTTTACCTATCTGTAGCCCATATAACATATTACATATGCGGGATCCTGATCCGGTATCACATACCCAGGATGTAAAGAATAGAGAAACATTTCTGTATAAAGAACACACCCGAAGATGATGCATCAGCATGCACTCTCTTCGTTTGGGCGGCACGGGAAATCTGGTATTCCCCAATTTCCTGCTCTGTCTTTTAACAATTATAAGTTGGAGCGGGACCAACGTTCCCCAGCTCAGTATAACAAGCGGGTTCGGTCAATATTCCGTATTATTATCTTGATTAAGGCGTGATATAGTCGCTACCTGGAGAGAGAGAAGAAAACACTCAGCGTGCGCTCTTGCAAGAATAGATTGGTTATTATTTTATCTAATCAGGATGGCTCCCACTGCTTTTTATCAAATCTTCCTTCAAACCCTAAAAGGAAAGACTAGCCGGGATTAATTACACACTACAAGTTCGCCAATCTTTCAGCCAGGCCAGTGTCGGTACTTTGAGAGAGGTCCCCCGTGCTTTCGCACGAACCTAATTAATGTAAACCTCGTTTTCCCAGAGGCGTAACCCCGTTGACACCTTTCTAGACACCTACTTGATCGGCTAATTGTAATGTATAAAACTCTCCCAGGAGTAACTCTTACTCGCAGCGGGTATCGGGATCCAACTATCTCATAAAAGGTATGCAATCTCATTGCAAATTTCAACACTTGAAATTCCCGATAATATTTTGCCCCTAGCGTCCTATGACCTTGACAGAGGTCAACAAACCATAGGCTGCTAGTCAAGTTCAACCCGTCATTTCCTGATTGAAGTAAACCCACCCGCACGACCCTTGACAGAGGTCAACAAGGTCGCACGACTACCCTAAATCAATCACATCATATGCTTATGCAGATAAGCACTAATCAGCTACCGCACACTACGCCTTGACAGAGGTCAACAAACGCAGCACGAATACTAACCAGTACATATCTGAAATGACGGAGGGCTACGACAGGTTTTTCTGAAAACCTATTGCGTAATGAACTTGATATCGTTATAGAATCAAATGATTTTAAAATGGAGTGCTTTTGAGGCTTTTCTAGGTTTGCTAAAGGAGTCACTCCCGGTGAAGGGATCGTCGGTCCTTTCCTCGTCGAATGAGGTGCGGGATATATCACATATATCACTGTGCAAAGCAAAAACTCTTAAAAGTAATCAAAAGACAAACCGAGTGTGTAGCATCTGCCAGTTATTGCTAAAGGAGTCACTCCCGGTGAAGAGATCTCGGTCCTTTCCTTATCGAATAAGGTGCAGGATATATCATATATACCGCTGTGCAAAGCAAGAACTGTAGCTACCTGTTTTAATTTTGAAATTCGATTCTACAACATCTTAGGTTTCTTTTATTTCATTAATCACATTAATGAAGTCCCATCATTTAAGTACCTAAACATCACAGATAAATACGACGTACACTTATGCCATCTGCATTTGCCTCGATGTCTCCTCGTGCACCGTTAGGTTAGGTAACTAACAGCAGAGCGGGGCAGGGCTAGCGCGGGTGTAAAACATAAGTAACGCCTATATAATATATCATATATACTATATACTGTATCTATCACAGAACATCACATGATCACATCACAGATATCGCAGCAGAAGAATCATATGAAATATTGGATATACTAGGACGTCCGTGTTTTTAATACGAGCCAGTATAAAACACGGATTCCACGGTCGTGATGAATAGCCAAACCCACACCCCTAGACCCCTACGAGAACGGCAAGCAACCCTACCAATTCTAGAGTTAGGAGACCCGGACTCGACTCCTCGAGTTGGTCTCCCACTGGACTCCAGAACCCGGTTACTTGTGCTCCCCTCCTTGGGTCTATCCTAGTGCGAAAAAGTAAATAATATACAAACGGTGACAACTTCCGCAACCTGGAAGCGCCCCAATAAAAGAATATTACATACAAGTTTTTACATGAATGAAAATGAAAAACACTCATCTCACATAAAAACCCCCGGCTATTCAAACACGACGATCCAATATAACATATCCAGCAACACATAACATCACATGTCATCAACGTAAGTAAATATGTCCATCCCAATTGTCGTTGACATATAGCAACGAAACCGGCGATATCACATATTACACTTACGGTCACAGAAAAGAAAGTGTAAAACTACAACAGTTGGAATCCGCAACCACCTCAGACATCGCATGCCTGACCAAATGAATTCCTTAGACATCGCATGCCTAACAATTATAAACCCCGCATTTTAGTCTCAAAATCGAAAACACTTTTCAATATCAAGTCGGGCAATTCAACAGAATTCCTGACATTCTGATCGAATGCTCGTCGCAAACTTTAGCAGACGGCCGCACCCCCGATACCGTCGACGAAGTGCACCAAGGCGGAACACCGCTGCCGCGAGCACCCGAACGGATGCTTTCGGCGACGGGGTTCTCCTACAGTCACTTGGTCGGGGCAATGGAGTGAGGCTGTCTATTAAGTTTACCCGGCGAGTATCCGCGTACGCTTCGTGATTGCGACGGACTTTTGATCACATCAAAATTCCATGGCAACCGATCAAGTGAGACTAAACTGCTATGTTTATAACATTCATTCAGTTATCACATAACTTTTGTGAATTCCAATTGTTGTATCACATTCCGGATAAACAGAAAATGTTAAACTTTCCGATTGAACATTCGAACACCCAAGTTTTCTCGATATAGATCAACACATGAAATAAGTCTAACAACATTCAGTTCGTGCCTCAGTACCAACGGTCCAGCCGTAGAAGGGTCAAGCCAACGCCTCACATGTGGCACGCCGTACTGCCCCAAACCCGAAGGTTCAAAGGGCAGTTCAAGACGGTCACATAATCGAGTTAAGGTTTGTTGTCTTCTAGAGGGTCCATCGCGTTACTTGCACTACTTATTGTTAGTTATATGTATGCCCTAGAGGCCATTACTGTACATTGGATGTATATTGTAGTGGATGCTGGGACATATATAGGGAGGACTTTCTCGCTCGACATGATAGTATGCTATCTGGTTACTCTTTACCTTAACATGTACACTGATTGTCTCTCTGTTACATGTTGGTAAAGCCCTTAGGATCTGTACTTGACTACCTGGACTATGATGCGGATCATACTAGTGGGGACAAGGTAGTCCATAAGTACATCCTTCAAAGTCCCTAGTCGTGGGTGTATCGAGACGGGGCATCGATATACCAGAGTAGACTAGCGTATACCTTCTCGACCCATACAGATGGGCGATGGATGATCCCATATCCATTGGTGTTTGACATCAGAGATGATATACGGGTGCTCAGTAGAGACTGGGTACACTGGACGGAATCGCCGAGAACTCCCAGATGGTATTATACCTCACGTCAGATGGCAGTTCTCTGGTGACACTGGTACAGAGTAGTCTGTTGACCCGAGATCGTCATAGAGTCTTGTGTGGTTCCCACTGTGCTTTGATTTCCATCTTACCACGTCCAAGAGGGCGTGCAAAACGGTGGTTTTTGGGTACAGTCCCGAATCACATGGAGGCAATGAGCGATAGGAGGGGATTCGTCTCTCCCGGTATAGGGAGTTGATGTTGCGCTGTGTTCGATTGGCTATAACAGGAAATCCCTGGCCAGGGTTGCTGAGATTTACTGGTAAGTGTTACCAGTAGTTTCTCGAAGTGTTATAGACCTCATATCGACACGACTTATTGAGCTATTGGGGTCTGACGTTTACCACCCCTAGGCAAGATATGCGACATATCAGACGATCAGACCGGACTGTACGGTAGTGTTACTGGTTGGATTCACAGGAGTGTGAGCGGGCTCGCTCGTCGATCTTCTGATCGCTCAATACCCGGATGGCCGTTACATTTAGCAGACCGCTTGCGGCTTGTGGGTGTTTGATATGATCATCATCTGCTGCCGGCGTATTGACGAGTCTTTAAAGTCCTACACAGAGGTTTCCTGGCTCAAGCGAAACGAAATAGGAGCGCATATGAGATATGTGCGGGACCGAGAATAATGCGTGTATGTGATACCGTATTCCATTCTCGCAATGAATGTATCGAATGGTTGTATGCGATATAACCTAGTTATCGATTCAAGCGTTGATTCGATAAGCCGATACATTGTATACTAGTCGGTTGTGTGCGACATGACCGGATCATTGAATCAAGTGTTGATTTAATGATTTAATGTATAATTATATATTTGATATATTACTTTGCATTAACTATTAATGGTTCACTTTAAATGGATTTTCTCACTTGGATTGTGCATGATGTATATGTGATATACTTTTGTGCACTTGTATGTATCATATTTGATGATGCATGTTTATATGGTTAAGTATAAAGAATAAAACCATGGTTAAGTAGATAATTAGGGTTTTGTTTTAATCACTCATTTATTTATCCATTCCTTTTTATTTAAATAATTTTATGAAAACAAAATGGTTTTCTTTTTGTCATGAAGCTTGATGAAGCTTCATGAAGGTTTGACTCAAAGACCATTTTGTCTTCATGTTAAACCCTAACAATTCCCACTTACCATGGTTTGCTCTCTACACTTAACCTTAGTTTGATTATGATAAGTATTGTTTTTCTTTTCAATTTAAAATAGACTTATCATAATTCTAGCTCATCGTCTTCTTCATCTTCAAGTTTGAAACCTTGAGGCCATCAATGGTGGATTGATGATTTGAGTGAGAAATCCAATTCTAAAGTGAACCCAACTCCTATTTTTTCATCCTCTACCTCTTGCCAAGTAGTATAGTGTGTTTTCTTCACAAGTTTCTTGACTTGGTGAAGTCGGAGCTTGATTTAGCGATGCCTCGACGTAGATCATCTTCGGCATGGACATCGATGACCTAGCCCGTCCATTCTCCGATGAAGCCGACGCTAGAGCCCGGGACTTGTTATGGACAGCGAGGAGACTTCATTACGGAGCTATGGAGGTGGAGCACCGGATCTACAAAGGTTGTATTTCCGATTCTTATAGTTAAGTGTTAACTAGTTACTTTGTTCGCCTAGAAATCTAGCCAACGATCCGTAGTTTAGGGTTTCTCGGCACCGTAAAATTTTATATTGGCATGGTTGATGCCTTGTGAGACCTCATTAGGGTGCCTAGGAACCCTACACTTAGAACGTCGTTAAACTACGGAAAAATCCAACACTTGGAAATTTCCCGACAGGGGAAAAATTGGGTATTTATATCCGGTCGAACTTTTTAACATATTCTAAAATTTACCTGGAAAGCCACACAGACAAAATTTGATAATCCGATCGAACATTCGAATCCCCAAAACAACCCCAGAAAACTCAACTGCATAGCATATATTAAAATTACCCAAAAAACACAGGGATTAATTATAAACATTACTGTGCAAAAAGGAGTCAAAGAGTCAACAATATGGCCGCGGAAGTGCCGCGCCACGTGGGCTTAGGCCGTGCTTCCGCGGCGTTATGACGGAGTTAGGTCTCCGTTTTTCACAGTAATTCATAAAAAACCCTGCTTAATTTTCTGCATATTTTTAATATTGAAAAATCCCAGATTTTAGAAAAAGGACAGAGAGCATTTTTTGAGTTGGGTTTCGAGTTCGTTCGGACTTCAAATTGCGTCTAGACTTCGCCTAAGGCTCTAGCTTGGCTCTGATACCACTTTAGGGTTCCTAGGCACCCTAATGAGGTCTCACAAGGAATCAACCATGCCAATTTCAAATTTAAACGGTGCCGAGAAACCCTAGAACGGATCGTTGGCTAGATTTCTAGGCGAAAAACAAACTAGTTAACACTTAACTACAAGAATACGGAAATACAACCTTTGTAGATCCGGTCCTCCACCTCCACGGCTCCGTGATGAAGTCCTCTCCGCTGTCCAAATCAAAATCCGGGCTCTAGCGTCGGCTTCATCGGAGAAAGAGCGGGCTAGGTCATCGACGACGTGCCGAAGATGATCTACGTCGAGGCATCGCTAGATCAAGCTCCAACTTCACCAAGTCAAGAAAACTTGTGAAGGAAACACACTCTACTACTTGGCAAGAGGTAGAGGATGAAGAAATAGGAAGTGGGTAGACTTTAGAATTGGATTTCTCACTCATTTTCATCAATCACCATTGATGAAGAAAGGTTTTCTTCAAGAAGAAGAAGAAGAGGAAGATGATAATTCTTATGATAAGTTAATTGAAAATCAATAGAAAATCAAAACTTATCATAATGTAAACCATGGTCAAGTGTAGAGATTAAACTCAAGTTAAGTGAATGGTTAGGTTAGGTATGAAGACAAAAATGGTGACTAAGTCAAAGCTTCATGAAGCTTCAACATATATCCAAATTAGCCACCATTTTCCTTTTGCCAAAAATGAATAAATAAACAAATAAATGAATAAGAAAACAAAACCCTAACCATTCATATAACCATGGTTCAATCTTTACACAAACCCTAGTTAGCATGTATCATCAAACATGATACAAACTTGTGTACAAAAGTATATCACATATACAATGTGCACAACCGAGTGAGAAAATCCATCTTAAGTGAACCAATACTAGTTAATGCAAAGTAAAATATCAAATATATAATTATGCATTAAATCATTAAATCAACACTTGATTTAACGATCCGGTCATATCGCATATAACCGGCTAGTATCCTATGTATCGGCTTATCGAATCAATGTTCGATTCGATAAATAGGTTATATCGCATACAACCACTCGACACATTCATCGCGAGAATGAAATACGGTATCACATACACGCATTATTCTCGGTCCCGCACATATCTCATATGCGCTCCTATTTCGTTTCGCTTGAGCTAGGAAACCTCTATGTAGGACTCTAAAGACTCGTCAATACGCCGGCAGCAGATGATGATCATATCAAACACCCACAAGCCGCAAGCGGTCTGCTAAACGTAACGGCCACCCAGGTATTGAGCGATCAGAAGATCGACGAGCAAGCCCGCTCACACTCCAGTGAATCCAACCAGTAACACTACCGTACAGTCCGGTCTGATCGTCTGATATGTCGCATATCTCGTCTAGGGGTGGTAAACGTCAGACCCCAATAGCTCGATAAGTCGTGTCGATATGAGGTCTATAACAATTCGAGAAACTACTGGTAACACTTACCAGTAAATCTCAGCAACCCTGGCCAGGGATTTCCTGTTATAGCCAATCGAACACAGCGCAACATCAACCCTCTATACCGGGAGAGACGAATCCCCTCCTATCGCTCATTGCCTCCATGTGACTCGGGACTGTACCCAAAAACCACCGTTTTGCACGCCCTCTTGGACGTGGTAAGATCGAAATCAAAGCACAGTAGGAACCACACAAGATTCTATGACGATCTCGGGTCAACAGACTACTCTGTACCAGTGTCACCAGAGAACTGCCATCTTACGTAAGGTATAATACCATCTGGGAGTTCTCGGCGAGTCCGTCCAGTGTACCCAGTCTCTACTGAGCACCCGTATATCATCTCTGATGTCAAACACCGATGGATATGGGATCATCCATCGCCCATCTGTATGGGTCGAGAAGGTATACGCTAGTCTACTCTGGTATATCGATGCCCCATCTCGATACATCCACGACTAGGGACTTTCAAGGATGTACTTATGGACTACCATGTCCCTACTAGTATGATCCGCATCATAGTCCAGGTAGTCAAGTACACATCCTAAGGGCTTTACCAACATGTAATAGAGAGACAATCTGTGTACACGTTAAGGTAAAGAGCAACCAGATAGCATACTATCATGTCGAGCAAGAAAGTCCTCCCTATATATGTCCCAGCATCCACTATAATATACATCCAATGTACAGTAATGGCCTCTAGGGCATACATATAACTAACAGCCCGGCCCATATGCCCTGCGTGCCTTGGACCGAATGGCCAAGCTAAGCCTTGCCTCTCTATCATCTTTAATCGAGGAACTTCGTACCGGCAGCGTGATTACGGCTGAAGCATTTGCTGCCGAAGCTAACGGCTCTCTCCCCTTTCTTTCCACCTATCAT
Organism: Agapanthus africanus; assembly: GCA_030015575.1. Lineage (NCBI taxonomy): Eukaryota > Viridiplantae > Streptophyta > Magnoliopsida > Asparagales > Amaryllidaceae > Agapanthus > Agapanthus africanus. The sequence continues at coordinate 194,421 of JASDDO010000290.1, forward strand.
AGCGAAGCAGTGGTGCAAGTCTGGGTTGAGTTTTGCCGGCAGGTGGAGGCTTGCTTGCACGTGCTCGAGTGTACCCGCCTTTCTTCAGAGGCTGTGGCTGCGAAGGCAGGCTTGCGGGGTCTGATTGAGCGGTGCACGGCGAACATGGTGTCGTGCGAGAAGAGGCTCGGCCGCAAATTTTCGGAGAGAGAGCTGGCTTCGAAAGCGCTGAACGAGCTCCAAGCCAACCTTACAGCCAAGGCCAACAAAGCGTATGAACTCTGGCGAGTGCTTCAAGAGGCTATCAAGGAGGTGGTGACCATTGACAAAGCCACCGTGTTCACTCGCAAAAGGGTTGAGGCTCACAAAGCTACCGAGAAAGAGCTCGAAGGCCGACTTGCCTCATATCAGGCCCAGCAGGCTCAGGCGGAGGCTCGTCTTCTGGCGATATTGAATCACGAAGGCAAGACCCAGCGAAAGAGGGATAGGCTAACCAATCTGCTAAATCGTCTGCCGACCTGAAGACTTGTATATACCTTTTTTTTATTTTTCCTTTGTACATACTCCTGAAGAAGAGCACATTATTTTTTGTTCTTCCACGAATTGTACTCTGTATCCATTTTGATTTGTGAATAAAAGACGTATTTTTCTTCACAATGGTGTCTCCCTTTTTATTGAATGTGTTTTGTGGATAGTCTATCTTGATCTCTTTGCAGGATAATGATGGCTTAGGGTTCAGGGTTAAAATCTGTCTCCTAAGACTTTTCAACTTTATGAGTCGTGAGGGTCTCATAAAGAATTTTCTCCCTACCGGTCAAGAGGATCCCGTAGGTGTAATTTCTCCTTAAGAATCATGAGGATTCCTAAGTGTGTTTTCCCCTTGCAAGTCGTAAGGATCTCACAAGAGAATTTGCTCCATTACGAGTCGTGAGGACCCGCAAGTGATGGGTGAAGTTGCCCTTATCCGTATTTCACAGGGCCAGGGGTTGCTCTGGATGCTTCCCACGGGTTCACTGTCGTGTTCTGCGAGGACCAGGATCTGCTGTAGACGTTTTCTAGGATACCGTAGTTTAAAGATATCGCGGTCGAGATTAAGGACATCATAGTCCGTGGATTTAAGGACTCCATAGTCCGTTGTTAGTTTTAAGACATTACGGTCGAGGTTAAGGACATCATAGTCTGTGGATTTAAGGACTCCACAGTCCGTTGTTAGTTTTAAGACATTACGGTCGAGGTTAAGGACATCATAGTCCGTGGATTTAAGGGCTCCACAATCCGTTGTTAGTTTTAAGACATCATGGTCGAGGTTAAGGACATCATAGTCCGTGAGTTTAAGGACCTCACAGTCCAATTTTTTGCTCTGGATGCTTCCCACGGGTTCACTGCCGTGTTCGGCGAGGACCAAGCTCCGCTCTGAATGTTTCCCACGGGGTCAGAATTGACATTATCCGCGTTCCACGTAACCAGGAATTTTACTCTAGATGCTTCCCACGGGTTCACTGCCGTGTTCGGCGAGGACTAGGCTCCGCTCTGGATGCTTCACACGGGTTCATTGCCGTGCTCTGCGAAGACCAGGATCCGCTCTGGACGTTTCCCACGGGGTCATTGCCGTGTTCCACGTAGCCAGGAATTTTGCTCTAGATGCTTCCTACGGGTTCACTGCCGTGTTCGGCGAGGACTAGGCTCTGCTCTGGATGCTTCACACGAGTTCACTGCCGTGCTCTGCGAGGACCAGGATCCGCTCTGGACATTTCCTACGGGGTCATTGCCGCGTTCCACGTAACCTGGAATTTTTCTCTAAATGCTTCCCACGGGTTCACTGCCGTTCTGTGAGGACTAGGCTGTGCTCTGGATGCTTCACACGGGTTCGCTGCCGTGCTCTGCGAGGACCGGGATCCGCTCTGGACGTTTCCCACGGGGTCATTGCCGCGTTCCACGTAGCCAGGAATTTTGCTCTAGATGCTTCCCACGGGTTCACTGCAGTGTTCGGCGAGGACTAGGCTCCGCTCTGGATGTTTCACTTGGGTTCACTGCCGTGCTCTGCGAGGACCAGGATCCGCTCTGGACGTTTCCTACAGGGTCATTGCCGCGTTCCATGTAATCAGGAATTTTGCTCTAGATGCTTCCCACGGGTTCACTGCCATGTTCGGAGAGGACTAGGCTCCGCTCTGGATGCTTCACGCGGGTTCGCTGCCATGCTCTGCGAGGACCAGGATCCGCTCGGGACGTTTCCCACGGGGTCATTGCCGCGTTCCATGTAACCAGGATTTTTGCTCTAGATGCTTCCCACGGGTTCACTGCCGTGTTCTCCGAGGACTAGGCTCCGCTCTGGATACTTCACACGAGTTCACTGCCGTGCTCTGCGAGGACCAGGATCCGCTCTGGACGTTTCCCACGGGGCCATTGCCGCGTTCCACGTAACCAGGAATTTTGCTCTAGATGCTTCCTACGGGTTCACTGCCGTGTTCGGCGAGGAGTAGGATCTGCTCTGGATGCTTCACACGGGCGAGGAGTAGGATCTGCTCTCGACGAGGTGAAGCTCGTTGGCGGGAGCATGGTCCCGAAAAACAATCCTGTGGTGGCTTGAGTGACCTGTTCCACCGGCATTATGAATAAGGAAGCCGCCTGGGGCCCATAAGCTATGCCCCCAGTTGAGGCAGGACGTGGGTTGCAGTTGCATGTGGAACACTTTGCACAAGCGAACACCATTGATCTTTCAATTCTGCACCAAGCAAACGCCAAATCTTAGTACCTCGAAACCCAAGGGCAACCATTAGCAAACCGCTATTGGTTCGCGAACACAACACACGAAGTGTGGAGTGGAAAGAGGAAAAGGTCCCACCGGGCGTGCCAGAATCTGTTTCCCTCCGAATCACGGAGACGCGACCGCGTAGGTCCGTCTTGCCTGAAATTCGGGGCAGATGCTAATTGGTGCTATCCGTCCATCTCTCCGAAGATGCCAAGTTGATTTATGGCACCGTGTATCAAAAGTTTAAACGGATGCGGCCGATGTAGCAGACTTCGTCAGATTCCCCCTCGTATGAGGGGTTTTTGATTGTGGGGACGCCCTTCCCTACAGGCGCAAGCCCCTGTAGTTAATTACGCTACCGGTAACAACTTTCTCCTTCTCCAGATGGTCACTTCGTGTCGTGGGTGTTTATTTTGTGTTTGGTTGCCCGTGGATTGTATACGAAGACTAAGTTATGTTGCCGCCCGTAGGGCGTGAACTAGTCCAAATCCGTATCTTTCTTAGATTTGGGTTTGGGGGTTTGGGTTTAAGGATAAGTTAACCTCATTTGAGACTAAGATCAACTTAAATGTTTGTTAAGGATACGTTAATCTAATTTTAGATTAAGATCAACTTAACGGGATCGTTTAGATCTGACAAGAGAGCAATTGGGCTCTACTGTTTAGTTTAATGACATTGCGGTCGATAATTAGTTTAAGGACATTACGGTCCATCGTTAGTTTTAAGACATATCGGTCAAGGTTAAGGACATCATAGTCCATGGATTTAAGGACTCCACAGTCCGACGTTAGTTTTAAGACATATCGGTCGAGGTTAAGGACATCATAGTCCGTGGATTTAAGGACTCCACAGTCCGATGTTAGTTTTAAGACGTCACGGTCGAGGTTAAGGACATCATAGTCCATGAGTTTAAGGACTCCACAGTCCGATGTTAGTTTTAAGACATCACGGTCGAGGTTAAGGACATCATAGTCCATGGGTTTAAGGACCCCACAGTCCGATGTTAGTTTAAAGACGTCACGGTCGAGGTTAAAGACATCATAGTCTATGAGTTTAAGGACCCCACAGTCCGTGAAATGTGTGGTTGTCGGGACCCGTCACCTCTCTGAAGACGTTGAAGGATTACAACGACAGATATCACAGGAGTGAAGAGATGTACCCTCGAACCAAAGTGGATTAAGTGATCTGTAGTTCAATTTGGAACTAAGATCAATTAATTATGTTATGAGCACATTGGCTCAGTTAAGTCTGAATTGAGGACTTATGGCCAACTTGGGTTAAGTCCAATTAGATTCAAAATATTGGCCCTTTGTTGGACCATTAGACATTTGTCTGGTTTCAGCCCACATTATTTAGCCATGCTAAACAAGAGTTTGAGGGATTTGATAATATTTTTATCTTTGACTAAGCATTAAACATTATAGCTCTGATTTTTACTCAATTTTGAATGGGAGGCTTTGCCTCTGAAAGATTAACCAATTTGGTTAAAACTAGTGTTAAACACTAGATAACAACAGTGTTAAAGCTCTCAAATTAGTGTTAAATACGAGAAGGTAACAGTGTTAAACACTGGAAATATAGTCCCCAAATTAGTGTTACACACTAGAAAACACCAGTGGTAAACACTGGGTATAAGTTCTTTAAATTAGTATTAAACCACTAAATAGGAATGGGTCACGTGGGGCCATGTGAGGGCACACAGAGGTGGGATCAGATCCCCTTTTACTTTGCTTTGCAAAAAAGTGTTAAACACTTCTTTTATATTTTATTTTGAGCATCACGTGTTGACACGTGATGGGGATTTATATATCGATAATTAAAGCACTTGCAGAGGGGTCACATGGGGACACGTGAGAACGCCCAGAGCTTCTTTTCTTCTGCTTTTTCTTTATGTGTTTTTAGAGGTCACGTGGGAGCACGTGAGGCGTTGCCTCCGAACTTTTTCCTTCTCATTTTTGGGGACCTTTTCAGGGGTTACGTGGGGACACGTGACCTCAATTCTTTTCATGCATGGAGATCTTTTAAGTCTCTTTATTTTATTTTGGGAATTAAATTCTCTGTAGGGTTAAACCCTGATCATGATTTTGGAGGAATTAAATTCCTATTATGAAAGAATTAAATTCTTATGTAGGGTTTAAACCCTAATTTCTTTTAGAGGAATTAAATTCCCATATATGTAAAAGAATTAAATTCTTGTATAGGGTGAAACCCTAATTTCATTTTAAGAGGAATTAAATTCCTGTGTATTTGAGAGAATTAAATTCTCAATTAGGGTTAAACCCTAGTTTTGTCCATCTTGAAGGAATTAAATTCTTATAGTTTTAAGAGAATTAAATTCTCATATAGGGTTTAAACCCTAATTTCATCATGAAGGAATTAAATTCCTGTGAGTTTGTAAGAATTAAATTCTCATATAGAGTTAAACCCTAATTTTGTTTTGGGAGAATTAAATTCTCAAAACTCAATCCCCCCTCTAAGTTTTGGATCTGCATGGCAGGATCTCAACCCGATGAGAATTAAATTCTCAACTTATAGGGAGATGTGCTCCTGCGGATCTTCAATCAGGGGAAGAACTAAGTTCTTTTGTGCAGAAGAGTTAAACTCTTAGATTGGAGAATTAAATTCTCTGTTTGAAGTTTTGATCCCCTTTCTTTTCTCACCTAGGGTTTTCTTTGTTGAGAATTAAATTCTCCTTTCTTTTCTCTCTGAAATTTCAATATTCCAAAACTCTATATCTTTTTTCTACTCTTGGCTCCTATTTATAGGAGAAGGAAAAGAATCAATTTGTTTAGTAAATTTTTCATTGAAAGATTTTGTTTATTTTCATAATTAATATGTTCATTTAGATCACACGGGGAATTTTATTCACCGTTGGATTTTAAATCCAAAAGATATTTTGTTTATTATTTCTGGTGAAATTTAGGGAAATCTTTCCTTGTCTAAAATCTTTCCATAAATTGGTGATTTTTAATCACCCTTGGATCTTTAATCCAACGGTCCCCATAATCCTTTTCCATTTGGAAAGATTTAGAAGCTTTTAGAATTTAATTCTATTAAACTATAAGGCTTTCGAAGCCAGTCACGTGCTGACACGTGACCCTTGGTCACGTGTGAGCACGTGACCCCTAATTGAGTCCTTTTCTCAGCGTTTAATTACGCTTCAGTTTTAACCATCACATGTCAACATATGACCATTGGTCACGTGTGAGCACGTGATACCTCATTGAAGTATTTCCTTTAGCCGTTTGTTTTTATTTCTATTTGATAAGATTTTAATCATCACGTGTCATCATGTGACCATTGGTCACGTGTGAACACGTGATACCTCATTGAAGTAATTTCTGATTTTTCTTTTAGAATTAAGTTCTATTAAGCTATAAGGCTTTCAAAGCCTGTCACGTACTGGCACGTGACCCTTGGTCACGTGTGAGCACGTGACCCCCAATTGAGTCATCTTTCAGCCGTTTGTTTTTATTTCTGTTTGATAAGATTTTAACCATCACATGTCATCACGTGACCATTGGTCACATGTGAACACGTGATACTTCATTGAGGTAATTACTGATTTTTAATCAGGAAACAGTCGGTTTTCCCGTCGAACAAAGAGACCTTTGGGGGCTTGTTGCGCGAGGAGATATGGACGGCGAGCAATTCCATGGTGAACGTCTTTGTGAGCAAGTCGGAGGCGTAGTTAGCCCCGTCGCTCGAGAGGTGAGCCTCCCGGTGCATGCCCTCGATTTTCTTCTCGAGGGCGTCGAACCGACCGTGGTATCCCGAGGAATCGGCGCCTTGGGATCCCTGGCCTCCGCTGCGGGTGACCTGCGTCTGGGATCGGCCGCGACTCCTCTCGATGAGGTGCCTCAGATCCTGAGGTGGGGTAGCTCTGGAGCCGCCGAGGTGAACCCCTTCTGTGCGGCCCCGCCGAGTGTGGTGGTGTCAACCATGCCTGTGGATAGGCGAGGTGACTGACATCTCCTCAGGGGGATAAGGGTCACGTGGAGGCTCGAGGCGGTGCATTCTGGCGGCGGATCTCGGTGTGGAGCCGTGGGGCGCCCAGCGGGCCTCAGGGAGCACCGGCTCAAGAGATCAGTGGCCAGGAGTCGTTGCCTGCTGGTGGTCAGCCATCCAGATGGGGGCAGAGCCTTCTGGAGGCGGTGGAGTGGCGATCTGGGGCCCAGGCCCGGCCGTTTGGACACGGACGAGGGCCTCCACGAGGGATTGCAGCCGATCTATCCGGCCTGCGAGGGCGTTGATGATGGTCATTGGAGGAGGCTCATCCCCGCCTTCGGTGAGTGGAAGGCGGCGGCTGGTACCGGGATCTTCAGGGTGGCTAATTGCCATTTGGGCGGAGATCGGAAGGCCAACTTTGTGTTTTGTGGAGTTTCGTTTCCATAGACGGCGCCAACTGATGGAGGTCCTTTTCAGGTCTCCGTCAGATGTTGTCTTCCGTTGATCTCCCGGTGGACTTGGATGGTTATCTTCTGTTGCGTGTGGGTCTCAATGGGTTTTGGAGGAAGAGGTGGTATGAGGAGTTTGGTGCCGAGTACCTGCAAAGAAGTCCCGGGGTGGTTTGGTACCACCAAGGACCCTCCGATGATCAAGTTAGTGATGAGATCCGAGCAGAGTAACGGCTTAAAAGAGTAAAGAATGGCTTACTTGACCCCTCTGTGATGGGGGTTTATATAACGGTGGTGGCACGCAGCAGCAGGCGCGAGAATCTCACCGGCAGTTAAACTCCCGACGTCACGCCCGCGTAGAGAGAGGTCGTCCATTAATGGGGATCGTGATGGTGTGGAACGTGGGATGTTGCTGGCGTGGAATCTGTGCATGGCGAGATTCGCGGAGCGGCGGTTATACCTGTGAGTGGTGGAGTTGGTTGGAGGACCGAGGAAGACGACCTCGGCAGGGAGCTCGGGGACGAGCGAGGAGGCGGAGGAGTCTTGGTCCTGTGGCGGCTCGGGGCGAGCTGAGTGGCCGAGGAGGCTAATTTGCAGGGGGCCCCGAGGAGGGCCAGCTTGTGCTTGCAGGTCGGACGTTGGATGGCCTGGTCGGCCCCCGTGGGCCCTTTCTTCTGAGTCCTGGGATACGTCATCTGCCACGTGTCTTAATCTTGGAGATTGCCAATATTGAGCATCATCAAGCTCCATCTCGCCGACGAGCCCCGACCTCCTTGCCTCCTCAACTCCATCTACTCACCCGAGCATGTCCCGCCTCGCTGCAACCGCCACCAGGGCTCGACACCGCTGACGCCACCTCCATCGACTCCACGACGCCTCACCCGAGCCACTGCGAACCTGCCGGCGACCAACTGCCTCGCTGCCCGCTTCCATGCCAGTGTCGAGCCTCCCCAAGTCATCACCAGAGCCCATGCCCATCGTGCGCGTATCGTGCTGTGACATATCCATGCCGTGGTTGTAGATCGTTTCTATGCCACCACCATTCGTCGTCGCCATCTCGACTATCGAGCCATCGCTAAGCAAGTGAATCCCTCACTTGCTCATACATGCTAATATTATACTAATTAATGCTAAGTGTTCATTTAAACTATATATATATATATATATTTGTAGTAAATGGTCGTTCGTATTACAACTACGCCGTAGTGCTTGGATTTCTATGCATGAATGATTGGGACTGAGTTTAGAATCAAGTGTTAAAGGTGTAGAGACTATAGGGATCAATATCATATTCGAGTCGGCTAGATTAAATAAGATCCCGAAAATCCTTGATATGTTGTGCTAACTGCGCAAAACCTAAACTAAAACTAATTTTTGCAATGGTGGAATTTATGGCCATGAACCCCCTTAATGATAATAAATAACTTGTAAGAATCTGAGATAAAAATATTGACTTCACCACTATGAAATGATACCTCCGCCTAGTTACGTCAAATCTGAAATTTTACCGCGCATGTTGCCGTATTAAAATCATTGTAAATTAAATACAGATTGGAATATGATGTTCTATGGCTCATATCGAATCCGACTCGATAATATAGAACCATCTATAGTTTATTTTTCAATATTGATAGATTACTGTAATGAGAATTGACTGGGGATACGACTCTGGACTGCAGTCCGAGGCAGCATTCCACGAGGATACCTGAATTTAAGCACATGTACATACTTACATAAAACTTAAAATGTGTGGAGCCCCATATAGTCGCATAGATAATTTATTTAGATAACACATGAATCTGGTCTCATGCAGTTTCACCGTCGTTTGATATTTAGTTTGTATTTTAGAGCATCAACTTGTTCTACAGTTTCTGCAGTAATATTTCTTACACCTTCATATTAAACATGACATAACTCCTAGTATTGAAAGGATATTATTAATCTGTTTAATGAATTAGAAATCTAATAGATAGAACTAGATTTTATTCAACTAGGGCAATACCTGAATCTGAACAAAACCCCTAGTAAACTGCGCGCGAAATTGGACTTCTAGTTCTGAAACTGGAATTCCAGCAACTGATCGCTGATTTAAAATGATGATAAGTCCCTAACCTAAACTCTGTTTTACATGAAACTAATTTTACCACGTGGATAATCAAGTATACATTGCACTCCTTTTATATTGTTTTGGTCGATTCTATACGTATGATTTATATTGAATTTTGCAAGTCGCATGGCGTTGGGTGCCATAATTTAGTGAATATCCGTTCAGTACATTTTTGAATATTTTTGTGCTTGCTTTATGTCTTCTGCATAGTGATTGTTTACATTGAGACCTAGCGACTGTTGTGCATTTTTTATACATAAGTGTTAGTGACTGGGTTGTGGCAAGTACGAAAGTGACGTTGATAAGTGAAAACGTGATTAAAAGTGAAAGCGATACGTATTTTTTCATAACCTATCTAATACTTGAATACATAACCTGGGGAATGAGGGAAATCAAGGTGGAATTGAACTCGTATTTAGTGAGGTACAGTGATTTAGAGGATGATCATTCGCTATCAGTGATACACACACACACACACACACAAACACAAACACACATTAGGTCATGGGCCTAGCGGCACGGCTGCAGGGTTATGTCCCGGGCAACAGTGGACCGTAGTCTCGGGCATGCACGAGACCCATGTTAAACACGAGCATCTTTTCCACCAATTGATTTCATTGACTTAGTAACTGATAGGTAGTGACATACACATTGCCTGGTTTACCGACATGATACTTATATCGCATTGTTTATATTCAAATGATATTCATTATTCTCACGTTCTGTATTCTGTTGCACCCTTCATGTTTAATAGCATTGTATCCATCATATGTATTTATTGTTATATGTGTCGCCCTGACGACCTGAGTGTGCATGCTCAGAGAACGAAGTGGACCCAGCCCAGGAGCAGGACCTGCCCTTCAAGATCGCGGAGGTCTAGACCGCAACATCAATGACATTCCCTTTTGCTTTGAGCACATTGTTTTTCATTGGTTAGTTATTTTATTCTGCAAAATAAATGTATCTCGGACTCTTTTATTGTGATGTAATAAAGTCGTGAACTATGATTTCCTTTACTCTTGTACCGTTTACTGACTACCATGTAATGCTAGAAGCCGAAGTGTGACTATGGCGGGATTATTCTCTGACTGTAGGAGCATGGCTGGTCTAGTTACCCTCGTATTCCGTATTTTGGGAAGCGGGGCGTAACATGGTTTTGTTGGTATCAGAGCCAGGTTTGGATGAAATCATGGTTCCGTCCAGGGATCCCTAGATTGAGTTTTACCCTTGATGTGTGCTTTATTACATTTCTTTTCACTTCCTAATCCTCGTTGAATCATCATGAAATCATTGACTAAATCTGATTTCTTTCTTGATCATCTTACAGAAATATGGACTCCTCGGGCAACTCCTCAGGTCCTGGTTCCCACGATTATACCGAGAAGATTCTCAGCACACTGACGACCCTAGCCCAAGCTCAAGAAAAGAAGACCGATCTCCTGGCCGAGAGATTGAAGGCGGTGCAGGAGACCGCAATTACTGCTCTAGAGAGATCTACGGCTATCCCCGCCGCCTCCGAGGGCGCCCTCGTACTGACTACATAAGCTCGGGTTGGTACTGTTTCGGACTTCATGAGGCTTCATCCAACGGTTTTCACAGGATCAGCAAGTCCACTCAAGGCCAGGCAATGGCTCATCAACGTGGAGAATCTTCTGACGGCTGCTCGAGTTCCTGACAATGAAAGAGTGAGCGTGGTGAAGATTCAGCTGGAGGACGAGGCCCGCACATGGCGGTCCGTAGAGGAAAGCCGGCTAGAGAAACCTATCGGATGGGACACGTTCTCCGCATGCTTTCTAGATCACTATTTTCCAGCCACTGCCAAGGCCGAGATGGTGGAGAAATTCATCATATTAAAGCAGAATGGACGCTCAGTGGATGTCTACGCCGCAGAGTTTAACCGGCTGAGTCGCTTCGCACCGTACATAGTAGCCACCGAAGCCGCCAAGGCAAGACGGTTTCAGCAGGGGCTCGATATTGAACTACAGCAGCTTATCGCTTCTCTCGATCTACCGACCTTCGCTTAAGTGTTGAACGCTGCCCGAGTACAGGAAAGATTGGCGGAGAAGGCCAAGGGCCAACGATCGGTGGACAGGAAGCCCTACGTAGTTCCACCACGGGCTACTATTTCCCCCTGTGGAGCGATCCCAGTTCACAGGTCGGGTGTTACGCAGATGAAGCGTACTTTCTCACCACAGCAGCCGCAGCGGAGGGCTTTGTTTTGCGATTATTGCCAGAGACTAGGGCACATGCAGAGAGATTGTCGCAGAGCTAAGGGGCAGTGTTTACTTTGCGGATCCAGCGAGCACAGGGTCAGCGGATGTCCCCAGAGATCTGAGCTACAGGGAGGGTTCAAGCAACATCAACCGTCGTACGACACTTCAGCTCAGAGAGGTCCACCTTTGGTATCCCAGCAGCGGTTATTCGATCAGAGGCAGACTGGTACGGGTCGGAATCAGGGGCGGGCTTTCACCCTGTCCGCCGAGCAGGCAGAGACTTTGGGAGAAGTAGTTACAGGTACCCTCCTTGTTTATTCTGTACCAGCTAGAGTTCTTTTTTATTCGGGTGCTTCGCATTGCTTTATTTCTACAAGGTTTATTGACACACACTCTATACCTCACGAGCCGTTGACCAAGGGTTGGGAGATACATATGGATAACGGAATTATTGTGTCCAACCAAGAGTGTAAGTTATGTCCGGTGGTAGTATGCGGCAGGGAATTCTATGCGAATTTCCTTTTAATCGGGACGGGCAGCTATGACGCAATTCTCGGGATGGATTGGCTGAGTACCTTCCATGCGATCATCGATCGCCGAGCTAGGAAGGTGACTTTCTGCATTCTCAATCACCCTGAGTTTGTTTTCGAAGGCGGAAGAGAATCTTTGGAGCCAGCCAAGTTTAGAGCCAAGCCAAAAGCATTGACGGTTGTGGAGATTGATGAGAGTCCAGCCCAGAGATCGTTCGGGATTTTCTTGAAGTGTTCCCTGAAGATTTACCAGGTACACCACCTCCTCACGTCTTGGAATTCTCAATCGACTTGATTCCGGGTACATCACCAGACTCGAAAACACCGTACAGAATGACACTGGTTGGGTAGGCAGAATTAAAAAAACAGATAGAAGATCTTTTGGACAAGGGATTTATCCGTCCAAGTGCCTCCCCTTGGGGTGCTCCTGTGTTACTGGTTAAGAAGAAGGACGGTTCCTTGCGCATGTGCATTGACTACCGGGAGTTGAACAGGGTGACCGTGAAGAACAAGTACCCCATCCCCCACATTGACAACTTATTCGATCAGCTTGGTGGTGCTCGAGTATTTTCTAAACTAGACCTTCAGTCAGGGTATCACCAGATCAGGGTTAAGGCAGAGAATATATGCAAGACGGCTTTCCGAACCCGTTATGGCCACTATGAGTTTCTTGTGATGCCGTTCGATGTCACCAATGCACTGACCATATTTATGGACTTGATGAACAGGATTTTCTCCAAGTACTTGGATCAGTTTGTTGTCGTATTCATCGACGACATTCTCATCTATTCGAGAAGTCGAGAGGAGCACGCCGAGCATCTACGAATTGTATTGCAGGTTCTACGGGAGGAGAAGCTCTATGCTAAGCTAAGCAAGTGCGAGTTTTGGCTCGACAAGGTGCAATTTCTGGGAAATGTCGTTTCGAGTGATGGCATTTCAGTGGATCCGACGAAAATCGAATCTATCAAAGAATGGCTGACACCGAAATCAATTGCTGAGATAAGAAGCTTCTTAGGATTGGCTGGATATTATCGACGGTTCGTCCAAGATTTCGCCAGAGTAGCGGAACCCTTGACAAAGCTCACACGGAAGGAGATGCCATATGTTTGGTCGGATGAATGCACCCAGGCGTTCGAGCTGTTGAAACTGAAGTTGACCACGGCCCCAATCCTGACCGTGCCAGACAACTCAGGTGGCTTAGTTGTTCATAGTGATGTGTCGGGAAAAGGTTTGGGTTGTGTAGTAATGCAGCACAGTCGAGTGGTGGCTTACGCCTCTCGTCAACTGAAAACTCACGAGAAGAACTACCCCGCGCATGATATGGAGTTAGCGGCCATTGTGTTCGCCTTAAAGATTTGGAGTCATTACTTGCTAGACGAAAGAGTGGAGGTGTACACGGATCACAAAAGTTTGAAACACGTGTTCACTCAGAAGGAACTGAATATGAGACAACGCAGATGGTTGGAGTTGATGGCAGACTACGACATTGATCTACAGTATCACCCGGAGAAGGTGAACGTCGTTCCTGATGCTCTCAGTCGCAGCCTGTCAGCTGTATTGCTAACTTGTCAGAAAGGGATTCTCGATGACATTCAGAGACTCGAGTTGGAGGTAGTTACACCGGGTGTGCCTAGACAGCTCTGGCAGTTGCAGGTTCAATCATCACTTATGGATCGCATCAAACCCGCACAGGCTGGATACTCTCGGATGCAAAAGTTCAGAGGGTTAGTTGAGGCTGGATTGAGAACGGATTTGCAGATTCAGGAGGATGGCTCTCTGAGATTTGGCAGTCGGCTGTGTGTTCCAAAGGGGGGTATTCGAGATGAAGTTCTAGCTGAGGCACACAATTCCGCTTACTCGGTGCACCCGGGTGGCACCAAGATGTACAGAGACCAGAGGCAGCACTTCTGGTGGAATGGAATAAAGAGAGAGATTGCCCTCTTTGTCTCCAAGTGTTTGGTATGCCAACAGGTGAAAGCCGAGTATCAGAGAATCGTGGGGTTGTTGCAACCGCTTCTAGTGTCATATTGGAAATGAGAGCACATCATCATGGATTTTGTGATTGCACTACCTCGAAGTCCAAGGGGCAACAATGCTGTCTGGGTTATTGTTGATCGTCTCACGAAGGTAGCACATTTCATACCTTTCCAAGTCAGACAATCGACAGAGTCGCTTGCAGAGAACTATATGCAGGATATTATGAGACTGCACGGGGTGCCCGTTAGTATCGTGTCTGATCGAGACACCAGGTTCATCTCCCATTTCTGGAAGAGCCTGCAGGAGAGTTTGGGCATGCGTCTCAAGTTCAGCAAAGCTTACCATCCGCAGACAGATGGCAATCCGAGCGTACTATCCAGACGCTCGAGAATATACTGAGGGCATGCATGCTTGACTTTCAGGGCTCGTGGGAAGATCATCTACATCTGGTAGAGTTTTCGTATAACAACAGCTACCAATCCCGCATCCAGATGGCACCGATCGAGGCTCTGTATGGACAGAAGTGTCGATCCCCTCTTTGTTAGGATGACATGGGCGAACGAAGGTTGTTGGGCCCTGAGCTTATAGTGCAGACAGTGAGCCAGGTTCAGACGATCAGGCAACGTTTCAAGGCGGCTCAGGACCGACAGAAGAGTTGGGCAGATGCCGGCAGAAGGTTGTTGAAGTTTGGTGTTGGTACCACGTATTTCTGAAGATATCGCCCACTCGAGGAGTGATCACGATTGGTAGTCACGGGAAACTCAGTCCCCGATTTATCGAACCTTTTGAGATGCTAGAGCGAGTAGGAGAGGTGGCTTATCGACTTGCCTTACCTCCATCGCTAGCTGGTGTGTACAATACCTTTCATGTATCTCAGTTGAGGCGCTATGTTTGGGATGACAGCCATATCTTGGACCATTCAGAGTTAACGTTGGGAACTGACCTGTCTTACGAGGAGCAGCCTACCACCATTCTCGATCGTCGGGAAAAAGTGCTAAAGAACAAGGTCATTCCCTTGGTTCGAGTTTCTTGGGGTGGTCGCTCTCCAGGAGAGTCTACCTGGGATCGCGAGGAGAATATCCGTCCATATTTTCCGCACATGTTTGAGTAGTGTTGTTGTTCCTTTGTTTTCGTTCCATAATTTCGAGGACGAAATTTTTATAAGGAGGGTATGTTGTAAATCCCCAGATTTCGTATATATTTTCCGTATTTTCCCCATATTTTTTCACTATTTTTTTATATATTATTATTATTTTATTTAATTATTTTTCCTAATCTAAATCCTAAACCTAACCCTTACGAGACCCTTACCCGACCCGATCCACGCCAACCCGACCCGACTCCCTATGCTCCTTCTCATTCTCCCTTTTTCTTTTCCCGCCTCTTTTCCCTCATCCCTTCCTTCCTCACATTCACCCGCAACGACCGCGCCCACCTCCGCGATGACCTCGTCCTCGCCACATCGCAACCACCTACTTCTCCATTCCCCTATCGTTTCCTCTCCCTCCCTCTCGCCAACGGATCCTTCTCGCTCGAACCGCGCCCGAGAGACCCGCTCAACCCACAACCGAGCTCTCCCCAACCGCTCATCGAGATCCCCGTGCTCACCCCCTCAGCTCTAATAACCCCTCTCTCTCTTGCTACATCTTTCCCCCTCTAACTTATTTCCCCCTCATACTTCCACTCGAGCTCGCTGACATCTTTTCACCTCACTGTCCCCGATCATTGCCACCACGCCGCTACTCTATTATCCTCATCGTCGACGACCACCACGGGCTTTCTACCCCTCCACTACTTCCTCCCAACCAAACCTCCAAACACCCATCGCCACAGCCACCCACCGCCACCGAACCCATCGTCGACGAGTTCTTCCTCCACCTTCACAGCCCACGACTCCCCATCGAGCCTCTGCATCCATCGCCGCAGCCATCACCAGTTCCACCTCGCCAACGAGCCCAGACATCCTCGCCTGCTCAACTCCATCTCCTCACCCGAGCACGTCCCACCTCACTGCAACCGCCACCGGGGCTCGACACCGTTGACGCCACCTCCATAGACTCCACGACGCCTCACCCGAGCCACTGCGAACTCGCCGGCGACCCACTGCCTCGCTCCCCACCTCCACGCCAATGCCGAGCCTCCCTAAGTCCTCACCGGAGCCCATGCCCATCGCGCGCGTATCGTGCCGTGACGTCTCTGTGCCGTAGTTGTAGATCATTGTTGCGCTTCCACCATTCGTCGTCGCCATCCCGACTATCGAGCCATCGCTAGGTAAGTGAACCCCTCACTTGCTCATACATGCTAATATTATACTAATTAGTGCTAAGTGTTCATTTGAACTATATATATATTTATATATTTGTGCTAAATGGTCATTCGTATTACAACGACGCTGTAGTGCTTGGATTTATATGCACGAATAGACTGAGTTTAGAATCAAGTGTTAAAGGTATAGAGACTATAGAGATCGATATCATATTCGAGTTAGTTAGATTCAATAAGATCCCAAAAATCCTTGATATGTTGTGCTAACTGCTCGATACAAAACCTAAACTAAAACTAATTTTTACAATGGTGGAATTTATGGCCATGAACCCCATTAATGATAATAAATAACTTGTAAGAATCTGAGATAAAAATATTGAATTCGCCACTATGAAATGATACCTCCGCCTATTTACGTCAAATCTGAAATTTTACCGTGCATGTTGCCTTATTAAAATCATTATAAATTAAATACAAATTTGAATGTGATGTTTTATGGCTCATATTGAATCCGACTCGATAATATAGAACTATCTATAGTTTATTTTTCGATATTGATAGATTACTGTAACGAGAATAGACTGGGAATGCGACTCTAGACTGCAGTCCGAGGCAGCATTCCATGAGGATACGTGAATTTAAGCATCTTTACATACCTCCATAAAACTGAAAATGCGTGCAGCCCCATATAGTCGCGTAGATAATTTAGTTAGATAACACATGAATCTAGTCCCGTGCAGTTTCACCGTCGTTTGATATTTAGTTTGTATTTTAGAGCATCGACGTGTTCTGCAGTTTCTGCAGTAACATTTCTTACACCTTCATATTAAACAGGATATAAATCCTAGTACTGAAAGGATATTATTCCGTTTGATGCATTGGAAACCTAACAGATAGAACTATATTTTATTCAACTGGGGCAATACCTGAATCTGAACACAACCCTTAGAAACTGCGCGCGAAATTGGACTTCCAGTTCTGAAACTGGAATTCCAGCAACTAATCGCTGATTTAAAATGATGATAAGTCCCTAACCTGAATTCCGTTTGACATGAAACTAATTTTACTGCATAGATAATCAAGTATTTATTGTACTCCTTTTATATTGTTTTGGTCGATTCTATATGTGTGATTTATAGTGAATTTTGCAAGTCGCATGGCATTGGGTGCCATAATTTAGTGAATATCCGTTCAGTACATTTTTGCCTATTTTTGTGCTTGCTTTATACCTTCTGCATAGTGATTGTTGTTAGGAATATGTATGCCCTAGAGGCCATTATTGTATGATATAGTGGATGATTGAACATATATAGAGAGGACTTTCTCGCTCGACATGATAGTATATTATCTGGTTGCTCTTTATCTTAACATGTACACTTGTATTGTTATACCGTCTCTCTGATACATGTTGATAAAGACCTTAGCATGTTAGCTTGACTATCAGGACTATGATGCAGATCATACTAGTGGGGCTTGTATAGTCCTCAAGCACATCCTTTAACAGTTCCTAATCGAGAGAATATCGAGACAGGACATCGATATTTTAGAGTAGACTAGTGTGTACGCTTCTTGACCCTGTATAGGGCAATGGTTGATCCAACATCCATTGATGTTTGACATCAAATATTGTACACGGATGCTCATTAGAGAATGGGTACACCGAACAGGACTCACCGAGAACTCCTAGTTGGTACCATACCAATCGTAGCATGATCTCACAAATTCTTGAACATCAGATTTCAAGCCTGGCCAAAAGAAGACTTGTTTAAGCCTTTGTATGGTTCTGTACACCCCAGAATGACCTGACAAAGGAGAAGCGTGGAATTCATTAATTAAAGCTCTTTTAATGTTGCTTAGATCAGGACTAATGATTATTCTGTTTTTATAGTAGAACAGCCTTCTCACTTTCTGATAAGTGTTTGCATCTAGTAGCCCTTGCTGCAATTGTTGTTCCAATTCTTTGTAGAACTGATCACTTTCAACCAAATCTTCTATATCCTTCGTCCAGGGGCTCTGCACAATAGAAATGGAATGGAACATGGATGAAGTCATCTCTTTATCCTCTTCAGAAGCCTCCAATCTCCTTGACAAGCTATCTGCAATTATGTTCTCTCTTCCAGGTTTGTACTCCACTTTGTATTCAAATCCATGTAACTTGGCAAGCCATTTGGTTTGAACCCCAATGTGTAGCTTTTGGTCTAGCGGGTACTTGAGACTCTGGTGATCAGTTCTAATCACAAATGTCACGCCCCGCTTCCCGGTGTACGGCGAAAGGAACGCGACAAGGCCGCTATGTATTTACTGTGAAGTAAATACGCTAAGCGTATCTAAGCAATATAAATAAAAATGCACAAGAGACAAGATATAATAAAACAGCAACTTTATTTATTCACATTCTTTCTGTACAATGCATGGAAAAGTAAATACAACTGAATGAAAGCAATGCCTAAACAATGGCATAACAGAAAATAAAAAGTACTGAAATAAAAATGTACAATGAACTAAAACTCTGGGTCTTCAATGAAGTGGTCCAAGTCTTCACTAGTGGGCTCGATCTCCGGAGTGTCCAGATCACCTGACGACATTCAAAGAAGAAAGAAAGAGAATGTCGTCAGCGAACAAATCACTCGGTAAGTCCCAAAGATAAAGGAGAAATAGAATAAACAGAAAGAAAATGTAGCTTTTAAAGTTGTATTATATTGTTGTTATATTAACGTTGTTGTTTGTAGCTTGGTACAGAAAGATACCAGTGTATACGAGAGGAGTCTCTATATGCCAGAGACTAAAGGCAAGTGTAGTACAAGGAACCGTTTATACCACGGTACAACAGCAACTGTATTCAGGTTAGGTGTATTAAATCTTGCTGTTTCGTGCCACTTCTAACACCTTCCGTATCAATCTATCCCTTAAACCCCGAGATGTCTTGTTGTATGGTTGTATTGTATTGTCTTGTATTGTAAACTGTATAGATTGTATAATTAGGTGACTTACCGAAACCATGATATCAGTAAATGGATGTAACTGTAGAATCATGGATATGTAACTGGAGAATCATGTAAATGGAAGTATATCCATGGTTCGGTTCGGTCAATATAGATTGAATAGTTTGAACAGATTGAATATATGATTTCATGTTGAATTGTAATATTGTAGATTGTAGATTGTAGATTGTAAATTGTACTTGAACCATATTCAAGTCAGATTATTAAAAAGACTCAGTCTGAGTAAAACAATTAGAAAAGTAAATTGAAGTCCTAATTGTTTTGATGTTATCGGTAACCGCTGCACATGGGCCGCAGGATTTGTGTCTTTTTCAAAAACGATTACCATGTTGATAACACCGTTGTTAAGTTGTCTACCTTAAATAGGCAAGCACCCACTTCTCCGGCTCCCAGAGGCTCAAGAGATTGGTCCCGCTTAAATCTATGTTTACTAGGGTTCTTAGGGTAATTTATAGAACTTGAGGGGGTTTTATGTAAAAATACTTTTATATACTTTTCAAAATACACTCCAAGTATTTAATTATCGTCTTTAGAGTTGTAATAATTGTAGATTTTATATTTTTGATATTTCTAGTGAAAATAACCTACTTTTCATAATATATGGTATTAAATTGTAATATTGCACTTATATGGAATTCATGGTATTTTAATGTAAAGTGATTCTTTGATTTGGAAAAGTTGGAATATTTATATTATAACAAAAATAGATATATATATATATATATATATATATATTTATAAAAATAAATTTTAATATATAACATAATTCTAGAAATCTTATTTTCTTAAGATTTTCATATTTTAAATCTTTCGAGACCGAATGCTCCTTGCGGAGGTCTGCATCTCGCACAACTAAGCCCAGGGATGTGCAATAATCCGTACCATCCCAGTCAGGTTCCCCAAATTGGGTTGTAGCGGCGCTTTGCAAAGATTTGTGTAAAATACTTGATCTTTTAGAAAATGGTTTTATTAATTCATGGTATTTATTTGAAATGTTTCGTTTTCCGCATTCTAGGTTCCCAAAAGTATTGTGCTATGTTGCATATGAGTGTTGTGAGGAGTTAGGTCATTAGCTCGTGATCTACTTAAAAGTATAGCAAGTTTGTGATGTTTTTAATGTCGAAATGAAACTACATGGTATTTTAGTGAAAAAGTACGGTAAAAGTTACAAAATGAGATATGTTGTCATGAAACTTGTTCAACATGTTTGTTAATGATTAATAGTCAACATATAATGGTTTAATAGGGTTGTGTTTAAGAAAAGTGGGATTTTTTTAGAAAGAAACTAAATCGGAAATCGGTTTGACTCCGATTCCGTCGGGTTTTATTAAAAGATGTTTTTAAAATAGCAAAGGAGAGAGGGAGGTGGGACTTACGGGTTTAGCATAAAGAGGAGAGGGAGAGGGAGAGGGAGGAGGCGCCGGTGCGTCGTCTCGTCGCCGGGATCTTCTAGGATTGTCGTCGGAAAAATCGCCGGAGGTTCGCCTCTTTGTTCACTTCAAATGCACATTAGGGTTTCTAGGAATTTCTTGAGAGTTTGCTCAGAATTTTGGAGTGAGGTGGTAGTGTTTAGGGGTTGATTTATAGGGTTAGGCTAGGGTTAGGGTAGATGAAAGGTTTAATTGAAAAAAAAATGTAATAAAATATAATAAAATAAAGTAATTGAGGTTTTAAGAAGGCTATGTTACTGGTCTAGGTATTTAAAGTGTGCAGGTGTACAGAGAATCCCAAAATTCAAACTTCTCCTGTTGGTGACTCGCCGGAATCGGCTACTCCGGCCGGCGGCGGCGGCCCGAGTCGGCCGGTCCGGGCTGGTGGTCGGAGGGTGCCCCGTCGGTTGGTGATCCTTCTGGCACAGTTAAGTTTTCTAGGGTAGGGGGTTTTGTGAGACATGCACGTGTAGACCCTTGGTATTCTAAAAATTCAAAATAAAACGATGTTAAAAATAATATAGGATATGGGATTTGAACTCCAATGGCTTAGTTCAGCAGTGCACGGTATTACCAATGAGCTACAAGCTCCTTCTTGTAATTAATTAGCAAAACAAATATTTAACTTGTGCTCAGGCAAAAGTACCATTTTCTTTAAATTTTGAAAAAATTCTAGAGAAAGTTGTACAGGAAATTTAGGATTGTTACAACAAATCTCCTCCCCATCAAGTACCGGCTCCATTTTTTTTGTAGCCAAGATCAATGCCAATAACTCCTTTTCATATGTAGATAGAAGTAGGTTTCTTCCCTTAAGAACTTGACTTAAGTAAGCTATTGGTCTCCCATTTTGCAGCAGCACAGCTCCAATGCCAACTCCAGATGCGTCACACTCTAGGATGAAGGGCTCTTCAAAATTAGGTAGAGCTAGCACCGGAGGTTTTGCTAAGGCTTGTTTCAGTGTTTGAAATGCTTGCTGGGCTGCAGGTCCCCAAATAAAAGAGTTCTTTTTGAGTAATTCAGTCAAAGGCTTAGCTATCTCACCATATCCCTTTATAAACTTTCTGTAATAACCAGTTAACCCCAGAAAACCTCTCAGAGACTTCAAATTTCCAGGAATTGGCCATTCTTCTACTGCTGAAACCTTAGCAGGGTCAACTGCAATCCCCAATTCAGAGACTATGTGACCAAGATACTCTATTTGAGACTGTCCAAACCTGCGCTTGGACATCTTAGCAAAGAGTTGATTCTCTCTCAATATTTCTAGAGCAATTTGCAAGTGATCCAAGTGATCTTCCCAATCCTGACTGTATGTCAGTATATCA
Organism: Agapanthus africanus; assembly: GCA_030015575.1. Taxonomy (NCBI): domain Eukaryota; kingdom Viridiplantae; phylum Streptophyta; class Magnoliopsida; order Asparagales; family Amaryllidaceae; genus Agapanthus; species Agapanthus africanus. The sequence goes on from JASDDO010000290.1 coordinate 216,392, forward strand.
TAAAAAAAAAAAACCAATATAAATTTCCTTAGCCAAGGCTTAAACACAGTGTTCATTAAAGATTGAAAAGCGGAAGGAGCATCAGTTAAGCCCAAGGGCATGACCGAGAACTCATAGTGACCCCCATGGGTTCTAAAAGCTGTTTTGTGTACATCATCTTCACAAACTCTGACCTGATGATAACCCGACCTCAAATCCAGTTTTGAGAACACTTTTGACCCATTCAATTCATCAAGGAGTTCATTAATAATGGGAAGGGATTTTTTCCTCTATAGTTTGTTGATTGAGCCCCCTATAGTCAATACACATTCGCCAACTTCCATCGGATTTTTTAACCATCACCACTGATGAAGCAAATGAACTTGAGCTGGGTCTAATCATCCCATTATCTATCATTTCCCCTACAATCTTCTCAATTTCATTTTTAAGATGATAGGTATGTCTATATGGTCTTATACACACAGCCTTGGAGCCTTGTATCAAGGGAATTTTATGATCAAATGCTCTCCTTGGAGCCTTGTACCAAATGATGAACACTTGAGTTATCTTTAGATTTTCCCTTTGGCATTTTGATACAATGGTGAAATGACTGCAAGAATTCGAGAATTTTAAAGAGAAAAAGTAGAATTAGGGCAAGGAGAAAGAATCTTATTGAGTTCTTGAGGAATTAAGAAGAAGAAGAGAATTGTACAGAGATTTTACAAGGAATTTTCCAGCCTCCTTTTTTACATCCCAAAACACTACAGTATTTATACATGATTTTCTAACATTGTTGTTTTTTTAACAGCTTAATCGGGTCGGGTTTGCATTTGAGCACAGGACCCGACCGCTACCCATTTGCTTCCTTTCTTCACTAATTGAAGTGGATCACTATCAACACCTGCAACCTGCAACCCGACTCAAGAGCACGCGTCATCGCCCGACTGGCCGTTCGCATCAACTAACCTTGGTTCTTTTACACCATAGTCCAAACTGCCTTTCAAGTTTTTGCAATTTAACCCTTCTTCCTTATCATCCGCTCGTTCTGTTTCCTTTGACCCCAGCGCCAATTCTCTTCTACTAAGGCCTTTATTAAAAAGGGGAGTGACGGACGCAATGCTCTTTTTGTATGGACTGCCATTTCGAGCATACGGAAGTGAAGCGGATGTAATCATAGAGAGGGAGACACCTCTAAGAAGAGCTCTGCGATCCGGTCCGGAAGATCAAGCCATGATGCAGAATACGAGTAGGAGAAGTTTTTGATGGCCGAATTCGGATTATCAAACTCGGCCATTATTTCCTCTTCTTCTTCCGTTTAGAATGGGGTTTGAAGACCTGAAAAAATGAAACCAAAGCTTCATTTAGAATTACCTATCAAATATAAAGTCCTAACAAATTTCACTGGAAACAAACTAACCAAGAGAAATGCGGGCTTCTCTATTTATATTGAGAAAATCAAATTTTACCTTTATTTAAAGTGGGAAGGAAAATTATTGAACATGACCTTTCCACTTTCCTTAACAAGCGTTTTGCACATGTGATGCAGGGTCTATATATGGTACAATATGGTCAAACACTTGAGAAGATTCGTAAGAAATTTAGTTAAGATAATGACAATTGACTTAATATTGCCATCGCCTTTATCATCACATTATATAACAGAGATTAAAGCTGGGTGCGCTTTATAAGAGATAATATTAATCCTAAATTATCATGAAATATTACCACGTTTGTTTTGTTTAGATGTAAAAAATATTCCCGAAAATATAGGATTACCGTGCTAATCAAATGACTCAATTTCATGGTAATCCTATTCCGCAAAAAAACATGTCTATTCTAGATTGGACACCAAATATTACCGCCTAACATGAATGAGCCATGACAATCCACTATCAGCCTCCATCGCCATCCGTCGGCCGGTCGGTCCCGCCACCCATCGTCGGTCGTCCGACGGCCGGCCGCTGCCAATCCGACATTCACCGTCGGCCGGCACTAGTTCATAGCCGGCCGACCCCGCCTCCGTTGCCAGCAACTCGCCGGCCCGCCGCCGCCGCCGATCTGCCGTTCGTTGCCGGCCTCGCCGCCATCCACCAGTCCTCCTCCGGCCTCTCGTTAGTCAACAGTTGTACATACTTGTATTACTGGGAATGATTAAAATATACCAAGCACGTTAATGCAAGATTCCAAGAAATTAGATACCCGGTCACCCCATTTCGAGAAATACGAGAATTCCTGACAATCTTCCATTCCATATACCAATAGCAGACCTAATCTCCCAAATGCAAAATATCTTCCAGAACATGAATATATGATTTACAAGACATTGAATGAAATGGAGCTATTATGTTTAAGATCATTAATCAATACAAGTTTTGTTTCCCTGTATGAAGCTAAAAGTATCTCATATATAATAATATATGTAAAGCTAGAACATTTTTTAGAATATTCTATTATCTAACTTATATGTGAAAAAATTGTTATCTATTCTCAATTTAATTCTCTTATTGTATTTGGATCATAAATTTCTTTTATTGGCTCGCTACACAATATGCATCATTTTTTTATCCCACACGGATAGGTTTATATGATGGAAAAATTCTGACCGGTACTCTTCTTTAAAATCTCCTTCTATTTTTCTCTCGCTACTTAGGTGTTACTAGAAAAATATTGAAAAATTTAACGTTTTTTCGATGCAAAATATTGAAAAATCGAAGAAACAGAAGAAACAAATTAAAGTAAAAGTTTCGTGCTTTTTGTTTGGTATTGCAAACAAGAAAAATACAAAAACCCAAAGAAAACAAAAAATTATGATATTTTTAAAAAGCTTGTTATTTTCAAGTGCTATAACATATAAAGTATTGGAGTTTTGAAGAAAATGGGAAATTTGAGAATTTTGAACATTTTGCAATTTTCATGTGTTATATATACCATGCATAATATTTTTAGAAACGAAAGATAACATAAAATTTTATGATTTTCTTATACTATATAGCATATAAAAAATCAAAAAAGTAAGAAAACGGAAAATATTTTGAAAATTTCACAATTTTCTTGTGTTATATAGCCAGAAATTTTTTCGAAAACCAATGAAAACAGAAGATTCTTGATATTTTTTAAGATTGCTATCTTCGTAGCAAAATATTGAAAAACCAAGAAAAAACAAAATATTTGGATTTTTTTGAAAATTTCACAATTTTCGTTATTACAAGATGCAAAATATCGAAATATAAAGAAAACAAAAAAATTTGTGATTTTTAAATTTCATGATTTTGGTGTGTTGCCGGTCACCCTGAGTCCTAATCATTCACCCGTGCTGAATTTTCTTCTTTTGTTGAATTCTTAGTAACAATCGGCTATCTTTTCTTCTTTTACTTCACGTACATATTTGTCTCCTTGATATTTGAAAGTTTTCCAAAATTATGAGCAAATAAAATATTAAAAGAGTGAAGAAAACATAAAATTCTATATTTAAATTTCATGATTTTTTCTTGTGCTTATGGAAAATAATGAGAAAAACAAAGTAATCATCTTTTTTGAGATTTTTTAAAATTTAGCGATATTCATATTCTATATCATGCAAAAATATTGAAAAAAAGAATAAAGTAAAAAACTTTTGAGATTTCTGAAACATTTACGATTTTCATTTGTTATAACAAATAAAACTAAAAATCTAAAGAAACCAAAAAATCGGGATTTTCAAAATTATTACAATTATTGTGCTATATATAACAAGCAAAATAATAACAAATAGAAGAAAATAGAAAATTTTAAGATTTTTGAATATTTCACGATTCCTGTGTCTCTATATAGCATACAAAAAATTATAAAACCGAAAAACAAAAAAAAATACTTTTGAGATTTTTTAAAATTTAAGGATTTGATATGGTGTCTTTATAACAAATAGAAGTAAAATATTGAAAACGGAAAGAAAAACAAAAAGAAAATTAATATTTTTGAAAAGCTCGACCATCTATGTGTTATAACAGCAAAATATTAAAAAACAAAATAAAAAAGAAAATATTTAGATTTTTGAAAAATTCTTGATTTTCGTGTGCATGCAGAATATTGAAAATTTGAAGAAAACTGAAAATATTTGAACTTTTTTAAAAAGTCATAATTTTTGTGTAGTATGCAAAATATTGAAAATTCGAAGGAAACAGAAATGTTTGGGATTTTTGAAAATATCGCGATTTTCATATGCTATATCAAGCAAGCAAGGTATTAAAAAAACTGAATAACACGGAAAATTTTGAGATTTTTTGCGATTTTCATCTGCAATAGCATGCCAAAAATTGATAAAATCGAAGAAAACTGGAAATTTTTTAAAATTCCGTAATTTTCGTATGCTTCTTGAAATAATGAAATTTTAATATGCTAACATGCAAAATATTGTAAATTTGAAGTAAACAGATAATTTTGAGGTTTTGGTAAATTTCTCGTTTGCCATTTGCTATATAAGCATACAAAATATTTTAAAACCGTAGAAAATAGAAAAAATTGATAATTTTGAAAATTTCATGATTTTCATGGGCATTGTATAATACTGAAAATTCGGAAGAAAACATAAATTATTGAAACTTCTTAAAATTTCACAATTTTCATATGCTGTATAATAAAGAAAAAATACCGAAAAATTGAAAAAACAAAAAATATTTATTTTTGAAAATTTCATGATTTTCTTGTGTATAGCAAGCAAAATATTAGTAAACCAAAGAAAACATATATTTGGAGATTTTTAAAATTTTACCATAATCAAATGTTGAAAAATTAAAGAATAAACCGGTACATTTCATGATTCACGAGTGTTGAGCAAATATTGAAAAACTGAAGAAAAAAGAAAATTTTGACCTTCAAAATTTTCACAATCTTTATATGCTATAAAAGAAAATTATTAAAAAGCTAAAAACAAATGCCGAAATATTTGCAAGTTAATCATTAAGGTATTTACATACGAGGTTCATAAATATAAAATATTAGAGGTTCATAAATATAAAATATTACGACTTACAAATTATATAGCAATAGACTTTTCAATTAATATGATTTTTCTTGGCTGTCGACTTTGTGAGCCATGGCTATAACTATATAATTCAATCACAATGAGAGCACTCGAGACAGACTCATTTCTTCTTAACTATTTCACACGAATCATCAAGTCACCAAAAAAAAATATGCACATTAATTCACAGAATTTACAATAACCCTCCCACGTCATCTTCGGAAAAACTTGCTTAGAGCAGCCATTTTAGGTTTAGCTTCAATACTTTTATTTTTCGAAGGTTTAACGATTGTTTTCAGAGCACAATGAAGAATAGAATTGATCTGCTTCCTCAAAACGGCACTGTCAATTATAGAACCTGAAAGCAATTTTCTCATCTCTTCTGACACCATGCCATCATCTGAATCATCAGTTAAATCAAACTCAGACTCTCTGCTTTCAATTCCATCCATGTTATTAATCTCGTTTCCATCGTTTTGACCTAGGAGTTGTGCCTGCAGAGATATTGAACTTCATCAGTTTGAAGTAGAGTAAAGCATCCAAAATGCAAAATACAAAATACAAAACACAAAGCAAATATAAGATCTCGAAGGTGAAAATGGTAAATATACTTTATTGGAAAATGGTTAAATGATAGATGAGAGAGGATTGGTTTAATTGAAAATTCTCCCAGTATCCAAATAACTGTAAGGCTTGCACTGACCTTAAACATTGATATCATTTTATTGAGCGAAATTCATCATTCTAACAAACCAAATTCTCATCAATATAATTCCAACACACCGTAACATTTCATCTAGTTAAATACAAAATATCAGCACCAAAAATATATAGTTTTTCAATCTCTTAATTATCAAACATATTAAAGTGCACTATTCAACCTCCAAGTTGGTAATTTTCAACGAATTTATCTCAGAAACAAGGATTAATTTCTTTAAGAAGATGGAAATTTGAAACCATAAGTCCAGTTCATATGAGGATTTTTTTCTTTTTCTTTTCTTTTTATTCCTTTGGTGAAATAAGGGTCAAAATCATGTTTGTACAACCAAACCAGCGATGTAAGAGAACTACCTTTGCAAGCAGGAGGCCAATCCTATTGTCTGAGGTTGCCAGGAGACCCAAAGCATCCAACAACGATGAAGAAGTGACGGTGAACTTGTCTTCTTCTTCTGCAAGAAAATTAACACTGGATTCTTGAAGCCGGTGGCGAAGATCCTCACATGCAGAAATAAGCTTCTTCCTTGCCAGATTCATTTGTCTTCTTCTTTGTTTCTCTTTCTGAAGAATTCTCTGAAAACAACATATAAATCAATTGGGAGTTTAGTATAAAGTTATACCCCAAAAGATGACATGGAATATTCATAAAAAAATAGGAAGCAAAGTTGTCATTATTATTATTATTATTTTTTGAAAATTCCACTGACATTTTCTGCCCAATCATGCTGGTTTGAGTACTACAAAAGCCCAGGGGGAAAAATTCCAAAGGAATGACCCAAAAAGCAACTAAAGAACTCAACAAAATACAGGCACAACCATACAACATAAAATCCTGCATAAAATAGAGCTGGATAAAATAAAACCTCACAATAAGAAGAAAGAAAATTGTTAGAAAATAAAAAGTAATTCCCACAACCATCATTATAACTTCGGAGTTTTCGTGCAAGTATCAAGAACATTTATGAGAAATTTCCATAATCCGAAATATGTAGGCATGCAATGCAAGCACATAACTCTATAGTTTATTGTGAAACCGGGAACAGAATATTCAGGCATAAATACATTATATAATGACAATCCTAATATGATGCAACTTCTCAATAGGTATCTTGCTTATATCAAGCATGGCTTTAAATATGCACGAGATTTATGATCTGCCAGATTAATATTAATAGATTGATAGATCCATTCTTACCGTTACGTGATGACTCTTCAAAAAAAGAACATTATAAAAGTTCAAGTTATAGATTAGACATTTTAATGCATGTTAAATGTATACCATTAAAATAATAAAATCTACAGATTCAGCAGCTGATTTAGCAGTGTACCTCTAACTCAGTCTTCTCCTTCAGAGATTGATTTAGCGCTCCGGTTAGCTCTGCTTGAGAGCTCCTGAGAAATTTAACCTCTTTGACAAGAAGTCTAATATCTGATTTTGATTTTATCTCCAATTCCTCTTGATGCTTATGCAAATCATTAACGTGTTCTGTTTTGCTATCTAACTCCTGCTGCAACAATTCTTTTTCACAACGAAATCTAGCGTTTTCCAAATCTAAACGAGTATTCTCTTCCTGCCATAAATTAAAAACCAGATGCAATTATTACAGTGCAACAGATGATTTATTGAATACTAATGCATATGGGGAAAATTATAACAGTAACAAAATGTACCTGTTCAAACTTGAGCTTTGACTCCAAAAGCATGTACTTTCTGTCAAGCTCATCTGCATCCCATTGCATCTGTCGGACTCTTTCTCTCTCCAGCAAAATTGCTTGTTGGAGATCTTCTGTACACTTTCGCTTGGTCGATTCTAATTCCATCTCTAAATCCTTCACCTGGATAAGATGATGCTCTAGTAAGCAACAGGAGTGGATTTCTACATCCAAAAGTCAATTTTAAATAATAATCATTTCTCCATTATATTAACAACCTAAATCATGCTCTCACGAGCTTGATTATGACAAAATGAGAAGGGTGTATTTGTACAACGGATATGATCCTCCGGGAACAAAACCTAAAAGAGATTAGATTGCAAGTGGCCTAAACCTAAAGGAGACATAAATTATCAATTTTTTTTGTCAAAAATAATATTTCAGCTATCAGGAAAAGGTCTACTAGAGATAGGTTGAGTGCAGCACAAAAGAAAATTTGTATGAAAAAACACCAAAGACTATGAAATAATAAAATCTTGAACAAAAGAACATGAATGCATGTCATATATATTTATATATAATGTTGGAATAAAAGATATTACGCAGCTAAAGTAGAATTCAGATGCACCTTTGCTGTGAGGTATTCTTTGACAGCAATTTCTTGGTTCAATCGTGCTATAAGATCCTCCATATCTGTCTTTGCTGTTACCAGCCTTTGGTGAATGTTACTAAGAAACTTATTTAGCTTATGCCGTTGGTCAACTGGATGAATAACAAGCACATCATTTAGAAACTGTGTCTCCATGATACCAAAAGCTTCTGCACGAGCTTCAGCGCTATATATAATATTGACATATCCATCTCTAGGCAAATCACTCGTACTGGGCTCTGATAGCTCATTACCGCTAGTAGAGCTCATGTCACTTCTAATGCTTTCATTCGATAGATCTCGGGTATGATGAATAGACTTTCTTCTAGCATGTATGTCATAAGCTGATACTAAATTTTCAGTGCTAGAATCAGAAGCATAAGCATTTCCTTGCATTATACTTTCATTTACACTACCAAACTCTGATGGTGTACACAGCAACATGGATGAACCAGTTGAATCTGAAGCACCTGAAATACATCCATTCAAGAGCAAAGTGGATTTTGCAACTTCACCATTCGAAATGCTTGTTTCCAATTCATGCTGACTTATGTTCTGAACTGAAAAAGAAAAATATTTAGTAAAATGATTGCGGGAGCATGACCGCTGCATATTTGCATTTATTTGTGCATGCGTGGTTCGTATACTTGAGTTGTGTGTGTGTGTGTGAGAGAGAGAGAGAGAGAGAGATTGTGTGCATGCATGGGAGAGTGGGAGGGCACTGTAGAGTGTTTTTCGTCACCTCATTGAGATGGGAATACGCACGCGCTTGTCAGGCGCATTACAGATTTTCCTGCCTAGAGTAGGCTGAGATTTATTGATTGTGAGGATCCGAATCTCCGGCAACCGCGGACTAAGCTGCCGTTAATTACCTCTCGCATTTGGAGCGAGAGAACCTCCGATTGACGGGTTAAACTGGTCATGCGAACTCAATGTGCAGTGTTGAGTTTTGAAGAGATTTTGGATGTATCGGGAGGCCCGCAGAGTTTTTGCGGGGGTCCCGCTACCCGGATAGCAGGCTGGGGGTCAAGGGGGGCTAGTAGCCCCCTTACGAGATGCGGGGCAGCGCCCCGTTAGAAATTTTTTCTAACGGGGGAGGTGTTTTTAGTGTGGAGTACATGTAAAATGAAGGGAAAGGACGTCCAAAGAACGCGTGAGCGCTTGGGTTAGCGCTAGGCGCTTGGGGCGCTGGCGCTAGGCGCGCTGGCGCCTCACGTGTCCGGCACGTGGGCACTAGCGCTTTAGGCGCTGGCGCCTCACGTGCCCGACACGTGGGCGCTCGGACGCTAGCGCTTTGGACGCTAGCGCCTCACGTGCCCGGCACATGGATGCTTTGGGCGCTAGCGCCTCACCTGCCCGACACATGGGCGCTCGGGCGCTAGCGCTTTGGATGGTCGCGCCTCACGTGCCCGGCACATGGACGCTCGGGTGCCAGCGCCAGCGCTTTGTGCGCTAGCGCCTCACGTGCCCGGCACGTAGGCGCTTGGGCGCTAGCGCCTCACGTGCCCGGCACGTGGACGCTAGCGAAAGGAAGGGGGTTCTACCCCCAAAAATGGGAGTTAAACTCCAAAAGAGGGTTTTGAGGGGAGTTGAACTCCAAAAGATCTGAATTAGGAGTTAAACTTTTTTGAGGATTTGGGTCTTGGAGTTGAACTCCCTAAAATCTTCAGAGGTTCTTCTCTCTTGAGCCTTGGATCTTCTCTTGAGCCTTGGATCTTTTCCAAAGTGGGATTTTCGGAGATGGGTCTCCTTCCTCCTCTTTGTTGGCCGGTTCTTGAAGAACAAGAGGGGTGAGATTTTAAAAATCTCACCATTTTGAGATCTAATAGAAGATCTAAGCTCCCCTTTGTGGATTTTGTGGTGAAAAACTATTTAGTTTTGGAAAAGGAAGAATAAAACTCTTGATTTAATTCAAAAGAAAGAAGAACGTTTAGAACCTTGAAGAAGGAGAAGGAGGCACAAACCTTGATTTTTTTTAGAGAGAAAAATCTTGAGATATTTTCATTATCTTTGTCTTTATAGGCTACAAACTTTACATATAGCCCCTTGGGCTTTACAAAATGGTATTTTGCCTATCACATACCTCATGTGCTATTTCTTTTTGCATATAGGCCATGGGCTTTTACAAAAATTTGGATTTATTCCCATTTTGCTTACATTCATGCACAAAAAATTACATCAAAATTATTTGTTACATGATTTTTATGTTGGTTTGGGGAGGCTGGCCGCGGGCTCGACTTTGGCATAGTCCCGCTTGACCTGGGCTTGGGCCCACCTGGCTCGGGGTTGACCTTGACTTTGACTTGATCAACCGGGATGCAAATTTTGACCCCAACAAAGTGCCCCCCATCAATAAATGCACACCGCGCATATGAGTTGTGTGCATGAAATTGATGGATCTTGAAGCTAGACTTCGAGGGGGGACATCATTCCGGGGGCGGAGCATCGCTCGGGGAGCATGATTCCCAGGGATCGGAGCATCATTCCGATTTGCGGAGCATAATTCCAAGGTCGGAGTATCATTCCGAAGTGTCGGAGCATAATTCCGAGGATCGGAGCGTAATTCCGGAGGGTCGGAGCATAATTCTGAGGATCCGAGCATAATTCCGAAGAGTAGAGGCATGATTCCAGGGATCGGAGCATGATCCCGATGAGCGGAGTATGGTTCCAAAGGGGTCAGAGTATAATTCCAACGAGCGGCAGGCATTCTGACCGAAGCATAATTTTGATGCAGAGGTTGATTCCCAGACGAAGCATAACTCTGATAGGGAAAGCAGATACTCCGAGGCGAACCTTGATTTCGACACAGGGTACATTCTGATACGAAGCATGATTTCGACGCACAGCTTGCTGGTGCGGGGTGCACTATGAGACGAAGCATGATTTCGGCGCAGAGCTTGTTGGTCGATTTGATTCCGAGGCGGAGCTTAATTCCGACGAGAAGGTCGCTGGTTGATTCCGAACCAAAGCATAATTCCGACAGGGAAGACAGATACACCAAAGCGAAGCTTGATTTCGACGCCGGGTACACTCTGAGACGAAGCATGATTCCGGCGCAGAGCTTGTTGGAATTGGTTGGTTTGATTTGTTTGATTTTTGCCTTGTTCGGCGGGACTTTTGAATTTGAGAGGAATTTGGAATTTGTTTAGCATCGGTATTGCTGCACTGGAATAATGCCAGGAGCAACTCATCATTTGCCCTGGGAGGACTTGGGATTTTGGTTTTGGTTTGATTTGTGTTGACATCAGCATCGCCAAACTGGAATATGGTACCAGGAGCGAATCATCATCTGTCATGAGAGGATTCGGGGATTTCGGTTTTTGTTTGGCATGGGCATCGCCACACTGGAATATGGTACCAGGAGCGAATCATCATTTGCGTTTGCTTATTAGGAAGCGATGGCTTAGAAAACAGGTTTTAGGTCACTATCATCTAAGGCTTTTCAATTTTATGAGCCGTAAGGATCCTATAAAAGCATTCTCTCCCTACGAGTCGTAAAGATCCCGTAGGTGTATTCTCCTTAGGAGTCGTGGGGACTCCTAAGCGTGTTGCTCCTTTGTGAGTCGTAAGGATCTCACGCGGGAATTTTCTCCTCACAAAGTCGAGAGGACTTTGCGAGTGCATTTCATCTCTTTTTCACGAGTTTGCGCCCTTTCGGGTTTTCACAAACTCGCCGGCGGTCCTGCTGTTTTTACTCACGGAGCCCTTTCGGGTTTTCATCCGTGCCCATTTTTCTTATGGACATACCTTTTTCTCATCGCCAGTGGGACTTTGAATGTGGTCTCGCCGGTAGGACTTAGGAGAGATTAGGATCATTTTACGCCCGTGAATTATATACGGTTTTGCATGATGTATGATCCAGACCGTAGGGCCGGAAAAATTTCGGGACTTTGTTGGCGTCTGCATCGTCGCACTGGAAAATGGTACCAGGAGTGACTCATCATTCGTCGTTAGGGTATGGGATTTGAAATTTGGTTGGCGTCTGCATCGCTGCACTGGAATATGGTACCAGGAGCAACTCATCATTCGCCACTTGAAGATTTGGATTTTGACCAGCGTCTGCATCGCTGCACTGGAATATGGTACCAGGAGCGACTCATCATTCGCCGTTGGGGTATGGAATTTGAAATTTGGTTGGCGTTTGCATCGCTGCACTGAAATATGGTACCAGGAGCAACTCATCATTCGCCAATGCCTATTGCGAAGCGATGGCTTAAGAGACGGGTTTAGATCCCTATCACCTAAGGCTTTTCAATTTTATGGGCCGTAAAGGTCCCATAAAAACATTTTCTCCTTACAAGTCGTAAGGATCTCGTAGGTGTACTTTCTCCTTAGAAGTCGTGGGGACTCTCAAGTGTGTTTTTCCTTTGTGAGTCGTAAGGATCCCACGAAGGTGTTTTCTTACGAGTCGTGAGAATCTCGTAAGTTTTGTTCACCTCGTGCATCGTGAGGACACATGAGTGGGTCTTCCCAAATGAAGCATAATTCCAAGGACGAAGACCGGCCGCTGGACTGGTGATTGCAGTGGGATATGGGTATAATGAGAATTATTTGAGCTCGTGGATTGTATACCGTAGTCAACTTGGGGACCAACCGTAGGGCCTAGAGAATTTTGGGAAATTGGATTTTGGTTGGCGTCTGCATCGCTGCACTAGAATATGGTACCAGGAGCGACTCATCATTCGCCGTTGTTTTTTATTTTACTGCGATTGCTCTATCATTTCAGCTTTTCTTAACGCGAAGGTCGCGATTGCCCTATCATTTCGGCTTTTTATTCGCGGTTGCCCTATCATTTCGGATTTATTTTTCATCTTTATTTTACTCGCTGATTTTTATTGCGAGTTGCCCAATCATTTCGGTTTTTCTTTTTTTTCCCTTTTATTTACACATTTTTTTATTTACATATTCTTACATTCCCAGTTTAACGACTTAGAGGTCGACTGTTCCCAATTTAATGACGTGGTGGTCGACTTTTTCAGAGAAATGCAGATGGCTGAGAGAATCGGTTTCACAAAAGACTTCAGTCTCCGTTTGTATGAAATTGGCGGTCGCGGCTTGACTGTTTACTAACACGCCTTTAGACAGTTCTATCTCTCCTACCTTGTATTGTTTTTCGACCCAATTTTTTTAAGACGAAGCAGTTTCTCAATAACATGACTTATCACTCTGTGATAGGGGCAGTATTTGAGGTCGTCGATCATATTCGCTTCTTGCAGTCTTTTTTATTCCGGCAATTGGAGACCGTTTCTTAGTGCATCCTTGAATATTTTACGGACTTTGTCCCTTCTGAAGGAATAGACCTTATCCAGCTTATCTTTCAGTGGAGCTTCTCCTCCCTCTCCGAACACTGGCTTCCGAGGCCGGTTGGCATTAGGCCCGCTCATCCCTTGCTTATTTCGATCAGCCGAGGTGTTGAAAGATTCAGAATCATCGGAATTTCCGCCTTTGCGATTATCGTCCTTTCGGTTTCTCCAGGACCTATTGTTATTTTGGGAATCCGATGAGGACTCCTACTTTGAACGCTCCAGCATCTGAACTTTTCTGGTCAGCTCTTGGAATGTTTTGAGACCCACGGTGCATAGAAACGGGACCATCCAATTGTTGAGATTTCCGACAAGAAGACTGACAGATTGGTCCTGCTCTATCGGCAGTTCATATTTGACGGAGAGATTGCGCCATCGGGTTATAAAATCCGTGCTGCTTTCGTTGTTCTTTGGCTTGGTCCTTACGAGATCGGCAATGGTGATCTTATCGCTAACGCTCATGAACCTCTACCGAAACAAAGACTCCATTTGGACGAAAGTTGTGACAGAGCCATCCGATATGCTCGCGTACCAGTCAAAAGCAACATCGGCCAGGCTATTAACGAACTGGCGGAGAAGCGCACCATTGCCCCCAGTATTCCTGTATGAGGCTTTAAAGTGGGCGATGTACTGATTCGCATTTCCCATCGAATCTTCCGAATTTATGGATGACATAGCCGCTAGGAAATTCTACCAGATCATACTGAGCAAGATATGGTCTCCCGCTACTGCTAACATCTTTTTGCGTTTCAGCTTCGGCTACCAATGTTTTGATTTTGTTGGCAACCAAATCCATGATTTGATCTTGAGTTAGCGGGCCACTGTCATCGGTAGCCAAGATATTTCCCGAGATAGGATGCGACTGATTTTCATGCGGTCCGCCCACCTTTGGATTTGAGGGAATAGGCGTCGGCTGCCTTGGGACACCGTTTCCCGGTTCATGAGCAGAGCCCTGCGCTTGATTGGCCGGCTGAAAGGCAAGTCGGGTCGTGAGCTGCAAGACGACATTCAAGTCGTCAATTTTGGAGTAAAGTTTGGCCATCTCCTTGTCTTTGTTTCTGAGCTGCTTTCGGAGCTCTTGAAGCAGCTCTTGCTCCGCGGTCCTGGGACGGAAAGTCGGCTCTTCCTCGCTGTTCGAACTTGACTCTACATTGACTGAGGGGTCTTTCTGCCTATCATCCTCATCGAGAGGGTTTTCATCATCCAACGGAGGCGGCTGTTCTTGGGAAGCGGCAACCACATTCAAGCCAAATTGGATTTGAGATGTGGTGGTCACGTCCTTGCTCTTGCTCGTGTGCCCACCATGTAGACAGTGTGGACCACATATCCAGCCATTTTCTCATCTTTGGCGGGGTAACCCTGTTCTTTGAACCTCATGAAGTTCAGCCTAGAGGGAGCCCTAGCCCTTTTGTTGGCTCGATATCTGAGCCTTTTCTGTCTTAACTTCTCGATTTTGAGGGCTTGGCGGACATCCGTCATCCAGGAAGCCATCGTAAGTCGATTATAGGGAGCTTAGAGAAGATGCCCAATTGAGCAGTTGTCAGGGACGCCGCTGGAGCTTGCCCGAGATGCCTTGTTGCTTTGTTGTTATTGATGGCCTTGCCTACAGCTGGGGCCAAAGAAAGTCGTTCAAACACCGACTTGCGTTTGGGTAGTGGTGCCCTCGAGATCACACATTTGGCCTATTGCCTTTCGAGGCCGGTTTGTCTGTTACCGGAGCTTGAGGAGCCGGGATGACATTAGCTGACATGAACAGAATAGAGCCAAATGGTAGCGGCGGCTCCTCCTATTGTCGCCCGAGACTGGCCGGGAGGACCGTCCTAATGTCCATCTTCATCGTGTAAGAGATGGGAGCTGTGTCGAGAGCTGATCCTTGGAGACGTGGTTGAGGCTTGATCGCTTGAAGTCCTGCATGAAAGCGCATTATTTTAGTATAAATATCGATATGTATATTGATTGAGTTTGCATGACCGTTTAACCCGAAATATGGGAGATTGGTCCCACCGGGCGTGCCAGAAGCTGTAGGGTGATTTCGTTACCTATTGAGATGGGAATACGCGCGCGCTTGTCAGGCGCATTACAGATCCACTGCCTATCTCCTAGGCAGGGGTTTATTGATTGTGGGGATCCGAATCTCCGGCAGCCGCGGACTAAGCTGCCGTTAATTACCCATCGCATTTGGAGCGAGAGAACCTCTGATTGACGGGTTAAACTGGTCATGCGAACTCAATATACAGTGTTGTGTTTTGAAGGGGTTTTGGATGTATCGGGGGCCCGCAGAGTTTTTACGGGGGTCCCGGTACCCGGATAGCAGGCTGGGGGTCAAGGGGGCTAGCAGCCCCTTTGCGGGGCAGTGCCCCGTTAGAAATTTTTTCTAACGGGGAAAGGTGTTTTTAGTGTGGAGTACATGTAAAATGAGGGAAGGCGTCCAAAGGACGCGTAAGCGCCAGCGCCCATGGCTTGGGCGCTGGCGCTAACGCTTTGGGCGCTAGTGCCTCACATGCCTGGCACGTGGGCGCTAGCGCTTTGGGCGCTTTGGCACTCGTGCCCGGTATATAGGCGCTATGGCGCTAGCGTTTTAGGCGCTAGCACCTCACGTGCCCGGCACATGAGCATGCTCGGGCGCCGGCGCCAGCGCCAGCGCATCACGTGCCCGGCACGTGGGCGCTCGAGAGCCAGCGCTTTGTGCGCTAACACCTCACGTGCCCGGCACGTGGGCGCTCGGGCGCCAGCGCTTTGTGCGCTGCGCCTCACGTGCCTGGCACACGGGCGCTTGAGCGCTAGCGAAAGGAAGGGGGTTTTAACCCTCCCCCCCGAAGTGGGAGTTAAACTCCAAAAATGGGTTTTGAGGGGAGTTGAACTCCAAAAGATCTGGATTATGAGTTGAACTCTTTTGAGGATTTGGGTCTTGGAGTTGAACTCCCTAAAATCTTCAGAGGTTCTT
The DNA here is from genome assembly GCA_030015575.1 of Agapanthus africanus. NCBI lineage: Eukaryota > Viridiplantae > Streptophyta > Magnoliopsida > Asparagales > Amaryllidaceae > Agapanthus > Agapanthus africanus. Next base: position 232,636 of record JASDDO010000290.1, read on the forward strand.
CTCTCTTAAGCCTGGGATCTTCTCTTGAGCCTTGGATCTTTTTTAAAGTAGGATTTTCGGAGATGGGTCTCCTTCTTTCTCCACTTTGTTGGCCGGTTCTTGAAGAACAAGAGGGGTGAGATTTTAAAAATCTCCCTTTTTTGAGATCTAATGAAAGATCTGAGCTCCACTTTATGGGTTTTGTGGTGAAAAACTATTTAGTTTTGGAAAAGAAAGAGTAAAACTCTTGATTTAATTAAAAAGAAAGAAGGTGCACGAACCTTGATTTTTTTTAGAGAAAGAATCTTTGCCTTTATAGGGCTACAAACTTTACATATAGCCCCTTGAGCTTTACAAAATGACATTTTGCCCATCTCATGCCTCATGTGCTATTTCTTTTTGCACAGAAGCCATGAGCTTTTACAAAAATTTGGCTTTATGCCCATTTTGCTTACATTCATGCACAAAAAATTACATCAAAATTATTTGTTGCATGACTTTTATGTTGGCATGAGGAGGCTGGCCGCAGGCTCGACTTGGACATGGGCCCGCTTGACCTGGGCTTGGGCCTACCTGGCTCGGGGTTGACCCTGAATTTGACTTGGTCAGCCGGGGTGCAAATTTTGACCCCAACAGGCACGAGGCTTGATGCGCATGTATGTGCGTGTGGTGCGTGATTATGCCTGTGCATGAGAATGGAGAAGGCCTTCATATATACTGACCAGATTATTCTTTATATTCTGGGGCAACAACATCAACAACAAACTTTATTCAAAACTTTGGGGTTGAATACATGAAACCTTTTCTTCCATTCAATTCTCTTCAGGGTCATCTTATTTATTGCATTAACTATAACCGCGTCCTTTCTCCATTAACAGTTATTTCATGACCCTGACTCAAACTCTAATGGACTCACACTTAATTTTGGGGAAAAAAAAGAAAGAGCAATGCATGTGCATGATCATCCATAATCCTACATTCATCTAGGCCTCTACCATCAATAACAACGAAAAGATATCTACATGATCATCCATAATCCTACATTCATCTAGGCCTCTACCATCAATATGGGGTCAACAACGAAAAGATATGTGCATGCTATAATTTTTTTAGTAACTTATTAGTGAAATGCAATTGCAAACTAAAATATCACATCATTTGCACTCCAAAAGAAGACGTGAATACAATAATATAAGAGAAGACTTACAAGACCTTACAGCAGCTTCTAGTTCAAAGAAAGTTGTTATAGGAGCACTGCGAGATACGTCAATATCAGAAAGCAGCTTCCCTATCCACTCCTCCAAGGCACACCTTCTCTGCAATATGACTATCCAGTTTAAGATTCATTAATTCGCATAGCTCAAAAATAACCGATAGTCTATAGAAGACAGAAGAAATAGAAAGTTGGGGAATACAGGACTAAGTTTTTTTGAATAAGTTCCTTCTTCTTGGTGAACAATTGAACTTATCCATGTGTGAGCACATTTCATACATTCATGCATGCAGACAGCCTTAAGTTTTGTTCACAGGACCAAGCCATATATATGCATTAATACACAAATGTAGCTATGTGGTCTTGTGCATATGTAGCTATGTAGTCTCTCTTTGTATGAAAGAATGAACTTGTGCTCTCTTGCGAAAGTCTAAAGAATAAAAAGAGATTGATCATCTTTCAGATAGTTGGCGTTTTAACTTTTAATCATGTTCAAAATAACAAGGCAAGGTCACAAAATGCTTGCCAAACGAACAGCCGTCTTAATTATCCATTTATCCAATGCAATTTGTTAATGTTCTGAAGACTATTTGGCCATGCGGGTACCTAGAATAACTATGGTTTGCTAGCAACAATTAAAATGGAAAATATAGCAGAAAATAGCATATAATCGCTCTGCCACACATTTCCAAAGAGTTCATAAGCAAATAAAAATTATGAATAAAGTTAACATTAAATAATATAAAAATAAGTCTTAGAATTCTTAAACCTAAGTTGTTATTAATTATACAACAACAAGCCTCTATCCCAAACTTTTGAATCCAGATATTCCATTAAGCTCTCTCTCAAGAGTCATCTTCTCAAGGAAATTTCCAATTTATTAACTTTGCAATTAATATTAAAAAAACATGAAATATGGTCACCTACAAGCTGACTTTTAAACCAAGCCAAATTTGCATGTAAGAAACTAATGCGATTCATTATCATACCAACCTCTTCCAAAAGATGCCGACTGGAATTTACTTTGGAGAAAGACTTCTTCAGTGGGGCTGGGGGGATTCTTTTTCTATGAAATGCTCTTTTAACCTACAAAATACAAAATATATCAGGCATTGTAAGAAATTCCTTAAATGCAATTATAGATTCAAAGAGAAGTACATGATATCTTATTCCAAGAAATTTGCAGCAGAACCAGTATAATACCTTACACCTATCACCTTACTGCAACAACTAATAGTTCTATTATGAGGTAGTTCATAAAAAATGAACACCACAAAAAACAGAAAGGAAGGAAAGAAGATAAAGGATGAGAATAAGAAAGAAATCACAAGTTATACAAATTTTAGATACAAGTACAACTGATGCTAATTCTATGAGTTATGGATTTAAACCTCGACTCAAGAATGCATCAAAGGTCATACATAAACATGATTGCATATATGGCAGTCAAAGAAGAAATAGAACATAATACCTATGTTGTGCATATAGTAATGGTTGAAAGTTTGATAATTATATTTGTGATGAAATAGTAACAACTTCTCGATAGTCATTGATTATAGAACAAGTAGTAACCAAAGAACTTGAAGTGAAGGTCTTAGAAGTATACGGAAAATGATATCAAACACATGTATTGATCTAAAGCTTAACAAAATCAGGAATTAAAAGTTCACAGCATACCAATATCTAATTTTTTTTTACTATTTCGTGGATACACCTATAAGGAGATTTCTTCGGATGTAGGCTTTCAAGTATCCAACACTTTGGAAGATGCTTTAGTTCATTAGAGATGATATCCTTGGTTAATTAATCAAAGAACTCCTTTCTGAGTCGAAGAGCTTATTAAATGAACACGATTTATTGTTGCAATTTCTTCTGTATGTCCTCAGTGGTTGCATGGACACTTCCAACGGATTACCGTATCCATATTTGACACGTATCGGACACCAATCGGACACCGACGCTTGCAAGACACTTACATGACGCTTATCGGACGCGTTGTATATATGTCATATACGTGTAGTATGTTTTCTATGTGTGTCATGTGCGCATAAACATATTTTTAGTATGTTGTTAGCATATAGCATATTAGACTTGTTAATTTTTCCATGTTTGATGCGTCATAATAGTTTGATATCTTATTTATGCTTATAAGATTATATATATATATATAGCCGTATCCCCGTATCCTATATTTTGGGATTTTGCCATGTTCGCCATATCGCGTCATGTCTTATCCGTGTCCTCGTATCCGTGTCCATGCAGCCTCCTCACCCCTAACAACCTAGTTACAGGTTTTCTCTCATGATTGTATGCTTATTTCTCACAAGGCATAACAAGATCAAGAAAAGATATTGATGAACATAAAGGTTGTAAGAGATTATATACTTACAGCAGAAAATAACTTCAGGAAGTCACTGAACCTTCGAAGAAGTACATGATTAGTGCTAATTCCTTCAGGAGACTGTATGCCAACAAGCACCCTGAAAAACTGTCCTTTAAGGATGTTCAACAAGTAAATAAGGAATAAACAAAGTGCAAAATATTTTGCTTATAATTATCTATAAACTTTTATTAGAGTATGTTGTCAGTTACATATGCAATATTGCAACATCAAAGTTGATGTATATCCTATGATTCTAATGTATATACCCCAAAACATTTGCTACAATCATGCAAACTCCAGTGGAAAGTTATGATTCTATTACATATTCCAAAGTAACATGTCTTAACTCCATCCTCTTTTTCCAAAGACACAAGGGTTGGAGTAATTCTCCAAATCACAAATATAATGGATTAAAGCGTCATAAGACACCCATCATATCAATTATCACACAATACGTTATTTATTCATTTGAAGGTCAAAATCAACCACAGGTCTATAGTAGGGGGTCTCAGATAATAAATCCTCTGGTGCATATCGAGAGTCGTATTGTACTAAAATGAGAAGAAAATGAAGGCCCTTACAACAATAGTCTTCGAAGAGCCATCGCCAGTTGCCCTTGATTCAGGCTGGACAGTCCAAGAGGGAACCATAATGCAATAACTCCAGCCCATTCGAGGATCATGCGGCCATACAGTGTTTCTTCCATCCTGCATCTATGAGGTTATAGTTTTGGATGCAATAAACAATAATAAGAGGTCCGCTGAATGGCTATGAACTTCTAAGTGGAATTAAAAATGCAGTAGGTCCATGAACTTCAAAAAGATATTAAGCGTAATTTATACTAATATCAAATTCAAAATGTTTGTCACCGAAGCATGAGCTTGGTCAGTGCTAATGGAAACCTAGAAACTAGTAAAAGTTAGCTAGGTTTCTTTAAAGTTTCCAATATCAACAGATACATGGTCTCGCTGATTTCCAAATTATCGCCTCTCTGCATGCCAAATGACGCATAGAACAGTTTCTTCTTTTCTTTTCTTTTTTAAAGAAGTAACCTTTTTATCGCCGAATCATGACACCTACATCACATCAATCTATTTTTTGGTAATTACAGTTAAAAAAAACTCTGTTTGACATCTTAAAGTTGGAAAACCAAATGGAAAACGATGCAGAAAATCCTAATTACACTTTTGTTTCATGGTTTTCCACTAGTTTTTTCTAACCAAGTAAACATATGATCTCCAATAATTCCCATGTCATCAAATTTTACTCGATTGCCAATAGAAATTTAAGCCTTTGAAGATGATGTGAGATTTTAATCTGCATGAAATCACCTTTCAGTTGCATCGATATAAATTGATAAAAACAAAAAGCAAAAAAAAGTTAGGGTACCCAAAATTTGGGGGCAGGGCTCCAATCGATGCCTAGCGGCAGCGGCGAATTCCCATCATGGCGATGGTTTTGAGATCTGTTCTTATCATTTTCCATCTTCTCTTTCTTTGGATTTTGAGAGAGAGAGAGAGGAAATTAGGGGAAAGCTTCAAAAATATTGTGAGGGGAAAGAGACGGGTGGATGCGCGAATCGCCAAGCAAAGGAGCAGGATAAGCTCCTTGCGAGACCTGGGGGCTCATTGTATCATGGTGCTTCGTGGGTTTGGGTCTGTGCATCCCACCCGTTATTTATAGCGGATTCGGGTCGGAGCCTTTGCGGGTAGAGTTCGGGTTTGTAAGCTTCCAATATTGGTTGCCGAGGATTGGGAAATAACCTTTCGGGCCAATTGCTAATTAATATCTCAATGTTTCACCTGTTTTACACTTATATACATCATTGCTTTTTTCGCTACACTTAGGCACTCCAAAGTACAAACCGTATGGATTTTGTCTAAAATTGTGCTGGATTTGATGGTCAACTGAAGCAAGCAAAATATTAATGGTTTGTGTTTTAGGGTATAAAAGTGGAACGAAAAAATCAATAAGATATATATATATATGTAAAACAGGTGAAAATTAAGATATTATTTAGCAATTAACCCATAACCTTCTGAAGTGGATTTTATGAAAAAATAACCATATTCCGGTTTTCTTTTAAAAATGAAAAAACATAGGGTTGGGGTCCACTGCAACGAACTCGTTATGGTTGCGTGACCTAGCCTATCTGAACCTTAGGGCCTTCACCGTATCCATGCCGACCCCTTGACGTTTAATGATGTAACGACCGTGTACCCTAAATACGTAATAAAAACGTTTTATGATTTTTCTTGAGATCAAAACAATTATTTTACTGCTTTTATTGGTAGAAAAAACTTTTAAAATAGTTTTCCATAATTAAAATGAATTAATATGATTTTTAAGAATTTAAATGGATTTTTTTATCGAAAGGAAAAGCTTTTAAGACCGACAAGGGGAGCTATTTTGTACCAAATTTTGTTACAAAGGATAGAAAATATCAAAATACATTTTCTATTATTTTCCCGGAATTTTATAATATTTTTAACTATTTTTGAATAATTTTTAGAACCCAAAAACAATTTTTAAAAACATTTTTAAATATTAAAAACAAATTTTATTATTTTTTAGAGCAGGAATGAATTTGGACCGTCGGATCTGAAAACCAACGGTCCAGATTCTGCCGACAGATTAATTAAAAGAAAAAAAAGAAAAATATATATAGGCGTTTTTTATCCGGACCGTTGGATCAACGATCCAACGATCAAGGATCGCTAGCGCCAACCCGAGCCGGGGCATGCATCAGCTCACGTATAATGGGATGTGGGTCGTTAGATCTGGTCGAGCGACGGTCCGGATCTTTTCGGCTCGTGGGGTCGGTTCCTGTAGCAGTTGGGGGGGAAAAATAAGGATATAAATAGCTCTGAGCTTCTAAAATCCCCCAAAAATATCTGTTAGACACAAAAATCTCAAAATATTTTCAGAGCTTTGTCTTTGAGTTTTCTACACTCTGGACCAATTCCCAAAGGCAAAAAAAATCTCGGCTTCAAGATATACCTTTTCTCGTACAACCTGACGCTCACCGACTTTTATTTTCTTGCCTCATTTCAGGTAGAATCTCTCAATACTTGACCCCCTGTTATCTTTATTATAAAAATATCTATTTGTGAAAAAAAAATTAGGACATGATTATGATGTTTTAACTATCTATTTTACGGGTTTTGATGATTAAAAACGATACTAAACCTTAATAATATAACGAACTTTTAGCAGTTATCCTTCACGATAAAATCACGGGGTAACGGACAAGCCCAGATTCATGCTTAGACATATGGAACTAAGTCGTAAAGCTGCTATCATGATGGGACAATTTTTGCAGAGATAAATGCGATTATTCTACGGTGTTAAATAAAGGTTATCGATAATTAGTTTCTTAATTATTAAAACATGGAAAAATTATAGTAAATTTTTATATGTTAGTTATTTTAAAAATAAAATTGATGGTAAACATGCGAAACCATATTTTCGCTCATTTAGATATTTCACAAAATTATCATCTACTCCTAAGAATTTATATTTTCATTAAAATACCATGAACTTTGGGAAAATAGTAGTTTCCTTAAAATACCGTAAATCTTTCCAAGTGATATTTTTATTAAAATACCACGAACTTTTCTGAATCATAATTTTTTTTACGAAAATGCCATGAACTTGGTAGAGTAATTAGTTTTATTAAAATATCTTGAACTTTTAAAAACTAGGGTTTTCTTGTAAAAATCAATAATAATCATAAAACTAGATTTTTACTAAATACCTTTAAGAAATGAAACCTTACCAAAAATACCCCTAATTTCGAAAGTTAAGTTTTTAGAATTTCACTAAAATATTCTTACCTTTTTATAAAGGAGATTTTTTTAATTAAAATACCACAACCTTTATAATAAAAGATAATTTACGTTAATATACCATTGTTTTTATATAAACAACAAGTACGATAAAATACCATAGTCCATTAAAAACTAAGATTTTTATAAAATATTGTGTTTACCTTACAATTATAATGGAACGAGATATAACCCACGGCTGTGAAAGTCCATATCGATTGACATGTTATCTACTTAAATCCGACTTTTGATACATTACATGACATGACCTACGATACGGTTGGGGTTAGATTGCGCGAGCCTAGGTATGAAATACTATTATAAATGAAAATCCATGCATGCAGGGTGAACATGTAACAACCCCAAATTTCCTATACACCTTTTGTACAAATTTTTTTCAAAATCCAGAAAGAGGTATTTATTACCTGAGCACAAGACTTAAGTAATTAATTAGCAATTTAATTACAAGAAAGAGCTTGTAGCTCATTGGTAATACCCTGCACTGCTGGACCAAGCCACCAGAGTTCAAATCTCATGCCCACATTACTTTTAATATTTATTTGTTTTAAATTTTTTAGAAGCCCAACAGTCGACACAAGATAATTCTAGATTTTCCCACTACACTTGAAAAACTGAAAGTACCGGTGGCTACCCCCGCGTGACCCCCCACCTCCCGAGACCCCGACTCGACCTGACTCGGGCCGGCGCCGCCGGCAGGACTTGGCCGGTCGGCCGAGTCATCAACAGAGCAAAGGTGTCTTTTGAGCTCCCCCGCTCCTCTGCATACTTCAATTTTTGAGATTAATTCCAGAGAGCCCATTAACTCTCATTTACTTCATTTTTAATACAATTTTCCTATATTTTTACATTTTTTTAAATTAAAACCCTATATCTACCCTAACCCTAGCCTAACCTTATAAATACACCCCTACCCTCTACCCTCTCACCCCCAAACTCTGAGCCAACTCTCAAAAAATCTCAAGAAATCTTGTGTACTTTGAAATCGAGCACGAAGCGAAGCTACGGCGAATTTTCCGGCGAACTTCCGATGATCATTCTAGGAGCTCCCGGCGATGAAGTGACGCACCGGCGACTCCTCCCGTTCTATCTCTTTCTTCTAGTTGTCCAAAAACTCATAAGTCATATTTTCTATCTCTCTTTTCTATTCTAAAAATACGGATTTACAAAACCCGACGGAATCGGAACAAATCTGATTTCCGATTCGGTTTTCTTATAAAACTTCACTTCTCGTTAATACAGTTATTCTTAAACTCCCTCATGTTGATTATTAAACACTAATCAACCAAATTGATCGAGTTTCATTTCATAAAATGATGGCTATTTCACTTTATCGTATTTTTCCATTTAAATACTACATTGTTTCAATTATACATTTAATTTCATTAAACTTACTATACCTTTAACTAGACCACGAGGTAATGACCTACCTCCTCAAACACTCATATGCAACATAACACGATACCCTCGAGAAGTTAGAATACGGGAAAACAAGCATTTTCATTTAAATACCTTTTACTTAATAAAATCATTACTAAAAGATTTAGTATTGATATATCTTTACAAATAAATAACTTTTGAGCTAATAATAAAAATATCTAGACTCGGCCAATTAAGGACTGTCGCACTCATTAGGACAGAGGAAGGTTGTGGGCATTCAGTTGTTTATCTAAACCTGAGTTTGTGGTGCCTAGGTTAGACAGGTGAGAAAGGTAACTTTAAAAGGCCCGTCTCACGGTGATTCGTTAACGGATCCCTCCTTTATTCGCTTGTACTTACCTGGCCACAATTGGCGGTGAAGAGGCGATTTGAGAGATATCTCACAACTTGTCGCTTTGGACCAGTTAGGAGCAGTCTAGTTGATTTAGGAGACCCTAGAACATAGAATACGGGAAATTGACATTTTTGCAAATAAATACCATTTACTTAATAAAACCGTTTTCTAAGGATTTGGTATTTATACAGTCTTTGCAAAGCGCCGCTACAATCCATTTTGGGGAACCCATTCGGGATGGTGCGGATTATCGCACATTCTCGGGCTTAGTAGTGTGAGATTCAGACCTCCGCAAGGAGTATTCGGTCACAAAAGATTTAAAATACGACATCTTGAGAAAATAAGATTTTTAGAATATAAAATATATATTAAAATTATTTTTGTATAAATATATGTATATTCATCATTAAAATACCTATTTTGTTATGATATGAATATTCCACCTTTTTCTAAAAATCACAAGAATCAATTTTACACTAAAATACCATAAATTTTCACATAAATCAATATTACAAATAAATACCTTTATTTATGAAATTAAGATATTTTCACTAGAAATATCACAATGTAAAATCCACAACCATTATAACTCTAAAGACGAATAATAAATACTTGGGGTGTATTTTGAAAAGTATATAAAAGTATTTTTACATAAAACCCCCTCAAGTTCTATAAATTGCCCTGAGGACCTTAGTAAACATAGGTTTAATCGGGAACAATCTTTTAAGCCTCAGGGAGCCAGAGAAGTCGGTGCTTGCCTATCTAAGGTAGACAACTCAATAATGGTGTTATTAAAAAGGTAATTGTCTTTGAAAAAGATACAAATCATGCCGCCCATATGCAGCGGTTACCGATAACATCAAAACAATTAGGATTTCAATTTACTTTGAGTTTCATTATAATCTAACTTGAATATGATTCAAGTACAATCTACAATCTACAATTTACAATATTACAATTCAACATGAATTCATTATTCCATATATTCAATCTATCAACTTGACCGAACCGAACCATGGATATACATCCATTTACATGATTCTACAGTTATTCCATTTACATGATTCTACGGTTATTCCATTTACTGATATCATGGTTTTGGTCAGTCATTCAATTATATAATCTATACAGTTACAAGACAAATAATACAATTAAAACGCTACGGGGTTTAAGGGGTAGATTGGTACAGAAGGTGTTAAAAGTGGCACGAGACAGTAAGATTAAGACATCTAACCTATATCCCATTACTGTTGTACCGTGGCTTAACGGTTCCTTGCACATTCTGTCTGCCCTGGTCTCTAGCACATAGAGACCCCTCTCGTATACACTGGCATCCTTCTGTACCAAGCTACAAACAACAGCGTTAACACAATATTACAACAATATAATATAACTTTAAAAGATACCTTCTTATTCTGTCCATTCTACTTTCCTCTTATCTTTGGGACTTACTGTAAGTCGACGTTAAACACCCCACAAGATGCGGAGAAGCAGAATAGGTAAAACAATCATTTTGTTTAAACTAACATCGACTAACTTTACAGATCTTTGCCAAACCCTAACTAACAACTATATAGAAGTGATAAGCTACTATGATGGATGATTATACCTAATGAATCAAGTCCTTCTTGTTCTTATTGACCACCTCCTCGTCGGCCTCCTCGTTGTGATAGAAGATCCACCCGAGAGCTACTTCTCCAAGCTTTAACCTCTCACTTGAGGTAACTAGATTGCTATGAGTGCTAATCAAGATAACCTAGAGGATATAGAAGAGGATTAGGGATCTATTAGTCTTGCTAACCCTTGAATCTCAACACATGAGAGGTTAGGGTTAGTTATTTGAAGAGAGAGAGCTTGAGGAGAGAGAAGGTGAGAGTGAGAATGATATGAATAATATCTCATTTGTGAATATATATGAAGCACGATAATTATTAAATGAATAACAGATGATAATATCAACCATGCTTCATTAACTCACTATGTGTGAATCACCTCATGAGTCATTAAGCAATAAATGCTTCACTAACTCATTTGGATGAATCGCACCATGAGTCATTAATCCATTTAATGCAAATTCCACCTAAGCCTCCAACTCATCAATCTTCTAGAAGCTTCTCGACTAATTACGAGAATGCCCCTCCCATCCGTGAAAACATGAAAATACTGAGACTGTATAAATCCAATAATCCAATACTAGAATCTGGCTTAAACCAAAGCCTGTTAGTATAAAATGTCCGAACATCGTACGTGCGTAAAAACACGTATGTGTCCGAACCCTGTCGTAAAACCATACGACCTCTATATCATTTCGCCCGAAGCAGGGAAACTCTCTGTGTGGGACTCTAAAGACTCGACACTACGCTGACAGTGGGTTTAATCACAGACCGCAAGCGGCACTAGCTGTACGTAATGGTCCCCAGGTAGATGTCGATAAGAAGGCCGATGAGGAAATCCATTCAAACTCCTACTGAGCCCGATGTGACAATCTCCGTACAGTCCGGTCTGTTTGTCTAAGACTATCGCAAATCGGGCCTAGGGGGCGGCAAGTGTCAGTCCCCTAAAAGGCGGTATAAGTCATGTCGGAGTGAAACCCATTACACCTTGAGAAGCTACTGGAAATCCTACCAATAAATCTCGTTTGCCCTGGCCAGGGACTTTGCGTAATGGCTCTCCAGACACAGCGCGATATCAACTCCCTATACCGGGAGAGACGAATCCTATCTAACCACCACTGCCTCCAAGTGCTTCGGGACTGCACCCAACCGCTACCTGTTTGCACGACTCCTTTAAGCCGTGGTAGGGTAGCAATCTAAGAACAGTGGGAACACTCTCGAGGCGAAGCAGCAGTGTCAAGTCTGCGGACTATACTGTACTCATGTCACTTAGGAACTGTTAACTGACGACGAGTATAATACCAACCAACAGTTCCCTGCGAGTCCTGTTCGGTGTACCCGTAACCCAACGAGCACATGTATACTATCTCCAGTACAACGTACTGATGGCTGTGGGACAGACCATCTCCTCAACTGGGATGAGAAGCGTATACACTAGTCTACTCCGGAGTATCGATGCCCTGTCTCGATAATCCTACGACTAGGGACCTGAAAAAGGATGTGCTTGTAGACTACCCAGCCCCCACTAGTGTGACTGCCATCACAACGCTGGTAGTCAAGCAAGATCCTAATGGCTCTATCAATATGTATTCTCGATATGCTAACATATACAAATATTAAGATAGATATAAACCAAGTAGCGTACTACCATGTTTAGCAAGACTGTTAATATAACTGTGAATATCCCAAGTTTCCATTAAGTAATATACAAGCTAGTATGATACAATAATGGCCCCAAGGGCATATACACTAACACTTACCGTGCGACATGTTCGCTGACGACATTCTATTTCTTTCTTCTTTGAATGTCGTCAGGTGATTTGGACCCGTCAGAGATCGAGCCTACTGCTGATGACTTGGACCAGTTCAGTGAAGACCCCCAGCTCTAGTCATTGTACACTTTCCATTTCAGTACTTTTTCATTTCTGTTATGCCATTGTTTAGGCATCGCTTTATTCCATGTATTTATTTTTCCATGCATTGTACAAAATAATGTTAATAAATAAAGTTGCTGTTCAGTTCATATCTTTCGTCTCTTATGTATTTACTTTATATTGCTTAGATACGCTTAGCGTATTTACTTCACAGTAAATACGTAGCGGACCAGTCCCGTCCCCTTCGCCGTATACCGGGAAGCGGGGCGTAACAGAACAGTTCCAATATGGACGACTACTATAAATAAATTGAACAGTCCCAACATGGACAAATGACATTCCATGCTTAGATGACGTACGCACCAACTTTAATTCGCAAAATCGTCACACTGAAAAAAACAGGGCTGGGTAGTTTGATTTGACAATGCAGTATACGGACTCGGATTCCCCTATTATTCGATCAAATCTGGGAAAGTGGAACAGTACATTTTACCTTTCCCAATCGTGTTCCGTGGTTAAAACTGAATAATCTCAAGAACCAGGTACCCTTGTCTAACAAACTAAATGAACATATTACCTGTAGTTGCCGCACGCAGTATATCTTAATTTACCAAATACCTACAATACATCTATCATACCTCTGCATACATATGACATCATATATTACACATATTTGTTCTTTTTACCATTACTTTCCGTTGAGAAAATCCTACCCGAGCTACGAGTGTAACTCGCTGATGAACTTCCTTTCCTTTTCTCGATTCTTAGAACGTTCGTTAGATGAGGTCGGGGTTAATGAAGAAGGAGAGGATGGAATGGAGCCAACTAATGAAGACTATGCGGAGTTGACACAGGAGTATTAGAATAGCTATTCTATTGCCCACCTATTTAGGGATTGCTTTCTTTTAATCAATATAATCAAACTATTTAGTTTATTTTTAGTAATTTGGGATGTAATAATTTTAGTTAATGGAAATAAATGTTTCTGCTTTTATTATCGGTTTTGGTATATTGCGTACATAATTTATGCGCTTAACGTAACTGTATCGAGAAAAGACTATCCTCGGCACATGTTGCGGACCTTGGTACTTTATTGTTTCCGTACTTTTGGAAAGCAGGGCGTGATAAATGAGCACGATGTTGTTAGATTTCCAGAAAATAGAAATTTTTGACATTTTTTTTCAAAAATTCACTATTTTCTTGTGCTCGTGTAAAATTTAAATCTTGAAGTAAACAGAAAATTCGAAATTCTTAAAAATTTCATGATATCTGTGCGCTGTAATATGCGTAATATTGTAAAATGGAGGACGGCATAAAATTTTGAGATTTTAAAAATATTTTAGGAATGCTTGTACTATAACATGCAAAATATAGAAAACCTTAAGAAAACATAAAATATTGAGCCTTTTAAAAATTTGGCGATTTTTTTGTGCGCTAGCAAACAAAAAATATTGAAAAAACGAAGAAAACGGTAAATTCTTGAGAATTTGCGATTTTTATATACTATAATAAGTAAAATATTGAAAAATGAAAAGAAAACGAAAAATTTCAGAATTTGTGAAAATTTCACGATTTTCGTGCGCAAAATATTGAAAATTTGAAGGAAAAAATTTAAAAAAATCGGGATTTCTTATATTTTCGTGTGTTGTCAGAGATTCATAGCTACCGGAGTCTCTCGGTCTCGGATCAGATTTCTTTGTTCTATTAGGTTCTTTATAGCACCCGACGACCTTTACTTTTTTTACCTCGCATATACTTCTGTCTCCTTGAAATCTGATGATGCTCAATATTGGCGATCTCCAAGACCAAGACACGTGGCAGATGACGTGTCCCAGAACGCAGAAGAAAGGGACCACAGAGGCTGACCAGGCCACCCCTGTACCCGACCTGCAAGCACATGCCAGCTCTCCTCAGAGCCCCCTGAAAATTGGCCTCCTCGGCCTCTCAACTCGCCCCGAGCTGCCACAGGACCAAGACTCCTCAGCCCTTTCGCTCGTTCCCGAGCTCCCCAGCCGAGGCCATCTTCCTCGGTCCTCCGACCGACCAACTTCACCACTCACAGGCGTAATCGCCGCTCCGCAAATCTCGCCATGCGCAGATTCTCCTCCAGCAACATCCCACGTTCCACGCCATCACGATCCTCATTAACGGGCGATCCGCTCATTACGCAGGCGTGACATCGGGAGCGTAACTGCCGGTGAGATTCTCGCATCTGCTGCTGCGTGCTGCCGCCACTATATAAACCCCCATCAAAGAGGGGTCAAGTAAGCCATTTTTACTCCACTTAGCCGTTACTCTGCTCGGATATGGTGCTAACTTGATCGTCGGAGGGTCCTCGGTGGTACCAAACCATCCCGAGACTTCCTTGCAGGTAGTCGGCGCTAAACTCCTCAAATCATCAATCTTCTCAAAACCCATTAAGACCCACACGCAACAGGAGATCGCCTCCAAAATTCACAGAGAGATCGACGGAAGACAACATCTGACGGAGACCCGAAAAGGACCTCCATCAAAATCCATAATCTCTTTAAAATTGTGAGCAAGTAAAATATTGAAAGACTGATGAAAAAAATCATGACGTATTTGAAATTTCATTATTTTCATATGAAAAATAATGAAATTAGGAAGAAAAAAATTGTTTGAGATTTTTGAATTTTCATGTGCAAAATATTGAAATTGTGAATAAAACAGGATTTTTTTTAGATCTCGTAAATTTCTGCAATTTTTAAACAAGCAAAATAACAAAAAATCAGTAAAACAAAGATTTTTGAAAATTTTATGATTTTCATATGCTATATATAGCACACGATTTTTTTTAAAGCCCGAAGAAAACAAAACAATATTAAGATTTTAAAAAAATCAGCGATTTCCGTGTGCCATAAAAAACTAAAGCATCGAAAAAAAGGAAGAAATATATTTTTTTTTTGATATTTTTGAAAAGCTCACGATCTTTATGTGCTATAGCAAACAAAATATTTAAAAACCGAAAAATTGAGATTTTTGTAAATTTCACACTTTTCATGTGCTGGCATTCAAAAAATTGATAATTTGAATAAAACATAAAATTTAATGATTTTCGTGTGTTATCTTGCAAAATATTGAAAAACTAAAGAAAACAATAAAATTAGTGTTTTAGAAATTGTGCAATTTTCGTATGGTAGTACGCAAAATATTATAAATTTGAAAAAAGGTAAATGATTTTGGGATTTTTATAAATTTCATGATTGTCATGTTCCATATCATGCAAAATATTAAAAAATGAAAGAAAACCAAAAAAAATTAAGATTTTTGAAAATATCATGATTTTCATGTGCCAGAGCATGTATAATATTGAAAAAAAGAAGAAAGAAAGTACGAGATTTTTCATCACGGGCTTCATCATGGTAAATATTTTTAAAAACGAAAGCAAACAAAAATTATTTTATTTTAAAAAAAATTGATGATTTTTTTGTGTTGCAGCATGCGAGAGATTATTCAGTGTGTCGGGTGTAATACACCCGGACAATGGGTGAAAGAGAGGGAAGGAAGGGTTTCGGGCAACATATGGAATAAATTTTCATAGCAAGCAATATGCTCAAAAACGGAAAAATTATTCCATTTCTTCTCTCTCTTGCCCGGATGTATATGGCCGGCACATGAAATAATTTTTCGTATCAAACAATATATTGAAAAAATGTAAGAATAAAATTTTGAGATATTTAAAATTTCGTCGTTTTCGTGTGCTATATATAACATGCGAAAATGCTGAAATTTTGAAGAAAACAAATATTTTTGGGACTTGCAATCAGAGTCTTAATAGCAAAGATTGCAACTCAAGTCCCACTGGCTACACAGCTACTCCAGTGATGAAGCCATCCTTAAATCCTACCGGCAAACAGATGGGTCACCTGCGACGAAACTACTTTTGAAAGTTTCGCCTAAAACGGTATGTGCATAAGCAAAATGGGTACGGGTGAAAAATCGAAAGGACGCCGTGAGTAAAAACAGCAGGACTACCGGCGAGCTTGTGAAAACCCGGAAGGGTGCAATCTCGTAAAAAAATGGTATGTCCACAAGCAAAATGGGCATGGACGAAAACCCGAAAGGGCGCCGTGAGTAAAAACAACAGGACTACTAGCGAGCTTGTGAAAACCCAGAAGGGTGCAATCTCGTAAAAAAATATAATAATATACTTGCGAGATCCTCACGACTCGTAAGGAGAATTCCCCTTATGAGACCCACATGGCTCATAGGATTCAAAAGCCTTGAGCTACATGGATCTGAATCTGCTCTTAAGCCGTCATATCCCCAAGTTGCCCTACAGACGGTCCAATATTGATCCTTATATACAATTCACGGGCACGAATAAATATTCCCTCACCAAGTTCTACCAATGGCTAGAAATGTCCTCATATGGTGAACGACACTTGTAAGTCCTCTCGACTTATAAGGAGAAAACATTCTTGGAAGATCCTTACGACTTACAAGAGAAAACATCACTTAGGAACCCCCACGATTCCTAAGGAGAAAATACACTGTTCAATTGATAAAACTGCACATTTAATATGACATTTTTCCTACTATTTCTATATAATAAAAGGTGTTTATTATAATATATGATACATATGAGAGTTTATCTGTAAAAATACTATTTTCATGTGTTTATATATTATAATTAACATTCGGTAGGAAAAACTAAGCATATAATATCCATGTAACATTTGGCCCATTTAAATATGCTTACCTTATTAAATACCTTTGACCAATTCTTAATGGTTAAGTTAATATCTCAATAAAACAAACTCTACTAATATTATTTGTTGAATTATTGTGCAGAATTTGCAGGGCTGAAATCAAGGAAATCAAAGTTGGTAAAACAAACCTGCCTAATTAAGAAAGTAAACTAAAGAGATCAATTCTGGCAGTGACGAAGAGAAGATTTTCAGTTTCCAGAGATGTGAAAAGATCACCGCGTGTCATCAAGATAAAGCCCCAGAAAAACAATGTGACGATCCCCCTACCTAGCCGCGGAACCGCGGCCAAACCCACCTATTGGCCGGGGTTCCGCCACGTGTTGGACGAGTTAGGAGTTGAGATTTGTTCTGTTAGGATCTTTACCACGGGTTTCCATATTAGGAAACTACGGTAGTTAGGGCACGAGATTTTTTCTGTTGGGATCTTAACCACTGGTTTCCATATTAGGAAACTAGAGTTCTGACTCTGGGACTATAAATAAGGACCGAGAGCCTCTTGGAAAAATTATCAAGCTGAAAAGATCATGAAGTCCACGACAGGCTCACGCATCCAGGCTAATCATCAACGGTTCATCTACCTCCTTAGAAGAGATCGAGAAGCAAACTAGCATTTTGTAATCATTTTCTAAGGAAACAAAGTGTAAATGAATTTTGTTGATTAATAAAAGTAGTTGTTTTCTTATTCTATCTTTTTGTAGTTTTGATATGATTTCTCTCTCCATCTCTTCTTCTCCCAACATGCGCGAGTAATTCTTCGTTTGTTAGGGTTCATGGGATTAGGGTAGATTAATGGATGATGAAGATCCTTAAACTCTTTTTACGTCCTATAAAGTTTATAAACTTTACCAAAAGAATCATTTACATCCTAATCGGGCGCGCTACCAATTTATTGCTAACCTCGACCGCGATTAGAAATTAGATTAACGATTATTTTGGTATAGGCTAGACATGAACGGAGATCCGTGTCAAGATAGGGGTTAAGAGTGAGAACTCTTTTCCCTCCAGAAACCCTAATCTACATGCATCACTGTCGATCTAGTTTTAAATCTATTAAAGGATAAAAGGAGTAATTTTTAATTAATCATTCATGACTACTAAATCTTAATGAACCCTACAAGCCCCCTTCTACTATAAAACCTACATCCGTAGTTAATCTAGATCTATATTTTGCATCCGTGTTTAACGTAGATCTAGAAACTATTTCCACTATTCTTTATTCTTCCCTTTCTCAACACGCCTAAAGTAAGAATAAAATATTCAACGTTTCCCAGAGAACGACCCGTTCTCATCTCGGTCTAGCTACACGCGACACCGTTATTGATTGCAGTTAACTACAACACACTTCTTTAAAACAGATCAATCAAATGGCGCCGTTGTTGGGGATACGTGCGTAATTTTTTATTCTTACTATTTGTGTTGAATTCTTATTCGATTTATATCATAAAAACAAAACAAACTGCATCTTGCATATTAACGATAAGTGTGCGATTTTTGCTAGGGAATCTGGAGTCAAAGACTTGAGGAAACAGAGATCCAGAGATATTCATCAAGATCCAGAGAAGGAAGGGAGGCCACGTAGCAAAAATCTTCTTTAGATCTTCCTAGTCGGCGGCGGAACCGTGGCACAAAGAGCATATTGGCGGCGGAACCGCGGCGCGTTACGGGATTTAGGGTTTCCGAATTCTCTGGTATCTTTTATATATCTTTCTCTCTCCTCTGAAATCCAATAAAATATCTTTTCTGCAGGATTCTTTACAAAATATCGCCGCTCAAAAATCTTTTTGCAAAGTTTTTTACTTGGTTTGTTTATTCATATTTTAATACGGATTTTAAAGGGCAAGACCACAATTCAGATTAGGTGGGGATTTCATCACCCTTCTTAGGCCCCACAAATCACAAAACGAGCATCCGCATAACCCTATATTAATTTAAAAAATATCTAGACAAGACTCTAAGGGCCGTCGCGCTCAATAAGGATAGAGGAAGGTCGTGGGTAATCTATCGCTTATCTGCATTACTTTTGTGGTGCCCAGGCAAGTGTATATAAGGCAAATGGTTATTTAATTAGGCCCGCTATTTTCGGTGATTCGTATAGCGGATACCTCCCACTTACCTGGCATTTACCTGGCCACAAGAGTGATAAAGAGGTGGTAGAGGATTGATCTTGTGGCTTGTCCTTTGGAAGTTTAGGAGTGGTCTAGAGACTTGACCTAGGTAACCTTAGTTCCAGGGTTGATTGTGCATTTTTGTGTGATTTGTATCAAGTCCGACACACTTTTCAAAACAAACCAATTACACACACGCTGCCACTTGCGCTAAACCCGCTTAGTGCATGCTCGGCTGGACACGGGATTCTAGTGCTCGTGTTGTCCGCGTTTCTTCTATCGACTCCGAAGTCGGTACTTCTTTGTTTTCCTTTTCCCCCACCACCCACCACGACCGAGATGGACGGTTATCCATCAAATTTTCATGATACCACGTCGCCGCCGCCCGCAGGTGTGCGGAATATACCGCGTATATCTCTCCAAGAGAGATGCTACCCTTCACGTGGTCCCCTTCCTACATGTCTTTCTATTCCACCAGCCAATGGGAATAATTTTGAAATCAAGCCCCAATTTATCAAACTGTTGCCTAAATTTCACGGGTTTGAGTCCGATGACGCATACGTTTTTATAAACAAATTCGAAAACGTATGAGCAATCATTGGCATGTCACAACTTTCTGTGGATGCTGTGCGTTTACGTCTTCTCCCTTTTTCTTTGTGTGATCTAGCCGAGAAATGACTTTATAACATTGCCGCGCATTCTATTTCTAAATAGAACAAATTCGTTGTAGCATTCTTTAAGAAATTTTATCCTAATCATAAGACTGCCCGTGTTAGGAGCGAAATCAATCAGTTTACCCAGCTTCCCAATGAACCATTTTGGAAATGTTTTGAACGGTTCAAGAATCTGCTTGTCCAATGTCCTCATCACGGAATCCACCGATGGGATCTGTGTCGAATTATATATGAGGGTATTGATCCCGCAACAAAACAGATGCTTGAAACCATGTGTCAATGTCAATTCATGTCGAAAGATGATGGTGAAGCTTGGAAATTCCTTGAAAATTTCGTTGAACACACTTTACAACGGGAAAGTGTTAGATCTATATCATCTAGGGAAGGTATTCATGAGCTCGAGGTTTCCATCGCAATGAAAGCCGAGATGGCTGCGATACAAAGGAAACTCGACGCTATAGAAAACATAATCTCTTCAGCCTCCCTAAACCAATACATGCTTCCCCAAACCGTGTGTGGTTGCTGTTCCGATCCATCACACTTGAAGGAAGAATGTCCTATAAAAGCACCGTTTCAAGGTCACGAGCAAACTAATGCTGCTTTTCACCAGCGACCTATAAATGATCCTTATTCTTCTACGTACAATTAGGGATGGAGGAATCATCCTAACTTTGCTTGGAACCAAAACCAAAATCAAAATCAAAACCAGTTCCAAGGCAATTATCAAAGATCTCCTCCACAGCAACAATAACCACCACCACAGAGTCAGCACCCCTTTCACTCACAAAATTTTCAAAACCCGGCCAATAATTCTTTCCAAACGACCGGTACCGATAACTCATCTTCACTCGCACAAACTTTGGATTTGTTTATGAAACATTCGATCCAAATGTCGGCTGATATGAGGTCCTCTATTGATTCCATAAAGAAAGACTCCGCCTCCCACGGTGAGAGTATTAAATCAATAGAAGCCCAAATTGCACAGTTGAATGCCGCGATGAGTGCGAGAGAAAAAGGGAAACTTCCATCTCAACCCTTACCGAATCCTGGCCACTCACAAAGTCATAATGTGAGTGTCGTTACCATGTTGAGATCAGGAAGAGTGTTGAACAATCAAATGGGTGAACAGATTGATGATGAGGAATCAATTGAAACCTGATTGATACGAAAGAGTGTGTGTTTGTAGTTTAACCGCAATCAATAACGGTGTCGCACGTAGCTAGACCGAGATGAGTACGGGTCGTCCTCTGGGAAACGTGGAACCTTTTACTTTTACTTTAGATGTGTTGAGAAAGAGATGAGGGATAAAGAGTTTTATAGAATGGTTTCTAGATCTACGTTAAACAAGAATGTAAAATATAGATCTAGATTATCTTAAGGATGTAGTTAATATAACAAGGGGGCTTGTAGGGTTCGTTAGGATTTAGTAGTTATGGACGATTAATTAAAAGTTACCATTTTTATCCATTAATAGATTTAGAACTAGAACGACGGTGATGCTTGTAGATTAGGGTTTCTGGAGGGAAAAGGAATCCCACTCTTAACCCTTATCTCGACACGGAACTCCGTTCATATCTAGCCTTTACCAAAACAATCATTAATCTAATCTCTAATCGCGGTCGGAACTAGCAAAGAATTGCTAGCGCGCCCGATTAGGATGTTAATGATTCTTTTGATAAAGTTCCTAAACTTTATAGGACTTAAAAAGGGTTTAATTATTTTCATCGTCCATTAGCCTACCCTAATCCTACGAACCCTAACAAGCGGAGAATTACTCGCACATGTTGGGAAAAGAAGATGAAAAGACAGAGAGGGAAAATATAATGTTAAATGCAAAAGAATTAAATAAAACAACTACCTTTATTAATCAACTTGAACAATCTACACTTTATTCCTTAGAAAATGATTACAAAAACTTGGTTTGCTTCTCGAACTCTTCGGAAGGAGGTAGATGAACAGTTGCTGATCAGCCTGGATGCGTGAGCCGTCTTGGACTTCGTGATCTCTTCGGCTTGATAATTTTTCCAAGAGGCTCTCGGTGCCCTTTTATAGTGCAAAGCCAGAATCTTTACGTTGGAAACTTGGTAAAATTCAGCAGTGATTGATCTCCCAAAATTGTAGAAAAAGATCTCTCTAGATTGCCGCGGATCCGCGGCCAATAGGGGGGTTTGGCCGCGGTTCCGCGGCCAATGGTGAAGATCATTTCATCATTTTTCTGGGGCTCTATCTTTGGGACATGTGGCAATCCTAGGCACCTTCATAATTCAGAAATCTTCTCTCGGTTGCTTTCAGACTTGGTCTCCAAGTTTTGCTTCTTAATTTGGCAAGTTTTCTTCAACAACTTGATTTGTTTGATAAATTCCGCATAACAACTTGGAAAATTCTGCACAATAATCTCAAATAATATTTAGTAGGCTTAGTTCTACTAGGATTTGGTCAATAGATTTATTTGCATACATTTTCCTACCAAATACTAATTAAAATATATTAACACATGGAAAATAATGTTTTTACACATAAACCCCCATATGTATAATATATTATAATAAAGTACCTTTTTAATATGAAAATGGTAGGAAAAATGTAATACAAATGTGCAGTTTTATCAACTGAAAAAATACCCCCAAACTTATCTTTGATCGTCCCGAGCAAACTAGTTTATTCAAGAGGAGAAAAAGAAAGGATAAAACTAAGCACACTTTCGTAGGCAGACACGATTGCACTGAGCACGTGCAACAAGCCGTTAAACCTCTAGGTGTCCCTAGTAGGAGGAGTGTTGTCTCCTAAGGGTTTTCAGCGGATTACACCCACAAAATCCTATAACAAAAAAGAGATGGTGATATTTACATATAAAGATAAGAACCATAAAAGAAAGACTTTGAAAATAAGAGTCTCCAACTACACTAGTTTTTCAGTTGTCATGAGCCCTATCTTAATAGTCATGAAAAAATGTTAGAAATCACATCATCTCTCAATAAAACATCATCTTTATTCTTTATTCCTACCTTTTATCCAAACATTGATCATATAACCCCACGTGTGTGTAAAGAACATCCCTACACTCGGAGAATTCAATTCAAGCTATCATACTCTTGTCCATCTACCTCAGTGCTTTTTAACTTAATGAATATTTAGATTTGCTCACACATTTTCATGCGACCGTCAATACTTCTTGAGGTACTAACCAACCGATTACTCATGTGCTTGCTGATTAGGTGATAATATTTTCCTCGTCTTGCACCACCTAAGGCTTAGCAGTGACTCCCAGACCAGTTGGCCTTAGGGCACTAGGTGAAGAGGCACCCTCGCTATATTTTTTTATTGCTGTCTTGGCGATAACAAAACCAGTGTTCATTTTTCTTTTCACCATTTTTATATTTTCTTCATTTTTTTTTTCAATTTCTTCATACTTTGGCTTTTAGACAAGAGCATTTCAAGGTATCCTCTACTATCCCGAGTTTCAAGACGTGTGTATGTGCATATAGTAGGGTATCAACATTCAAATGTTTGGCTTCCATAATAGAAACTATTTTTCAGACTTATTTTTATTCTCAGATTAGTGACTTCCTTCATCTTTACTAACCCTTGGGACAACAGCTCATAACTACTTATTACTAGTTCGTTTAAGAAAACTTCTAATTTTCTTGGTTTTCTTAAACTATTTCTATCTTTTGGATGTAATTTTTCACTTTCTACTCTTTTGTTATAAAAGAAAAATTTTTAAAATTTTTTGAAAATGTTGTGCTTATGCAAAATATGATGCAAATTGATGTGTAAATAAGCACAAACCTCCCCCAAACTTGTTTACAGCAGTGTCCTCACTGATGTCATCCGTTAAGCTCAAAAAACCTGTAGACTTGGGAGGAAATTATTAATGGGGGCAAGAATATTTGAAAGTGAAAATCCTCCCCCAAATTTATTTTTGGCTCACAGAAAAAAATCATTTTCTTTCAAGAGCCCAAAATATACCACCCCCCCAAACTTAAACAATTTTAATCTTTTAAAATCACACGAGGGGGTCAAGGTTATTGGTCAATGCCAAGCTTTGCAAAGACCGAAGGTCAACACCAACTATTCAAAAATTTTATCGATGAAGCACCAAGGTTGGTGGAAGAACATGTCACCTTTCGACAAGAAGAAGTGGGGAGGTGACAAGAGGTGTATTGGAAAACGATTGCGTCTCAATTTGGAGAGACGACACAGTGATAGTGATGATGGATTATTCGCATTATCATGATTGTCCAAAAGAGGGGGTGGAGGTCCAATTTCTTCATCTTGGAGTTGATTCATCTCAACACCCGTGTCTTGTAAAAATGCGAGTTCATCAGCGAAAATTTGCTCAAAGCTTTCATCGATACCCCGAAAAATAATGTCATCAGAAAAAATGGGGTGATCGTCAGACTCTATAAAAGGTTTCTCATTAGATGTTGACCCGGACAACTCGGTGGAAGAGTAAATGGTTGGGTCAAACAACAACATATGAAAAGAGTCTGTATCATGAGGTTGATCAAATTCGCTGCTGTCGACATCCATTAATTCGACAGAACACACATGAGCATAGGGTTCGGAGGGTTCACTTCCCAACTTGTAAATATTAAGCTCAATTGACTTCTTTCCAAAGGATAGGGTCATAGAGCCGTTTCTACAATTAATTACTGCGTTGGAAGTGGCCAAAAAGGGTCGACCGAGTATCACCGGGATTTGATTGCGTGGGTTTGCCACAGGTTGTGTATCAATAACGATAAAGTCCACAGGAAATATGAATTCCCCGACTTTGATTAACACATCCTTTAGCTCACCCCTAGGTTGGGTGATAGATCGATCGGCCATCTGAAGAGTGCAATGCGCAGGTTTTAACTCTCCGATCCCTAATTGCTCATACACAGAATACGGAAGCAAGTTAACACTAGCACCAAGATCGAGTAGAGCACGATTAATATTTTTACCCCCAATGGAAATAGAAATTGTAGGACTTCCGGGGTCCTTTCGTTTCTTGGGTAGTTGTTGTATAAAAGCAGTGCTCACATTACTCGCAAGGAAAACTTTTTTGGTACTTGAACTTTTCGCTTCCTAGTGCACAAGTCCTTTAAGATTTTTGCATATGACGGAACTTGTTGAATAGCATCTAGGAGAGGAATGTTTATGTTAACTTGCTTAAAAATTTCCACAATCTTCTCCATTTGTGGACTTGGTCTGTTGCCCCTCAACCTGTTTGGATAAGGTGCTTGATCAATAAGTTTTGGGTCCAATGTTTGTGGAGAAGACTGTGGGGATGGATTCGATCCCAAAACTGGAGTGGGAATCGACTTAGATGGATTTGGCGAAATGGGCGAAGGGTTCGAGCCTTGGGGAAAACGGAGAATAGGCTCGGGTGAAGGTGGGAGACTAGACGAATTAGGGGAAGAAGAAGAAGCTGGGGTATCATTGGTATCACTATCATCACACTGCTCACCCACTCGGTCATTCAGCACTTTTCCCGATCTCAACGTGGTAACAGCACTCACATTATAACTTTATGAGTGGTCAGGATTAGGTATGGGTTGAGATGGGAGTTTCCCTTTCTCTCTCGCACTCATTGCGGCGTTTAACTGTGCGATTTGGTTTTCTATTGATTTGATACTCTCACCATGGGAGGAGGAGTTTTTCGTTAGGGTATCAATAGAAGACCTTATCTCAGCCGAATTTTGCATGGATTGTTTCATGAACATATCCAAAGTTTGTTCAAGTGAGTTATCAGTACCGGCCACTTGTGGTGTAGAAATGTTGGCCGGATTTTGGAAATTTTGTGACTGAAAGGGGGGCTGATTCTGTGGTTGTGGTTGCTGTGGAGGAGGTCTTTGATAATTACTTTGTTGGTTTTGATTCCAAGCAAAGTTAGGATGATTCCTCCATCCTTGATTATATGTGGAAGAATAAGGATCGTTTCTAGGTCGCTGCTGAAAAGCAGCATTAGCTTGAAACGATGCATTCATAGGACATTCTTCCATTAAGTGTGAAGGATCCGAACAGCAACCACAGACGGTCTTAGGAAGCGTGACCTGATTTAGGGAGAATGTTGAGAACTTGTTTTCAATAGCATCGAGTTTCTTCTGTATCGCTGCCATTTCGGCTTTCACTACGATAGAAACATCGAGCTGGTGAATACCTCCCTTAGTTGAAGGTGGTCTTACGCTTTCCTACTGCAACGCATGTTCAGCAAGGTCTTCCAGATATTTCCATGCTTCACCGTCATCTTTAGACATGAAATTGCATTGACACATTGTTTCAAGCATCTGCTTTGTCGCTGGATTAATGCCCTCATATATAATCTGACATAAATCCCATCTTTGTATACCGTGATGGGGGCATTGGACAAGCAGATCTTTGAAACGTTCAAAGCACTTCCAAAATGGTTCATTGGGAAGCTGGGTGAACTGGTTGATCTCGCTCCTAACATATGCAGTCTTTTGATTTGGGTAAAACTTCTTAAGAAATGCTACGACGAATTCATCCCAATTAGTGATAGAGTGTGCGGCAGTATTATAAAGCCATTTTTCTGCCAAGTCGCACAGTGTGAATGGGAGAAGACGTAAGCGCATAGCATCTAAAGTCAATTGTGAAGTACCCATCATTGCGCATACGTTCTCGAATTTGGTGATGAAAACGTACGCGTCTTTCGATTCAAGCCCGTGAAATTTGGGGAGCAGATTGATGTAGTGGGGTTTAATTTCGAAATTATCCCCGTTAGGTGGTGGAAGAGATAGACAAGTGGGAAGAGGACCACGAATAGGATAGCATCTCTCTTGGAGAGAGATGCGCGGTGGATTCTGCTCACCTGCGGGCGGTGGCAGCGTGGTGTTATAATTAGATGGAGTGCCGTCCATCACGGTCGATGTGGTGTGTGGTGAGTATTCCCGCCTGTCACGCGGGTGAGCTGGGTTCGATCCCCGGCAACGGCGCCATTTGATTGATACGAAAGAGTGTGTGTTTGTAGTTTAACCGCGATCAATAACGTTGTCGCACGTAGCTAGACCGAGATGAGTACGGGTAGTCCTCTGGGAAACGTGGAACCTTTTACTTTTACTTTAGATGTGTTGAGAAAGAGAGGAGGGATAAAGAGTTTTATAGAATGGTTTCTAGATCTACGTTAAACAAGAATGTAAAATATAGATCTAGATTATCTTAAGGATGTAGTTAATATAACAAGGGGGCTTTTAGGGTTCGTTAGAATTTAGTAGTTATGCACGATTAATTAAAAGTTACCATTTTTATCCATTAATAGATTTAGAACTAGAACGACGGTGATGCTTGTAGATTAGGGTTTCTGGAGGGAAAAGGAATCCCACTCTTAACCCTTATCTCGACACGGAACTCCGTTCATATCTAGCTTTTACCAAAACAATCATTAATCTAATCTCTAATCGCGGTCGGAACTAGCAAAGAATTGCTAGCGCGCCCGATTAGGATGTTAATGATTCTTTTGATAAAGTTCCTAAACTTTATAGGACTTAAAAAGGGTTTAATTATTTTCATCGTCCATTAGCCTACCCTAATCCTACGAACCCTAACAAGCGGAGAATTACTCGCGCATGTTGGGAAAAGAAGATGAAAAGACAGAGAGGGAAAACATAATGTTAAATGCAAAAGAATTAAATAAAATAACTACCTTTATTAATCAACTTGAACAATCTACACTTTATTCCTTAGAAAATGATTACAAAAACTTGGTTTGCTTCTCGAACTCTTCTGAAGGAGGTAGATGAACAGTTGATGATCAGCATGGATGCGTGAGCCGTCTTGGACTTCGTGATCTCTTCGGATTGATAATTTTTCCAAGAGGCTCTCGGTGCCCTTTTATAGTGCAAAGCCAGAATCTTTACGTTCGAAACTTGGTAAAATTCAGCAGTGATTGATCTCCCAAAATTGTAGCAAAAGATCTCTCTAGATTGCCGCGGATCCGTGACCAACAGGGGGGTTTGGCCGCGGTTCCGCGGCCAATGGTGAAGATCATTTCATCATTTTTCTGGGGCTCTATCTTTGGGACATGTGGCAATCCTAGGCACCTTCATAATTCAGAAATCTTCTCTCGGTTGCTTCCAGACTTGGTCTCCAAGTTTTGCTTCTTAATTTGGCAAGTTTTCTTCAACAACTTGATTTGTTTGATAAATTCCGCATAACAACTTGGAAAATTCTGCACAATAATCTCAAATAATATTTAGTAGGCTTAGTTCTACTAGGATTTGGTCAATAGATTTATTTGCATACATTTTCCTACCAAATACTAATTAAAATATATTAACACATGGAAAATAGTGTTTTTACGCATAAACCCCCATATGTATAATATATTATAATAAAGTACCTTTTTAATATGAAAATGGTAGGAGAAATGTAATACAAATGTGCAGTTTTATCAACTGAACAAAACCCCGGCTTTCACTTCTTGCCCTATTTCGTCTAATCTTCCACCTTCTTCCGAGCCTATTCTCCATTTTCCCCAAGGCTCGAACCCTCAGCCCACTTCCACAAATCTATCTGAAGCGATCCCCACTCCAAATTTGCGATCCATTCCATCCCCACAATCTTCTCCAATATTGGACCCAATCCTTATTGATAAAGCACCTTATCCAAACAGGTTAAGGGGCAACAGGCCAAGTCCACAAATGGAGAAGATTGTGGAAATTTTTAAGCAAGTTAATATAAACATTCATTTCCTAGATTCTATTCAATAAGTTCTATATTATGTGAAAATCCTAAAGGACTTGTGCACTAGGAAGAGAAAAGTTCAGGTACCTAAAAAAGTTTTCCTTACGAGTAATGTGAGCACTACTTTTACACAACAACTACCCAAGAAACGAAAGGACCCCGGAAGTCCTACAATTTCTATTTCTATTGGGGGTAAAAATATCAATCGTGCTCTACTCGATTTAGGTGCTAGTGTTAACTTGCTTCCGTATTCTGTTTATGAGCAATTAGGGATTGGAGAGTTAAAACCGGCGCATTGCACTCTTCAGATGGCCGATCGATCTATCACCCAACCTAGGGATGAGCTAGAGGATGTGTTAATCAAAGTCGAGGAATTTATATTTCCTGTGGACTTTATCGTTATAGATACACAATCTGTAGCGAACCCACGAAACCAAATTCCGGTGATTTTAGGTCGACCTTTCCTTGCGACTTCCAACGCTGTAATCAACTGCCGTAACGACTCTATGAACCTATCCTTCGGGAAGATGTCAATTGAGCTTAACATTTACAAGTTGGGAAGTGAACCCTCTGAACCCTATGCTCATGTGTGTTCTATCGAAACAATAGATTCCGACAGCAGCGAAATTGAAGAGCTTCACAATAGCGATCTCGACTCCGCTATTACGTTGTTGTCCGGGTCAACATCTAACGCTAAATGTGAACCTTTTAAGGAGTCCGAGTGATGGAGCTCTTTTTCGGGCCTCCGTCAGATGTTGTCTTCCGTTGATCTCACGGTGAACTTAGCTGATTATCCTTCGTTGCGTGTGGGTCTCAATGGGATTTTGGGGGAAGAGGTGAGGTGAGGAAGTTGTTGCCGAGTACCTGCAAAGAAGTCCCGGGGTGGTTTGGTACCACCGAGGACCCTCCGACACTCAAGTTAGTGATCAGATCCGAGCAGAGAAACGGCATAAAAGTGTAGAAAACGGCTTACTTGACCCCTCTGTGATAGGGGTTTATATAGTGGAAGGCAGCACGCAGCAGCGGGCGCGATAATCTCGCCGGCAGTTACGCTCCCGACGTCACGCCCGCGTAAATAGCGGATCGCCCATTAATGGGGATCGTGATGGCATGGAACGTGGGATGTTGCTGGCGGAGAATCTGCGCGTGGTGAGATTTGCGGAGCGGCGGTTACGCCTGTGAGTGGTGGAGTTGGTCGGTCGGAGGGACCGAGGAAGACGATATTGGCTGGGGAGCTCGGAGATGAGCAAGAGGGCCGAGGATTCTTGGTCCTGTGGCAGCTCGGGCGGGCTGAGAAACTAAGGAGGCCAATTTGCAGGGGTCTCTGAGGAGAGCCAGCTTGTGCTTGCAGGTCGGGTACAGGGGTGGCCTAGTCGGTCCCTGCGGGCCATTTCTTCTGAGTTCTGGGACACGTCATCTGCCACGTGTCCTGATCTTGGAGATCGCCAATATTGAGCATCATCATTAGCCCCCCACTCTTGTCCCGACCAGCTAGTGGTCGGGTCAGGAGTGGATTGCTGGGCCTTCCGAGGTGAAATCCCTTCTATGGTTTCGTCGGGACGAGTCCTCGGGCCGTCGGTTGTCTTTTCCACTAGCGAATCAGGGTGAGATCTTTGCATTTAAAGAAGGCGCGTCAGTTCGTGCACCTTACATTCGAAGCGACGGCCCACGTGTCGAGCGTCGATTAGCCGATGTGACGTGCACAGATCTACGGCGTCTGATGTGACTCGGTCTAGTGCTGGGCCACCACGTGGAATGATCGGAGCCGCTGGGCGTGAGGAGCCTTTCGGCGGGTGACGATGGGCGCCGTTGGATGCGGCAATAAATACGGGTGGAGTCCACCCTAGGGCCCTTACTCTTTCATATTTTCCTCTCTCAAGCCCCCGCTGCTCGGCGCTCGTCTCCCCTCTTTCGTTTCCAACCTTCGAAGAGTTTCTTTTTCCAGGTTAGATGTCTTCCTCTGTAGAATCAGTAGATGTTGTAGGAGTAGATGCTAGGGTTCCCTTAGATGTGTCTGAGTCTCCTCGGGGAGCAGGGGCTGGGCCCTCTCCCCGGGGCCGTGGGGCGGGGGCCGCCTCCAGGGAGGAGGCGGCAGACGCAGCCCCCAGCACCTCGTGTTGGGTGAGGCATGAGGGTGAGCTCACTAACGCTCGGGCTTGCTTCCACATTCCCCCGCGCTACACGCTTCATCTGGCCGAGGAGGGAGAGAGGGCAGACCAGGTACGGGGCAGGGAGATTGCCCTGTATTTGGAAGCTTTTTGGGGCAGAATACGCCTGCCCTTCTCTCTTGAGGTCGTAGACGCCTTAAATTTCTTCGGTTTGGCCACCAGCCAGTTAGTGTCGAACGCATGGAGGATTCTCCTTGGGTTCTTGATCCTCTTGAGGCTGCAGGCGGTTCCTTTCAGTCTTTCCCTTCTTGAGTCCTCCCTCATTTTCAAGAGTCACCCTGGTGGTCGAGCTGGCGACCCGAGATGGGTTTACTTTACTTTTAGGAAGCGGCCCGGGGTCGCTGCCGGGACCGGGGTCGTGGCCTTGCCCTCCTCCATCCATGATTGGAAAAAGAAAATTTTCTTCGTCTCCCCTCCCGTGGGCTAGGACTGGCCGGTGCCCACCAAGTGGTCGAGGGAGAAGTGTTTGCCGGGGAACCTGTATAATGACCCCGCCGCGGTGAGGGTGGTGTCACGGGAGCCCGTCCCTCGACATGACGTGCTGTTGTCCGAGAGGGTTTTGAGCTGGGCCGGGCTTAGCCCCGTCGAGTTCGTCGGTAAGTTAGGCTTGCTTTTTGGGTTTATATTTTACTCGTGTTGCTGATCTGTTGGGTGTTCGTTTCATGCGGGATCCATGGACTTTGGCTCTCTCCGAGATGCTATGCGCCAGCTAAGGCGGCCTGCTAGGACCGGGGGCGCCAGCTCTTCTCGGGCGCTGCCCGCTCCGGCTCCTACTGCCCCGGAGTCGGTGCCTCGAGGACGCTCGGTGTCGGATCCTGCCTCGGGCCCCAGCAGGGCATCGGGTCGGAAGCGGGCCCTAATTCTAAAGGACACGGCTTTGGACGAGGAGATCGGCTCTCCCTCGGAGCCGCTTAAGAAGAGTTCCCGGAGACCCTCCCAGGGCCGGTCCTTGCCGACCATAGTGGAGGAAGGGGGGCTCCGGTTCACGGTGCAGTCGGGGCTGTCGGTCGCGGACAGCCTCCTGCACGAAATAGAGACCTCGGCCGGGGGTCGAGTTCCTGGAGGGACCCTCATGGCCCAGCTTGCGTCGATCGTCCAGGAGTCCGTGCAGGTAAGCCCCCAGTTCATCGTGAGGTTTGGTGCCCTTTTCTGTTTTCTGACCTTTTTGTGTCTTCCCAGGTTCTCCAGCACGTGGCCCTCGCCCTTCGTGTGGAGACCGAGGTGGTAGCCCCGGCGTTAGAGGCCGTGGGTCAGCTCGCCTCGCTGCAAGAGAGCTCCAGGCGAGAGCAGGAAGCAATGTCGGCGAAGATCGTCGCCCTGGAGGGCGAGGCGGTCACCGGGAAAAAGGAGGTCGCCCGGCATCGCGAGGCCGCCGTGAACGCCGAGGGCAAGCTTGAAGACTCCCAGGTGCTTGCCGGCAACCTGAAGAGGACGGTGAAGGCCCTCTGAAAGGAGCTGGGGGCGGCGGCCGAAGCGTTTAAGTCGGCTGAGTCGAGGGTCGTGGCGAGCTATAAGGGGTCGAAGGATTTTTATGGCGACCTGGCCGTGGCCACGACTCGCATTTGGCACGACGTCCTCGATGCCGTTAAGTCTCGGATGCCGGGGTTTGACGACGCGGATCTCCGGGCCGAGTTCCCCCTCGTAGGCACCGACGAGCAAGGGGAAGAAGCTCCCGGCGAAGAGGTGGCCGAGGGCCCAGCGCCCCAAGTGGTGGAGGTCAAGGACCTCGAGGTCGCGCCCGGCCCCGAGGTGTAGAGCCCCCGTTCTCCTATCTTCGTTTTGTTTTTCTTTTGAATTTTGTAAGGCTGGGGAGCCAAAAAATACCCTTTGTAAAAAAACTTTTGTCTTTGGCAGTAGTAATAAAGTTTTTTTCTCGGCTCCATAGAATTGTGTTCTGCCATCTGCTTGTGAAGAATGCTCGTGGAACATTTTTGCCTGTATCGTTGTGTTTTACGTCAGGTTGGCCATCTGTCTAGCGATCGTCTTTCGAGTTGTCTGCAATCACTCGCCGACGAGTGCTTCCGAGGAGGTATCTCCCTGGACCCCGGAGTCGAGGGAAGATTGTTTAGACTTGGACAGACCTGACGCCCCTCACTGGGGTCTCGGGTCCACGGCCACAGAGCATCCCTGATTCCGAGCGTTGGTCGCCATCCGGGGTGTACTGGGCAGGGTAGCTGCTCCTTTGCCCCTTGTGAGGGCTCAGCTCTCTAGCGCTTAAGGGGCTGTACGAAGCCCGCTAAGGATGTCCGTGCAGTGGAGCTGCACGGTGGCCTATGGGCGAGGGCTTTGACCTCTGGCGTCATGGGTAGGCAACTACTAGCCTGGGATGAATGAGCGGGGCAGCCGCTTCTATCCTGGCATCGCGGGTTGGGAGCTACCAGCCGAAGTTCTTACCGAGCAGGGTAGCTGCTCGGTTGCCTCTTGCGAGGGCTTTGATCCTTCATGACGGGGACCGAGCAGGGTTACTGCTCAGTGCCTCTTGGCGAGGAATTTGATCCTTGTCGGTTGTGGTAGGAAGCTACCAGCCGGGGATAGCCGAGCAAGGGCTCGACTGCCTTTGGGAGGACTTTGGTCCTGGGCGTGGGAAGAGCTATGAGGCTGTAAGAAGCCTACCAAGGACCCTCGGCCGGGCAGGGTTACTGCCCGATGCCTCTTGGCGAGGGCTTTTGTCCTGAAAGATAGCCGAGCGAGGGAACCTCGGGCTCGACTGCCTCTAAGAAGGCTTTTTGATCCCCGGCGTTGCGGCAGGGAAGCTGCCCGCTGGGGATAGCCGAGCGAGGGGACCTCGGGCTCGACTGCCTCTGAGAGGGCTTTTTGATCCCCGGCGTTGCGGCACGGAAGCTGCCCGCTGGGGATAGCCGAGCGAGGGGACCTCAGGCTCGACTGCCTCTGGGAGAGCTTTTTGATCCCGGCGTTGCGGCAGGGAAGCTGCCAGCTGGGGACGACCGAGCAGGGAAGCTGCTGGGCTAAATCTCGTTGTGGTGTATCCTGACCGTTCAGCTGCAGGTGCAGGGAATGGGAACGGTCGGGGCAACGGCGCGCGTGGCTAGCCTATTGAATGCGGGGGAAGGCGAAGCGCTAGGGGCGCGTCGCTTCGATTCCACCGGAGAATGCTCGATGGCCGCCGCGTGGCAGCGACTCCCTGGGCGAAAGCGTGCGACGATTGGGCTGCGCAGTGGGCTATATAATGCTGAAGGAGTACTGGTCCTTTCATCCTTCATAAACAGGCCGCCGAGAATGCAGGACTTCTCGTTCACCATCCTCGACATCGTTCACTTTGAAGACGTGTACCTCTATGACCCGTACTGCACCGAGGACACGGTGCAGCTGGTCTGCGGGAGCATTGAGGACCATTTTGGCCGGCTGCTCCCTCGACGCTCCTCACTGCTGCAGCTGCTGATGTACTCCATCTGGAGGGCATCCCCGGGGCTTTACAACCCCCTGTCTGAGCTGCTCTTTGATGAGGCCGTGGGCAAGCTGCGGTCTTTGAGGTGCTTCGGCTTAATCTCCGCGAACCGGCTGGCCTGCTCAGAGGCGCTCGTCCGCGAATGCTACGAGCTGAGGCTCGGGGTCGATGCCCGTGGGGGGAACCGGGGACAGAGGCTAGAACTGGCGAGGCCTCGGTCGGCGGAGATTTTAACCGAGTACCACGAGCAGTGCTCGCTGCACCTCCTTCCTCTACTATTGTAATTTTCTTTTCTTTTTGCATGTATGGCTGAGGAGCCCATAATACCCTTTGAATAAACAAATCTTTTCTTTCTTTTTCGCAATGCTCCATTGATATTCATTAAATTAACAATAGATACTAGGAAGAATGTACGTTGCTTTGAAAGAAGGGTGCATGCTAGAAGATGACTTTATTGGCTTGGGCTGAGCTCCCTGAAGGGCTGTCGACCCCCGCGCTTGGTATAGGGCATGGGGCTTCCTGAGCTCCGGGCTGGCCGTCCGCTGAAACAAGCATGATCTGGCCGATGGTCAGGTCGGTGGGAGAGCGATGCTGCTCCTGCTCGTGGTCGGTCTGCCGTTTGTCCCTCAGGTAGGCAGCGAGGTGCCCAGATCGGATGAGCTCTTCGATGTAGTCCCTCAGTTGTTTGCAGTCCTCCATGGCGTGGCCCAGTACCCGGTGGAAAGCGCAGTAGGGGCCCCGGGTTTGCTTTGCGGCCTGACGCGGGACCGGGGGGAACTTGAAGAACCCCTCGTTCTGGGCCTCCTCCAGCAACACCATGAGGGAGACGTTGAGGGGGGTATACTCCTGGAACTTCGGATGGTAGGGCTGCTGACGCTCCGGCCTCTCCTCCCGAGCCCTCTTCTTCTGGTCGGGCCGTTCTGCCCGGGGAAGATTAGCATTCACCTCGGATTCCAGCTGGACCTTGCGCTCTGTCCACGCCTTGACCTCAGCCATGGTCTTGGGTTGTGCCAGCGCGAAGGAGCGTAACCATTCCTTATGCCTCAGACCAGATCTGAGTGCCGTTATGACGGTTTCATCTCGGTGCTCGGGCACTTCGAGAAGGGCGTTGTAGAAACGGGTAATGTAGACCTTAAACGTTTCCTTGTCCCCACTCTTAACCGTGAAGAGGTAGTCGACCGTGCGCTTCTGTCGCCGGTTCCCCACGAAATGGCCGAGGAATTGAGTAGCCAGCTCGTCGAAGGTCGAAATCGAGCGGGGCTCGAGACCCCGGAACCAGTCCCGACCTGCGCGGATGAGGGTGGCTGGGAAGGCTCTGCACTAGGCTGTGTCGAAGTGATCCTGGAAGCTCATTCCCACGGTGAAAGCGTCTAAGTGGTCCTTCGGGTCAATTTTCCCATCGAACAGAGAGACCTTTGGGGGCTTGTTGCACGAGGAGACGTAGACGGTTAGCAGTTCCTCGATGAACGGCTTCATGAGCGAGTCGGAGGCGTACTTAGCTCCGTCGCTCGAGAGGTGAGCTTCTCGGCGCATGCCCTCGATCTTCTTCTCGAGGGCGTCGAGCCGACTGTAGTACCCTGAGGAATCGGCGTCTCGGTATCCCAGGCCCCCGCTGCGGGTGACCTGCGTCTGGGAGCGGCCCCGGTTCTTCTCAATGAGGTGTCTTAGGTCCCGAGGTGAGGTAGCTCTTGATCCGCCTGGGCGGACCTCTTCTGTGCGGCCCCGCCGAAGGTGGTGGGGTCGACCACGCTCGCGGATAGGCGAGGTGACCGACATCTCCTCAGGGGGATAGGGGTCGCGAGGAGGCTCAAGGCGAGGTGCCGTGGCGGCGGATCTCGGTGTAGAGCCTTGGGGCGCCCAATGGGCCTCAGGGAGCACCGGTTTGAGAGACTGGCGGCCCGGGGACGCGGCCTGCTGGTGGTCGGCCGTCCAGGCAGGGACAGAGCCTTCTCGAGGCGGCGAAGCGGCGATCGGGGGCCCGGGCGTGGCCGTTTGGACGCGGACGAGGGCCTCCACGAGAGATTGCAGGCGATCTATCCGGCCTAAGAGGGCATTGATGACTGTCTGGGGAGGAGGTTCATCCCCGCCTTCAGCGAGCGGGGTACGGCGGCTGGTACTGGGATCCCCAGGATGGTCGTCTGCAATGAGGGTGGAGATTGGAAGGCCGACTTTGTATTTTGTGGAGTTAGTTCCTACAGACGGCGCCAACTGATGGAGCTCCTTTTCGGGCCTCCGTCAGATGTTGTCTTCCGTTTATCTCGCAGTGAACTTAGCTGATTATCCTTCGTTGCGTGTGGGTCTCAATAGGTTTTTAGGGGAAGAGGTGAGGTGAGGAAGCTGTTGCCGAGTACCTGCAAAGAAGTCCCGGGGTGGTTTGGTACCACCGAGGACCTTCCAACGCTCAAGTTAGTGATCAGATCTGAGCAGAACAATGACATAAAAGTGTAGAAAACGGCTTACTTGACCCCTCTGTGATAGGGGTTTATATAGTGGCGGCAACACGCAGCAGCGGGCGCGAGAATCTCGCCGGCAGTTACGCTCCTGACGCCACGCTCGCGTAAAGAGCGGATTGCCCATTAATGGGGATCGTGATGGCGTGGAACGTGGGATGTTGCTGGCGGAGAATCTGCACGTGGCGAGATTTGCGGAGCGGCAGTTATTCCTGTGAGCGGTGGAGTTGGTCGGTCGGAGGGACCGAGGAAGACGACCTCGGCTGGGGAGCTCGGAGACGAGCAAGAGGGCCGCGGAGTCTTAGTCCTGTGGCAGCTCGGGGCGGGCTGAGAGG
This sequence comes from Agapanthus africanus, assembly GCA_030015575.1. Lineage (NCBI taxonomy): Eukaryota > Viridiplantae > Streptophyta > Magnoliopsida > Asparagales > Amaryllidaceae > Agapanthus > Agapanthus africanus. The sequence goes on from JASDDO010000290.1 coordinate 269,873, forward strand.
CCAAGGAGGCCAATTTGCAGGGGGCTCTGAGGAGAGCCAGCTTGTGCTTGCAGGTCAGGTACAGGGGTGTCCTGGTCGGTCCCTACTGGCCATTTCTTCTGAGTTCGAGGACACGTCATCTGCCACGTGTCCTGATCTTGGAGATCGCCAATATTGAGCATCATCACCGAGTATCATCCCATTCTTTCCGATGAGATTATTATTAGGGATATCAATGAAAGATTTGAAGAAATTTTCGCTGAAGAACTCGCATTCTTAGAAGACATAGGCATTGTGATGAATCAACCCCAACCCAAAGAAGTTGAACCGCCACATCTTGTTATCAAGGTTGAGAATGCGAGTAATCGATCATCATTGCTTCGTCTCTATAAACCGAGATGTAAGCCTTTTCCATTACAGCTCTTATCTCCTCCCCACTTCTTCACGCCAATAGGCGACATGTTCTTCCACCAACCTTGGTGCTTAATCGATAAAATTTTTGAATGGTTGGTGTTGACTTTTGGTCTTTGTAAGGCTTTACTTTGACCAATAATTTTAACCCTCCTCATAATTTTAAATGCTTAATACGATTTTACTCAAGTTTTGGAGGGATATTTCGGCTCTTGAAAGAAAATTTTTACAAAATTACGAGCCAGAAATATGTTTGGGGGAGGATTTCACTGTCATTATTTTTGTTGCCCCCATTAATAACCTTTCCTGCCAAGTCTACAGGTTTTTGAGATTTAAAAGATGACAACAGTGAGGACACTGCTGCAAACAGGTTTGGGGGAGGTTTGTGCTTATTTACGCGATACTTTGCATTATACTATATATAAGCACAAAAAAAATTTGATAATGAAAGTTTGAAAGTGAAAATTTACATATGAAAGATAGAAATAATTTGAGAAAAACAAGAAAGTTAGAGGTTTTCTTAAACAACACTAGTAATAAGTAGTTATGAGCTGTTGTCCCAAGGGTTAGTAAGATGAAGGAAATTACAATTCTGAGGATAAAAATAAGCCTGAAAAATAGTTCCTATTCTGGAAGCCAAACATTTGAACGTTGATACCCTACTATACGCACTTACACACATCTTGAAACTCGGGATAGTAGAGGATACCTTGAAATGCTCTTGTCTAAAAACCAAAGTATGAAGAAAATAAAAAATAAAAGATAAAATGGTGAAAAGAAAAATGAACACTGGTTTTGTTAACACCGAAGCAGCAATAAAAAAATATAGCGAGGGTGTTTTATCACCTAGTGCCTTAAACCAACTGGTTTGGGAGCCACTGCTAAGCCTTAGGTGTTGCAAGACGAGGAAAAGCACCTAATTAGCAAGCACAGGAGTAATCGGTCGGTTAGTACCTCAAGAAGTATTAACGTCCGCATGAAAAATGTGTAAGCATATTCTATATAAATATCGATTAAAAAGTACTAAGGTAGATGGACAAGAGTATGATTGCTTGAATTGAATTCTCCGAGTATAGAGATGTCCAGTTCACACACGTAGGGGTATATGATCAATGTTTGGAGGAAAGATAGGGAGAAAAACTAAAGACGGTGTTTTATTGAAGGATAATGTGATTTCTAACGTTTTTCATGACCATTAAGATAGGGCTCATAGCAACTGAAAAACTGGTGTAGTTGAAAACTCTTATTTTCAAGTTTTTTCTTTTATAGTTCTTATCTTTATATGTAACTTTCATCATCTCTCTTTTATTATAGGATTTTGTGGGTGTAATCCGCTGAAAACCCTCAGAAAACAACACTCCTCCTACTAGGGACACCTAGAGGTTTAACGGCTTGTTGCACGTGCTCAGTGCAATCGTGTTGGCTACGAAAGTGTGCTTAGCTTTCTCCTTTCTTTTTCTCCTTCTCTTGAATAAACTAGTTTGCTCGGGACGATCAAAGATAAGTTTGGGGGTATTTGTTCAGTTCATAAATGTAACAACCCTAATTTTCATATACACTTTTCTGTACAAATTTTAAATTTTTTTCAAACCATAAAGAAGTATTTTAATCCGAGCACAAGATATATATAATTAATTATTTTGTTTTTAAATGATTTCATTTTTAGTGTACATTAAATTGTTTTTAAATTTAAAGTGTACTTTGATATTTAATGCTGCTGATATCATTTTAAGTAACTATTTTTCTACAATAATTACAAAAAGGAGCTTGTAGCTCATTGGTAATACCTTGTATTGCTGAACCAAGCCACCAGAGTTCGAATCCCATACCCCACATTATTTTTAATATTGATTTTAAAAAAAAAACCTTTAGAATACCAAGAGTTTACACGTGCATATCTCACAAAAACCCCACTACACCCAAAGATATAACACTTGCAAAGGGTAGATGAACCGCCGGGGGAGATCCAGGTCACCGGACTCGGTCGGGAATCGGCCAACTCGGCCTTGACTCGGCCGACTCAGTGATCCTACCGAGTCACGGCCGAGTCACCCTCTTTTAGGCCGATTCCGGCAAGGGTCACAACATGAAAGTTGTGTCTTTTGGTATTCCCTACTCACCTGCAAAGTTTCAGCCCAATACCACTTCCAGAGATCTTTAAAACCCCCAATTACTCCACTTTTAATACATTTTTATTACATTTTATCACATTTTTATTTTTTTAACTTTTCATCTACCCTAACCCTAACCTTAGCCTAGCCCTATATAAAGGCCCCTACCCTCTACCTTTTCCCCTCACAACTCTAAGCATACTCTCTAAAACTCTTGAGAACTTGGTGCAAAGAGCGAGAAGCGAAGCGCTGCCGAAACCGACGACGGATTCCGGCGACCGGATCAAGACCGACGTGACGTTTCCGACGAATCGGCAACCACCACACCTTTTAGAACGCTTAGCTTGTCCAAACCCGTAAGTCCCAACCTTCTACCTCTCTTTTCTATATTTGCAAAATACGACTTTTTGAAACCCGGCGGAAATCGGACAAACCGATTTCCGATTCGGTTTTTCTTAAAAATTCCACTTGTCACCTAATACATATTATCAACCCTCTTGCATGTTGACTATTAATCACCCTTAAATCAAATTTAATTGTACTTTTCCACATGAAATGACAAGTTCTTTAGAAAACCGTATTTCTTGCATAAAAATACCATCAAGTTAAATTTTAATGTTCTATTTAGATACCCCACTCCTAATCATGTTTATTTTGATAACAAAACTTGTTTCATTCAATTTGGATGAAATTTCACACATGAAATGATAACGTTTATGGAAACCGTATTCTTGCACTTTAATACCCTTAACTTTAACATAACTCATTTCACCTTGAAACTTCACCAAAACTTAATATAAGTCACGGGGTAATGACCTACCCTTACACACACTCATTATAACCCTAATTGCTGAATAACAAAATACAGAATACAATATTATAGGACTTTTTCACTAAAATACCATAATCTTTATAACTTTTAGTTTAATCTTTAAATTGTAAATTCTTTTTAAATAAAACTTATACAAAATGAAAGCACGATTGGTCATGGACATCGATCGTTTATCTAAACTGTCTTGTGGGTCTAGGCAAGTGTGTCTAAGGCTAGTGGTTTTTAATTAGGCCCACGACTGTGGTTCCTTCCCACTTACCTGGCACTTACCTGGCTGCATTCGACGGTGAAGAGGCGATTTGAGGCTTCTAATGACTCATCGTTTAGACCATAGAATATAGGTTAGATGGTCTAGGAAACCCTAACAACTAAAATATGGAGAACTATATACTTTTACAAATAAATACCCTATATTTAGAAAACCTTTTCCCTAAATTAAAAGTATTTATAAAAACCTGAGCAAAGTGCCATTACAACCCATCTTTGGGGAACCTGTTAGGGATAGCACGGTTCATCGTGCACCTCCAGGCTAGTAGTGCGAGATTCAGACCTCCGCAAGGAGCATTCGGTCTCGAAAGGTTTAAAATACGATATTTAAAGAAAGTGATATTTTTGTAAATAAAATATTCATTTAAAAATTATTTATGTGTTTAATTATATATAATTATCATTTAAACATTTATTTTGTTATAATATAAAATTTCCACTTTTTCCTAAAATTCAAAGATTAAAAGTTACATTAAAATAACACGAATTTCAAATAAACAATTAATACTTTTATTAGGATATATTCACTAGAATAACACAAATAAAATTCACATTCATTATAACAATAAAGACGATTATTAAATACTTGAGGTGTATTTGGAAAACTATACAAAAGTATTTTTACATAAAACCCCCTCAAGTTTCACAAATTACAATAAGGCCCCTAGCTAATATTGAACTTCAAATTATATTTCTTTTAGTCGGACTTGGGTTAGAGTCTGACTAATTCTGACTTGAATATATTTCAAGTCAATCTATATTTCAATTATATTCCAACACAACTTGAATACATGAATCCCAGAATCAGTTAACAATCGGTCTGACTGAACCGAACCATGGATATTCTTTTTACAAGTTTCCAGTATTCTATTTACATGACTCTACGGTTATAACCGTTTCCTGATATCATGGTTTCGGTAAGTCAATCAGTTAATCAAGTCAATCAAGCAATCATTACAAGTTTACAAGATAACAATACAAACATGACATCGCGGGGTTTAAAGGGGTAGATTGGTACGGAATATGTTAAAAGTGGAATGAGGTGGTCAGATTAAGACACCTAACATGAATACTGTTGCTGTTGTACCGTGGCATAACGGTTCCTTGTACTCTCCGTTTGCACTGATCTCTAGCATATAGAGATCCCCCTCGTATACACTGGCATTCTTCTGTACCAAGCTACAAACAACTGCGTTAAACAATATTCCATAATATTCTACAACATAATACTCTAGAAAATACTGTTACTCTGCCATTCTCACTCCACTTTTCTTTGGGACTTACCGAGCGACCTGTTCGCTGACGACATTCTATTTCTTTCTTCTTTGAATGTCGTCAGGTGCGTTGGACCAAGTTGAGACCGAGCCAACAACTGAAGATTTGGAGCAGTTCCAAGAAGATCCAGAGTTCTAGACTTTGTACTTGTTCTTTCCAGTATTTCCTTTTATTATTATGCCACTGTTTAGGCATTGCTTTCTTTTTTTCATTCCAGTTGTATTTTCATTTCATGCATTGTATAAAGAATGTTATTAATAAAAGTTGCTGTTATTTCTATTATTCGTCTCTTGTGATTCATTTTATATTGCTTAGTTACGCTTAGCGTATGTACTTCTGAGTACATACGTAGCGGGCCTCGTCACGTCCACTTCGCCGTACACTGGGAAGCGGGGCGTGACAGGTTTTGTTGGTGGCCCATGCAGGTCTGAGCTGTGTGAATCCCTGTCATGCAGTTCTGGTCTGCATGAACAACCTAAGTAATATAACACAAGAAACGGCAACTAAAACATTCTTTACAATCATGTTCCTTGAATCTTACCATTTCATATTCCTTGAATCTTATCATTTCATATCCGTTGAATCTATCCTAACCCTATTCTTTCACTCACAATCACCAAATTGTTTTGAAACTGTTACACTTTCCTTTTACAAATTTCGAGGACGAAATTTTTATAAGGAGGGTAGAATGTAACAACCCTAATTTTCATATACACTTTTCTGTACAAATTTTAAATTTTTTTCAAACCATAAAGAAGTATTTTAATCCGAGCACAAGATATATATAATTAATTATTTTGTTTTTAAATGATTTCATTTTTAGTGTACATTAAATTGTTTTTAAATTTAAAGTGTACTTTGATATTTAATGCTGCTGATATCATTTTAAGTAACTATTTTTCTACAATAATTACAAAAAGGAGCTTGTAGCTCATTGGTAATACCTTGTATTGCTGAACCAAGCCACCAGAGTTCGAATCCCATACCCCACATTATTTTTAATATTGATTTTAAAAAAAAAACCTTTAGAATACCAAGAGTTTACACGTGCATATCTCACAAAAACCCCACTACACCCAAAGATATAACACTTGCAAAGGGTAGATGAACCGCCGGGGGAGATCCAGGTCACCGGACTCGGTCGGGAATCGGCCAACTCGGCCTTGACTCGGCCGACTCAGTGATCCTACCGAGTCACGGCCGAGTCACCCTCTTTTAGGCCGATTCCGGCAAGGGTCACAACATGAAAGTTGTGTCTTTTGGTATTCCCTACTCACCTGCAAAGTTTCAGCCCAATACCACTTCCAGAGATCTTTAAAACCCCCAATTACTCCACTTTTAATACATTTTTATTACATTTTATCACATTTTTATTTTTTTAACTTTTCATCTACCCTAACCCTAACCTTAGCCTAGCCCTATATAAAGGCCCCTACCCTCTACCTTTTCCCCTCACAACTCTAAGCATACTCTCTAAAACTCTTGAGAACTTGGTGCAAAGAGCGAGAAGCGAAGCGCTGCCGAAACCGACGACGGATTCCGGCGACCGGATCAAGACCGACGTGACGTTTCCGACGAATCGGCAACCACCACACCTTTTAGAACGCTTAGCTTGTCCAAACCCGTAAGTCCCAACCTTCTACCTCTCTTTTCTATATTTGCAAAATACGACTTTTTGAAACCCGGCGGAAATCGGACAAACCGATTTCCGATTCGGTTTTTCTTAAAAATTCCACTTGTCACCTAATACATATTATCAACCCTCTTGCATGTTGACTATTAATCACCCTTAAATCAAATTTAATTGTACTTTTCCACATGAAATGACAAGTTCTTTAGAAAACCGTATTTCTTGCATAAAAATACCATCAAGTTAAATTTTAATGTTCTATTTAGATACCCCACTCCTAATCATGTTTATTTTGATAACAAAACTTGTTTCATTCAATTTGGATGAAATTTCACACATGAAATGATAACGTTTATGGAAACCGTATTCTTGCACTTTAATACCCTTAACTTTAACATAACTCATTTCACCTTGAAACTTCACCAAAACTTAATATAAGTCACGGGGTAATGACCTACCCTTACACACACTCATTATAACCCTAATTGCTGAATAACAAAATACAGAATACAATATTATAGGACTTTTTCACTAAAATACCATAATCTTTATAACTTTTAGTTTAATCTTTAAATTGTAAATTCTTTTTAAATAAAACTTATACAAAATGAAAGCACGATTGGTCATGGACATCGATCGTTTATCTAAACTGTCTTGTGGGTCTAGGCAAGTGTGTCTAAGGCTAGTGGTTTTTAATTAGGCCCACGACTGTGGTTCCTTCCCACTTACCTGGCACTTACCTGGCTGCATTCGACGGTGAAGAGGCGATTTGAGGCTTCTAATGACTCATCGTTTAGACCATAGAATATAGGTTAGATGGTCTAGGAAACCCTAACAACTAAAATATGGAGAACTATATACTTTTACAAATAAATACCCTATATTTAGAAAACCTTTTCCCTAAATTAAAAGTATTTATAAAAACCTGAGCAAAGTGCCATTACAACCCATCTTTGGGGAACCTGTTAGGGATAGCACGGTTCATCGTGCACCTCCAGGCTAGTAGTGCGAGATTCAGACCTCCGCAAGGAGCATTCGGTCTCGAAAGGTTTAAAATACGATATTTAAAGAAAGTGATATTTTTGTAAATAAAATATTCATTTAAAAATTATTTATGTGTTTAATTATATATAATTATCATTTAAACATTTATTTTGTTATAATATAAAATTTCCACTTTTTCCTAAAATTCAAAGATTAAAAGTTACATTAAAATAACACGAATTTCAAATAAACAATTAATACTTTTATTAGGATATATTCACTAGAATAACACAAATAAAATTCACATTCATTATAACAATAAAGACGATTATTAAATACTTGAGGTGTATTTGGAAAACTATACAAAAGTATTTTTACATAAAACCCCCTCAAGTTTCACAAATTACAATAAGGCCCCTAGCTAATATTGAACTTCAAATTATATTTCTTTTAGTCGGACTTGGGTTAGAGTCTGACTAATTCTGACTTGAATATATTTCAAGTCAATCTATATTTCAATTATATTCCAACACAACTTGAATACATGAATCCCAGAATCAGTTAACAATCGGTCTGACTGAACCGAACCATGGATATTCTTTTTACAAGTTTCCAGTATTCTATTTACATGACTCTACGGTTATAACCGTTTCCTGATATCATGGTTTCGGTAAGTCAATCAGTTAATCAAGTCAATCAAGCAATCATTACAAGTTTACAAGATAACAATACAAACATGACATCGCGGGGTTTAAAGGGGTAGATTGGTACGGAATATGTTAAAAGTGGAATGAGGTGGTCAGATTAAGACACCTAACATGAATACTGTTGCTGTTGTACCGTGGCATAACGGTTCCTTGTACTCTCCGTTTGCACTGATCTCTAGCATATAGAGATCCCCCTCGTATACACTGGCATTCTTCTGTACCAAGCTACAAACAACTGCGTTAAACAATATTCCATAATATTCTACAACATAATACTCTAGAAAATACTGTTACTCTGCCATTCTCACTCCACTTTTCTTTGGGACTTACCGAGCGACCTGTTCGCTGACGACATTCTATTTCTTTCTTCTTTGAATGTCGTCAGGTGCGTTGGACCAAGTTGAGACCGAGCCAACAACTGAAGATTTGGAGCAGTTCCAAGAAGATCCAGAGTTCTAGACTTTGTACTTGTTCTTTCCAGTATTTCCTTTTATTATTATGCCACTGTTTAGGCATTGCTTTCTTTTTTTCATTCCAGTTGTATTTTCATTTCATGCATTGTATAAAGAATGTTATTAATAAAAGTTGCTGTTATTTCTATTATTCGTCTCTTGTGATTCATTTTATATTGCTTAGTTACGCTTAGCGTATGTACTTCTGAGTACATACGTAGCGGGCCTCGTCACGTCCACTTCGCCGTACACTGGGAAGCGGGGCGTGACAATAAAACTGCACATTTAATATGACATTTTCCCTACCATTTCTATATAATAAAAGGTGTTTATTATAATATATGATACATATGAGGTTTTATCTGTAAAAATACTATTTTCATGTGTTTATATATTATAATTAACATTTGGTAGGAAAAAGTAAGCATATAATATCCATGTAACATTTGGCCCATTTAAATATGCTTACCTTATTAAATACCTTTGACCAATTCTTAATGGTTAAGTTAATATCTTAATAAAACAAACTCTACTAATATTATTTGTTGAATTATTGTGCTGAATTTGCAGGGCTGAAATCAAGAAAATCAAAGTTGGTAAAACAAACCTGCCTAATTAAGAAAGTAAACTAAAGAAATCAATTCTGGCAGTGACGAAAAGAAGATTTTCAGTTTCCAGAGATGTGAAAAGATCACCACGTGTCATCAAGATAAAGCCCCAGAAAAACAATGTGACGATCCCCCCACCTAGCTGCGGAACCGCGGCCAAACCCACCTATTGGCCGTGGTTCTGCCGCGTGTTGGGCGAGTTGGGAGTTGAGATTTGTTCTGTTAGGATCTTAACCACCGGTTTCCATATTAGGAAACTAGGGTAGTTGGGGCACGAGATTTTTTCTGTTGGGATCTTAACCACTGGTTTCCATATTAGGAAACTAGAGTTTTGACTCTAGGACTATAAATAAGGACCGAGAGCCTCTTGGAAAAATTATCAAGCTGAAGAGATCACGAAGTCCACGACAGGCTCACGCATCCAGGCTGATCATCAACGGTTCATCTACCTCCTTAGAAGAGATCGAGAAGCAAACTAGCATTTTGTAATCATTTTCTAAGGAAACAAAGTGTAAATGAATTTTGTTGATTAATAAAAGTTGTTGTTTTCTTATTCTATCTCTTTGTAGTTTTAATATGATTTCTCTCTCCATCTCTTCTTCTTCCAACATGCACGAGTAATTCTTCGCTTGTTAGGGTTCATGGGATTAGGGTAGGTTAATAGATGATGAAGATCCTTAAACTGTTTTTACGTCCTATAAAGTTTATAAACTTTACCAAAAGAATTATTAACATCTTAATCGGGCGCGCTACCAATTTATTGCTAGCCTCGACCGCGATTAGAGATTAGATTAACGATTATTTTGGTAAAGGCTAGACATGAACGGAGATCCATGTCAAGATAGGGGTTAAGAGTGGGAACTCTGTTCCTTCCAGAAACCCTAATCTACATGTATCACTGTCGATCTAGTTTTAAATCTATTAAAGGATAAAAGGAGTAATCTTTAATTAATCATCCATGACTACTAAATCTTAATGAACCCTACAAGCCCCCTTCTATTATAAAACTTACATCCGTAGTTAATCTAGATCTATATTTTGCATCCGTGTTTAACGTAGATCTAGAAACTATTTCCACTATTCTTTATTCTTCCTCTTTCTCAACACGCCTAAAGTAAGAATAAAATATTCAACGTTTCCCAGAGGACGACCCGTACTCATCTCGGTCTAGCTACACGCGACACCGTTATTGATTGCGGTTAACTACAACACACTTCTTTAAAACAGATCAATCATACACTTACGGGATCCTCTCGACTCGTAGGGAGAAATAACTTTGTGAGACCCTTACGGCTCATAAAGTCAAAAGTCTTAGTCGGCAGGATCCTAGCCCTGTTTACTAAGCTATCTTTATTCAAATCGACAAAGGCAAATGATGATTCGCTCCTGACGATATTCCAGTTGTAGCGATGCTGATGCCTAAACTGGTGTCAAACTCCAAATCCTCTCACGGCGGATGATGATTCGCTCCTGGCAATATCCCGGTGGTAGCGATGCTGATTGGTATCAGATTTCAAATCCCCAACTCCAAAAATATATATATAAAAATAAAAAGAGCCGAAATGGTAGGGAAACTCGCAATAAAAAGCAACAAGCAAAAATAAAAAATAGCCGAAATGATTAGGCACCTCAAAAAATAGCCGAAATGATTGGGCAATCGCGACTTGCGCGATATAAAAAGCTGAAAAGATAGAGCATCGTGGAAATAAAAAATAAAATAAAATAAAATGTTCTTTGCCCTGCAAGTATGTCCATATTGACTCTTGTATACGATCCATAGGCACAAATGAAAGTAAGGGGCCGTATTTTCCCGCCACGCTTCGTCAAAAAGAGAACCAAGTCTTGACGATACATATACAATCTCGGGACTATTCCTGCGTCCCCCTCCTCATCTCAGTAGGGGCAGACACAACAATCAAAGCAAAAATGGAGTAATGGCAAAATCCTAGCTCCGTTTCGACGTGCTTCTCATGTCAACAAGATGCAGAAGCGACGTTAACAAAGACCCAATGGTCAAATAGAAATGGAGTGACAGCAAAATCCTAGCTCCAAGTCTTGATGGTTCATACACAACCTAGAGATCACCCCGACGCTCTCCTCATTTTAGCAGGATGTGAACGCGACTATCAAATGAAAATGGGGCGGTGGCATATTCCTAGCTCCGGACTTCAATTGCAACACAAACAGCATAGAGGTCCTACAGATGTTTACCCTACTTCAGCAAAGAATCGACGTGACATCATCAAAGCAAAAAATAAAGTGACGGCATATTCCTAGCTTCGGGTCTTGACAGCAACTCATATAAAGCCTAAATACCGTCGGAGATCGTCCCACCCCAGAAAGGTGCGGTTATGACTCATCGGGGCTCCAAATTGAGCCTGACCTCAAGAAAAAAGTATCATGGCAAATTCCTAATGCTTGCTCTTCCGACGGTAATATAACCTGAGGAGATTACTTGAAGACGTCTTGTCCAGCCCCCGAAGGGATCAGAGACACGACAGTCGCGGGGTTACTCGAACAACAGCATAAAGACTGCATATCGAGGAATACATCAACCAACGCGACGGCACCACAGACCAAAACCCTAGTATCACAAACCTAACAGACCTCTATCGTAAAGAATGAGGGTTATCTACATACAACGTTAGGACAAGTTTGTTTGTAAACCCAAGGGAGGTAAACTAAACATACTCCGAAATGAGTGAATAAACTAGAAACTCCGAAATGAGTACATAAACTAGAGACTCTGAAACGAGTGAATAAACTAGAAACTCCGAAATTAGTATATAAACTAGAGACTCCAAAACGAGTGAATAAACTATAAACTCCGAAATGAGTACATAAGCTACAAACTCCGAAATGAGTGAATAAACTACAAACTCCAAAATGAGTACATAAACTACTTTGCGCCGAATCAAGACAATCAAGAAAAGGAAAGTGCAGATATGAAAGAAAAAAGGGTTTATCATTCATACTTCAGAAAAGATTACACGGTGATGATAAGAACGACTAAAAAGGAAAAAAACACTATTACATCATCAGAGGTATACAACGGCAAGACGCTAAACTCCGGATACGGATTCTCAAACTCAAAAGCAAGTTTGAGCAGTGCGCCTTTCGCTTCATCGACCATTTTTTTGTGCATCTTCTCTCGGATGCAAGCGTCAGGGTCACCATTAATGTCCTACACCCTCTGGTATGCTAATATTATCGATTTTTATTGAAAAACACGGTATAAGATGGCGACAAGATTATCTCGCCGTTTCTTCGATATCAACCCCATCAAGTACACTGAATGGACCTTATCTTCGGTGCCATCGAGCACTTGAAGCGGCATAATCTCAAGGCGCCCGGGTATAGCTTCCCAGATCGACCCAACGACAATCTTCAAAAGGGCAGAACGGCGGGGAAGCAGTCGACCATTGTACTCATCGAAGCGACACATCACCGTGTCGTACTGGGCGTCAGTAAACTCTTGGCCTTGGCAGCAGCTTTGGATGTGAATCTCCTTGAAAGAGATAATCTCTTCAAGATCGTACAGATGACCACCCATGGTATCTAAAAAAATGGGGGGGGGGTTGAGGGTTAGTGATCAGCATATTAAAATCACTACAGTGGGCTCCATAAAATCTAAGGGATGGCTTATCAATGATGAGACTGTGCCCATGAGAATCCGAAGGGATTCTCATTAAATAAAGAGTGCCCATTGAACAATGGAGTTAAAATGCCACGACCCGAAATAGCACGTGACTAGCACTTGAATTATGTGAAGTCTATAGGATCCCACCTAATCCAAGTAAGCCAAAAGCCCAGAAATCTAAACCATTTAAAACAGGAGTGGAGGAAAAACTTAGTTCTAAAGCAAGTGTTTTAACAAAATAAGCCGTAGTAACCATTTTAAAAATATCAAGTCTTTTCCAAAAATTTCGGCAGAGTTTCCTTTGTAAATACTGGGCCCAAACGGGTACAAACATGAATAATATACAAAATGAATAAAAACATTCCCAAGCGAGAGCCAGCCTTTCGCTAATTGGCGGCAACAACCACGCAAGCAATATAATATACAACGCCGAAGGGCGAGGATCAAAACTCAGAAAGAAACTAGAGAAAAGCCATAATAATATAAGCGCGCGACTCTAAGTCGAAAGAATATACAACCGGTTTCCTAAATCTCTCAATATACAAGTCTGGTTGATGGAGTTTACTAAATACAACCGAATGTAAGAAAGTACAATGGTGATCACGATGCAAGTGAACCCATCTACTAAAGCAATCACCCGGAATAAAGAAGTGTGCCAGCAAAGCCGGCAAGGAAACCTGTACGGCAAAACCTGCAAGAAACTGTGGCACAACGGGGGTGAGTTGCCAACTCGTGAGTAGAAAACATCACCGAGAAGAAATCACATGTATGACTCTATCCTAGATCATACAATAATATATCCACAATATGTAACCTGAAGCATCTAAATAATGGCAAGGGTAAACATCTATACATAAGTGTAATACCAAGTGCTCGTGTCAGTGCCTCAGGTAACAACATATCATATATATGATGTATGAATGCATGAAAACAGAATACATCTAAATGAGAAAACTGTTTTCTTATCTCAATGATATTTTTGTATAAAACCGAAATATCATCAATGAAATCAACAGAGAATCTGTGTCAAGCATCGACACAAAACTGTTGGATATAGTGCCCTCAGAGTTAATTATTGGATCACAGGCACGTGATTGCAATGATTGAGGGAGGACCTATACCGGTAGGACAGTCTTAATCAAGATGATAGTATGCTATCTGGTTTATCTTTATCATCGTGTACTGCTTCTGGTGACCTTATAGGTCGCTATTACACATTGATAGAGCCCTTATGATTCTTTCTTGACTACCAGCAGTATAATGGCGATCATATACGTGGGAGCTGGGGTCTATAAGCACATCCTTAAAAGGTCCCTAGTCGTGGGAGTTTCGAGACTGGGCATCGATACTCCATTAGTAGTGTCGGGACCCGGTTCTTGCTCACGGAGCAAAGTGCCACACGGAACAAAGTGCCACGCCAAGTGTCGTGTTAAGTGGGCGGGGGCCACCTCTTGAATCCATGGGGGCCACCTCTTGAGTCCGTGGGACCCACTGTAGAACAATGGGGACTCTTCGGAATACATTCCGAAAGGGGGCAGATCTGTACTATAAATGGAATGATACCACTCTTCAATACAGAGGCGCCTTTTAAGTGAACCGGAACTACAGGAGCTTGAAAACTCCGTAGTTAAGCATGCTCGGGCCAGGGAAGTCTTGGGATGGGTGACCTCCTGGGAAGTGGCCCCTGGTCGGGCCTGGTTCGCTCTAAGGGAAAAACCGTGCGGTTTCGGCCAAAGCGGACAATACTCTCTGTATTGGAGGTGGGGCGTGACAGAATGGTATCAGAGCTGGTTCCTCAATAGTAGGTCTGTGGTTCGAGGACGAACCATTGTTCAAAGGTGGGGAGAATGTCGGGACCCGGTTCTTGCTCACGGAGCAAAGTGCCACACGGAACAAAGTGCCACGCCAAGTGTCGTGTTAAGTGGGCGGGGGCCACCTCTTGAATCCGTGGGGGCCACCTCTTGAGTCCGTGGGACCCACTGTAGAACAATGGGGACTCTTCGGAATACATTCCGAAAGGGGGCAGATCTGTACTATAAATGGAATGATACCACTCTTCAATACAGAGGCGCCTTTTAAGTGAACCGGAACTACAGGAGCTTGCAAACTCCGTAGTTAAGCGTGCTCAGGCCAGGGAAGTCTTGGGATGGGTGACCTCCTGGGAAGTGGCCCCTGGTCGGGCCCGGTTCGCTCTAAGGGAAAAACCGTGCGGTTTCGGCCAAAGCGGACAATACTCTCTGTATTGGAGGTGGGGCGTGACAAGTAGACTAGTGTATACAGTCGAGACCCCGAAGTGAGGCGGTGGTCGGTCTCATAAGCCATTGGTGTCAGTTGGATCACCTAAGATGTATACAGGTGCTCATTGGGTTATGAGTACACCGGAAAGGACTCGCCGGGAACATGCTAGTTGGTATTATACTTGACGTCAGATAGCAGTTCCCTGGTGACATGTGTACATGTTAGTTCATCGACCTGAGATCGTCATTTGTCTCGTGTGAGTTCCCACTGTGCTTTGATTACTACTCTACCATGGCTCAAAGGAGTCGTGCAAACAGGTTTTAGTTGGGTACAGCCCCGAGCCACATGGAGGCAGTGAGCGGATCGGCAGGGGTTTCGTTTCTCCCGGTATTGGGGGTGAGATCGCGCTGTGTCTAGGAGAGCCATTACACGAAATCCTTGGCCAAGGCAGGAGATTTACTGGCAGGTATTCCAGTAGTATCTCAGGATGTTCTGGACTACACTCCGACACGACTTATACCGCTTTTGGGGGTCTGACTTTTACCAACCCCCAGGCCCGACATGCGATGCTTATAGACGAACGGACCGGACTGTACGGATATTGTCACTGACAGGCTCAGTAAGGTGTCAGGATGAGTTCGCTCATCGACCTCTCTTTTGGTCAATACCTGGTAGTCCGTTACGTACGGCTAGTACCTCAGACGTGCTAGTGGTTAAATCGACATCCAAAGTATTGACGAGTCTTTAGAGGCCCCCACAGACAGTTTTTCAAGTTTTGGGCGAAACGTTGTAGAGGCCGTATGGTATTATGGCAGGGTTCGATCATATACGTGCAGTAGTGCACGGATCATGATCGGGCGGATCATACTAGTGGGCTTTGGTTTAAGCCGGATCTTAGTATTAGATTTGTTGGATTACTTTAGTCTCATCGCATTCACATTCGGTCGGAATGCGGATGCAGGTATGTATATACAGGTGAGGGGTATCCTTGTGATCCGTCACGAGTCTACTTTAGATATTGCCGTATCTTTTTATTGTTGTAAACATTTGGATTAATGTTTACAAATGGAAATTGTGAGCTAGAAATCATCATGAGGTGCAATTAATGTGACATGGACTTCATTAGTGACTCATAGTCTCTTTTCTTGTGCTAATGTCATATTATTTGATTGATTTTGTGTTGATATGATGAGAGGAGAGAGAGGGGGGGAAGCCAAGAGGTGAGTTTGCTCTTGTAATTTTCACACTTCTCACTCTCTCATTTCATCATAAGAAACACATAAGAAAAAAAGGGCTCTTCTTCTTCTTCTTGCTCTAGCTCACAACCTCCATTAATGGCATCATCTCTAACCTCCATCCATACACTCTCATGTGATGAGAATCAATGCATGCTTGAGACAAAGTTATCACACACATTCTCTACATCGCCTTGGACACGTTGGCTAGCGAACTTCGTGCTCGAGTTGCTTCGGATGAAGCGGAGCCCGTAAAAAGACTCGAAGATGTGGTGCCCTTCCGACGAGAAGACCGGAGATCGGAGATACCGCGATGAGCTTGGGTTGGTGGCCAAAGACCGAAGGACACGGATCGATCGGTATAGCTTTCCAACCCTTCTGTTATTTGCTAGTTGTAGGTTAATGGTTCGATCCGGTTTTAAAGTCTGCGATAGCCCCGGTTTCTAGTTTAGAAAAAGTTTTCGTTTCCGCATTTTGGTCTCGGACAGACGGCCGGGGCGCTACCGTAGATTTACATGGTATCAGAGCCAAGCCATTAACCTTTACAAGCTTGCTCTAACGTGTTTAGAACTTCGATCGAACGAAATTTCCAAAACCGCGATTCCAATTTGTGCAGTTTCTGTCGAAATTTTTTTGTCGTCGAAAATTTATTTTGAGTGTGTCAGAAAATCAGGCAGGCATTTATAAGACCACTGCACAAATTTCATAGCATGACGTCACTATAGCGCATCGGAACTGCGGCATTACCCTTGTTTTGGCCGCGGTTCCGCCGCATTCCTGTAGCATCAATGCTCCAAATTTTATGCAGTGGTCTCTGACTTGGAATTGGGGTTTCTGGTATTTTTATTTTTGGCCCAGATATTTTTGAGTACTGGGTATTGTGCTTGGGGCCTACTTCGGGAAATTTTGTCGATCGAAAATTTTAAACATGTTAGTTCACAGTATTTACATTATATCTGTGACCGTGAATGTCATTTGATCGGTAAATCTTGTCTAATTGCTATAGCCCTTTTAGACGGATTTGCGAACGTGACATTCACATTGATGTTCTGTGTTGTGCTGTGATATTGCGGATTTGTCGTGGTGGATAGACTGGATACAATGGTAGTACAATTTGGTTGTATTTGTACATTTGATATTGCGGGGAGAGCGTCCGACATGTGGACTGCCGTCACTGCCTGTTTGTATATTATTCTTTTGGGACACGACCGGGCTGAGGTCGATGTACCCGTTGTATATTTTACTTTTTGTACTAGGATTACCCCGCGGTGGGTGCACGGGTAGCCGGGTTCTAGAGGGCAACGGGCCCGCATCTCATGGCTTTTAGACGGAGGGGGCTTCACTCTAGAATTGGCGGGCTATTCGCTGCACTCGTAGAGGGTACAGGTTGACCCAAGGAGGGGTGCTCAAGTTACCGGATTCCGTGAAGTGCTGGGTGGTCCATTCACTTTGTTGAAGGGGGCTGCCTCGCTTCAGGTTTTGGCGGGTAACTTGCCGCGCCCGTAGGGGTCTAGGATTTCATTGCACAGGCTATCCACACGACCATGGGAACGTTGGGTTTCAGTAGCGGCTCTATAAAACCCGGGGATCCCAGATTATCTGTATTGTTCTGTGATACTTATTACATTTCTGTGATGTTGCATTTTATCATGCCTTGAGAGAATATTATATATTGATATATATACTAGTAGATGTTGTATATGTTTTACACCCGCGCTAGTCCAGTCCCCGCTCTGTCGTTAGTTAAGTAACCTAACGGGTGGTGACGGGACCCAGTGGCGAATGCGGATAGCATATACGTACATCATATTTTCGTTCTTTTGTGGTGTGATTAATTGATGGGACTGCATTGATTTGGATCAATGCAAGCTAAACAAACCTATTCTGATGTTGTTGGAACATTTTTCAAAAAAAAAGCTATTATTGCAAAGACGTTCTCTTTTGTTTTGCACAGTGGTATTCGGTTATGAATATCCAGCACCTCAGTCGACGAGGCAAGGGCCGAGATCCCTTCACCGGGAGTGACCCCTTGGACAGAAGTTTGCGTCAGGATAATAACTTCACTATAGCCGATTGCCTTTTTGCTTTGCATCGTGGTATTCAGCTGGAATATCCTGCATCTCATTCTACGGGGAAAGAGCCGAGATCCCTTCACCGGGAGTGACCTCTTTAGCAGAGGTTTTCGCCACTATATTTTTATAAAAAGCTATCCGGTTCCTTCAACGATATCAAGTTCATTACGTTAAAGGTTTTTCGCCAAAAACCATTCGTAGCCCTCCGTCATTTCAGACGGGTAGCACTTAGTATTCATGCTATATTTGTTGGCCAAAGTCAAGGCATAGTGTATGGTAGCTATTTGTTACTTTTCTGTTGCATAGATAGATGCGTTGGTTTGGGACAGTCGTACTGCTTTGTCGATGAGGATAGATCATATGAACGAATAGAATACTGTGCAAAGAAATGTACATCCTAAGGCTTCTTAAGCGGAGCAGCGTATCGTAAGTATTCCGCGGAACATACACACGGTACGTCACTCTACTTAAGTCATCTACTCCATCAACCAAGATCAACCTATGTGGCGAAAGTTCGGGTCTAATACCCTCTCGACCAAGTCTAAGTTCCGTAAGGTCAAGTCTAGGTTCCGAATATATATATATATATATATATATATATATATATATATATATATATATATATATACGCCCTAGACTCCATATAGTCAAACCTAGACTCGAACCAAGGTTAAACCTAGCGCTCTGATACCAACTTTGTCACGACCCGAAATAGCACGTGACTGGCACTTGAATCATGTGAAGTCTATAGGACCCCACCTAATCCAAGTAAGCCAAACGCCCAGAAATCTAAACCATCTAAAACGGGAGTGGAGGAAAAACTTAGTTTTAAAGCAAGTGTTTTAACAAAATAAGCCGTAGTAAGCATTTTTAAAACATCAAGTCTTTTCCAAAAATTTCGGCAGAGTTTCCTTTGTAAATACTAGCCCCAAACGGGTACAAACATGAATAATATACAAAATGAATAAAAGCATCCCCAAGCGGGAGCTGGCTCTTCGCCAATTGGCGGCAACAACCACGCAAGCAATATAATATACATTGCCGAAGGGCGAGAATCAAAACTCTGAAAGAAACCAGAGAAAAGCCATAAAATACAAGCGCGTGACTCTAAGTCGAAAGAATATACAACTGGTTTCCTAAGTCTCTCAATATACAAGTCTGTTTGATGGAGTTTACTAGATACAACCGAATGTAATAAAGTACAATGGTGGTCATGATGCAAGTGAACCCACCTACCAAAGCAATCAACCAGAATAAAGAAGTGTGCCAGCAAAGCCGCCAAGAAAACCTATACGGCAAAACCTGCAAGAAACTGTGGCACAACGAGGGTGAGTTGTCAACTCGTGAGTAGAAAACATCACCGAGAAGAAATCGCATGTATGACTCTATCCTATGTCATACAATAATATATCCATAATATATAACCTGAAGCATCGAAATAATGGTAAGCGTAAACATCTATACATAAGTGCAATACCAAGTGCTCATGTCAGTGCCTCAGGTAACAACATATCATATATATGATGTATGAATGCATGAAAACAGAATACATCTAAACGAGAAAACCGTTTTCTTATCTCAGTGAGATTTATGTATAAAACCGAAATATCATCAATGAAATCAACAGAGAATCCGTGTCAAGCATCGACACAAAACATATATCCCAATATCTCAATATCTCGGGCTCCGGCAATCCGGACTGGCGCATATCATCAAATCTCACGACTACGTCGGTATCTTCCGGATATCCGCCGTGTCACAAATAACCGATCGGTAGTGCTCCTCTGCCGTGCTCAACGCCATCATTTGCAACCATCTTGCCCCGGGGCACCGCACCGGGTCCACCATGCACTCGCAGGCGGTTCCTCCTCCTCCTCGAATCGGGTGTATGATACCGTTCAAGAGCCGAGAAAACTCATGGTGGACATATCTCACATCATATCACAAGAAAACCGCAATTCTATCTTTTGAAAATGATAATAAGTTTATAAAATCCTTGCGGTTACTCCAAATCCATAAATCTCATGGAAAATCCGAATTTCATAATCAAAGGTCAATAAACAGTGAATACCGGCAATAAGCCCCATAATATTGCATGACAAATGAATATAAACATGCATTAGATATCACAGTAATAAATGCAATGTCTAAGCTAGCATAAGAAAGCAAACGCACTAGTACCATGTCGAAACTATCAGCTAGCAATTTATACTAATGAAGTAGTGTTTTCTAATGTGTACGTGACATGAAAATTACCAATGATGATGTGTGTGAGCCGGCAAGGGAGTGTACGTGGAGCATACGCATCATCGGTAATGGTGCTGGTGTCCTGACAGCAGGATTTCATAATAACTTACGAAAACACATTTAAGCATGCAATGCGATGCGAATAGAAAGAATATACGGAAAATGAATAGTAAACGCAACAATAAAGAATATACATTATATATACGAGTCATACAGTTTTGGCATTTGAAATAGCACGAATCGTGGTGTTTAGAAAATAGGGCATGTCTTTAAAATACTCATGATTCGTTAGTTTCTGAAAATAAGTATGACTCGAGCCCAGTCTAACATCTTCCAAATAAACTACATGACTAAACTAAAAGACTAGTCGAAAAGGTAAGAAAATCCACCTAAGTCCGAATCGATATATCTAGTAGTCGGTGATCCCGTCTCAATAGCGTCATGTACGATAAAAAAAAATATAATACGACATCCTCGAGTCAATAGTGCGGATCAATCATCATATTTATACTTCGTACGGTAAAATCTATCGTACGACATCCCAAATCGGGGTATGGGTCAAATATCACATTTATCGATTATTTATCTGTATCATTATCAGCATATCCTGAATTAAGAGTACTGATCTAAAGTCTAATACATTCCGATACCATCATACATATATATCCGCGTGTGTATGAAAACAGATCGCCCAACGATCCACTCATATATCATGTCGTATATCATAACACGACCCAATTCACATCACCGATCTCCCGGCATCATGCCCGATCACATCGACTCATCTCCAAGTATCATATATTACCCTCATCATCCGTGTGTGTGTGTGTATGTACCAACGCAATCCACACACACACACACACACACACATATAAATATATACACCCAAAAATATCCCGTATGTGCATGTGTGCGTGTGCGCGCCTATACTCTAGGGTTCGCGACTAAGAAACTGTACAATAAGCACTATCTTGATAATCATCCACGTATAACAATACACATATTTATATACATATATAACATATTCGTATACTACACTACGAAACTGCGGGGGTGCTATACGCCATCCACCCGACTTCCCCCGTAGATATATATCTACTCACCTTGATCTTTGCTTGCCGAAGTCGACGCCACGCTCATCCTTGTTGCTCAAAGTCCATATGAGGGTACCTACATATATACATACATCGCATCGTAAACAGAAATCGCGTACGAAAACCAAAACGGCACACGAATCACACATAGGTTAAAACCTATGGTCTACTCATGCAAAAGAGCCAAGCAACACCCGATATCGACGTACAAATGTCAAGTGACCGATACAAAACACAATTACCAAAACTTTAGGTCGTTTAAAAGTCACAATTCAAAACAAAAACTCAAGAAAATGGTCCCAGATTTTGGTTCAGGTAAAATTAGTATAAACAAACAGTTACAGGGGCTAGTATATGGGGCATATGAGCTATAAAACCAATTCTAACACCAATTTCCACAACTTGGCCGACCACATTACCCCAAAACCGGTGAGCTCGGTTTTTTTATGGTGAAATGGTCTCGTATTCTCAGGGTGGTCTCCTAGTGTTAATTCTAGGTCCATAGGGTTGCTATTTTTTCCTCAAAAGGTCTCGGATTGCTCCAGATTCCCTGTAGGCACAAGTTGTACTCAAAACCGACACGGAAGTTTCTAAAGTCCAAGTTTTCATGGCCTACGCTCTGTTTTTTAACACTAAGGTGTTGTAGTTACCAATTACACATCACTTGCACCATCACAACTCAAAATACCCTAAACCTCATCTTGGAATTTTCAAACCTCACAAAACTACATCAACTTCACTCTAAACTTCCATAGATCACTAGGAAATCTAAAAACTAATCTAGAAGTTTAGGATTTACCTCATTTGGCATCTTTAGAAACCCCTAGAGCTTAAAATCTTGCCTTGATGTCTCCACAGGGCTTGTGAGGGTGTTAGGATCAATTTTTGTGAAGGCAACATGCACATTTGATGGAAATTTGGAAATGATGTGAGGTGAATGAGGAGGTGGAGGGAGAGGGCGGCCAAGGTGAGGAGAGGGAGAAGAAAATGATGAAGATGATGAAGATGCAATAAACAATGAGCTATGGTCCAAGACCCCTCACCCTCTCTCTCTCTCTTCTCTTTCTTGCTCATACCTCCTTTCTTTATTCTTTTTCTTTTCTTTTTCCTTTTTCTTTTTAACTCCAACAAAAACAAATAAAAACCAAATAACAATAAAATGGTGCATGGTTTTCAAATAAGAAAAAGAAATGTAACAAGTGTTAGCAATATGACATGGTGCATGTCACATGCAAAAATCAAGCTTAATGCACAATTAGTGATAATTAATCAAGCTTAGGCATAAACTTGTATCTAATCAATTGTATAAAATTTATAAAGTGTCTAACTCATATGATATTCTTTAAAAAATCACCATTCAAATGTATTTTTCCAATATTTCCCAAAAATAATATTTTATTTTTCTGAAATGTTGCATAAAAGCTCCCAATATTCCCTAAAAAGCAGACTCTTTAAAAAAACAACAGATTAAAAAGAAGGGATTAAAACCCCAAAAATAAAAATAATAATAACACATACAAGAACGAAAAGGGGAATGAGATTCCCAAAGTTCTTAAGATCCAAATCAGAGCCAAACTCTGTAAAGGAAATGGAATTAAATTTCCTTAAACAGTGGGGACAAATCCCAGAACCATCCCCATGGTAAAGGAATTCATGGGTTAATGAATGGAATCAAATTTCAGAACAAGTGTCAAGATTGATAGTAGGGTAAAATCCTATATAAGAGAATTGAAGATTCCCAAGTCGTGGATGACAATATCGAGATCCATGGTCTGCAAAAAGAAAGCTTTTTTAGATTTCCAAGAGATCGATTTTAAAAAAAGGGAGGGCTCTGTCGAAACTGATAATGGACTTAAAATCCAAAACTAAAAAATATATATATGCTCAGAAGGAGCTAAGTTTTGTTCATAGTTCTTACCAAGAAATCTAG
Organism: Agapanthus africanus; assembly: GCA_030015575.1. Lineage (NCBI taxonomy): Eukaryota > Viridiplantae > Streptophyta > Magnoliopsida > Asparagales > Amaryllidaceae > Agapanthus > Agapanthus africanus. The sequence continues at coordinate 293,585 of JASDDO010000290.1, forward strand.
CAAAGTGTACTCTGTTCGAAAGAGTTCTGGGAGACAGAGTTCTAAGCTCTGGGAAACGAGAATTAAATTCTCCAAAGAAAGGAAGGAAGATGAAAAGATGGCAATCATCTCAAGGGACAAACACCCTATTTATAGGATGTGAAGGGACGGCTCAACTCCCTAGAAGATCCAACGATGGAAAAAGGTGACACCGCTGCACCCACGTGTAAGCCACGTGAGAGTAACGGCGGGAGGCATTTGTTTCCCCAATATTTAAACATATTGAAAGAGCAAAGCTCTGTTGAAATTTAATGGGGCAGCGCCCCACGTGTTTCGAGGGTGCCAGCGCCAATGTGCAAAGCACAGAAAAGCTTCTGGGTAAGAATTAAATTCTTATACGGCACCGCGTGTGCTCCTCACACCGGCGCCAATGTGCAAAGCACAGAAGCACTTTCTGAGTAAGAATTAAATTCTTATATAGCGCCGCACGTGCTCATCACGCGGGCGCCAATGTGCAAAGCACATGAATACCCATCATAAGAATAATTCTTAAGTGGCGCCGACGTGCACAACACGTGAGCGTCGGTGCCCAAGTAGAATTAAATTATACGTTTTCCTAACAAAAAGTTGGGATACTCTTTGTTAAACAGAGCCGTTGGATCAAATATCCAATGGAGATGATACATCATGAAAATATAGAATCAAATTCTATTAGAAGAAAATATCTCCCAAATCTTTCTAAATAAGAAAGATACTCTCGGTTAAATCAATGATCCAATAATAGAATAAAATTCTATTTTGGGAATATATTCCATCAATCTTTCTAAACAAAAGAAAAAAGATTGCTCTCTGTAAAACAGAGAATCCTTAAATTAAAAATCCAATGGTGATTAAAAAATCACGCTTGACGGAATAAATTCTGTATATGGGAAAATATTTTCCAAATCTTGTTAAAAACAGGAACAACATATTCTGTAAAACAGAAATCCTTGGATCAAAGATCCAACGATGGATAAAATTCCCTAAATAAATTTTGAGTCTAATTAAATCAATTGGAATCTCTCAATGAGAGATTTTCTCAAAACCAATTAATAATTTGCCTCCACTATATAAAAGACCCGAGACTTCAAGTCTCACACACACAGACGGAGATACGGAGGAGACCACATATAGAAGGAACCTTCTATAAGCTTCTGCAAAAATACAGCAAGTTTTCAAAAAGAACAGAGAATTCAATTCTCAAAGAAGAAGATCTTCCTTCTCAAAACCCTAGCTAAAGAAAAGAGATCAAAATATCTCCTTTACATATCATATCACATCTAAGGGTTTAACCCTTTTAAAAGAACTTAGTTCTTTCTCTGGATCTGAGATCCACAAGACAAGTCTCCCATAAGTTGAGATTTTAATTCTCATCGGGAAGATCTTGTTCTTGAGAATCAAACATTCAGGGAAGAACAAATTTAAAGAGAAAGAAGATGGAGTTCATAATACTCCAGGAACTTAGTTTCTTTAAATCAATAACTTAGTTCTTTAAAAATTCAACCCGAAATTCTCAAAAACAGTGATTTCGGTGAGCGTTAATGGTCAAAATACCATTGACAGAGATTTAACCTCTCTGAAAATATCAACAGAGATTAAATCTCCATATATAAAAAAAGACTAGCGCCTCATGTACTTCCCACGTGGGCGCCCTTTTAACAGCGCCCAGCGCCTTACGTGAAAACACACGGGCGCCCAAAACAGAAGGCCGGCGCCTCACGTGAAACACACGTAGGTGCTAAATAAAAGTTCTTAGCACTCTATATACAGCCGAAGACAACTAAGTGCTTAGCAGTGATTGGGCAGCACCCAGCGCCTCACGTGCTCCTCACGTGGGCGCCATATAAAAGTGCTTAACACTCTATATACAGCCAAAACGGCTGAGTGCTTAGCACTAATTGGGCAGTGCCCAGCGCCACACGTGCACCTCATGTGGACGCCATAGGAAGTGCTTAGCACTTTATATTTAGTCAAAAGGACTAAAGTGTTCAACATTCATTGGGCAGCACCCACGACTAAATGTTTCACATGACATATATGTGAGAATCAGAGCTCAAATAAGTGCTTAGCATTTTTACATAAAAAGAAAAGGGCTGAACAAACAGAGCCCAAATAAGTGCTTAGCACTTTTGAATTAAAAAGAAAAAAGAATAAGCAGACTAAGCCCAAATTGGCTAAGTCTCTGAAGTTTTCTTGCAGCTGAGCCTAAATGCTCTTTTGCTGGATTTTAAGTAAAAATGATCCTAAAAACATTGTTAAACCGATCTTAGTCTCAAACATGACTAATGATCTCTCATTGACGATATCCAAAATGATATTCATCCCATATCTCCTAAAGTAATCTTAGTCTCGAATATAACCAACGATTTTTAGGACCACCACAACCCCTTTCCCTCAAATACGGGATTTGGTTCAAGGGTACATCTTTCCACACCTCTGATATATATCGTTGTAATTCCTCAACGTCTTCAGAGAGGTGGCGGGTCCCGATAACCAACAACTCCTTTCGTCATACATTGATGCACTTCCAAATTGATGTGCACACCTCAAATCGGATCGCGTCCCAAATTGGGCGCATTTCATGTCACCATCATTCACTCCGCCATACAACAAATATACGTGTGTACAAGATGAATGTTGGACCGAAACGTCCTTAAACTAACATTCGTCCCCAAAATGGGAATGTTGGACCGAAATGTTCCTAAACTAAAATTTTGCCTCAAACATGGCGATAATGGACCGTGATATTCTTAAACTAAAATAATTGGGCCCAAATACTCATATATTTTAAGTCGATCTTAATCTCAAACCAGATTAACGGTCCTTAAATAAACCTGAGCCCAAATCTAAAATATACGGATTTGGACTAATCCGCGCCCTACGGGCGATAACATAAATCAGTCTCCGTTTACAATCCATGGGAAACCTAAACAAACAAAAATACACACGACACGAAGTGAATTGCCAGAGCAGGAGAAAGTGGTTATCGCAATGCGGTAACGTAATTAACTGCAGGGGCTTGCGCCTGTAGGAAAGAGCGTCCCCACAATCAAAAACCCCTCATAAAATGAGGGGGAATCTGAAATTAACGGCTACCAAGGTACATGTCAAAAAGAAGGTCGACGAGCAAACTCATTTGAACCCCTACTGAGCCTATCTGTGACAATATACGTACAGTCCGGTCTGTTCGTCTGAGAGTATTGCATACCAGGTCTAGGAGGTGGTTAATGTCAGACCCCTACTGTAACACCCTAGTACGGTTACACAACATTAATTGGTATTTTAACACTTGCATTATATTTCTTCTATTTTATCTATTGGGTCGTGAATGATTCGAATACTAGTAGTCGTTATCCGACCTGACCCGCAAGTTTAGAACCCAATATGGTGTAAGATTGTATCTGAGATTTACAAGTAAGTGTATCTACGTGAATCTAGTATAATACCTACATTATATTTTTAGATCTTTATATATCATATATCTAGATCATCATATATCTTTTAATAGCCACAAGTTAAGTATAACTTATATTTTGTTAACTGTCATCATATGGTTGCCATCCCATATCTTATTTTGCTTTATCTTTTACGTTTAAATCTCAAGATATCTAATATCAAATATTTACTAAATCTAGATATATTTTAAGAATCCTTTTAAATCTTAAATTAAGGGTATGTGTTATTTAAAATATATTCTTGTATTATGGTTGAGAAGTTTACATATGTTAATTATTTTCTAAAATATATTTTTTATGAGATTTTGGTGGAGATTGGTTGTAGTTTGATATTATCTATATAAATTAAAATTAATATATATTTATAACCTAATTTAAACTATACTATATATATTTATATTAAACACAAAATCTCTCTCTTTCTCCCCCGCTCCACATAACATATCTCTCCCTCATCAATTTATATATTCTCCTTCTTCGTTCTTCAAGTCCATATCCATTCTCGCCGACGCAACTCCAGCCGCATCCTAGAAGATTAACCGAGCCATCAAAACTTGGTATTGATTTGTATAGCGTCATGTTGCTTATGTTCATCGCGTTTGTTTCGAGACAAGTTTACAACTTGCACATGCTATGTTTTATGTAATTTACTTATATGTTGTCGTACTATTATTATTATTATCATCACACAGTTATATCTATATAATTTATACACCGTAGCTATTTAACGTTAATCGGTTTTATAATATACAATGTATATAGGTTTACAACTTGCGACATACTATAATTATATCTATAAATATTTGTATCATTGTAATATTTCTTATTATTATAATTAATTAGTTTATAATCTGAATTTTATAATGTTATACAAAATATAGTTTGAAAATATTATAGTCTACACATGAAACGTCGTCGCAAAGCGGATACGACAAATCTGAAATTTATTGTACACCTTACATTATAAAATTCATTATAAATCATAGAAAAATCATTAGCATACGTTCTTTAGTTCGTTACGAATATAACTCAGAATACTATAACCCTGTGAAATATTTATTTCCAAAATAAATTGTTTAAATAACATAAACTATAAATGAAAGTACCTCTGAACTGCTATCCAGGGAAATTCCCGCAGCAAACTTTCAAGTTTGAACGTTCATAACGTTTTGTAAGAACAACCTAAGATATTTTAACTTATAAAAATGAAAATCTTATTGAATTAAGTTTGTTTTGGTATATGACACGTCCCTTTTGGAGGATGTTTGTTATTTTTAAGCTATTTTACAAATCAGGATGACGCTGAATTTCTGAACGGAACTTTCTTGTGAATGGTTAATCAATACCACTTTTATAGTTATTAATTGGATTGAATATGTTACCCTATTAATATTATTATATCAATATCTATTTAATAAATAATAGTGCATGTGTTTTAATATTCAGCAAATATTACCGATTTACAGTTTTATAGTATTCGTCTGTATCCGTACTGATAATAGCTTATCTAGTTGCATGCCGGAATGTCACAACGTTATCATACTACTATATTAGTTCAATATGTTATCTAGTTTGCATCATACATGGTAATGGACGTATAATGGTTATTACAGATAGATACATATGCATCATGGCATTAGTCGTGTTCCGATATTGATTACAGTTTCACATTTGGTATCTATTTTGGGTAATATACATTACATGACATGTTCACGATACATTACCAGACTTATTACTTGGATATTATTACTAATGCCAACAATCCTGACTTGTTGTCCTGACGGATGTAACTTGTTGTCTACATAGACAAAACTTGTACCTGCTTGATGTTGGCATTAGATTTACATCTTCAATACCTGACTTGAACACAATACCTTGGGGGTAAGGGGAAATCAATAATAAAAGCTAACTTGTAACTCAAAAGTTCGATGCTTATACCGATCAGTCTTTACGGGCTCGGCCAGCCCCGGAATGATGATGTTGACATCATTCGTCTGTACATGTTACCTGTTTATTGTTTAGCAGCACGTCTCGGATTCAGCCCAAGAGTCTTGACCGTGGTCCCGGGCATGCACGGGATACTATTGAATTATATCGACGATTCTATTAAATTGATTTCAAAGACTTATAGAATAGATAAGCTAGAAGCACAGATTTTAGGATACACATCACATACATATATCTTACTGTTGTACACCTGTATTATTATTTACATTTATGTTTAATCATATTATCATATCCTTGTTAAAATTATTAATCTCTTGATATTTTTGATGCACCGACATCTGGGTTTTGCATGGCATAGTTTCTCTACCTTTATCGCAGGCTGATCAAGAGTACTTTAGCAATCAAGTCGAGCAATGAGGAGTTAAACGTGTATTTAGAGATGTTTAGTTTATTTTATTTCCGCAGTTTTATTTTTTTGATATGAGCCCATATTGGGACACGTTTCAGATGATGTTTATTGGAGCTTGATTCGTTTCTACTTATGCATTTTCCTGATTTTATTTACTGTGGCAAATGGACATGTACTAGATATATTATATATTTTACTGTTCTTGATATCATATAGACATCCGTAATGTGAATGTAGATGGATGATTCCTAGTCACATATAGCATGGTTAGCTCTATCACGTACCGTGTTTACGTATCTTGGGAAGCGGGGCGTGACGCCTACTAACCCGATAAGTCGTGCTGGTGTGGTTCAAGACCATTCGAGAAACTACTAATCTAACCATCAGTAATTCTCAACTGCCCTGACCAGGGGATTATGGTGTTGACCAACCGAACACAACGCGACATCGACTCCCTATACCGGAAGAGACGAATCCCTAATAATCTCTCACTACTTCCATGTGGCTCAGTACTGTACCCAACTAAAATCTGTTTGCACAACTTGGTAGAGCCGTGTATGGTAGTAATCAAACCACAGTAAGAACTTACACGAGACAAATGATGATCTCATGTCGACTGACTGTAACGCCTTAGATTTCGGTTAGTGTTAGTTTAGACGTTAATGCGGGTTTACTGTAAAAAGTTTACCAATTTGGGTTTCTCACATTTTATAACATTTAATTAATAATTTATTATTATTTGTTATGGCATGCACGCACGTGTGCACGTTAATGTGAGGGTTTGTTTTTGTAATCTAGATTAGTGCCCATGACACTTAACCTAATCTGATCTTTGCTTTAATCCAATCATTTGCTTAATCTTATCCTTAACCTAATATCTAGATATTTGTTTGTGAGAGAGAGATATTTTCTTAGGTTTTTGTTTGTGTGAGGAAGTGGCATGATGAGGTAGTGTGAATGCATTGATGGTGCATTAATGCAAGGTTACATTCACCCTCACCCTACACTCACCTCCCTCTCTCTTTATCATTCACTCTCTCTCATTTTCTCTATCTCTTACTCATATTCTCATCTCCTTCATTCTCTCAAACTGAACACTCATCATTCTTTCACAAATCCATCTCAAACTTCACAAAAACTCACAAAAATCACATCTTTAGCTTGGATTTGCCTCTTGAATGCCTTGGAGCTTGTAAAGCTTAGATCTTTAAGTTCTTTGGGTTAGGTAATGATCTCTTTCTGTTCTTTAAGTGCTTATTGTGTAGCTTAGCTTTTTAGTTTCAGTTTTGATCGCGTATAGTATCGTTTCGGGTAAATATCGTATTTTTTAGTGTAATTTTGGGTCTGTGATGATCTGCTATCAAACCAGGTAATTATTGCAAAAGTTCCCATCACAGTGACCTAGTGTAGTGACCTAGAACCTACCCTCAAAATACGAGCCCCTTTCCTTTCCGTACGGCCGCAGATTTATTGCTTCTGGCCGCAATTTGTGGCCAGACTAGGGAGTTGGGGTTTGGGTTTTTGTGTAGGGGTCTCTGGGGTTGTATGTGGTTTCATGATACTTGCAACTTTTACAAATTATTGGTACAGAAAAATCTGGGACCACTTTCTTGTTTTCTTGTGTTTCGTTTCACGCGTTATATTATCCGATACGGTTCGTGTTCTGTGTTCTGTTGCTCTTGGGTTGGTTTCGTAGTGTCGCTGTGCACGTTAGCTACAATACGAACACTTGAGAGTACGTTTGTGTTGTCGCGTTGGTCCACATAGTTTGTACGTGTTTTGGGTCTATTGCTAATATATATACTTTCTTTGTTGTTTCATTGTTTTAGGTTCGCAGGCGGGGACTTCGAGCGCTGCGACGAAGGGGAAACAGGTGGTAGGCTTCACTTAGCCAAGAGCGTGGTGAGAAGATTTAATATCTACAGGGGAATCGCCCGCATGGCGTTATGCGTCTGGGCTAGAGATGTTAATATTGTCGTATATTCTATTTCATATAGAGAGGTGCGCATACACCTTATTGCTTAGTTATTGTTGTACTCGGACTTGTACCCTTAGGACACTGCACTATTATTGACGGCTTATGTTGCAGGAGCACTGATTGTATACCACACATACCATCAATAATTGTCATGACACGCACAACACACAGATAGATATGATATTGTTTGGTTAGTGATATTGAGACATTGATTCATATTCCTTATTGCATATGACATATAGCATACCTGTATAGCTACATGCTTACACATATGCCTTGACATGCTTACATGCTGGTTACCTGTATACCTATAGGGTATTGTACCATTAGCGATAGGTACATACACATATAATGACATAGCTACATGTATACCTTGCATACATACTTCACTTATACCTGGAGGGTATATTACATCATTACTTATAGGTAGATACATATACCTTGCTATACATTTGTGTTTACACATATATCTGGCCATAGCTACATGTTTACCTTTATTTGATGTTATATAGACTTGGAGAAATTAGGAACCGCATGATATTTATATTAACTTTTTGCATTTAAATAGCGGCTTTTCCTTTATATGCTCGCATTTCAGTTTTATATTGCGTATATTATATTCATGGATTTTCGCATTGAGATGTGGATTTTTCATGATGTTTTTTGGATTTGAGGACCGTGGTAGTTTCATGAAATTATGCATTATTTAAAAAAACCCGGTTTCTCTTGATATGATATTTCAGCAGCCACAATGAGTTTTATCGGTTCTAACATATATACCCCATGCGAGGAGCGTCGTGGGCCGTATGAGGGTACATGGTGGGGCCCGGAGGTATCCCGGGACAAGACGATTGAAGGACCTTGCCGATTGAGCCTGGCAGGTGAACCATACACTCCGGTGACATTACCTATGATTCGGCGGTTATCGTGGGGATACCGACGGGAGTCATGTACATATAGATACGTTGAAGGACGAGGGTCGAAGCTGAGCACTCGGGTTTTCGGATAGCGTATGATACGTACCTATCAGGGTGCCAGTCGTGGTGACAGCACTTGATAGATCAGCCTTTATGTGTCGATACTTGGCACAGGTTTTCATGATATTTTTACTCCTTAGTATATATAACAGTGGAATGGGACGCTGTTATATATATATATATTAGTGGAATGGGACGCTAATATATATGTATGCACATCAATTCATATACATCATCATATTTATTCATGTAAACATACTTAGAATATTTGAGATTCACTTGATATTGGATTTGAGATATAGGAGATTCATTTGAGATTGGATTCAGGGTATATATGAGATTGCTGATTTTGTACATTCAGGATATATGAGATTTACTTGATATTGTACATTCAGGATTTGTGAGACTTACATGATATGAGAGCCAATTTAGGGGCTGATTTGAGGAATTGGGATTTAGATTGTCTTGATGGATTTTGGTCCTACCACGATGTCAGGATTCCGTGGAAATGACATGTTTCATCCCATACTCTACATTTATTGTTACTGCACTGCTTCATGTATTAGTAGTACCTGATAGATTACCTTCCATGACTGTTGCATTTACATACTTTATTTTATATGCATTGCTTCATGTATTAGTTGTACCTGCTAGAGTACCTTTCATGACCGTTGCATATATACATTGTCATATCATTGTTTCATGTATTAGTTGTACCTGATGGGGTACATTATATGACTGTTGCATACATATTGTCATATTACTGTTTCATGTATTAGTGATACCTGCTAGTGTACCTTTCATGACTATTGCACACATATGACTTTTATTGCTATTAGCTTGCATATGTTAGATTCGCGCTGTACGTGCATACTTGCGATTACCTGCATATGTTATTTACTATTCACGAGTTGGCAACTCACCCCCGTTGTGCCACAGTTTTTTGCAGGTTGTTCCCCAGAGTAGTCGAGGCAGGCTATTCATCTATCATATCATCTTTTACTGCGGATACCGCATCGGCTCACAGTGTGCAATTTTGCTTTAGATGGGTTTTGTGGTTATCCGTTCATGTTGCTTATTGTATATTCGTTGTATCTTGTACTCCATCTACCATTATCTTGTACGACTTAGAGACTTGTTGTGAGGACGATATTGTATATTATTTTGTGACTTGGAGTTCTTTTATGCAGTTTTATTTATATCGTCTTTTATTTCTTCGCTACGCGTCGTATATCTGTTGTGGTGGTTGTTTTCCGCCTTTGGGCATATTTTTGCTCCCGTTTGGGGATGCTTTACTTATATTTATGTTGTACACATTTTTGGGGCTGGTTTTTACAAAGGAGGTGCTGTCAAAATTTTAAAGGAAATAAGTTGGACTTTTAAGGAATTTGGGTTGTGATTTCAAAGGTTTGAAATGCTGTTATTTCTTACTACTTTTGATGGTTTAGATTGCTGGGTTTCGGCTTACTTAAATTACGTTACGCTTGTAGACGTTGCGTAGTTTAAGAGCCGTCACGTGCCAATTTCGGGTCGTGACAAAATTAGTATCAGAACGCTAGGTTTTACCTTTCGGAGTGTATGATGACCTTGGTATGATGGACTAGGTAGTTTAAGCAGAGTAACGTAGTGTGTGTATATCCGCGGCATACTCACGATGCGGTACTCCGCCTAAAGTGACCTAAGTACAAATTTCTTGAAATTCCTTCCTTGATAATACATATCCTTGTGATTCGATTTGTGTTCTTATCGAATCCTTTTTCCATTTATAGCCTTTGCCACCGATGATTATGGGGACTCAGAGTGATGCAGCGAGGGCCGAGGTCAGAGTGGACTCGGATAGGACGAGGACTGACCAGGATGGCATGCTCGTTGCACAGGAGCAGATGGATCCGCCTTCGACAGATCGTATTAATAGGCTTGTGGTAGAGATGCAGGACTTGCGCTAGACGATGGGGTCTTTGGTTGAGGCCAGCAGAGCGCGGTGACAGGAGGTTGTCACCCCTGTTACGCAGTTGTTCCTTGCGATCAGCACACGGCATTCCGTCACCTACATAGCACCAGTGGATGCAGCCCCAGTTGACGAGGCACGTCTTCCAGAGACTTTGAGAGTTCCGGAACAGTGGAGAACTCGTACCGGTGTACCAGCCCAGAGACAGAGGCGTAGTCGTCAAGACAGATTTCGTGTACATTGCGGGAGGAGCGGAGGCTTAGGATGAGGACAGTCGTTCAGCTCTCATCCCCAGGAGGGTCAGCAGTCATCGCATAGATGTTTCTGGTGTGGGAGCCCTCATCACCTCATCAGGAATTGTTCCATAGCACCGCGTCAGGTTCGTATTCAGAGAGGTTGTGGACACGGAGGGTTCGCTCAGAGTGGACAGGTTGGCAGAGGAGGATTTCAGCCAGTTGCGGGTAGGGGGCAGATACGGGGGTTTGCTTCTACTCATCGAGACGCGCGGGCGTCCAATGCAGAATTTTCAGGTATTCTTAATTCGTATGTTCTTTTGATGCACTTGTTTGTTTTACACACTTTGTGCCGTGGTTGGGACGAGAGTCGTGTTAGTTAGATCAGCCGTTCGTTGTGTTAATTTCTGTCAGCGATTCTTTTGTTACGCGACATGTATTTTGGTCGTGTGCCAATCGGATAGGAGATAGAGATTCGTCCGTCGTTATGATCCTTCTAGAGATGTTGGATTTAACGTTCTCCTAGGCATGGACTGGTTAGCTATGTGCTAGGCGTCTGTGGACTGCCGCGAGGAAACAATCAGGTTTGTTTTCCCGGCGAGTCAGTTCTCGTTGTGCAGGGAGACAGTGGTGCAACCTCTCACAGCTTGAATACAGCCTTTTTCGCTAGTCGGTTTTGAGGAGAATATATCAAGGATTCTTGGCTTTCATTCGTGATACCGGAGCCATAGTAGGTTTGTTGGACTTGGTTCTTTTCGTGCGAGAGTTTTCCGACGTTGTTCCAGGTGAGCCGGCGAAGCTTAGGGAGTTTAAGGATCAGCTGCAGAGTTGTTTGTTAGGGGGGCTTGTGCGTCTGAGTGTTTCGCTTTGGGGAGCTCCTATTTCTGTTCGTCAAGGAGAAGGACGGAAGTTGAGGTTGTGTATTGATTGATCGCCAAATGAACCGGCTCACGGTGCGGATAGGTATCCTTTACCTCACATTGACGATTTCTTCGATCAGCTCCAGAGTGCTAGACATTTTCTAAGTTTGTTTGGGATCAGGTCATCATTGGTTGCGGGTTCAGAGTGATGACATTCCAAAGACTGCTTTTGTGCATGCTATGGGCAGTATGTGTTTGGTGGTGTCGTTGGACTCACCAATGCCCTAGTAGCATTCGTAGAGGTGATGAACCAGATTTCTTCAGGCCGTTCCTCGACCAGTTTATTGTTGCGTCATTGATGACATTCTGGTCTATTCTAATGTGTCGTGAGGAACAGGAGCAGCACTTGAGGATTTGTTTTGCAGACATTGGGAGAGCACCAGCTGTTTGCTAATTTCTCAGAGTGTTCCTTCAGGCTTGATTGTGTTGACTCCTAGGTATTGTAGTTACGGGAGACGGTTTCGTATGGTCCCGAGGAAGATCGAGGCCGTACAGCTTTGGCCCAGACTTGTGTTCGGACGGAGGTCCGTAGATTTTTGGGTTTAGCAGGTTTTTACCGCCGTTTCGTGCAGGATTACTAGTGTAGCGCTGCACCGTTGACTGAACTGACCGGAAAGGAGGTTCTTTTCCTTGGACTGAGGCATGCGTGCGGAGTTTTCAGTAGTTGAAGACTCGGTTGACAACTACACCAGTTCTTTCTTTGCTTTCTGATTCGGGCGACTTGTTGTTTTATTGTGATGTTTCGCAAGTGGGGCTCGATTGTGTACTGATGTGACACTATAGAGTTATCACTTATGCTTCCCGACAGTTGGAGGAAGTATGAGCAGGATATCCCACTCATGATCTGGGGATGGCCGCGGTGGTCGTGCGTTGGAGATTTGGAGACACACTTGCTCGGAGAGTTGTGTCATATTTTCACGGACCACCAGAGCTTAATGTACATCTTCCTGCAGCGGGTTTTGATTGTTGAGACAGTTTTCTGCAGATTTACAGTTCTTGTGCGATCATTGAGTACATCTTAAGTTCGCATCTACTGAGGGGATAGCTTGCTCATGTCCGCGCCCGACCACTTTTCCTTAATCGCTTTCGCGAGGCACAGCCTGCCGATGCTTGTTCGTCTGAGATTCTTGAGCATACTCGGCTGGGTAATGATTCGGAGTCCTTGATTTGTGACCAGATGTGCTATGTTTAGGGACGCGTTTGTGTGTACCTATTGCTGATGGGTAGAGACGCAAAATCCTAGAGCAGGCACACCAGTCTGCTTTCGGTGTTCATTCAAGTTCCACCAATTTGTGACGTGACTTGTAAGATAGTTACGGGTGGGCCGGGATGAAGAGTGAAGTTTTAGATTTCGTTTCAAGGTGTCCGTCTCGTTGTGAGCTAAGGTTGAGGATCTGAGACCGGCTGGAGAGTTGCAAACCTTTAACCGTTCCGAAGTGGGAATGGGAGCAGATCTCCATGAATATCGTTGTGGTTTCTACCCAGGTTTAGTCGGGATGTGACTCCATTTGGTGTTTGTTGTCTGGTTATGCTCAGTTTGCTCAGTTGTTCTTTGTTAAGTTTGTGCGTTTGCACGGAGTTCCTTCATGCGTTGTATCTAATAGAGGCACCATGTTAGCTTGCCGTCTTAGGCAGGAGCTTCAGGAAGCCTTGGGTACTGGTTGAGCTTTAGTTCCGCTTTTCCATCCGTTGGCTGATGGTTAAACAGAACGGACTATACAGACTCTGGAGGATATGCTTGTGCGTACGTACTAATTGTTGTTGGCAGTTGGGATCGTCACTTGCCATTGTTAGGGTTCTCCTTCGATAGCAGTTATCAGAAGACACTCCAATTGGCAACCTTTAGGTTTGGTTTGGTAGGTTGTGTCGATCGCCAGTCTGTTTTCTGACTCTGCGTGAGTAGGATTTTTGGACCCCAGCTAGTCTAGAGACTTCGGAGATGATCCAGTTGGTTCAGGTCAGGATGAGAGTAGCCCAGTGCAGACAGAGGTCTTATGCCGACCGTGGTGGTCGCAGACTTGAGTTCGCAGTAGAAGAACATGTATTCCTACGGATTTTCCGATGAATAACGTGTTGAGTTTTGGGAAGCTTGTCCCAGGATTGTAGGTCTTTTTGAGATCCTTAAAGCGAGTTAGTTCCGTTGCTATAATTTGGCATTTCCGCCCAGATTATTGAGTATTCACCCCGTATTCCTTGTGTCTACCTTTATGACCTTTCTCACATGATTTAGCACCAGACCAATTAATTGTGACGCGATTTTTTCGCTCACCGGCAGCCAATTGTGTTAATGGCTCGGCAGGTGGAGAAACTTCGGTCCAGGGTCTTGCTATCTGTGGAGGGTTTTTCTTGGCGTAGCCGTATAGTGAGGTGATCACTTGGAAGGCTGTGAGCGAGATTTGAGAGTTTTGTACTCTTCTCTTTGAAGGTACGCTTAGTGAGAATTTTAAATTCGGGGACGAATTTTTATAAGGGGTGAGATTGTAACGCCATAGATTTCGGTTAGTGTTAATTTAGACGTTAATGCGGGTTTACTGTAAAAAGTTTACCAATTTGGTTTCCTCACATTTTATAACATTTAATTAATAATTTATTATTATTTGTTATGGCATGCACGCACGTGTGCACGTTAATATGAGGGTTTGTTTTTGTAATCTAGATTAGTGGCCATGACACTTAACCTAATCTAATCTTTGCTTTAATCCAATCCTTTGCTTAATCTTATCCTTAACCTAATATCTAGATATTTGTTTGTAAGAGAGGGATATTTTCTTAGGTTTTTGTTTGTGTGAGGAAGTGGCATGATGAGGTAGTGTGAATGCATTGATGGTGCATTAATGCAAGGTTACATTCACCCTCACCCGACACTCACCTCCCTCTCTCTTTATCATTCACTCTCTCTCATTTTCTCTATCTCTTGCTCATATTCTCATCTCCTTCCTTCTCTCAAACTGAACACTCATCATTCTTTCACAAATCCATCTCAAACTTCACAAAAACTCACAAAAATCATATCTTTAGCTTGGATTTGCCTCTTGGATGCGTTGGAGCTTGCAAAGCTTGGATCTTTGAGTTCTTTGGGTTAGGTAATGATCTCTTTCTGTTCTTTAAGTGCTTATTGTGTAGCTTAGCTTTTTAGTTTCAGTTTTGATCGCGTATAGTATCGTTTCGGGTAAATATCGTATTTTTTAGTGTAATTTTGGGTCTGTGATGATCTGCTATCAAACCAGGTAATTGTTGCAAAAGTTCCCATCACAGTGACCTAGTGTAATGACCTAGAACCTACCCTCAAAATACGAGCCCCTTTCCTTTTCGTACGGCCGCGGATTTATTGCTTCTGGCCGCAATTTGTGGCCAGACTAGGGAGTTGGGGTTTGGGTTTTTGTGTAGGGGTCTCTGGGGTTATATGTGGTCTCATGATACTTGAAACTTTTACAAATTATTGGTACAGAAAAATCTGGGACCACTTGCTTATTTTCTTGTGTTTCATTTCACGCGTTACGTTATCCGATACGGTTCGTGTTCTGTGTTCTGTTGCTCTTGGGTTGGTTTCTTAGTGTCGCTGTGCACGTTAGCTACAATACGAACACTTGAGAGTACGTTTGTGTTGTCACGTTGGTCCGCATAATTTGTACATGTTTCGGGTCTATTGCCAATATATATACCTGCTTTGTTATTTTATTGTTTTAGGTTCGCAGGCGGGGACTTCGGGCGCTACGACGAAGGGGAAACAGGTGGTAGACTTCACTTAGCCAAGAACGTGGTAAGTAGATTTGACATCTACAGGGAAATCGCCCGCATGGCGTTATGCGTCTGGGATAGAGATGTTAATATTGTCGCATATTCTATTTCATATATAGAGTTTCGCATACACCTTATTGCTTAGTTATTGTTGTGCTTGGACTTGTACCCTTAGGACACTGCACTATTATTGACGGCTTATGTTGCAGGAGCACTGATTATATGTTACACACGCCGTCAATAATTGCCATGACACGCACAACACACATATAGATATGATATTGTTTGGTTAGGGATATTGAGACATTGATTCATATTCCTTATTGCATATGACATATAGCATACCTGTATACCTACATGCATATACATATGCCTTGACATGCTTATGTTGAAGTCAAAATTTGCACCCCGGTTGACCGAGTCAAAGTCAAGGTCAACCCCCAAGCTAGGCGGGCCCAAGCCCAGGTCAAGCGGGCCCATACCCAAGTCGAGCCCGCGGCCAGCCTCCCCGTGCCAACAACAAAATCATGTAATAAATAATTTTTATGTAATTGTTTATGCATGAATGTAAACAAAATCGGCATAAAGCCAATATTTTGTAAGCCCATGGCTTATGTGCAAAAATGAAATGGCACATGAGCCATGGGATGGCTAAAATGCCATTTTTGTAAAGCCCAAGGGGCTATATGTAAATATGTAAGTCTATAAAAGGCAACATGATGATGAATAAAGTAACAACTTTCCTCTCTCCAAAAAAATTTAGATCTAAGATCTTTTCTCCTTCTTCAAGGTTCCAAAATCTTCTTCTTCCTTTTGAATTAAATCAAGAGTTTTACTCTTCCTTTTCAAAAACAAAATAGTTTTTCACCATCAAACCCACAAAGGGGAACTTGGATCTGTCTTTAGATCCCCAAAAGGAGAGATTTTGAGATCTCACATCTCTTAATCTTCAAGATCCAGCCAACAGAGAAGGAAGAAGAAGAAGCTCTTTCACTAAAACCAAAAAAAAAGAAAGAAAACACACTCAGGAGTCCAACTCCTCTCTGATTTCTCTTCCGAGAAATATTTTTTAGGCTCAAAGCCTCTTTTTCTCGCCGGCGCTCAAGCGCAGAGCGCCCGCGTGCCGACACGTGGCACGCTTGCGCTCCAGCGCTCAGCGCTCGAGCGCAAAGTGCCCACGTGCCGACACGTGGCGTGCTTGCGCTCAAGCGCAAGTGCTCGAGCGCAAGTCATCCCGGTGCTGACACGTGGCGCGCTTGCGTTCAAGCGCAAGTCGCCCCGGTACCGACACGTGGCGCGCTTGCGCTCAAACGCAAACGCTCGAGCGCAAGTCGCCCCCGTGACGACACGTTGTGCGCTTGCGCTCAAGCGCACAGCGCTCTGGCGCAAGTCGCCCCAGTGCCGACACGTGGCGCACTTGCGCTCAAGCGCCCAGCGCTCAAGCGCAAGTCGCCCCCGTGCCGACACGTGGCGCACTTGCGCTGGAGCGTCAGGCGCTGAAGCGCAAAGCGCCCACGTGCCGACACGTGGCGCGCTTGCGCTACAGCGCTCTGCGCTCAAGTGCCCACGTGCCGACACGTGGCACGCTAGCGCCTGAGCGCACAGCACCTTGGCGCACAGCGCCCAAGGCGCTGGCCCCACGCATCCTTCGGATGCCTTTTCCCACTCTTTCTTTTATATACATATATACATATATACATATATATACACATATGCATACATATGTGCACACACACATACACCATGACACTGTCCCTGTTAGAAAAAAATTTCTAACGGGGCGCTGCCCCGCACCCCGCAAGGGGGCTGCTGGCCCCCTTGACCCCCAGCCCGCTATCCGGGTAGCGCGACCCCCGTAAAAACTCTGCGTGGTTCCCGATATATTTAAACCCCCTCCAAAACAAAACACAAGTACACTGCACATTGAGTTCGCATGACCGGTTTAACCCGTTAATCGGAGGTTCTCTCGCCCCAAAGGCGGGGGGTAATTAACGGCAGCTTAGTCCGCGGCTGTCGGAGATTCGGATCCCCATAATCATTAAACCCCGGCCTACCCTAGGCAGGGGGATCTGTAGTACACCTGACAAGCGCGCGCGTATTCCCATCTCAATGGGGTGACGAAAAACACCCTACAGATTCTGGCACGCCCGGTGGGACCAATCTCTCCTCCCATATTTCGGGTTAAACGTTCATGCGAACTCAGTCAATATACATACCTATATTTATACTGAAATAATGCTTTTTCATGTAGGTTTTCATGCAATCACCTTTCAACAATGTCTCCAAAGATGAACTCAGCTCCCATCTCCTACACGATGAAGATAGACTCCAGGACGGTCTTTCCGGCCAGTCTCGGGCGACAATGGGAGGAGCCGCTGCTACCATTTGGCTCTATCATGTTCATGCCAGTTGGCGCCATCCCAGCTCCTCAAGCCCCAGTGGCAGACAAACCAGTCTCGAAAAGAAAGAGACCAAATGTGGTGATCTCGAGAGCGCCCCAACCCAAACGCAAGTTGGTGTCTGAATGACTTTCCTTGGCCCCAGCTGGGGGCAAAGCCATCAACACCAACAAAGCTACAGCGCGTCCCGAGCACGCTCCAGCGGTGCCCTTGACCATTGCTCGATCGGGTGTCTTCTCTAAGCTCCGCGCCAGTGAGAAAGAGACGACTGAATATGAGGTCCACACTGTCTACATGGTGGGCACGCGCAGCAAGAGCAAGGACGGGGCCACTACATCCCAAATCCAATCTGGCTTGAATGTAGTGGCCGCTTCCCAAGAACAGCCGCCTCTGCTGGGTGATGAAGACCCTCTCGATGAGGATGATGGGCAGAAAGACCCTTCGGTCCATGAGGAGTCGGGCTCGGAAAGCGAAGAAGAGCCGACTTTCCGTCCCAGAACCGTGGAGCAAGAGCTGCTTCAAGAGCTCCGAAAGCAGCTCAGAAACAAAGACAAGGAGATGGCCAAGCTCTACTCAAAAATTGACGACTTGACAAATGTCGTCCTACAGCTCACGGCCCAACTTGGCTCTCAGCCGCCCAATCAAGAGGAGGGCTCTGCTCGTGAACCGGGAAGTGGTGTCCCAAAGCAGTCGACGCCTATTCCCTCAAATCCAAAAGTGGGCGAACCGCATGAAAGTCAATCGCATCCTATCTCAAGAAATGTCTTGGCTACTGATGACAGTAGCCCGCTAACTCAAGATCAAATCATGGATTTGGTTGCCAGCAAAGTCAAAACATTGGTGGCCGAAGTTGAAGCGCAAAAAGATATCAGCAGTAGTGGGAGACCATATCCTGCTCAGTATGATCTGGTGGAATTCCCTAGCGGCTATGTCATCCCCAAATTCGGAGGATTCGATGGGACAGGAAACGCGAATCAGCACATCGCCAACTTCAAAGCCTCTTGCGGGAATACTGGGGGAAATGATGCGCTTCTCCTTCGTCAGTTCGTTAATAGCCTGACCGATATTGCTTTCGACTGGTACACGAGCATACCGGATGGCTCCGTCACAACTTTTGTCCAAATGGAGTCTCTGTTTTGGCAGAGGTTCATGAGCGTCAGCGATAAGATCACCATTGCCGAGCTCGTAAGGACCAAGCCCAAGAGCGATGAAAGCAGCACGGATTTTATAACCCGATGGCGTAATCTCTCCGTCAAATGCGAACCGCCGATAGAGCAGGACCAATCTGTCAGTCTCCTTGTCGGAAATCTCAACAACTGGATAACCCCGTTTCTATGTACCGCGGGTCTCAAAACATTCCAAGAGCTGACCAAAAAGGTCCAAACGCTGGAACGCTCAAAGCCCGAGTCCGCTCAGGATTTTCAGTTCACAAACAGACCGAAACCTTGGAGGGACGACAGCCGAAAAGGCGGAAGTTCTAACATCACCGATTCTCCAAATAAGCAGAGAACGGGCGGAGCAAAAACTGACCAGTCTCGAGAGCTAACTTTGGAGGAAAGAAGAAATAAGGTCTACTCATTCCGAAGGGATAAGGTCCACAAAATTTTTAAAGATGTTCTGAAGAATGGCCTGCGGCTACCAGAACCAAAAAGGCTAAGTGAAGCGAACAAGACCGATCATCCCAACTTTTGCCCATACCACCGAGTGTTGGGGCACACTATTGAAGACTGTTGCATCTTCAAGGATTGGGTCGAGAAACAATACAAGGTGGGAGAAATATCATTGTCCCCTGGCGTGTTAACAAACAATCAAGCTGCGACCGCCAATTTCATACACACGGGGACCGAAGTCCTTCAGGGACTTGATTCTCTCAAACACCCGCCTTTCTCTGGGAACAATCGACCTCTAAGTCATTAAACTGGGAATGTAAATAAAAAAATGTAAATAAAAAAAAGTGTGTAAATAAAAAAAAAGCCGAAATGATGGGGCAACCGCGAATAAAAGCCGAAATGATAGGGCAATCGCGATCTTCGTGATAAGGAAATCTGAAATGATAGAGCAATCGCGGTAAAACAAAAACAAACAAACAAACAAACAAAACAAAGGCGAATGACGAGTCGCTCCTGGTACCATATTCCAGTGCAGCGATGTAGACACCAACAAAATTCAAATTTCCAAAATTCTTCCAGCCTTACGGTTAGTCCTCAAATTGACTGCCGTATACAATCCACGAGCTCAAATAATTCTCAGCATACCCATGCCCTACCACAATCACCAGTTACGCGGCCGGTCTCCGCCTTTGGAACTATGCTCCATTGAGAAGACCCACTCATGTGTCCTCACGATACATGAGGAGAACAAACCTTTGTGGGATCCTTACGACTCATAAAGGAAAAACACACTTAGGAGTCCTCACGACTCTTAAGGAGAAAATACACCTGCGGGATCCTTACGACTCGTAGGGAGAAAATGCTTTTATGGGACCCTCACGGCCCATAAAATTGAAAAGTCTTAGGTGGTAGGGATCTAAACCTGTCTCCTAAGCTATCGCTCCCCAACCCCCAAGTGGCGAATGATGAGTCGCTCCTGGTACCATGTTCCAGTGTAGCGATGCAGACGCCAACCAAATTCCAAATCTCATACCCCAATGGCGAATGATGAGTTGCTCCTGGTACCATGTTCCGGTGTAGCGATGCAGACGCCAACCAAATTCCAAATCCCATACCCCAACGGCGAATGATGAGTCGCTCCTGGTACCATATTCCAGTGCAGCGATGTAGACGCCAACAAAGTCCCGAAATGTTTCCGGCCCTACGGTCTGGATCATACATCCTGCAAAACCGTATGCAATCCACAGGCGTAAAACAATCCCAATCTCTCCTGAGTCCTACCGGTGAGACCACATTCAAAGTCCCACCAAAAAATAATAAAATAAAAAATAATAAAAGGTATGTCCACAAGCAAAATGGGCACGGATGAAAACCCGAAAGGGCTCCGTGAGTAAAAACAGCAGGACTGCCAGCGAGTTTGTGAAAACCCGAAAGGGCGCAAACTCGTAAAAAAGAAAAAAGAAAAAAGAAAAAAAAAATGAAATGCACTCGCAAAGTCCTCTCGACTTTGTGAGGAGAAAATTCCCGCGTGATATCCTTACGACTCACAAAGGAGCAACACACTTAGGAGTCCACACGACTCCTAAGGAGAAAATACACCTACGGGATCCTTACAACCCGTAGGAAGAAAATGCTTTGTGAGCCTTAGGTGGCAGGGATCGAAACCTGTCTCTTAAGCCACCAATTCCCAAATCCTCTCGGGGCACATGATGAGTTGCTCCTGGCATTATTCCAGTGCAGCAATGCAGATGCCAAACAAAAAAAAAACCAAATCCAAATCCTCCCGGGGAACATGATGAGTTGCTCCTGGCATTATTCCAGTGCAGCAATGCATATGCCAAACAAAAAAAATCAATTCCTAAATCCTCTCAAGGACAGATGATGATTCGCTCCTAGTACCATATTCCAGTATAGCGATGCTGATGTCAACTCAAAACAAACAAATCAAACCAACCAATTCCAACATCGACCTCTGCGTCAACAAGCGACACTCCGTCTAGGGGATACGTCCTACCACAGGCACTCCGTCTCGGGGAAACGTCCTACCACAGGCACTCCGTCTCGGGGAAACGTCCAACAACAGGCACTCTGTCTCGGGGAAACGTCCTACCACAGGCACTCCGTCTCGGGGATACGTCCTACCACAGGCACTCCGTCTCGGGGAAACGTCCTACCACAGGCACTCCGTATCAGGGAAACATCCTACCACAGGCACTCCATCTCGAGGAAACGTCCTACAGCAGGCACTCCGTCTCGGAGAAACGTCCTACAGCAGGCACTCCGTCTCGGGGAAACGTCCTACCACAGACACTCCGTCTCGGGAAAACGTCCTACAACAGACACTCCGTCTCGGGAAAACGTCCAACAACAGACACTCTGCATCGGGGAAACGTCCAACACAGACACTCCGCATCAGGGAAACGTCCGACAGTGACACTCCGTGCCGGGGAAACGTCAAGCAGACACTCCGTGCCGGGGACACGTCAACCAGCGACACTCTGCATCGGGGAAACGTCCAACACAGACACTCCGCATCAGGGAAACGTCAACCAGCGACACTCTGCATCGGGGAAACGTCCAACACAGACACTCTGCATCAGGGGAACGTCCGACAGCGACACTTTGCATCAGGGAAACGTCCAACACAGACACTCCGCATCAGGGAAACGTCCGACAGCTACACTCCGTGCCGGGGAAACATCAAGCAGACACTCAGTGCCGGGGACACGTCAACCAGCGACACTCTGCATCGGGGAAACGTCCAACACAGACACTCCGCATCAGGGAAACGTCAACCAGCGACACTCTGCATCGGGGGAACGTCCAACACAGACACTCCGCATTAGGGAAACGTCCGACAGCGACACTCTGCATCGGGGAAACGTCCAACACAGACACTCCGCATCAGGGAAACGTCAACCAGCGACACTCTGCATCGGGGAAACGTCCAACACAAACACTCCGCATCAGGGAAA
The DNA here is from genome assembly GCA_030015575.1 of Agapanthus africanus. Taxonomy (NCBI): domain Eukaryota; kingdom Viridiplantae; phylum Streptophyta; class Magnoliopsida; order Asparagales; family Amaryllidaceae; genus Agapanthus; species Agapanthus africanus. The sequence goes on from JASDDO010000290.1 coordinate 316,192, forward strand.
CGTCCGACAGCAACACTCCGTGCCGGGGAAACATCAAGCAGACACTCCGTGCCGGGGACACATCAACCAGCGACACTCTGCATCGAGGAAACGTCCAACACAGACACTCCGTCTCGGGGAAACGTCCGACAACAGACACTCCGTCTCGGGGAAACGTCTACCAGGCACTCCGTCTCGGGGAAACGTCCGACAACAGGCACTCCGTCTTGGGCAAACGTCTACCAGCGACACTCCGTCTTGGGGAAACGTCCTACAACAGACACTCCGTCTCGGGGAAACGTCCGACAACAGGCACTCCGTCTCGGGGAAACGTCTACCAACGACACTCCTTCTCGGGAAAACGTCCTACAACAGGCACTCCGTCTCGGGGAAACGTCCTACAACAGGCACTCCGTCTCGGGAAAACGTCCTACAACAGACACTCCGTCTCGGGAAAACGTCAACAAGCGACACTCTGCATCGGGGAAACGTCTAACATAGACACTCCGCATCAGGGACACGTCAACTAGCGACACTCTGCATCGGGGAAACGTCCAACACAGACACTTCGTATCAGGGATACGTCAACCAGCGACACTCTGCATCGGGGAAACGTCCAGCACAGACACTCCGCATCAGGGAAACGTCCGACAGCGACACTCCGTGCCGGGAAAACGTCAAGCAGACACTCCGTGCCGGGGACACGTCAACCAACGACACTCCGTGCCGGGGGCACGTCTACCAAATCACTCCGGGCCAAGGAAACGTCTACCACGGACACTCCGTCTCGGAGACGCGTCAAGAGTCGACCGTCCATGTCGTAAAAAGGGCAGTGCAGCCCAAAAAGTGGGAACCAAAGCAAGTCGCCTCCACATGAAAGAAGATCCATCAATTTCATGCATACGACCCACATATGTGGTGTGCATTTATTAATGGGAGGCACTTTGTTGAAGTCAAAATTTGCACCCCGGTTGACCGAGTCAAAGTCAAGGTCAACCCCCAAGCTAGGCGGGCCCAAGCCCAGGTCAAGCGGGCCCATACCCAAGTCGAGCCCGCGGCCAGCCTCCCCGTGCCAACAACAAAATCATGTAATAAATAATTTTTATGTAATTGTTTATGCATGAATGTAAACAAAATCAGCATAAAAGCAATATTTTGTAAGCCCATGGCTTATGTGCAAAAATGAAATGGCACATGAGCCATGGGATGGCTAAAATGCCATTTTTGTAAAACCCAAGGGGCTATATGTAAATATGTAAGCCTATAAAAGACAACATGATGATGAATAAAGTAACAACTTTCCTCTCTCCAAAAAAATTTAGATCTGAGATCTTTTCTCCTTCTTCAAGGTTCCAAAATCTTCTTCTTCCTTTTGAATTAAATCAAGAGTTTTACTCTTCCTTTTCAAAAACAAAATAGTTTTTCACCATCAAACCCACAAAGGGGAACTTGGATCTGTCTTTAGATCCCCAAAAGGAAAGATTTTGAAATCTCACATCTCTTGATCTTCAAGATCCAGCCAACAGAGGCGGAAGAAGAAGAAGCTCTTTCACTAAACCCAAAAAAAAAAAAAAAAACACACTCAGGAGTCCAACTCCTCTCTGATTTCTCTTCCGAGAAATATTTTTTAGGCTCAAAGCCTCTTTTTCTCGCCGGCGCTCAAGCGTAGAGCGCCCGTGTGCCGACACGTGGCGCGCTTGCGCTCCAGCGCTCGAGCGCAAAGTGCCCATGTGCCGACACGTGGCGTGCTTGCGCTCAAGCGCAAGTGCTCGAGCGCAAGTTGCCCCGGTGCCGACATGTGGCGCGCTTGCGTTCAAGCGCAAGTCGTCCCGGTACCGACACGTGGCGCGCTTGCGCTCAAGCGCACAACGCTCTGGTGCAAGTCGCCCCAGTGCCGACACGTGGTGCACTTGCGCTCCAGCGCCCAGCGCTCAAGCGCAAGTTGCCCCCGTGCCGACACGTGGCACACTTGCGCTCGAGCGTCAGGCGCTCAAGCGTAGAGCGCCCACGTGCCGACATGTGGCGCGCTTGCGCTACAGCGCTCTGCGCTCAAGCGCAGAGCGCCCACGTGCCGACACGTGGCGCGCTAGCGCCTGAGCGTACAGCACCTTGGCGCACAGCGCCCACGTGCCGACACGTGGCACGCTAGCGCCTGAGCGCACAGCACCTTGGCGCACAGCGCCCACGTGCCGACACGTGGCACGCTAGCGCCTGAGCGCACAGCACCTTGGCGCACAGCGCCCAAGGCGCTGGCCCCACGCATCCTTTGGATGCCTTTTCCCCCTCTTTCTTTTATATATATATATATATATATATACATATATACATATATATATACATATATGCATACATATGTGCACACACACATACACCACGACACTGTCCCTGCTAGCCCCCTTGACCCCCAGCCTGCTATCCGGGTAGCGGGACCCCCGTAAAAACTCTACGTGGTTCCCGATATATTTAAACCCCCTCCAAAACAAAACACACGTACACTGCACATTGAGTTCGCATGACCAGTTTAACCCGTTAATCGGAGGTTCCCTCACCCCAAAGGCGGTGGGTAATTAACAGCAGCTTAGTCCGCGGCTGCCGGAGATTCGGATCCCCATAATCATTAAATCCCGGCCTACCCTAGGCAGGGGGAATCTGTAGTACGCTTGACAAGCGCGCGCGTATTCCCATCTCAATGGGGTGACGAAAAACACCCTACAGCTTACATGCTGGTTACCTGTATACCTATAGGGTATTGTACCATTAGCGATAGGTACATACACACATAATGACATAGCTACATGTATACCTTGCATATATACTTCACTTATACCTGGAGGGTATATTACATCATTACTTATAGGTAGATACGTATACCTTGCTATACCTTTGTGTTTACACATATATCCGGCCATAGTTACATGTTTACTTTTATTTGATGTTATATAGACTTGGAGAAATTAGGAACCGTATGATATTTATATTAACTTTTTGCATTTAAATAGCGGTTTTTTCTTTATATGCTCGCATTTCAGTTTTATGTTGCGTATATTATATTCATGGATTTTCGCATTGAGATATGGATTTTTCATGATGTTTTCTGGATTTGAAGACCGTGGTAGTTTCATGAAATTATGCATTATTTGAAAAAACACGGTTTCTCTTGATATGATATTTCAGCAGCCACCATGAGTTTTATCGGTTCTGACATATATACCCCATGCGAGGAGCGTCGTGGGCCATATGAGGGTACATGGTGGAGCTCGGAGGTACCCCGGGGCAAGACGATTGAAGGACCTTGTCGATTGAGCCTAGCAGGTGAACCATACACTCCGGTGGCATTACCTATGACTCGGCGGTTATCGTGGGGATACCGACGGGAGTTATGTACGTATATATACGTCGAAGGACGAGGGTCGAAGCTGGGCACTCGGGTTTTCGGATAGCGTATGATACGTACCTATCAGGATGTCAGTCGTGGTGACAGCACCTGATAGATCAGCCTTTATGTATCGATACTTGGCACAGGTTTTCATGATATTTTTACTCCTTAGTATATATAACAGTGGACTGGGACGCTGTTATATATGCATATTTATATATATGTATACACACACACACACACATATATATATTAGTGGAATGGGACGCTAATATATATGTATACACATCAATTCATATACATTATCATATTTATTCATGTAAACATACTTAGAATATTTGAGATTCACTTGATATTGGATTTGAGATATAGGAGATTCATTTGAGATTAGATTCAGGATATATATGAGATTGCTGATTTTGTACATTCAGGATATATGAGATTTACTTGATATTGTACATTCAGGATTTGTGAGACTTACATGATATGAGAGCCGATTTGGGGGCTGATTTGAGAAATTGAGATTTGGATTGTCTTGATGGATTTTGGTCCTACCACGATATCAGGATTCCGTGGAAATAATATGTTCCATCCCATACTCTACATTTATTGTGTTCTGCATTGCTTCATATATTAGTAGTACCCGATAGAGTACCTTCCATGACTGTTGCATTTACATACTTTATTTTATATGCATTGCTTCATGTATTAGTTGTACCTGCTAGAGTACCTTTCATGACTGTTGCATATATACATTGTCATATCATCGTTTCATGTATTAGTTGTACCTGATGGGGTACATTACATGACTGTTGCATACATATTGTCGTATTACTGCTTCATGTATTAGTGATACCTGCTAGTGTACCTTTCATGACTATTGCACACATATGACTTTTATTGCTATTAGCTTGCATATGTTAGATTCGCGCTATACGTGCATACTTGCGATTACCTATATATGTTATTTACTATTCACGAGTTGGCAACTCACCCCCGTTGTGCCACAGTTTTTTGCAGGTTGTTCCCCAGAGTAGTCGAGGCAGGCTATTCATCTATCATATCATCTTTTGCTGCGGATACCGCATCGGCTCACAGTGTGCGGTTTTGCTTTAGGTGGGTTTTGTGGTTATCCGTTCATGTTGCTTATTGTATATTCTTTGTATCATGTACTCTCCATCTACCATTATCTTGTATGACTTAGAGACTTGTTGTGAGGACGATGTTGTATATTATTTTGTGACTTGGAGTTCTTTTATGCAGTTTTATTTATATCGTCTTTTATTTCTTCGCTATGGCGTCGTATATCTGTTGTGGTGGTTGTTTTCCGCCTTTGGGCATGTTTTTGCTCCCGTTTGGGGATGCTTTACTTATATTTATGTTGTACCCATTTTTGGGGCTGGTTTTTACAAAGGAGGTGCAGTCAAAATTTTAAAGGAAATAAGTTGGACTTTTAAGGAATTTGGGTTGTGATTTCAAAGGTTTGAAAATGCTATTATTTCTTACTACTTTTGATGGTTTAGATTGCTGGGTTTCGGTTTACTTAAATTTCGTTACGCCTGTAGACGTTGCGTAGTTTAAGGGCCGTCACGTGCCAATTTCGGGTCGTGACACAGACTATCTGTACTCATGTCACTAGAGAATTGTTATTTGACGTTGGGTATAATACTATCTAGCCAGTTCTCGGCGAATCCGTCCAGTGTACTCACCCTGGTAAGCACCTGTATACAATCTTAGGTGAATCACACCAATGGATGTGGGGCCAACCACTGCCCCTCGTCAGCGTCTAGAAACGTATACACTAGTCTACTCCAGAATATCGATGCCCTATCTCGATATTCCTACGACTAGGGACTTTTAAGAATGTGCTTATAGACCACCCCGCCCCCACAAGTTTGATCGCCATCACAACGCTGGTAGTGAAGCAACAATCCTACGAGATTTATCAACATGTATAAGCAACACGTAATAGCTAGTAAAACATACGCGCATGTTAAGATAAAGAAAAACCAGATAGCATACTATCATTTCGAGCAAGATTATCATGTGTGTGTGTTTGTGTATGTGTGTGTATAGAGAGAACATCAATTAAAAATAATGGCCTCTAAGGCATACATATCCTACAATCTCCTTCTTGCATTAGGGCCAGTTATTTGCATAACGCATCCCCAACATCTCGAACAGTCGCTCGAACTGTGCGTGAGGTAAGGACTTCGTGAATGGATCTGCTGTGTTGTCTTTTATGTCCACTCTCCGAACTTCGATCTCCTTTCGATCCATGATCTCCCTGATCCTCCTCAAGATGTGTCTGGATTTCTGATGGGATCTTGGTTTCTTCGCTAAAGCCATAACCCCATTGTTATCGCAATACAAATGTATTAGATTGGCAATAGACGGAACCACCTGAAGTTCAGAAATGAACTTTCACATCCAGACTGCCTCTTTTGAGACATCGTTAGCAGATATGTACTCAGCTTGCATCGTTGAGTCTGCTATGGTCTCCTATTTGGAATTCTTCCAACACACCGCCCCTCCATTGAGGATAAACACATAACCCAAGACGGATTTAGAGTTCTCCTTGTCACTTTGGAACCTAAAGTCAGTAAAAGTCTCCACCTGGAGGTCCCCATTACTGTACACTAAGAACATCTCTTTAGTTCTTCTAAGATACTTAAGAATGTTCTTTGCTGCTATACTTTCTCACCTGAATTTGACCGATACCTGCTTACCACACTAAGTGCGTAAGTTGCGTCTGGTCTGGTACATAGCATTGCATACATTATAGATCCTACCGCCGAAGCGTAGGGTATAATGCCCATGTGAGCTTTTTCTTCATCTTATTGGGGTCAAAAATTACATCCCGGTTGACCAAGTCAAAATTAGTCAACCTCCAGCCAAGCGGGCCCAAGCTCAAGCGAAGTGGGCCCAAGCCCAAGTCAAGACCAAGTATGGAAGGGGCCGGCTCCATGCCAAGAATGAAGCAATAAATTAGTTCAATACAATTTTTTAAGGAAAAAATGTATGAAAATGGGCAGAAAGCCAAAATTTTGTAAACTCCATGGCTTATGTGCAAAAAGAAATAAGCACATAAGGTATAGGGTGGCACAAATGCCATTTGGTAAAACCTAAGGGGCTATATATAGTGTATAGCCTATAAAGGCAAACATGATGAAAAAATCAACAACTTTTTATTCTCTCATAAAATTAGGGTTCTGTGCCTCCTTATCTTTTCTCAAGGTTCTATACCTTCTTCTCTTTTCTGAATTAAATTAAGAGTTTAGCTCTTCCTTTCCTAAATAGTTTTCCACCATAAAATCCACGAAGGGGAGCTCAGATCTTCAATCAAATCTCTAAAAAGGGAGATTTTTAAGTCTTACCCCCTTTTCTCCAAAATTCAGCCAACAGAAAGGAGGAAAAAGGAGACCCATCTCCTAAAATCTCACTTTGGGGAAGATTCGAGACTTAGGAGAGGATTCAGAGCTCAAGGAAGAAGAAAGGGGTCCCCTTTGATCATCCCTGAAGATTTTTGGGAGTTCAACTCCATTTATCAAAATCTTTTGGAATTTAACTCCATAAATAAAATCCTTTTGAGAGTTTAACTCCACTCAAAACCTTTTTGGGAGTTTAACTCCAAAAATAAAAATCCTTTTAGGAGTTTAACTCCATTTAAAATCTTTTAGAGTTTAACTCCAAAATAAAAATTCTTTTGGAGTTGAACTCCACAATAAAAAAATAAAAATCCTTTTGGGAGTTTAACTCCAGATTCCGCGGCTAAGCCCCCTTTTTTTTTCTGCAGGCGCGCAACGCCTACGTGCCGGGTACGTGAGGCGTTGGTGCCCAGTGCCCACGCGTCCTTAGGATGCCACTCACCCCTCTTTTTTCCCATACACTTCCCACTAAAAATACCTCACTCGTTAGAAAAAAATTTGTAACAGGGCGGTGTCCCGCACCCCGCAAGTGGGCTGCTACCCCCTTGATCCCCAGCCTGCTATCGGGGTAGCGGGACTCCCATAAACTCTGTGAGGCCCCCGATATATCCCAAACCATTCAAAACACAACACATGTACACGGCACATTGAGTTCTCATAACCAATTTGACCCGTTAATCGAAGGTTCTCTCGCTCCAAAAGCGAGGGGTAATTTACGGCAGCTTAGTCCGCGGGTGCTGGAGATTCGGATCCCCACAATCAATAAACTTCGGTCTACCCAAGACAGGGAGAATCCGTATACGCCTGACAAGCGTGCGCATTCCCATCTCAATGGGATGACGAAAAACACCATACATATCAGTCTTTAGAGACATCCTCTTTGGAGAGGGTGATCCCGTGACAAGCGGGTAAATTGCCTCGCTTGGAATCTTCCATACTAAATTTTTTAGTATGGCGTGTATATGGACTGTGAAAATCCCAACATTCTTTTAGACCTATCACGATAGATCTTAATCCCCAGAATGTAGGAGACATCACCCAATTCTTTCACAGAGAACTTCTGTGACAAGAAGAGCTTGATCGATTGTAGCATAGAGATGTCATTCCCTATCAGGAGTTATCATCCACGTATAATACGAGGAAGATGAGTGCTTCTCCTACAATCTTTCTATAAATACATGGTTCATCTACATTTTTAATAAAGTCAAAGTTTTTGACCGTCTCATCAAAGCAGATGTTCCAACTCCGTGATACCTGCTTTAATTCATAAATGGATTTATACAATTTGCACACCTTTTCGCTGCTCCCACCGTCTAAAAAACCCTCTGGCTGGTTCATTTAAACGCACTCTTTTAAATTTCCATTTAGAAAAGCGGTTTTCACATACATCTGCCAGATATCATAGTCATGGAAGGCAGCAATGGCAAATAGAATCCGAATGGATTTGAGCATAGCCACTGGAGAAAAGGTTTCATCATAATCCAATCCTGGTCTTTGACGAAAGCCTTTTGCAACAAGTCTAGCTTTATAGGTTTCCACTTGTCCATCTGCACCAATTTTTTTTTTGAAGATTCATATGCATCCAATGGGTTTTACCTTAGGAGGAGCAACATCCAAAGTCCATACTTTGTTGATGTATATGGATTCCATCTCAAATCTCATAACATCCAGCCACTTCATCAAGTCTTTACTCATGATAGCCTGCTGAAAACTAGCAGGTTCATCATCGTCGATGATATAATTTTCTCGATCCCCGTCTATAAGAAACCCATAGTATCTCTCGGACGGATGAGAATGCTTACTAGATTTGTGGAGTGGCATCAGTTCGTCGGGCTCTATTGAAACCTCAAGTTATACTAAATCTTCAGCAGTAGTTTGTGGTTTTGGAATTTCTTCCAATTCTACCGTACTCCCACTAATTTCTTTTGCAAGAAATTCGTTCTTTAAAAAGACTATGTGGCGAGCGACAAAAACCTTTTGTTTTTCAGTATAGTAGACAAGATATCCCAGTGAATTCTTTGGGTATCCTACAAACTTGCATAAAACTGATCGTGCCTTGAATTTGTCCGGATTCTGTTTTTTGACAAAAGCTGGACACCCCCATATTTTAAGATACTTAAGACATTGTCTCTTCCCACTCCACATTTCATATGAAGTGGTAGGCACAGACTTAGTTGGAACCCTATTCAATAGGTATGCAGCTGATTCTAGTGCAAAACCCCAGAAGGAAAGTGGCAACTCAGCACTACTCATCATGAAATGCACCATATCGAGTACGGTGCGATTCCTTCTTTCCAATATACCATTATGCTATGGCGTATATAGAGGAGTAAGCTGTGAGAGAATTCCATTCTCTTTCAAACATTTAAGGAAACTGGTATTTAAGTATTCTCCATCTCGATCAAATCGAAGTATCTTAATACTTTTACCTGTTCGTTTCTCCACTTCATTCTTATACTCCTTGAATTTCTCAAAGGCCTCGGATTTATGTTTCATTAAGAATATATGTTCATGCCTTGAGTAATCAATAGTAAAAATGATGAAGTAGGAGTAACCGTTTCATGCATGTGTAGACATTGGACTACATACATCGCTGTGTATGAGTCCCAAGAGCTCAGTGGCTCTTTCTTCATGTCCCGTGAATGGAGATTTGGTCATCTTTCTTTTGATACATGATCGACAAGTTGCATATGATACATATTCGAACGGATCCAAATATCCATTTTTATGTAACTTGGTCAACCTTGTTTCATTAATATGACCAAGTTTACAATACCATGGGAAAACTTGGTTTGAATCTGAAGCCTTTCTTGTAAGTGTGTTTTGGACGTTGAAGATTTGGTGTTGATTGAGTACGTATATACCGTTATCTAGTGCGCCTGACCCAATTAGTTCTTGATTTAGGTGAATATTCATGACATTACTTTCAAGTGTAAAATTATATCCTTCATTAGTCAACAAAGAAACCGTTATAATATTACACAGCATACTTGGTACACAAATACAGCTATATAACACCAAAATGTGTCCACTCGTTAAACCTAGGCGATAATCTCCCACTGTAACAGTATCTACGTTTACTCCGTTGCCAACCCTGAGGATCATATCACTTGCCTTCAGTACTCTAGGGTTTCTCAGTGTCTGTAAACAATTACAGATGTGAGAACCAGAACCGGTATGTAGTACACATGATGTAGAGTTAACTGAAAAACAATTTTCAATTATGAACACACCTAAAGTCGAAACATCAGCCTGCTTCGCATCCTTGCCTTTGGCTTTAAAAGACTTGCAATCCTTCTTCTAGTGACCCTTCTTGTGACAGTAGTAGCACTCATCCTTTCTAGCTTTCACTCTCCCCGAATTGTTCATTTCTTGCACCTTTTTGACACCTCTTTTCGGTTTGGTGGGGGCCTTCTTCTTCTTCCCCTTACTTTTGGCATTGGATTAAGAGGAAGAAAATTCCCCAACAATAAGAACACGTGTCTTCTCTTTTTTCAAGGAGTTCTCAGCTATCCTAAACATGTTGAGGAGCTTTGAAAGATCAGCTTCCATCTCGTGCATATTGAAATTCAGCACGAACTGAGAGAAAGTGTGGGGAATGGACTGTAGAATCAAGTCAATGTATAACTTGTTCTCTAACACGCATCCCAGGTTTGCAAGCTCTTCAATAAGACCGATCATCTTTAGAACGTGTTCTCCTACAGGTGATCCAACAGCTAATTTCATCTGGAATAATTTTTTTGAGGTCCCGTACCTTGCGATACGAGAGTGTTCTTCATACAAATCCTTGCAATAGAAAAAATGATTTTATGTCCATTTTCTCGTGCTGCTTCTGAAGTTCATTGTTCATTGAAGCCAGCATAGTGCACCTAGCTTTTTCACAATCCTGGTCCCACGTTTTGCTGATCTCGATGTTCGCAACCATGGAATCTGGCCCTGGGATCTGGGGAGCAGTTGTCACGCCTTGCTTCCCAGTAGACGGTGACGGCAAGTGAAAAGCCGTGACGTATTTATTTTGAGAAGGTCACTTCCCAGAGTAAATACGCCAAGCATAAAATAAGCAATATAAAATGACAAGAAATTAATATGAGATTTAAATTTCAACAACTTTATTTTCATTCAAACTTGATACAATTACAATACATGAGTTCAATTGAAAAGGAAACTACAAGAACATAAATGTCTAAACAGGTGGCATACATAAACTGAAATAAAAGGATAACTAATGTAGGCCTGAGTCGCGATCTGATCGTGCTCCTCCTCTGTGATGTCCACATCCTCAATCTCTACAGTATCTGACGAACATTCCAAAAAACAATGATGGGTGGAATGCCCGTCAGCGAACTTTCGCTCGGTAAGTCCCCAAGAAAAAGGGTGTGAAGTATAAAAGTATAATGACAAAGAAAATGGATATCATGAAGTAATGGATTATAAGATATGGTGTTTAAACTTGTCATTTAATGTAAGCATAACAATTCTATTTAACATACAGTTCTATATATATCATGGCAATGTAACATGAGTATAGTATAGCATGGTCGTGTAGTGTAGGTATAGTGAACATGAAGTGCATGTAAGTACCCTAAAAGGTCTCTACATGGGTAAACTAATTTAACGTAAGTTCAAGGGTAAATGTCAACCAATCTCAAGAGTGTTCTCGAACCCAACAGGCTGTAATTCAGGGGTAAGGAACCACGTGCCCGAATCAAGTGTTAGTAATGGGATTTTAACCTAGTGTCAAAGTATTCCAAACTCAACGTGTTATAATTCAGGAGTAAGGAAACGCGAGCCCTCATGATAGATTGCTTGTGTTAGTAGATATGGATTCATAATTTAGGGGGACTCCTGAGATTTCGTTGGATTCGCACTTGAACTACCCCAACACCCCGTGTATTCTAAATTGCAGTTAAAATTACCAGCCTTGGTCGAATCCATGAATACATCAAGTTGCAAGATTGAGTTCATGTCAATGTCAAGTATTCGTATCAAGTGTTCATGTATTCATGTCAAGTTATATTCATGGTTCGAGTCAAGTCAGTTTCAATAGCAGCCATTGTGTTCTGGTGTTCATGTTATGTTCATGTCAAGTCATAGTATTCTATTATTCAAGTTTTGGGATATTCAAGTTCAAGTGTTCTGGTTCATGATCAAGGGTTCAAGTTTATGTTAAAATTTAAATCCTGGTTGAGTTTGTATTCAGGTTAGAGTAAATATCTTATGAAAGGATTTAGCTCTTGAATTTCTTAAGTTCGAGAGTAATCGGGCAACTTCTGCATACGGACGGCAAGATTTATGTCTTTTTCTAAGACAATTGTCATTGATGACTCCGTCAAACTTGTCTAATATGAATTGGCAAGCGCTCACTTTCTTCGTCTCTCCGGGGCTCAATCGAAATGATACCGCTTAACCCTATATTAATCTAGAGTCCTTAATATTTATTATTGTTTGTTTACTTTGTATTTAGATTATTTGCATTTCTCGAGTGGGTTTTATGAAAAATATTTTAATATTGTTTAAAAATAAATCTCGAGGATTATTTATAATATTTAGAGTTTTTATGAACATGTATTTTAATTTTAGTGGTATTTTGGTGATAAAACCTAGATTTTAAAAGTTTATGCTATTTTTATGAAAACTACTCCTTTTGTAAACTTGATGGTATTTTGTTACAATTTCAACCTTTCATTTTAAAATATAGTTTTACAATTTGTTTTTTTTATTGAAAATACGGTTTCATAATTATATATGCTTTTTTCAAAGTTTAGTTTTGTTTAGAAAATTCATATTTCTTAAAAAAACGTATTTTTATTTCCTTTCGAGATTGAATACTCAGTGAGGAGTTCTGCATCTCGCTCTACTATACCCAGGATGTGCGATAATCCGCACCATGTATTAGCGGGTCTCCAAATGAGGGTTGTAGAGGCGCAATTGCCACGGATTTAAAATATCGATTAAAAGAAACCCTTTTTAAAAAATGGTATTTTAATGTAAACCTTTTCCTTAAATTAACCATATACCTAGAATATCGTGCTATGAATCAAAATTGTGCATGTGGGGTAGGTATTTACCCTGTGAATTTTCCTAAAGGTATATATGCTAGTTATCGAATAAGGGGTACTTTTTAAATTCATTGTATTTTGGCATTACATGCATTCTAGGGTAGTTTTAACAATACCAAACTTTCATTTTAAATTCATATGATATGTAGGTAAAACATGACATGTAATTGGTGGTATGATGGTAAGTGATAATTTCTTGTTAATACTAATATGAAATTATAATGGATATATCAAAACTTTATAACAATTAGATTAAAAATGATGTTAGTCACTAAAAGTCGCATTTTTGTTAGTGATGTAAGAAGGGGCAAAAAGAGAAGTCAAGAGGGTCGAGACTTGCAAATTTGAATGTAGGATAGAAAGAAAATAGGGAGATAGGGATGGAGACTTACAGTTTCCGCTTGTACTCGTACAGATGGGAAAAATAAGAGAAGAAGTCTCGGTTGAGAAACCGAGACCTACGGTGTGTGGAGAATTGAGCTTGGGTCCGATTACTTGCACAAGAACGAACTCTAAGTAGCTAACGCACGGAGGAACGGACTTGAGTAACAGAGTCGGCTTAGAATTGTGCGCTTAACTTCCTTTGCTAGAGTGAGGCTTGCGAGAGAGAATTTTGAGTGGTATTTTCAGAATAATCTAGGAGAAGAACCAAGGAGAAAGGCTGGGTATTTATAGGGGTAAATATATGTGTAGAGGAAATTAAAAAAGATAATATAATGTATTAAAAGTAAGGGTAAAGAGGTAGACGAAGGGTCTAAGGTTCTCTGGTTAATTGTAGGAAAATCAAATAGGAAAAAGAAGTAGTGGGGAGCTGAAGGGATGCAGATGCGAAAAATGGGGGGATTTGGGGCCATATCAACCGCCGGTGGCGGTCAAAATGAGGAAACTGGCGGTCCAAAAGTGGAGTTTGGTCTCGAGGTTCGTGCAGTGCATTCATCTGATATGTCTCGTTTTTATTGTTTGATTTATTTGCAACTTTTTATTTCTCCGTGTAATGCACGTGCAACTCTTGGGCTCCTGAAAAATTAAAAAGAAAATATTGAAAACAATTGGAACCGATAGGATTCGAACTTGCAGGCTATGGGACAGAAGAAGAAAAGCTTAACTAGTGAGTTATAAGGAGTTTCTTGTACATAAGTTATCAAAAATAACTTATAACTCGAAATCAGGACAAAAATACACTCTTTTATTAATATTGGATCAATAAAAGTGTATAGGACTTTTATGGTCGTTACAGCAGTATTGGTGAGGACATATGCTACTTTGTCATAACTGAGTGCAGTATTGACGTTCCTCAACCAATCTTTATACAGTCAGTGTATTCTTTTCAAGTAGTAGTTTAAGACTCATCATGATTGCTGCCAGTGAGAGAAAATAAATACTTAAAGTATACTCTTGCAAAATTAGATTGGTTTATTATTTTATCTAATCAGAATAACTCCTACCGTTTCCTCGAATTCTCTATCAAAACTTTAAAAAAAATTAGTCAGGATCATTTACACTTTACAAGTTCGCTAACCGTTCAGCCACGCGGGTGTTGGTACTCCGAGGGAGGTTCCCTATCCGTTCGCACGGACCTAATTAAAATAAACCCCGTTTTCGCAAAGGCGTAGCCTTGTTAACATTTTCTAGACACCTAACAGGTTAGCTAATTATGAAGTGAAAAATATCTCCGAAGAGTAATTCTACTCATCAGTGGGATCGGGATCCAACTATCATCGTGTGATGACCCAGATGGAAGCCACTCTAGTCACCACACTCCAGAAGATATACTCAACCTGCAAGTTTCCTCTATATTTGAAATTCCCGATATGGTTTTTGCCCCCAAGCTCTTGTCACCTTGACGAAGGCCAACAAATCATAAGACGCAGGTCAAATTCTTCCCGTCATTGTCCTGATTAATTTAGATCCACCCGTACTCGCTCTTGACGAAGGCCAACAAGACTGTACAACTGTCTTAAACCAATGCATCTATCAATACTACAAATAATCAACACACCGCTACCATTCACCATGCCTTGACGAAAGCCAACAAACATAGCATGAATACGATGTGCTACTCATTTGAAATGACGGAGGGCTACGACTGGTTTTTGCGAAAACCTTGAACGTAATGAACTTGATATCATTGAAGGAACGATAACTTTAAAAAGGAGTGGTTCAAGCTCTGCTTTTTAAACGAGTGTTTTGAAAAGAACAGAGTAGTTTTTCAAATTATTCCAACAACATCTTTTTAGGTTTATTTTCTTGCATTAATTAAGATTAATGCGGGTCCCATCAATTTAAATCCCATCACACCAGAAAACAATGAAAATAGAATGTACGTATATACCATCCGCATTCACCACGGAGCCCCGTCATGCACCGTTGGGTTACTTAACTACCGGCAGAGCGGGGGAAGAGTTAGCACGGATGCAAAACATATACAGCATTTGTGTATATATAAATAAATAAATATATACATTCGTCGCAGGCATGATAAACATCACAGGCAGAATAAGATCATCACAGAAGATGGAAAAATGGATCTACTAGGAGTTTATGCGCTTGCATCGAGCCACAAATGAAACACAAGTCTCCACGGCTGTGTGAATAGTCGAGTGTGAACTATCCTAGACCCCTACGAGTGCGTTAAGCTACCCTCCAATTCTAGAATTAGGTGGCCTGAGTCTCGACTCATCGAGATGGTCACCCACTGAATTTTATGACCCGGTAGCTTGTGCACCCCTTCTCGGGTCAATCCTAATACATGAAAAAGAAATAATATACAGCCGGTGATATTATCCTCAATCCGGATATGTCCCAATAAAAGAATATTACATCACAAATTTTACATGAATTACATAGAACTCTCATTCTCACATCCAAAATTCACACATGGCTATTCACAAGACGATCCATCGATCCATCAGTAATATCATCAAGACAAAATATGTGTAACCCCTTTTAATCGACGTATAACGATTAGAAGACGTTTACCAGCACATTTACACATCACAATAAGCAAGTAACGAAAACATGACGTTAGATTTGCACACACACATAAAGCAAACACTCAAATTTTTCTCCAATGAAAAACTAGTGAACTTAACTTCCAAAAAATCAAACTTTTTGCATCCAAAAGAGTCTCAATCGAATCGAAAATCACACAAGAGCCTAAGGGCACCCTAGGAAAAAAATTAGATATATTCAGGGAGGCCTGGAGGGTGCCATGCCCCCGAGACCACCACGAGGTGGTCTTGGAGGCAAGGCAGACCCAAGACTACCTATTGGGGTGGTCTCGGGTCACCAACCCCCCAAGACCACCTCATGGTGGTCTTGGGATGATGGCCCCTTCCTTCGGCCCCCTCGGGATATCCCCAGGGTACCTTAGAAGCACCCGACAGGTTCTCGGTCCAAACCTTGAGCCTGCGGGGAGTGTAAACTTTAAAAAACTTGGATTTTTGGACTGGATTTTCTCGGCAGTTTTGAGTGCTGGAAAAACCGTGAATTTTAACGTCATAGCAACTTGTTTAGGCTTAGGGAGTGGCTCTGATACCATGTAAATTAATGTTGCTTATTCTACCGTGGTTGTAGAGAGGCGGAATGCACAAAAATCAAATTTTTAGCAAGCAATATCAACAATCTACCCTATGCCTAAACAAGAAAAACAATAAAGGTTCTAATCTACCATGAATGGATACGTGTCCTTTGGTCTTCTAAACTCTTCTTTCTTGTGCTCCTTGAGGTTCTTGATCAATATTGCACTGAAAGCCTCCTTGATCCTGGATGATCCACCCGAAAGAATATGGTTCAAGCTTGCACTTCAAAAATAAGCAACTAAATAAACTAGTTTGTTTATGAGCTATAGAGATTGTTGGTAGTGTTTATCTATCTCTAAACCCTATCTATCTCAACACATGAGAAGGTTTAGGGTTGAGGAAGAAAATAGGAGAGAGAATGAGCTAAGGAAAATGAGAGTAAGGTTGTGTAAAAATCTAATGACCATTTCTTTTGTGAAATCATTTTCACAATTAAAAATGGCAACCATACTTGAATAGTAAATCCAAATGAATTAAAAATTCATTTGGCCATACTTTACACCATTCTCATTTTCCACATAACTCTCCACCTCATTTCCAAATATAAAAATAAATGGTTAATGCAAGAACGAGGTGTCCTTTTTCTAGAATGTATTTTGTATAAATACAAAATACTTTCTACCGTATATACATACCCGTATTCGTATCAAAATACGAATACCTTAGAGATAGAATAATACTACCAATATAATACTAGTATTAAATCGATATTTGATTTAACAATCCGGTTTAATCCTAGACCCGCTAGTATTATAATCCGTCCGATTAAATTTCGCGCAACTGGTACACATAATTAATCGGAATCCTACACGTATAAACATACGGTCTTTACATCGTTTCGTCTGAACCAGAGAAACCCTATATGCGAGATTCTAAATACTCGACAGTACGCTGGCAGTGGGTTTAACCACAAGCGCGTCAGCAGCATTAGTACGTAACGGCTACCTAAGTACCTGTCGAAAAGAAGGCCGACGAGCAAAATCATCTGAACCCCTACCGAGCCTATGTGTGACAATATCCATACAGTCCGGTCTGTTTGTCTGAGAGTATCGCATACCGGGTCTAAGGGGTGATTAACGTCAGACCCCTACTAACCCGATAAGTCGTGCTAGTGTGGTTCAAGACCATCCGAGAAACTACTGATCTAACCATCAGTAATTCTTAACTACCATGGCCAGGGGCTTATGGTGTTGACCAACCGAACACAACGCGACATCGGCTCCCTATACCGTGATAGACGAATCCCTAACAATTGCTCACTGTCTACATGTGGCTCGGGACCGTACTCAACTAAAACCTATTTGTACGATTCGTAGGGTAGTAATCAAAGCACAATGGAAACTCATAGGAAACAAATGATTATCTCAGATCGACGGACTATCTGTATTCATATCACCAGAGAACTGCTATCTGACGTTGGGTATGATACCATCTAGTTAGTTCTTGGCGAGTTCGTCCAGTGTACTCATCCCGGTGAGCACCTGTATACAATCTTAGGTGAATCATACCAATAGTTGTGGGACCAACCACCGCCCCTCGTCAGGGTCTAGAAATGTATACACCGGTCTACTCCAGAATATCGATCCACTGTCTCGATATTCTCACGTTTAGGGACTTTTAAGGATGTGCTATAGACTACCCAGCCTCCACAAGTATGGTCTCCATCACAACGCTGGTAGTCAAGCAATAATCCTATGGGCTTTATCAATATGTATAAGTAACACGTAATAGCTAGTAAAATATACGCATATTAATATAAAAACAAATCATATAATATACTATTATTTCGATTAAGATTGTCCTGCACATATATATCCATAGCATCCATTACAAATAATGGCCTTTAGGGCATATATATCCTACAGGAAGATTCTCTCTTCCGAAGTTCCTGAGCGTGCAAGGCCATCAGAAGGCATCACTCCTTCAAAAGATAGGGTTATAAATTTAGCCCATAACTCTGAGGACACCTTAGAGTTGAGAAGTACGTGGTCTACTGTTTCGACATGCTTACCACATAGTCCGCATTGCATTGGCTCTGCCGAAGTAAGGAGAATCGAGTTCCTAATTGCCAACCAGTCAAAAACCTTAATTTTAAGAGGAATTTGCATTTTCCAAAGGGGACGCATGCAGTTATCTTTCAATCCTCTGTAATGTAAGATCCTGTATATAGATCAGACCATGAATTTTTGTGTTGAGGAGACTCTCCAAATTGCGGATTCTTTGGTTTCCTCGGCTGGATTCAGTTCCATAGGCTGGATTCAGTTCAATAGGCGGTTAATCAACCTTCCAATTCGAATGTTGACCAAGGCCCATTAAACCCAGCCGAAGGAGGAACAAAACCAAGGGTTTCCAATTTCTTGCGACCGAATTCTCATTTTTCTTCTTCTTCTTTCTCCATTTCATCAGGAGCCATGGCTCAGCGATCGAGGAAGCTCCTGAGTTCCATCATCTCATCGTCGAAGCTGTTCTCGTCTCAGTCCCGAGGCTACGCCGCCGCAGCCCCGTCGCCTGCGGTGTTCGTCGACAAGAACACGCGCGTGCTCTGCCAAGGGATCACCGGCAAAAACGGCACCTTTCACACCGAGCAAGCCATCGAGTATGGCACCAAGATGGTATTTTTGCTTCCTGGTTCCTCTAAATTTGCGATTTTGGGTCATGGGTCGTTTTCGTTTTGATGCGTTTCGATCTGTTTGATTCGTCGGTCGTTTGATTTTAGGTGGGTTAGGTGCTGGGCGTTCTTTGATTTTGGATCATTTTAGTTGCAGTAGTGCTATTAGGGTTCTCTGATTTGCAGCTCAATGATTGATAGCAGCCCTAAAAAAGTGTGAGTTATGTGAAGATCTCCATCATCTTGTAGGCCTTTTCCCGTTTGCCTTAATCCTAACCCTAACCTGACCCACTCTTGATCCAAGCATAAACTATAGACAAGTGGGTATCTTGTGAATTCTCATAAACTAGGAAAATGCAGTCTAGAAGAATGTAAAGAATGTGAGTTGTTTGAAGATGATCTGAGGAATAATCTTGGTGAATGATTCTTTAGGAAACGAGTCGAAAAAACTATTCGTGCAAAATGCGGAAGTCTAAGCACGGGTAGCGAAACTCATCGCCTAGTGAATGAAGCTACGAAGGCTTTGCTTATCGGACTACAGCCAGGTACATGCGGTAGGGACTCACTTTTGTGGAATTTTGTGTTGATCTGTGGGTTTAGGTGGAATTAAAGATCTTAAAAGAGTGCACAAGCAAACATAATAAATAAGAAATGCAGTCTCGAAGATGATTGTTTGGCAGACAAAGTGCATAAATAAAAATTGTCATGTGGTTGTAATTGTTTCTGATCCAAGGGTTGTAAAAACCGCTTATGTCTTATAAGCAAGATAAGCTTAGAAAATGTGAAGAATAAGACAGATCTATCGTCACTTTATGAAGGATGTGATGAGAAATACAAAATTAAGAATAAGGTGATGGAGAAATAATTAAGATAATGTTTATTGATGGTTTAGGGAGGGATTGGAATGCCATGAGCTTAAATTCATATTGAGAGATAGTAGGAGAGGACAAGCATAACTTAATACTATATGAGATGCTTGTTTTGGCTGTTAAGTTGATCTTAATTGGATTAATTAGTGAATAAGGATCCATAAGGTGGCTCATGAGAAAAGCTTGGATGTTCATTGTGCCTTGGTTAGATACAATGTAAGAAAATTAGTAGAAATTAGAAAAGTATGAAAACAGCCTTAGAGAGGGGTAAATAAGATTTTATGGCAAACTCAGAGTAATTTGTACCAAATTAAAAATTATGCGGTGGAATAAAAAGCTATAAAATGAGACAATCATCATAACACAGAAGTACAGGAAAGTAAATGGACATTGAGAATTGTTATCGAGATTCACCAAGTCCGTGGCTAATCCTCGCTTGAGAGCTCCTGCTCAGAACTCAAACTCACTATCCAGTGACTCTTTACGGGCGGAGAAACGCAGATATTTTATCAGGCTCAGATCTTAGTTACTTTACACTTGAAGGTGGTAAACATCTAGACTTTTTCTTATTGGCTCAAGTCCGAATTTTTTACACTTACAGGTGGTGAACACCTAGACTTTTTTCAAGGCTCAAGTCCAAAATCTTTACAATATGAAAATTTTAGACCTTTCTTCATTACACCATACAAAAAGATTTTTCAACAAATCTTTACAAACCAACTATACAATCCTATTGATCTCAAAGGATACATCAAGTTTCGATTCAAGGGAGATAATTTATTGTGTTTTGGAGATTAAGAATATTTAAAAACGATTCGAAGAAGTTTTCTTAAAAAGATTAAGAAAAGTTTAAAACAGAAACTTCTTCGACAAATCAGATATCTTTCAATTCTAATAACTAGAAAAATCTAAAGCCCTGAAAGATTTCTTTTCTTAAAAAGATTAGTAAAAACTGTAAGAACGATTGAAAAGTTTTCAAAAGGATTAAGAAAAGTTTAAACAAAACTTCTTCGACAATTTGAGATATTTCGTTTCTAATGACTAAAAAAATCTAAGGCCTTGAAAAATCTTCTCTCAAAAAGATTAGTAAAAACTTACGAATGAGACAGTTTTCACGAAAAATCAAAATAGTAAAAACGTTAAAATCGCGACTTCGTGAGTGAAAACTCTTTAGAAAATGGGTCCTTTATATAGAAAATCAATGAGGGACGGTTATGACAGTTAAAATAACCGTCCCTAAATTTCAGGACCGTTAATGACATATAATAGCCGTTGTGGATTTGAAATTCAAACAAAAAACCAAAATATGAAAAATTTATAACTGCTATGGACGTCTAGGGACATCCCTGTAGGACGTCCATGTCTGATATATTCAGACACAAGACTTTAATTTTAAAATGATGTTTTGAAAGGATTTTTGGTTTCTGAAAACTTTAATTGAAATAGGATCAGAAAATAGATTCTAACCGTTTGAGATTGACTCGACTCTAGACTCTAAGAAAATAGAAAAGTCGTGAACATCTCCGATGTGCGACTTCTCCGTTATATCCTTGAATTTGCATTGCGATCTTCCGATTCTGTCGATATTTGTCGGTGCTACCTTTTGAGTTGTCAATTGTATTGTCCTTATGCTTGAATAATTCTGGTTGTGTAGCATTTTGACTTATTTGACATTGTTCGTTATTTATCTGACATTGTTAGTAACATATAGTATATTTGAAATACGGTTTTGTAAAATAACCAAAACACAGAGATTCATAGGCTAACAATCACCCATATTTTGATATTTTTACAAAACATTAATAATAATCATATATATTTCAAAAAGATATATTCATATGCTCTTTCTGAATATATGCACATTATTTCTCCTCCTTTTTGGAAATATCAAAAAGTTATAAGTACGGAGGAAGAAATATGAAATATTAGGAAGCATAGGAATAGTTTTTATAAAAAATTTAATAATAATATAAGCATGTAAATTAAAGATGCAATGAGATAGCATTAATCAAGCAAACTACATAAGTTAAACATTAGCAAAACAAACTACACAAGTTTAGATAATCAAACTACATTCAATACAACCAAGTTCATAAACCTAGTACATAAGCCTACGAAATAACAATAAAAGAACTAGTCGTCTGGCTGAAGAAGAGGCCAATCGACATCCATGTGAGGGTGATAGTGAAATGGAGACGGTGGAGGATATGAAGAGTGAGCGTACTGATAATCGAAGTGATAAATGATACGGGCATTGGTTTCATCTAGTCGAGTGTTGAGATTGTTAAAATGAGCGTTGAAATTTAGATTCAAATCATCGAAACGTTGGAAAAGACGGTGCTTAAAGTCTTGAAAATTGAATGGAGATGGTTGTTGATATGGTTCAGGTTCAATTGGAGGATGTGGAGAACGAGGAGGTGGTGGTTGCATAAAATAATCGGCTAAGCCCATGATGCGGATATTTTAAAAACCGAAATGTTTATCGGCTGATTGAATGGAGGATTCAATGGCGGGGTCAATACCGGTATCATCAATGATCTTAGCGATCACTTTGCTGTAGTAAAGATTGGATTTGGAATTGGGGAAACTCCACATCGATTTTATAATAAACAGGGGAAGGTTCACTCTAATTTGAGCCAACACACAATAAGTGAGGAGTTTGTGTGTGAGTATCATTCTATCTCTACCACCGGATTTTGGATATACGGTGTGACCCAAAAGAAAGGCCAAGACACGGGTTTGTGATGTGAGTGTTTGGGTGTGGATTATTGAACAAATGGGGGTATTCGTTATCGTGGAGGAGTCGAGAGACATCCTCTTTGGTAACATTGGGTCAAAAATGCTCAAAGGTAAAGAGGGTTTGACGATAGACATCCACACATTCGTTAGGAATTTGAATGATTCAAGAGAGGGATGCGGGTGAAATAGTGATTGTGCGGCGTTGTAACCGAGTATGAAGAACGGTGACACCGTCTTGATTACTAATTAAGTTAGAATAAAAGAGAGATGAAATTGATATGAGTCGCACAATCAAGTTGAAGAAAAGGAACCCAACCTTGAAATTGGAGTAAATGAGTGAGTTGGAAATGGGCGATTTCATTGAGAGTAATGATTCGTTTCTTGACCAAGCAGTCGTAGAGAGCGGAGGCTTTTGGGTTGATGAAGGCGAACAAGACATCTTCGACTTCTTCTTCATCGGCTTGTGCTTGCGTCGTGTCGTCGGTCTCTTGAGCGCAAGTCTCATCTTCTTCTTCGTCATAAAAATTGCTCTCGGATTCTTGTATGGGCTGTGGAGGAGCACGGCGACGACGCTTGCTTGTTGAAGATTCGCCAGTTTCAACGTTCTTGGTGCGAACCATTTTGAAGAGTTTGGAAAGTGGAGAAATTAGGGTTTGAGTAAGAATTTGAGGAGGAAGAAAGAAAGGATATGATATTATGAAGGTTTGGAAGTGATGAGATGAATAAATAGGAGTTGAATGGATGTCCTAGATGTAACTGGACGGATCCAAGGGGTGTGATTTTTCAAGAAAGGGTCAGGTCTGTTCAGAATTTTCGATGTATGGACATTCATAAGGGACGTCCATAGCCAAATGGACGTTATGATAGACGTCTATTGAGGCGCCCCTGCACAGTTTTTAGAAGACAGTGCATGGGGTATTTGGGTGAAAAGATGGATTTTATGGATTTGGTTGGTGTCTAAACTTAGTTGTTAATATATATATATATGTTTTATAAGACTTAATTAAAATATAACAAGCAAATTAAAGAAATAACAAACATATTCATTTCATTAAAGAAAAAGTACACGGATACAAACCTATACTAATACAACAAAAAAATAAACTAAAACAACAAAAACAAACATACAACAAAATAAAGAGGTACATAGGGTTAAAACGAAGAAAATTAGAAGCGAGGGAGATACTTCCAAAATTCGGCCGTTTTAGTCTTTCTTTGATAAACTCCTCCTTGATCCGGTCGAACGCTTGAATTTGAATCTTGTGGGTCTCAACTCGGGCGATGGACATTATACGTTCATTATGACCAGGATGAACGTAAAACGGATCGTTTTCTCAATTCCCAAAGCCATGTGTGTTAAAGAAGTAGAGATTCGCTTGAGGACTATTAGGAGGTGGTCCTTGATTTGGCGGTTCAACTGGAGGGGGGTTCTTCGTTGACTGGAGGAGCAAGAAAAGTGTATTCCTCGAATGGTTCTTCCGAGAGATCCTCTTCAAACGAGGGCGTTGAAGAGGATTTCGGTAATGTGAAAATAAGAATTCTCGACGGGTTTGGAGAGGGTCTGATGGGAGAAGTTTGTTTGTCTTTGATCTTGACATCCTGTCATTTCGAGGACGGAGAACCTTTCTCAGTCAGAGGGGTATTCCTAGTGGCCATTGTTCTCTTAGACATGATTTGTTGGGGTCAAAATTTGCACCCCAGTTAACTGGGTCAAAGTCAAGGTCAAACCCAAGTAAGCGGGCCCAAGCCCAAGCAAGTGGGCCCATGCCCAAGTCGAGCCCCGCGGCCGGCTTCCCCATGCCGAAATAAAAAATCATGTAATAAATAATTTTGATGTAATTTTTTATGCATGAATGTAAGAAAATGAGCATAAAGCCAAATTTCTGCAAAGCCCATGGCTTATGTGCAAAAAGAAATAGCACATGAGACATGAGATGGGCAGAATGCCATTTTGTAAAGCCCAAGTGGCTATGTGTAAATATGTAAGTCTATATAAGGCAACATGATAATGAATAGAAAAAGAGACTTCATTCTCTAAAAACTCTAGGGTTTTTGTGCCCCCTTCTCCTTCCTTAAGATTCTAAACCTTCTTCTTTTCTTTGAATTAAATCAAGAGTTTAACTCTTCCTCTTCTAAAAATAAATAGTTTTCCACCACAAATCCCACAAAAGGGAGCTCAGATCTTCCATCAGATCTTAAAAATGAGAGATTTTTAAAACTCACCCCTCTTATTCTTCAAGATCCGGCCAACAAAAGAGGAGGAAGGAGACTCATCTCCAAAGATCCCATTTTGGGAAAGATCTAAGGCTCAAGGGAGAAGAAAGGGGTCCCTTTGAGCATTTACAAAGATCCTTTGGAGTTTAACTCCACAAATCAAAGTTTCTGGGAGTTTAACTCCATAAGAATAAATTGACAGCAATAATACATTTTTTAAGGAGTTTAACTCCCAAAAGTCAATTGGAGTACAACTCCCAGTACGGAGGGCTGAGCCCCCTTTACTATCCGCTGGCGCCATGCGTCCAGCGCCCGTATGCCGCGCACGTGGGGCGCTGTAGGCATGCGCCCAATGCCCGCGTGCCGCGCACGTGAGGCGCTGGCGCCTTCTCCCACGCATCCTTTGGATGCCTTTCCTTATATATATATATATATATATATATATGTATATATACATATACACACACCCCACAACATTGTCCCATTAGAAAAAATTTCTAACGGAGCGCTATCCCGCACCCCGCAAGGGGCTGCTAGCCGATATATCCAAAACCCCTTCAAAACACTGCGGGGCCCCCGATATATCAAAAACCCTTTCAAAACACAATACTGCACATTGAGTTCGTATGACCTGTTTGACCCGTCAATTGGAGGTTCTCTCGCTCCAAAGGCGAGGGGTAATTAATGGCAGCTTAGTCCGCGGCTGCCGGAGATTCGGATCCCCACATTCAATAAACCCCAGCCTACCCTAGACAGGGGGAATCTGTAATACGCCCGACAAACGCGCGTGTATTCCCATCTCAATAGGGTGACGAAAAACACCCTACATGTTATGTAGTGTAGGTTTTGGAGAAAAATAGAGAACACCAGCGATTAGAAATTAAAGTGTTCATATTATTTATATATGAAATTTGAAGGTTCTAAAACCGATAAACAGTTTTAAAAACGTTCAAGAGTTTGAATTTCAAAAATTCAAACGTTTAAACATTGAAATTTCACAAAACTGTTATGCAGTTTTATAAACAGACACACCTATGGATGTCTATTAGGGACGTCCATAAGGGATGTCTATATCCCTGGAAGTTTTGAAATTAAATTAATTTTTTTAAGTGTTAGTGTTCATTTTGTATATGATTAGGTTTCTTGTTCTAACATGCTGCATTCATCCCTTATCTTTGCAAAACGTGTTTTATCAAAGGGTTTGGTGAACATATCATCTAACTGTGAGTCAGTCGGTATATATTCAAGAACAATATCACCTTTGTGATAATGATCTTGTAGGAAGTGATATCTACCATCTATGTGTTTGGTTTGATTAGGTTGGTCAGCATTTTTTGGTCATTTGGACTGTGCTGTTATTGTCACAAAGTATTGGTATCTTAGAGACTATTTCCTTATAGTTTTTAAAGGTATATTTGATCTAAAGATTTTGTGCGCAACATGTACCGGCGGTAATGTACTTTGCTTCAGCAGTAGACGGTGCTACCGAGCCATGTTTTTTGGAATTCCAAGATAAAAGACAGTTTTCTAGGAAATGACAAGTACCGCTAGTAATTTTTCTGTCGGTTTGACTTCCAGCATAGTTGACATCAAAATAACTTGTTAAGTGGAACACGTTATTCTTAGGATACCATAATTCTAGATGAATAGGCCTTTGCGATATCGAAAGATTCTCTTAACAGCTATTAAGTGATTCTTTAGGATCTGTTTGAAACCTAGCGCACAAACACTATACATAATATCCGGTCTAGTAGCAGTTAAACACAATAAACTACCAATCATATCTCGGTAGAGTCGTATATCTACCGTTTTTCCAGATTCATCTTTGGTTAGATTGGTTGTAGTTGCAATTGGAGTTTCGCACGTTTTTGCATCCTCTAAACCGAACTTTTTGATAAGTTCCTTAGTATACCTGGCTTGAGTGATGAAAAGCCCTTGACCTTATTTGATTTGAAGTCCGATAAAATTTAGTTCTCTCATCATACTCATCTCAAACTCATTCTCCATTGACTTTGAGAATTCTTGGCAAACATACTCGTTAGTAGAACAAAAAATTATGTCATCAACATAAATTTGAACTACGATATCCTTTTCATGCACTTTGGTTTAGAGGGTTTTGTCAACAATATCCTTTGTATGGGCTTTTTTGATAAAAAATGTATGACCGTACAAAGCCTTTTCAAGTTTGAAGACATATTCAGGATGTTTATGATCTTCAAATCCTGGTGGTTGTGTACATATACTTCATCTATTCTACTTATTATTAAGTCCTTAGGGTAAACTTTGTTGATTTGCCAATTCCTTTTTCATGTTTGTCCAGTTGATTAGTTTTAACTTTTTTGACCTAGTAACTACTCCATCTATTTCTTCTATTATTAAATATTTAGGGTGGTTTTTGTTGAATTACCATTCTTTTGGAACAGCATTATCAACTTCTTCCTCTTGTTGTTCCAATTGATTGGTTTCAACATCTTTGTCTATTAATGAATTATCTAAACCTTTTAATAGGTTAGAATTATTATCGTCTATTAGATTATTAGGCTTAATGGAGTTAGTTTTATTAAATTGGTCACGTATACTTTCTTGAATTATTAAAGTTCGTTTGGGTTGATTATTGTTGACCTTAGGAACCCATATCATCTTTGATTCTTTTAGGTTTGCCTTTTGAGAGAAAAAGTATTTATAAGTTTAGTTGTTTTTAATATTACAATATTGTGAAATATGTCCTATAGTGCAACAATAGTCACACGTAGAATTGGCGTATTTATTACCATATCTATAATGATATTTGTGTCTAAATGGTTTGGTTTTAGGAACCAACTCAGAATATTTATTGTAACCTATATATCTTATATCTTACATTGTTTTATAGATTGACCTAGTATTATATCTAAGCTATCTTTACTTTTGGTGAATTTTAAAATTATTTCATCTTTTAAATTTGCTTTTCTGTTTAAGTTAAAGATCTCAAAATTTAATGTTTTATTAGTTTCAATTGACTTTTCATTTGTTATAATTATGGATTCTAATTTTTCATTTAGATTTTCATTTTCTAATTTAATTTCATTTAATTTACTCTGGGTTGATATTTATAAATTGTTTTTAGTAGATAGGTTTGATTTTAATATTTTATACTTAGTATTAATCTTATCATAATTATCTTTAAGAAAATGACAGGAATTTATTAAATTGTCTTTACTAACGGAATCTGTATCAATGTCATCATCAATTACCTTATCGTCTTGTACCATAAAGCATACGTTTGCAACTTCTTCAGCTTCTGAGTCACTGGAATATGTGTCGTTCAAAATGGCTTGAAACAACCGCTTTTTTGATTCCTTCTTTGACTTCCATTTATCTTTGTTGAGCGTAGGATACTCTGACTTTAGATGGCCTTATTGCATTCAAAACAACGCAAAGTTTTATTAGCATTAAATTTCTTATTAAATTTATACGCATCTTTCTTTTGAGGGAATTTCCTGGACTTCAGATACTTCCTGAAGTATCTAGCAATGTTGGCCATTTCTTCATCGTCGCTTTTTTCATCACTAGTGATTTCCTTTGACTTGGACTTACTAGTTTAGACTTTTAATGCGATATTTTTCTTTTTGAATGTCGTGTTTTTTTTTTAGTTCATCGAGTTACATTTTGTATGTTTTTAACTTGTCTATTAGGGAATCGACAGTCACTGTTGTCATGTCATTGGTTTCTTCGATGGCAGTGATCTTGGATTGCCATGAGATCGTTAGGGATCTCAGCAACTTGTAATACTTTTCTTTCTCATCGAATTTCTTCCCTAAGTTAAAGAATACTGGAATGGCGTTGAATCTAGAATATATAGAGTCGATGGTCTCATCATCTTTCATTTAGAACATTTTATATTCGTGCATGAGACGGTTGATCTTACTCTGTTTTACTTGACTGGTCCCTTCATGGGCAGTTTGGAGAGTATTCTATACATTTGCCGTTTGACACAGAGATTCTATTGAATTCTTCGGAATCCAAAGAATAATGAAGTGTATTCATTGTCTTGACATTTAATGTCATTGATCTCTTATCGGTTTCAGATAATGGATTCATGGTAGGGGCAACAAGGGGTTTTTCAACGATTTCTAGGATTTCTAGATCGATATATTGAAGGAAAACTCTAATCTTGGTTTTCCAGAATTGGTAGTTGGTACCGTTGAAAAGATCAGGTTAGTGGATTGTTCTTCAATG
Source organism: Agapanthus africanus (assembly GCA_030015575.1). Lineage (NCBI taxonomy): Eukaryota > Viridiplantae > Streptophyta > Magnoliopsida > Asparagales > Amaryllidaceae > Agapanthus > Agapanthus africanus. The sequence continues at coordinate 345,263 of JASDDO010000290.1, forward strand.
TGGTTTGCCATAAGATCAGAAACATAAGAGGTTAATCTTACAAAACAGAGCAATCTGCTCTGATACCAGTCGAAAACAGCCTTAGAGGGGGTGAGTAAGGTTTTATGGCAAATTCAGAGTAATTTGTACCAAATTAAAAATTATGCAGCGGAATAAAATGTCAGAGTATAAAATGAGACAGCTGTCACGACCAAGGTTGGAGGTTTCGGCAGAAACCACCGATACGTGGTGGTTTCGTATCGGTTTTGATGGAGACCGATGCGAAAGCCGAAACCGATACGAAACCAACCATACAATATCGTTTCAGCTGAAACCTTTAAAATCTTATTTTTATACCATTTTTACTGTCATTGTGATCATTGTAGACCTTCGTTAGAAAACCAAAAAAAAATGAATCTAAACCCTATATTAATACTTATCTAAGTACACTTTTCAATATATTTTGCATCATGACTGGATTTGTAAACATTAGGATTATTGTCTTGTAATATAGAACCATAAATTTAAGTATTTAATATATCTATATTTATGTATGTTGTATTACCGTCGAAACCGAAACCCGAACCGAAATTAGCGAAACCAACCGAAACCCAACAAAACCAATAAAATTATGAGAGACCGGAACCGAAACCGAGTTCTTGAATCTTGATCACAACACAGAAGTGCAGAAAAGTAAATGGACACATAGGATTGTTATCGAGATTCACCAACTCCGTGGCCAATCCTCGTCAAAGAGCTTCTGCTTAGGATTTAAACTCACTATCCAGTGACTTCTTATGGGTGGAGAAACTCAGATCTTTTACCAGGCTCCACTTGTAGATGGTGAACACCTAGACTTTTACCCGAAGGCTCAAGTCCGGAATCTTTTACACCTACAAGCGGTGAACATCTAGATTTTTTTCAATGCTCAAGTCCAAAACCTTTACAATGTGAATATCTTAGACCTTTCTTTACTAGGTCGTACAAAAAGATTTTCAACAAATCTTTACAAACCAACTATACAATCCTATTGATCTCAAAAGATAAATCAAGTTTCGATTCAAGGGAGATAATGGATTGTGTTTTGGAGATTAAGAACGTTTAAAAACGATTTGAAGTTTTCTTAAAAAGATTAAGAAAAGTTTAAAATAAAAACTTCTTCGACAAATCAGAGATCTTTCAATTCTGATAACAAGAAAAATTTAAAACTTTGAAAGATCTCTCTTCTTAAAAAGATTAGTAAAAACTTTAAGGACGATTGAAGAAGTTTTAAAAAAGGATTAAGAAAGATTTAAATAAAACATTTCTTCGACAACTTGAGATCTTTCGTTTCTAATAACTAAAAAAATCTAAAGTCCTGAAAGATCTCTAAAAAAGATTAGTAAAAACTTAAGAATGAGATATAATTTTCAACCCACTAGCACAAGACTGAGGCTAGAAGAGCAGAGTGAGCACAAAGAATGTAGTAAAGAGAAAATCAAAATAGTAAAAACGTTAAAATCGTGACTTCGTGAGTGAAAACTCTTTAGAAAATGAGTCATTTATATAGAAAATCAATGAGGGACGGTTAGGACAGTTAAAGTAACTGGCCCTAGATTTTAGGATCGTTAATGGTAGTTAATAGCCGTTGTGGATTCGAAATTCAAACCAAAAACAAAAATTTGAAAAATTTATAACTACTATGGACATCTATAATGGATGTCCATATAGGACGTTTATGTCTGATATATTCAGACACGTGACTTTAATTTTAAAAAGAAGTTTTGAAAGGATTTTTGGTTTTTGAAAACTTTAGTTAAAATAGGATCAGAAATTAGATTCTAACCATTTAAGATGGACTCGACGTTAGACTCAAAGAAAATAGAAAAGTCATGAATATCTTCGATGTGTGACTTCTCCGTTATAACCTTGAATTTGTATTGCGATCTTCCGAGTATGTCGATGTTTGCTGATGTCACCTTTTGAATTGTCAGTTGTAATATTGATTGTCCTTACGCTTGAATAACTCTGGTTGTATAGCATTTTGACTTATCTGACATTGTTAGTAACATATAGTATATTTGAAATACGGTTTTGTAAAATAATCAAAACACAGAGATTCATAGGTTAACAAAGTACACTTGCAAAGTTGCAATTACCGAGCATCCTAAGTTTGAATAGTGAATTGATTATTATTTTGCAAGTAAAATGACAGGATTTTTAGCATGAAATTTCACAATACGCAGCGAATAATAAAGAAAATGATAAATTACTTGATGCTTATGTGCTCGTAACTTTAAGAGAGACGCTTCATCCTCCAAAAGCTTATCTTACTTTTTAACATAACAGGATCTCCTTAGTCTTGTGGGCCTGTGACCATTAAATTGATAGTCACCGAATTAACAGTTCCAATGCACAACAGGACTCGATTCATTATTTATCATTATAATATAGATATCTTGAATGGGTATGCCCACAACAACGCACACTTGTGATATTAATGGACGTGGAATTTAGGGAAAACAAAATAAAATCATGCTATGTTATACAGTCTCATTTTTGCTCTTCTTATACTACAGTTCAGGGTAGTTTTACTTCCAGCAATGTAAGTAATTATACGCGTGATTTAATTTGCTGTGTGACCTAATGCCATTGCCATGAAAGATGGTCTAATACCATAAAGTTTCTCCCCTCCTTTTTTGTTTGCTATAGGTTGGTGGGGTGACGCCTAAAAAAGGTGGAACCGAGCACCTGGGACTTCCAGTGTTCAACTCAGTCGCAGAAGCGAAGGCAGAAACAAAAGCCAATGCATCAGTTATCTATGTTCCCCCACCTTTTGCTGCAGCTGCAATTATGGAGGCAATGGAAGCTGAGCTTGACCTTGTTGTCTGTATTACTGAGGGAATCCCTCAACATGACATGGTAAATGTCTGTCAGTTTGTCTAGCTATTTTCCCCCTTCTATATTCTTATTATCCTATACTTTTGTGCTTGTTTCTTCATTTGGTGCATTAACTTATTTTAGCTTATTTTATTATAAAACAATTATGCTAACGAGCGGAGTATAGACGTTTTAATAAGAATAACAATAACAATAAGAACTAAGTTCAGTCCGACATAAGTATGGAAACCTACCATCCATCATGAACCGCTTTAAGACTTGATCATCATGATATTGTGCTCTTCATTTAAAATAAAATAAAATCTAAGACGGCATTGGAATCTTGCTGCTAGGCTTTGTAGCCTTCTCAATATCTAGTTGCAGTTGGTGGATCCCCAGTTAGGTAAGAAGAGGCTTTAAATGATGATAATTCTCTGATCTTCTTTGTGAAATTTGCATTCCTTGATTTGCTCAACAATTGGCTGATTCATAATTTTGCAAACCTTGAACCTTATTTGTATGTGCTGAATTATGCGCTCTTGAAGGTTTCAATTGTGCTTTTCCGAGGCTTGATACCTCAAAAGGCTATTCTTCACATGATTATAAATATTTTCATGCCAATATTTGAGTGTACTATGCATGTGGTTAATTCGAATCCCATTTGTGCATGTGCTCAAGTTATACTTCATGCACCCCTTATCATCTGATTGCACTTCAAAAATTCAAGTCCTGCTTGTGGTTTCATGATCGAGAAATTTGAGAATTGGATTGTTCATCCGATGTGAACGTACCAATTTTGTTATGACTATTCCTATGCTACTTACAGTACCTATAGGCATGCCCGTTGTTTTGGATTTTGGTTTGAGTTTTTGTAACTTTGCAACATGTAAAGTGCATTTATTCATAACTGTATCTTATGAATAGCCATTATATGATTTCATTGCCACCAGGTTAAGGTGAAGGCAGCTCTTAACAAGCAATCTAAAACTCGGCTGATAGGACCAAACTGTCCTGGTATTATTAAGCCTGGAGAATGTAAAATTGGAATAATGCCTGGATATATCCACAAGCCTGGGCGCATTGGGATTGTATCCAGATCTGGTACCTTGACCTATGAAGCGGTATGGCATTAATCTTTCTTAATGATAATAAATTCTATGAAAGCTCTCTTTTTAGCAGTCAAATCATTTGTGAGCATACTGCAGGTTTTTCAAACAACTGCAGTTGGTTTGGGGCAGTCCACTTGTGTAGGTGTTGGTGGTGACCCATTCAATGGGACAAATTTTGTTGATTGCTTAAAGAAGTTCCTTGAAGATCCTCAGACTGAAGGTAAGCAATTCATGCATCAAATTCACATCTCTGCATTATAAGATTATGTTGTAAATGATGAGATTATTAGTTCTTCCCAGATATTTTCCATACTGCATGTACTTGCATTCAAGATTCACATATTAGTATGATCAGAGGCAGCACTATAGACTTTATAGGGTTTTGCTGATATTGTATTGTGTGCAGTTAAATTTATGGGCATGTGAAAACCGAGCTTTTTATGGACTCGAAAATATTTTGGGTAGGGCAGATGGAAACTTGTTTGTTTGTTTATTAATCTATTAATTAATTAATTTATTTTGGATAGAATTAAGTACTACCTAAACAAAAACTTGAGGTTAAATTTGGTTCATGACTCCATGAAGGGATCAAAACAGACTCCTTTAGAAATATTTGGATAGCATTCATAATAAAAGAGAGAATTGTTTTCTATAGGGAATCCCATCAGTTTTTGCCTAATTCAGGGGTACAACCTCAAGAACTGGTGTCAATTTATTAAGCCTGGGACCTTTTTAAACTTTCTACTTGATATAGCTTCTAATTATTATTTATGGATACTAAAGAGGGGCTACTTGTCCATGTACATTCCCTTAATTTAAATCATCTCATGGTTACTTCTTTCTTATATGTTCTGCTTTCATTATTTGAATAATTACCTAGATAGTGCCATCTTGATGTTCTCTCATATGCTAAAAGCCTTTGCTGCAGTAAATGTAGAGATTTTATATGTAATGTATTGCTTCTGGTTTGTGCATTTCAGGTATTGTTCTTATTGGAGAAATTGGAGGAACTGCAGAAGAGGATGCTGCAGCTTTAATCAAGGTTCGGATCTTATGAGATTCTATTTCTTTTTTATTTTAAATGAATATTGAGTGAATTCAGAAATATGATTGTTTTCTTTTGTCTTTTATCCCGTTTGCATATACCCGTAAAAAATTAGAGTGAAATTCGTAAATTAATCAAGCTAAACATAACATGTTTGCACTTGTCTATATTGTTTTAGCTACAATGCCACTTTTAAGTTTAATTATAATGTTTCTGTTTCAAATGAAACAGGAAAGTGGAACAGAGAAGCCTGTTGTTGCATTTATAGCTGGACTTACTGCTCCACCAGGGCGCCGCATGGGTCATGCTGGAGGTGTGTCTCAACCTCATGATTTAACAACAATTTTAATTGTTTGAACTGCTCATGACTTGCACCATATTTATTACATTTATTTCATAGATATGAGACAGTTTCATGTGCATATGATTGCAATGTTATGCGACTGCCATGCATTTTTCGGTAACTGAAATGAGTAATATAAAGATGCAAATGATATGCTAGGGTTTTAAGCTACAAAGCCCTCCTTTTTTCCAGTCATGCATAGTCATCAAAATTCAAGAATTAGATTGGAGGTTAGCATTTATGAGTACAAGTGAATTAACAGTTTACTGCTACAATTAAAACAACCGGCTTTTATCTCAAACTTTTGGAGCCGGCTCGGCCACATGAATTCTTGTCTTACGTTCTCTTAAGGGCTGTGTTCTTACTTACATTGATAGCTAAAGTACATTTATGTTTGTTGAAGTTTACCTCCATGTGTTTAGTTGCTTATCCTAATTGTTGTATCTATTGGTCTACATTCTACATATCCAATCCATCTCAATATGTTTCTACTTCATTATATCCTCTATGGGAGCTACCTTCAACTTCTTTCAATAACCAATCAATACGTGAATAAATATATTTGCAATCAAGTTTAGTTTAGTATAATTTTTATTAGTAGTATAATTTTTATTAGTAGTTAATTTACGAAATGCTTATGCAACCCCAGTAGAATTAAATTAAGGGAAAATTGTTTCCGGGCTCATTTTCTTAGCTTGATTTATTTTTAAACCCAAAAATTCCAAAATTGTGATAAAACCTAAAAGGTTATATTATTGAATTCCTTTTAAAACCAAACCTTGATTTGTATACGTATTTGTGTATATACTAGCAAGGGCCCTTGAGCAATGTGCGAGTATGAAGTCCAAAGTCTAGAAAATCATATTAATTTAAAAGCAAATTGTTATATAATTTTTAAGTTGTAATATCACATGTTTATGAACTTCATATGTAAAATATATGTAGGATTAACTTACAAATATTTCTGCATTTTTCTTTAGATTTCCGATATTTTCCTTGTATACGAAAATCGTGAAATTTTAAATTTTTTCGGTTTTCAATATTTTGCTTGTTATAGCACCACGGGAATCACAAAATGTATTACTACATTTTTTGTTTTCTTCAAATTTTCTACACTTTGCATCCTATAGCACAACGTATATGACAAAAATTTAAAAATATCAAAATTTATGTTTTCTTCGGTTTTTAATATTTTGTTTGCTAAATAAAATATTGAAATTTTCAGAAATAAAATATAGCACAAGCAAATCATGAAATTTTCAAACATAAAATATTTTTTGTTTTTGACGGTTTTTCAATATTTTCAAATATATGCACACGAAAATCACAATTTTTGTAAAAACTTGAAAATTTCTTATTCTTCCTTTTTCAATATTATTGTATACACGAAAATCATGAAATTTTCAAAAATCTTAATATTTTGTTTTCTTCGTTTTCAATATTTTGCATGCACATGAAAATCATGAACTTTTTAAATTTTCAAAGTTTTTCTATTTTCTACAAATATTCAATATTTTGCATGTAGCATACAGATACCGTGAAATTTTCAAAACTCAATATTTTTTGTTTTTATTCAGTTTTTAATATTTTGATTGCTTTAGGACACAGAGACTACGAACTTTTCAAAAATATCAGTATATTCCGTCTTCTTCCGTTTTTAAATATTATGCTTCTTATATCACACAAAAATCGTTAAATTTTTTAAAAAATCTTAATTTTTTTTGTTTTTTCGGTTTAATAACTTTTTATGCTAGATATTGCTCATGAAAATTGTGAAATTTTCAAAAATCTAAAAAATTCTTGTTTTTTCTTCAACATTTTATTATTTTTCTTCCTATATAAAACATGAAAATTGCAATATTTTCAAAAGTCCCAAAATTTCGTTTTCAACATTTTGCTTGCTATATAACAAACGAAAATTGTAAACATTTTGGAAACCGAAAACAATTCTGATTTCTTCACTTTTTCAATATTTTGCATAAAGCTTATAAAAATCGTACAATTTTCAAAAATATCAAAAAAAGGAGACAAAAAGTTTATGTGAAGTAAAAAGAACAAAAGGTCGTTGATTGGGTACTAAGAACCTAATAGAGCAAAGTTATCGGGTCCAACTGATTGATACTTCAGATTGGTGGAAATCCTTGGGAACACATGAAAATCATTTAATCCCAAAATATTTTGTTTTCTTTAAATTACAGTACTTTGGATGTACAACACGAAAATTTTGAGAAAATCATGAAATTTTAAAAAATCTCATAAGTTTCTGGTTTATTTGGTTTTTTTTAAAAAATATTTTCTTGTTATAGAATACGAAAATCGCTAAATTTTCAAAAATCTCTAGAATTTTCTGTCATCTTTGGTTATTCATTCTTTTTTGTTTTTATAGCACATGAAAATCGTGAAGTTTTCGAAAGTCCATTTTTCTATTCTTTTTGTTTTTTTATATTTACATGCAATATTATGGGCACAATCGCAATTTTCTTGTCTCAAAATATTCGTTTTCTTCCCATTTTCAATATTATGTATTCAAGCATACGAAAATCGTGAAATTTTCAATTTTTTTTTTAAATTTTAAGTTTTACGTGCTATAGCACAAGAAAATGCGAATTTTTCAAAAATGTCAAAGTTTTCAAATTCTTTGGTTTTTCTATATTTATTTTGCAATACCAAATGAAAATCACAATTTTTAAACCAAATTTTTTTCTTATTAATTCCGATTTTTCAATATTTTGTATGCTATAATACAAATTCTGGAAGTTATTTTTCAAAATTTTACCAGTAAAACCTAAACAGCGAGAAAAAATATAAAGAGATTTTAAAGAAGGGGCTCGATTAGAATTTTTCCACCATATAAGCTTAGTTGTATGGGATAAAAGAATAGTTAATATTGGGTAGGGAGCCAATAAAAAAAATTATGATCTAGATGTAATAAGAAAATTAAATAGCGCTAGATAACATTTTTTACACTAAAGTCCAAGCTAGATAAGGGAATATTCAATATTTTCTCATATAGCTTTATATATATTATAGATAGATAGACAGACAAATAGATATATAGATAGCCAATAATATCCTTTTAACGTTTCAAAAATATGGTTATGGTTTGATAAATAAAGCTGTATTATGATAAATTATGTTATAATATTTGATAAAAAATGTTATGGTTTAATAATTAGTGTTTTGAGTCCATCAATAATGTTATGGTTGATAAATAAAGTTACTAAAATTAAAATGTGTATAGCTTGGGTACAACTGTTATATTTGGGGAAAAAAAAGAAAACCCCACTTTGAATATGTACGAGCTTGAAATATTTTTATTTTCTAAGAATTTTTTTTAAAACAATTTTGAAAATACATGGGTTTAAACACATTTCAGTTCTTAAAACTAGGCCTGGAAACAATTTTCCTTGCATTAATTGACTTTCTACAATCTATGACTGAATTGTGACTTGCATACTCAGGTTTGGTTCATAAATTAACCACCTCAACTTTGAGTTGCACCATATTGTTGAAAAAAAGACTGCAATGAAAATGTTATATAAACTTAAATTTTATGCTTTCGTATACGTGCAGCAATCGTGTCTGGTGGTAAGGGTACAGCCCAGGATAAGATTAAAACCCTCAAAGAAGCAGGCGTGACGGTTGTCGAGTCTCCAGCCAAGATTGGTTCAGCTATGTTTGATGTCTTCAACCAGCGTGGACTCATACAGCAATAGGAATTTTACCATAACCGGAAAATGTCCAATATTCAAGATTGTTTGAAGGTGCTAACCTGCACCTCAATTTTTGGTTTTATCCTCCATTGTTTTCTTTGATAGTCTGGAAATTCGTTTTTCCTGATATGAGGCCCTCCTGAAATAAAATGAACTACTACCCTGTTGAAGACACATTGTTCTGCTACAGTTTTCCCAACATTGACACACATTTATTTGTGTAGATTGAAACTTGAAAGGTGTTGCATTGCTACTTTAAAATGTGTTGGTTTCAAATCTATTGAGTAACACCCATCACTTAATACTTGGATTAGCCTTGAGGTAACCATCCAATAAACCAAATTGAGAGGCTATAGATGCTGTATGAGATATAGATGCAGAGCGTCTACGCAATCACCCCCTTTTTTAGGGTGGTTGCTAATTGCATGGCTACGACGCATCGCCTCAGGGCCACTGCTCGTGCAGTTGATTGCTAGATTCTCACATGTTTGATATGAACCATTCAGGCTTTTCTCATGGTCTGCCTAAGCTTATTGAGGAGTTAGTTTGGGTCTTTAATCTTTTCTTTCATATTAGACTCAAAATTTACCACTTTGGGAAACATGATCCCCCAATAAAAAATGTATAACGAAACATGATCCCCAGATAAAATGTATAACCGCGGCAAAGAAAGAGACTTGATATGCTGTGCTAGTTAAGCAACTATTATATGCATTTGCATCAGTCAAATAAGTTTATTTTCAAGTTTAGCCATGTTGAGATATTAGAGGCGACCAACATATTGGAAAATCGATAACAGGCGAGGCATGATGTAAAATGTGCTTGTTATGTGGAGGTAAGATAGGATAGTGATTAGCGTAGGATAATGATATGGCTCATCCTTTGCGCATTGAAGATCTTGTGTTTTGTATCTAGATGTCTGCATGCGGTGCATACTTGTGCTGATATCATACTATTCTCCATGAGGTTCTGCAATATTTGATATAATTTTAAAGTTAACATATATATAAATATAAAAATGATATTAGGATTTCTATTGTGGGAAAGTGGTGATGTGTTTGATCTTCTTAGGAAACGTTTGGAATCTAAGCCTCCTGTGTGATTACATTTGCGTTGTTAGAAGCTATAATGATTTTATACATTCCCTTAAATTTGATTGTTTTAGTTATCTTTTTTCATCTAATGCTCAACTAGCGTTTTTGTTAGCTATATCTATGGTGTATTATTTTAATTTATTATTTATGTATTCAATATCTTTTAATTTTTTAATAAGCTGAGTTAACGATGAACTTAATAAATTTGTTATAGCAGTTGATGTTTTTTACTGATAATAATCTTCTCAAAATACTTTTGCTTAAAAACTATTTTTAAGGCTTTTATGGTTACTGATTCTGTAAGGATTTCTTAACAAAAAGTTTGATAATATGGATTGTCTTAGAATTAAGAATTTTTCTCATTTTTATTAATATTAAATTCTTAAAAATATGAGAGCTCCATAGGCCCCAACCCCCTCTTTGCATTACAATTAGTAGAGATAATAAAGTTATTGTCCAGTTAATAAAAAAATTTCTTGTGTGCGTACAACAAATTGTAAAACCGAAGAAGACAAGACAATGGAAGAATTTTTAAAATTTAACGATTTCCGTGTGCTATATAAGAAGCAAAACATTGAAAAAATGAAGAAAACAGAAAATTTTGATATGTTTGAAAAGTTCATGATTTTTATTTGTTACTGTAAGCATAATGTTGAAAACCCGAATAAAACCGAGATTTTGAAAATTTTATAATTTTCGTGTGCTAACATGCAAAAAATGAGAAAATTTGAAGAAAACATGAAATTTATGAATTTTTAAAGGAATCCTGATTTTCGTGTGTAATGACATGCATTGAAAATTTTGAAGGAAACAAAATTTTTTGAGATTTTTGAAGATTATCGCGATATTTATGTACTATATCAAGCAAAATATTGAAAAACCGAAAAGCATAGAGGATCGTGAGATTTTTGAAAATTATCAATTTTCGTTTGCAGATATAGTATACAAAATATTAAAAATCGAAAAAAACTGAATTTTTAAAAAATATTGCGATCTTTTTGTGCTATCAAGCAAAATATTGAAAACCTGAATAAAAAAAAATTTGAGACCTTAAAAATTAATCAATTTTCATGTGGTAGAGGCCAAAATATTATAAATCTGCTAAAAACATACAATTTTGGAATTTTTTGTTTATTTCGCGATTGTTACTTGCTATAGCATGCAAAATATTAAAAAATCGAATAAAATTGAAAATTTTGATATTTTTGACCATGCATAATATTGAAAAACCTAAACAAAAAAGAAAATTTTGAGATTTCACGATTTTCGCGAGGTATACAGCATATACAATAATCGTCAAACCGAAGAAAACTATATTTTTAAACATTTAAATCGTGTGCTATAAGAGACAAAATTGAAAAACCGAAGAAAAAAGAAAAGGTTAATTTCAACTTGCTACCATAAACTTTGGGCGTTTTCCATGAATGGTACACAGAACTTTTAAAATAATGGATTGTTACCATGAACTTTCAGAGCAACACAAAACTACAATAACGGTGTTAACAAAAAACTAGAAAATGACTATGCTGTTGTAACATTTCAAAATTTTCAAAGTTATTTTAGAATTTAAATAATGATATAATGAGTTTTATTAATATGATAACATATATTGAATTCGGTTTTCATAATTTGATGTATATATATACACAATTTGTAATAATAAAACTAATGCTTTCTTTTCCTACTTGATCCTTATGGCATGGTGGGCATACTACAATATTGACATTTTCTTTTTCTTTTTCCTAAATAATTATTGGAGGAGGGGGGCATGGGTTTAGGAGAGACATTAGGGAGGCATGGGCTTACCATGCCTGTAGGTTCACTTATCGCATTTCTTTTCCCAAAGTTTTCTCTTTTAATCTCACTCAACTCTAGCTCTCTCTCACTCCCTCTCATTTATCTTCTCACACCGAACTCATTTCTTTAAGTAGAAGCCACTTCAAGTCTTCAAGTAGCGTCATACATGTTTTGATCTCCTCTTCAATTCATCTTATTCTTCAAGAAATAATTCTTACTTTTCAAGTTTTAAGTTTTATTTGTCATGAAAACCAAGTTTTTGTTTAAAAGCCACACTTTTTAGCTAATAATGCTTGCATAATTGAAGTTTTATTGATTATTGTAGATGTATCTTTAGTGTAGCTATTTGTGGTGATTACAACTTATTTGGGTTTGAAAAGAGTCACTTTTTGTATTTCAAAATATGTGGCAAATTCCAGTTTTCGAGCAGCGGTTTTCTTCTTCAGATGTCTAAGACTTGAGCTTCAGACGTCTGCGTTGTTTTTGTTTTAAATTCGTATTGTTTGTCAGACGTCTGAGTTTAGAGCTTCAGATGTCTGCTTTTTCTCCGAGGTCTTTGTGTTTTTGAGGTCAGACGTCTGACACTTGTCCTTTAGACGTCTGACACTTGTCCTTTAGACGTCTGTGACTTCTCTGTAATGTTTCATGTTGTTTTCCAGACGTCTGAGATTTGAGCTTCAGACGTCTGTTGCTTCTCTGTCTCGACTAGACGTCTTCTTCAGATGTCTGAGCCTTTGATCTTCAGACATCTGATACTCTTTTGTTTGTCTGATTAACTTGAGTTTTACGCCATGTTTAGTTTGTTTGGGTTTATATCGATATTGATGGGGTTTCCTTGCATATTTATAATTATTATTGGTTATAGGATTGAGTGTGGATGATCCCGAGACGATGAGGAGAGGCGCATCAGTCGTGAGATTCGATTACTTAGTGCCACAGTCGGTGAGTAGATTTAGCATCTACAAGTGGGAAATCGGATGGATGGCGTATAGCACCCCTGACAACTAAATTTATTATGAACACTTCTTTATTTATTATTATTCATGTCTTATGTTCTCAGTTTACCAATTCTATGTTTCTTTTTCCTTTGCTATACTTGTGCGAACACATTTGGTATGACACTTGCACAATTACTAATGATTATTATGCGACACCAACACAGATTCATATGCTATACGTACACATCATTAGTAACTACCATGACTCGTATAGACACAGACTCACATGCTAATACATACACATTACTAGAAATTTCTATGCAACGTGTAGAATTTTCCATGCTTTACATATTATAGTATGATTAATGTTATGTGCATGTACGCGATTAGATGTCCGTACTATTTGCTGTGTGTGTACGTAGATTAGCGGTCTATACTATTCGAACTGTGTGTTTGCGTACGTAGACTAGATGTCCGTACTGACTGCTATTGCACACATTAAATGGTTTCCGGATTAAATGAATTTATGATTTTGATTCAATGAAATATTTGGTTGTCATCGTACGTGATGAGATTCCGTACTGAATGAGGTGGTGATGGTTAGCCGAATGCCGTATTTTATTATTGACTCGTTGAGTCTTACGATTTATCCCGATTGGAAGATTATGAAAATACAAAGGTTGTACTCATTTCTATATAACGATTCGTTTCATGTTTTAAAACAATAATGCAAAAGATGTGCTGTTTGGATTTCAAAAGGATGTCTATTTTTAAAATATCATAGCTTCCTTATTTCCAAACAGCGTTTCGTTCTAGTTTAAAGTATAATTGGATTATTCGGAAGTATTCATCCATTTATAATGCTCGTTCATGCTACGCTTGCTTTACTCGCCATCCGTTCGTGCAATGATTATGTTATTTGTTTGTGCTACGTGTATGTTATCTGTTCACTCTATAATTATATTATTTGTTGTACTACGTTTATGTTATCCGCTTACGCTATGATTATGTTATTTGTTTGTGCTACATTTATGTTATCCGTTCGCGTTATGATTATATTATTTGTTGTGCTATGCTTATATTATCCGTTTGTGCCATACTTATTTTCTCTTGAAATGATGATGATACGTCCGTCATGAGTTTTCTATGTATTGTGGTTTTGTGTTATCCGATTCCAAGATGGGGGGAACCGGTTACAGATACGTACCGAGGCAGGGGAGAACTGGTTACGGATACATATTACTTTACTAGTTTGTGCTGCGTTACATTACCCGTCTGTGCTATGCTTATTTCACGCAGACTAAAAGGGTACAACTTAATCGAGCTTTACGTTATTGAGGAATACCGTGTTTAATCAATGTTGCGTATAAGGCGATCACAAAGCACAGACCAAAACGATAAAGAGAAGAGAACAAATCACAGGTAAGATAGAAATATGAATACTAACCATAAAAAAATAGGCGAAGGCAAAGCTTTATTAATTATCAAATATCGGAGGAGTACAAATCAATAGAGAATATAAATCTGTCTCAAAGAATCCTAGAAATCTCACAATACAATAGGTTCTCTCAAATAATCAAATTGCTATCTCGGATCTAGGGTTGCTACAAACTATCATATAAATAGGATACAAAAGATATTTCCAAAAATCTAATTTCCTAACTAAGGAAAATTGCGTCCGGCTTGACGGCAGACGTCTGCCTCAGATATGGGTAGACGTCTGTCTAGGTATTCATAGAAACTCCAACTCTTGGCACAGAACTGTAGACGTTTGCCCCAGAAACGGGCCGACGTCTGTAAAGGTATTTACCGAAACTCCAGAAATGATAGAGCAATGGCAGATGTATACAGACGTCTGCCCAGACGTCTGACCTGAAGAAACTTCAAAATTGTCGAGTCTTTGCTTCGTGATAACACCAGATCTTAGGGAAACCTCTTGGGATGAATGCAAGGTATATCTAGAAAATCTTCACCTTGCCTCGCATTCCACAAACTCTGCCATCAAAATAATAACATCCCCACCTTCACCGCAAAACCCCTCAAGGGCTCAAATGAGTGTGACACACTCCAATTAAGTTTAAGCAATGCTCAAACTTAACAACAGCAAGAGACTTCGTCAATATGTCGGCCGGATTGTCCGCTGCGCCAACCTTCTTCACAATAATCTTTTCTTTCTCAACGATTTCCTGAACGAACAATACTCACGTCAATGTGCTTCGTCCTCTCATGATGTATTTGATCTTTCGTCAAATGAATATCGCTTTAGTTATTACAGTAGACTATTATGGAATCTTTTGGAATACCAAGTTCTGAAAAAAGCTCCTTCAACTAGATTACTTCCTTAACGGCCCCAACAACGGCCATATCTTTTGCTTCCGTCGTAGACAACGCTACCATAGGCTGTAACGACGCACGCCAACTGATGGCACATTGTCGGGACCCAGTTCTTGCTCACGGAACAAAGTGGCACACGGAACAAAACGCCACGCCATTTGTCATGCCAAAGGGGACGGGGGTCACCTCTTGAATCCGTAGGGGTCACCTCTTGAGTCTGTGGGACCCACTGTAAAACAATGGGGAATCTTCGGAACATATTCCGAAAGA
This sequence comes from Agapanthus africanus, assembly GCA_030015575.1. Taxonomy (NCBI): domain Eukaryota; kingdom Viridiplantae; phylum Streptophyta; class Magnoliopsida; order Asparagales; family Amaryllidaceae; genus Agapanthus; species Agapanthus africanus. The sequence continues at coordinate 360,744 of JASDDO010000290.1, forward strand.
GGACCGAACTGCATTATAAATGTAATGGTACCACCCTCAATTACAGAGGCGCCTTTTAAGTGAATCAGCACTACAGGAGCTTAAGAACTCCGTGGTTAAGCGTGCTCGGGCCAGGGAAGTCTTGGGATGGGTGACCTCCAGGGAAGTGTCCCCTGGTCGGGTTCGGTTCGCTCTAAAAGGGCAAAACCGTGCGGTTTTGCCCAGAGCGGACAATACCATCTGTACTGGGCCATGGGGCGTTAGTTTTGTTGGCGGCCTATGCAGGTCAGTTCTGCATGGAATTCTAAGCAATATATCACAAGAATTATAAGAATCAACAACTAAACATTCCTTACATTTTTAATCTCTTGAATCTATCCTAACCCTTCCTTTTCTTTCAAGGTTATGGATTCCCCGAACAACACGAGCACCAACGTGAATGGCAACACTCCACCACCTCCTCTACCACCACCACCTACCGGTACTGCTCTCATCAACGAGCAGACGATATTGCTTGAGGCGATCAAGAGCCTCTTGGAGGGTCAGCAGCAGCAGATTGCTATCCTCATGCACCGCCCAAAGACTGAGGCACCCGGAGTCAAGCAATTCCAGGCATTGCATCCAAAGCATTTTTCTGGGAAAGAGAGTCCACTAGAGGCAGAGGAATGAGCTCAGTCCATTGAAGATGACCTGACAGCAGCACAAGTGACAGAGATTGCTTGGGTGAGAGTTGCAAAGCTATAACTCACAGACAACGCCAGAGTATGGTGGAAGGCTGAAGAAAGCCGTCTTGCCCAGCCGATTGAATGGAAGACTTTTCACAACATGTTCGACGCGAAATATTTCGCTGAGACTGCCCGATTCGACATGGAACAACAGTTCATCCACTTGCAGCAAGGTTCAATATGGAACAAATCTGTGGATGAATATGATACTGGGTTTACCCTGCTCAGCAGGTAAGATATGTCTCGATATTCAATTTCTTGATATCACATAATACACTGCTAATACAAGACCGTAACAGGTTCGCGGCACACCTGATCCTGACTGCTGAGATCAGGGCACAAAGATTTCAGCAAGGGTTGGACCCGGAGATCCAAGCTGCATTAGCTACAGAGGATTTCCCAACCCATGATCTTGCGCTGAAGGCTGCCCGACGATATAAGGCAGTAGTGAAGAAGAAGGGCAGACCTCAGACTGTCGGTGTGAAGCGCCCTACCACCCAGATGGCAGGAAGAGCCTTTTCCAGGCCTACTTTTGTACCCAGGAGACCGGGAGTACCATTTAACCAGCCTAGTCCAGACTTTTGCTTCTATTGCAAAAGGAATGGATACATGGCAAAGGACTGCAGGTGTGAGAATGGTCTGTGCTTAGTTTTTGGCGCATCTACTCATGCCATCGGAGCTTGCCCACATCGTCTCACCCCAGCTCCCGCACCCTGACTAACGATCACTTTTCTGTAGTGGCCAGCTGTTCTTCTCCGAAAGATGGCACAAGACGGACTGTCTTGCTTGAGATTCGGGGCAGATGCTAATTGGTGCTATCCGTCCACCTCTCCGAAGATACCAAGTTGATTTATGGCACCGTCTATCGAAGGTTTGGACGGATGCGGCCGATGTAGCAGACTTCGTCAGATTCCCCCTCGCTTGAGGGGTTTTTGATTGTGGGGATGCTCTTTCCTACAGGCGCAAGCCCCTACAGTTAATTACGCTACCGTATCGCGGTAATAACTTTCTCCTTCTCTATATGTTCACTTCGTGTCGTGGGTGTTTGTTTTGTTTGTGGTTGCCCGTGGATTGTATACGGAGACTAATTTATGTCGTCGCCCGTAGGATGTGGATTAGTCCAAATCCGTATTTTCTTAGATTTGGGTTTGGGATTTTGGTTTAAGGATACGTTAGCCATATTTGAGGCTAAGATCAACTTAAACGTTTGTTAAGGATACGTTAGTCCAATTTGAGACTAAGATCAACTTAACGGGATCGTTTGGATCCGACAAAAGAGCATTTGGGGGCTCTATTGTTTCAGTTTAGGGATATAGTGGTCCATTTTCAGTTTAAGGACATAGTGATCCAATACCAGTTTAAGGACGTAGTGGTCCAATGCCAGTTTAAGGACATAGTGGTCCAATACCAGTTTAAGGACATAGTGGTCCATAAAATGTATGGCTGTCGGGACCCATCACCTTTCTGAAGACGTTAAAGGATTACAACGACAAATATCATAGGAGTTCAGAGATGTACCCTTGAACCAATGAGTTGGTTGAAAGAGCAGATGTGCTCAGTTCAAGATGATTTGAGGACTTACGGACAGTTTGGGCTAAGTCTAATTATGTTTGAAATATTGGCCCTTTGGGCCATTAGACATTTGTCTGGGTTCAGCCCCTTATCATTCAGCAGTGCTAAACAGAGGTTTGGGGCCTCTGACAACATTTTGTCTTTGATTTCCTCAATTTTGAGATTCATTTGGAGGAGGGAATTTTGCCTCTAGAAAATTAGCCAATTTGGCTAAAAGTAGTGTTAAACACTAGAGAACAACAGTGTTAAACACTGGAGGTAGAACTCTCAAATTAGTGTTAAACACTAAAAGACAATCAGTGTTAAACACTGGAGACATAATCTTCAATTTAGTGTTAAACACTAGAAACAATCAGTGTTAAACACTGGAAATATAATCCCCAAATTAGTGTTAAACACTAAAGAAAGAGGGGTCACGTGTGGACACGTGAGAGCGCCTAAAAGCGGGACCGGATCCCTTTTCTTCGTTCTGCAATTAAGTGTTAAACACTTCTCATTTCCTGGCCATCACGTGTGGGCACGTGATAGGCATCCATCCATTGGATATTAAAGGGATTCGTTAGGGGTCACGTGGGGACACGTGAGGGCGCCCTAAATGTGGAGCCAGATCTCCTTTGTTTTATCCTCAAATCTGCGAATAAGTGTTAAACACTTTTCATTTTTATTTCGAGCATCACGTGTTGACACGTGATGGGGATTTATGCGCTGACTGTTAAAATGTTTGCTAAGGGGTCACGTGGTAGCACGTGAGAACGCCCAAAGCTTAGATTTCCCTTGCATTTATTCCCTTTGTCTTGGAGGGCACGTGAGAGCACGTGAGGCATTGCCTCAAAACCTTTTCCTTCTTGTTTTTTGGGGATCTTTTCAGGAGTCACGTGGGGACACGTGACCTTTGTTCTTTGCATGCTTGAAGATCTCTTTATCTTTTAAGAATTAAATTCTTCATAGGGTTGTACCCTAATTTTCTTTTCAGAGGAATTAAATTCCCATATATGTAAAAGAATTAAATTCTTGTATAGGGTGAAACCCTGATTCTGTCTTGGAGGAATTAAATTCCTGTTAATCTGAGAGAATTAAATTCTCAATTAGGGTTAAACCCTAGTTCTGTTTATCTTGAAGGAATTAAATTCCTGTAATTTTTGGAGAATTGAATTCTCATATAGGGTTGAACCCTAGTTTTTATCTTGGAGGAATTAAATTCTTGTAACTTTGGGAGAATTAAATTCTCATATAGGGTTAAACCCTAGTTTTGTTTTGGGAGAATTAAATTCTCTAAATTCAATTCCCCCTTTAAGTTTTAGATCTGCATGGCAGGATCTCAACCCGATGAGAATTAAATTCTCAACCTATGGGGAGATGTGCTTCTGCAGATCTTCAACTAGAGGAAGAACTAAGTTCTTTTGTAGAAAAGTTAAACTCTTAGATTTTGAGAATTAAATTCTCTGTTTGAAGTTTTGATTCGCTTTCTTTTCTCACCTAGGTTTTTCTTTCTTGAGAATTAAATTCTCCTTTCTTTTCTTCTCTCTTGAGAATTAAATTCTCCTCTCTCTGTTCTTCTCTCAAAAAAGGTCCCTTCTCTTTTCTTCTTGGCTCCTATTTATAGGAGAAAGAAAAGAATCAATTTGTTTTGTGAATCTTTCATTGAAAGATTTTAATTGATTTCATAATTAATATGATCCTTTAGATCACACAATGAATTTTATTCACCGTTGGATTTTAAATCCAAAGATATTCTGTTTGTTATTTTCGGTGAGATTTAAGGGAAATCTTTCCTTGTCTAAGATTTTTTTCCATAAATTGGTGATTTTTAATCACCCTTGGATCTTTAATCCAACGGTCCCCATAATCCTTTTCCATTTGGAAAGATTTAGAAGCTTTTAGAATTTAATTTTATTAAACTGTAAGGCTTTCGAAGCCAGTCACGTGCTGACACGTGATCCTTGGTTACGTGTGAGCACGTGACCCCCAATTGAGTCCTTTTCTCAGCGTTTATTTACGCTTCAGTTTTAACCATCACGTGTCAACATGTGACCATTGGTCACGTGTGAGCACGTGACCCCTAATTGGGTCCTTCTTCAGCCGTTTGTTTTTATTTCTGTTTTAACTATCACGTGTCAACACGTGACCATTGATCACGTGTGAGCACGTGATATCTCATTGAGATAATTCCTGATTTTTAATCAGGGAACAATGCATAACATATTTGCTCATAACTTTTGATCCCGGATGAATTACGAAGACCATAATATATCAAATCGAAGGGTTTTTCGAGATGCTTCCAATATCATAAGAATTTATCTGTTTCTCATTCGGGAGTTTGTCAAAAAACAGCTCGAAAAATACTGGTTCGTATTTTCTTAAGCGTATCGCTGCCATTTAATACCTTAGGCTCTTTGTGCAGAAATTTTTGGCGGGAACAAATGCCCCCCACTACTTTCCCTACGTAAGTATGTAAGTATGTACGTGGGTGAAGTAGTGCAGAGTTATGCATAGCGTATGACCAGTTTCAGGTTGGTATATAACTTTCAGAATCTTGATCTGAGAAGATAACGAGCGGACACAAGCGTCGTCATTTATCATTGACTCAAATCTCGACTCTTAAGAGATATTGTTCCAAAATCTCAACTCCATGAGCTGCACCCTTCTATTTCTTTATGTCTTACTCTGGCGTAAAGTAGTTTATACTCTCATGAGTAAGTTCTCCATTTCAGTGGCATGTAGTTTTGGCAAGTGTGGCTCATAGATGGTCCATCTTGACCTCTTTGTAGGGCAGTGATGGCTTTGGAGACAGGGGTAGGATCTGCCACCTAAGACTTTTCAACTTTATGAGCCGTGAGGGTCTCATAAAGACTTTTCTCCCTACGAGTCGTGAGGATCTCGTAGGTGTTTTTTCTCCTTAGGAGTCGTGAGGATTCCTAAGTGTGTTTTCTCTTGAGAGTCGTAAGGATCTCACAAGAGAATTTTCCCGCTTATAAGTCGAGAGGACTCGTAAGTGGTTGTTTCCCTTCTTGTCGAGATTCGACTTTGGAGACTGTGGTCCGTGAATAGTAAGCAAGAGTCCGTTTTGGACCAACTTGCAGGGCCCCAGTGATTAGGAAACCGGTTCTTATCCCGATTGCCTAAGGATTTTCCCTACGAGTCGAGACGAATCGAGCATTTCTCGTAAGGATGTCCTAACGTCACAGTAAATCTCTGCTCTTTACGACAAAGGTCCGTTAGGGTTTGTGGTATTAGGATTTTGTCCGTCGTACAGTTGCATTGGCTGATGTATTCCTCGATAGGCAATCTTGCTGTTCGAGTAGCCTTGCGATTGTCGTTTCTCTGATCCCTTCGGGGGCTGGACAAGACGTCTTCAAGCAATCCTCCTAGGCAGTTTGACCGTCGGAGGAGCAAGCGTTAGGAATTTTGCCATGCCGCTTTTTACTTGAGGTTAGGCCCATTTTGGAGAGCCCCAATGAGTCATAACCACTCCGCGCTGGTGTGGGATGATCTCCGATAGTCTTTCAGGTTTTATATGAGTTGCCGTCAAGACCCTGAAGTTAGGAATTTGGCATTCACTTCGTTTGCTGGCACTGCGTCTGCTGTATCGAGACGAATGTCGCGGTTGTCTCTAGGTTGCATGTGAACCGTCGAGGTTTGGAACTAGGGATTTTGCCATGGCTCCGTTGTTTGATTGTCGCGTCTGAATCCCGCTGGAAGAAGAACGCTGTGGTGACATCTCATCTGCTGTATCGAGACGAACGTCGAGGTGGTGACCACTCCATATGGGATGATCTCCGGTGGTCTTTCAGGCTTTATATGAGTTGCCGTCAAGACCCTGAAGGTAGGAATTTGGCCTTCGCTTCGTTTGCTGGCATTGCGTCTGCTGTATCGAGACGAATGTCGCGGTTGTCTCTAGGTTGCTGGTGAACCGTCGAGGTTTGGAACTAGGGATTTTGCCGTGGCTCCGTTGTTTGATTGTCGCGTCTGAACCCTGCTGGAAGAAGAACGCTGTGGTGACATCTCATCTGCTGTATCGAGACGAACGTCGAGGCGGTGACCACTCCATGTGGGATGATCTCCGGTGGTATTTCAGGCTTTATATGAGTTGCCATCAAGATCCTGAAGCTAGGAATTTGGCCTTTGCTACGTTTGCTTTGGCGCGTCCGAACCCTGTTGGAGGAAGGGCGCTGTAGTGACATCTCATCTGCTGTATCGAGACGAATGTCGAGGCGGTGACCGCTCCGCGCTGGTGTGGGATGATCTCCGATAGTCTTTCAGGTTTTATATAAGTTGCCTTCAAGACCCTGAAGCTAGGAATTTGTCCTTCGCTTCGTTTGCTTTGGCGCGTCCGAACCCTGTTGGAGGAAGGGCGCTGTAGTGACATCTTGTCTGCTGTATCGAGACGAACGTCGAGGTGGTGACCGCTCCGCGCTGGTGTGGGATGATCTCCGATAGTCTTTCAGGTTTTATATGAGTTACCGTCAAGACCCTGAAGCTAGGAATTTGGCCTTTGCTTCATTTGATTAGGCGTTGCGTCTGCTGTATCGAGACGAACGTCGAGCCGGGATTTTGCCGTCACTCCGCTTTTTTTCGACCATGGGGTCTTTCGCTGATGTTGTATCTACATCCTGCTGGACTGCGAAGGAACACTGTTGTTGACATTGCGTCTGCTGTAACGAGACGAATGCTGAGGTGGAGCTGGGATTTTGCCGTCACTCCGCTTTTTTTTTTGACCATGAGATCTTTTGTTGACGTTGCATCTGCATCCTGTTGGACTGTGAAGGAACGCCATTGTTGACATCTCGTCTGCTGTATCGAGACGAATGCTGAGATGGTCTCTAGGTTGTCTATGAACCGTCGAGATTTGGAACTAAGGACTATGCCGTGGCTCCGTTTGATGGTGTAACATCCGTGTCCTGCTGGAATGAGGAGGCACACCGTTGTTGGTCTCCAGGCTGTAGATGTGGCCATTGAGATTTGGAACTAGGGACTTTTCCATGGTTCTATTTCATTGCGACTCTGAGGTCGATTGTTGACGTCACGTCTGCCTCTGGTTGGAGTGAAGAGAAATGCCGTTGGTGATCTCTAGGCTGTCTGTGAACCGTCGAGATTTGGCTTTCTATCTGATGGAGCCTGTGTTAGTTGTATGTATGCCCTAGAGGCCAGTATTGTACAGATGATGTATATTATATTGGATGCTTGGATATATATAGAGATGACTTTCTTGCTCGATATGATAGTATGCTATCTGGTTGCTCTTTATCTTAACATGTATACTTGTCTCTTTATACTGTCTTATAGTTACATGTTGGTAAAGCCCTTAGGATGTGTACTTGACTACCTGGACTATGATGCGGATCATACTAGTGGGGACATGGTAGTCTATAAGTACATCCTTCAAGGTCCCTAGTCGTGGGTGTATCGAGACGGGGCATCGATATACCAGTGTAGACTAGCGTATACGCTTCTCGACCCATGAGATGGGCGATGGATGATCCCATATCCATTGGTGTTTGACATCAGAGATGGTATACGGGTGCTCAGTGGAGACTAGGTACACTGGACGGACTCGCCGAGAACTCCCAGATGGTATTATACCTCACGTCAGATGGCAGTTCTCAGGTGACACTTGTGCAGGTTAGTCTGTAGATCCGAGATCGTCATAGAGTCTTATGTGATTCCCACTGTGCTTTGATTTCCACCTTACCACGTCCATGAGGGAGTGCAAAACTGTGTTTTTTGGGTACAGTCCCGAGTCATATGGAGACAATGAGCGATAGGAGGGGTTTCGTCTCTCCCGGTATTGGAGGTTGATGTTGCGCTGTGCTCGATTGGCCATAACAGGGAAGTCCCTGGCCAGGGCTGTTTTAGAGATTTATTGGTAAGTGTTACCAGTAGTTTCTCGACCCGTTATGGGCCTCACATCGGCACGACTTATCGATTATTGGGGTCTGACGTTTACCATCCCTAGGCTCGATATGCAGCATATCTGATGAAGAGACCGGACTGCACGGTAGTGTTTCCGGTTGGCTCGACGGGAGTTGTAGCAGGTTCGCTTGTTTTCTTCTGATCGCTCAATACCCGGGTGGCCATTACGTTTAGCAGACCGCTTGCGGCTTGGGGGTGCTTGATATGATCATCACCCACTGCCGGCGTATTGACGAGTCTTAGAGTCCACAAAGGAGTTACCTAGTCCAGGCGAAACGTTGTCGTGCGCGTATGCGATATGCGCATGGACCCGGTTAGAATGCGCGTATGAGATACCGTATATTAATCGGGCGGCTTGCTTTTGGTTGGGTCGTATGTGATATGGCCGGATTGATAAATCAAGTGTTGATTTATCATTTAACCATTAGATTCTCACTAGAAATCCTTTCTTGTATTTTTGGATGTATGCATACATGTATGCATTCCTTCTTGATTCATGCACATATGGATGTGCATGCACACATACATACATACATCATCCTTCATGGTTGTATATACATAGAAAATGGTGGCGATATAAGACTCACACTATGGTTTTATATATATGGATATATATTGTATTTGTGTTAAAAACAAAAGAAAAGAAAAGGATAATTCATGGTTTACTTTCTACAATCTTCTTTGACCTAACCATGCCCACCCACCATTTAACCATGGATTAACTTTCCTTTTGTGTTTTAACTCAAATTCAATAATATCTTTATTGTTTAACCATGGTTTGAGATGAGAAGTGGAAAATATATATACATATATTTTCTATTTTTTCACATGAGATTATATTTTCTCTTCTTCTTAAAAAGCCATCATCTTCTTCTTCCTTGCTCCTTTGCTCTCTAGATCTCTCTAGTAAGCAAAATACTCAACAAGATAGGATTTTGAAGTGAGAAAAAGAACCACAACACCATTCTACACTAGTCTTGCCCATTAGTGGAGAGTGTTAGCTTCCATTTTCTTTCTTGATCTTGTGAAGTTGCAAGCTTGGACAAGGCGGACTCCAGGTGGATCTTCATGGACCTAGAGGAGTTCAAGTGGACCTTTTCCAAACCCCAAGTAGCCGAGGAGTCTAGCGTAGGGAGCTACAAAGGTTGTACTCTCAAAACCCTTGCTTAACCTACTTGTGATGATGTGTTGTTTTTGAAACCCTAATTTTTCTAGGAATGATTCTTTATATGCTTACTTAGCACCCTAAAAATTTAATCTTTGGTTCATGTGATGCTTCCAAACCCTTCATGAGGTGCTATGTAAACCTAACAGCTTGTTGGGAAGGTATGGTTCCCTCTTTGTTTGTGCCCCTGGATTGTATACAGGGATCGATGTGATCTCACCTGTAGGGCAAAAATTTCATTCTTTCATCATTTTTTTATTCTTTCCGCGATGCTCTATCATTTCAGCTTTTTATATCGCGAAAATCGCGATTGCCCAATCATTTCGGCTATTTTTCGCGGTGCCCAATCATTTCGGCTATTTTTCTTTTTACTCGCTGCTTTTTATTGCGAGTTGCCCAATCATTTCGGCTGTTTTTGTATGCATACATTTTTACTTGCTGATTTTGTTGCAAGTTGCCCCATCATTTCGGCTATTTCGTATGCTGGCTCGTTGATTTTTTTCGCGAGTAGGGGATTTGGGATCTGATACCAATCTTGGCATCAGCATCGCTGCGACTGGAATACTGCCAGAAGCGAATCATCATTTGCCGTAAAAGGACTTGGAATTTGATACCGTTTTAGGCATCAGCATCGCTAAAACTGGGATATTGCTAGGAGCGAATCATCATTTGCCTCTGCCGTTGTTGAACAAAGGTGGCTTAGCAAACAGGGTTAGGATCCCGTCGACTAAGGCTTTTGACTTCATGAGCCGTAAGGGTCTCATAAAGGTGTTTCTCCCTACGAGTCGTGAGGATCTCGCAGGTGTGTTTTCTCATTAGGAATCGTGAGGATTCCTAAGTGCATGGTCTCTTATAAGTCATAAGGATCTTACAAGAGAGTTTTCTCCTTATAAGTCGAGAGGACTCACAAGGGTTGTTCACTGTGCGAACATATCCCTAGTCACGGATGAGACTCGGTTAGGGAAATGTTTATTCGCGCCCGTGGATTGTATACAAGAGTCAGAATTGAGCCGCTTGTAGGGCAACATTGGAGGTTGTGGTGGCCGCTTAAGAACAGGTTCAGATCCCTGTAGCTTAAGACTTTTGAATCTTATGAGCCATGAGGGTCCCATAAGAGGATTCTCCTTACGAGTCGTGAGGATCTCGCAAGTGTAATTTCTCCTTAGGAGTCGTGGGGACCCCTAAGTGTGTTGCTCCTTTGTGAGTCGTAAAGATCTCACGCAGGTGGTTTCTCCTCACAAGGTCGAGAGGACCTTGCAAATGTCTTTTAACGAGATTGCGCCCTTTCGGGTTTTCACAAAACTCGCCGGTAGTCTTGCTGTTTTTACTCACGGAGCCCTTTCGGGTTTTCATCCGTGCCCATTTCGCTTATGGACATATATATATATATTTTTTACGAGTCTGCGCCCTTTCGGGTTTTCACAAACATCGCCGGTAGTCCTGCTGTTTTTACTCACGGCGCCCTTTCGGGTTTTCATCCGTGCCCATTTTACTTATGGACGTACCGTTTTTTTACTACCACGTCAGCCTGAAGATGCCGCGGGTTGGTAGTGGTTTAACGACGTTTCGGTCATCAGCCAGTTTTAGGACATAGTGGTCCATCGTTAGTTTAACGACGTTTCGGTCTTCAGCCAGTTTTAGGACATAGTGGTCCATCGTTAGTTTAACGACGTTTCGGTCTATCGTTGCCACATTTGAGGCGAGTTTCTAGTTTACGGACTTTTTGGTCCATAGGGCTTTCTCTATGAAAGAGCACGATGCCCCCGGCATGTCCATCTTTTTCGGAGTATGTGGTTGTGGTGGGTTCACCTTCCATTTTTCGGATAGCGCGAACTTTCCCTGTTGGTACTGGTCTTCAACCCAGTTTTTGAAGATGTAGCAGTTATCGATCAGATGGCCCAATACTTGGTGGTAAGGGCAGTAATTAGAATTGTTGACATCATTCAGTTGTAGCTGGTATTTCGGCTCCGGTAGAGTGATAAGCCTGTTGCGCACTGCTAATTCGAACAACCTCCTTGTTTCATCCCGAGGAAATGAGTAAGGACGTTTCAACTTCTCATAGAGGGGTTGCCGCTTGTTGCTTTGGCGAACAATCGGTCTAGGGACACTCGATTGTTGTTGAGCGTTGGCGACGAAGGCCATTTTTTCCTTCCCTTTATCCTTTTTGTTCGATCCCTTGTTTGCGGGTCCAAGATTCTTTCCGGGTATTGTGCAATTGCACGGCTGAATGTTCTCGCAACTCCTCAATTCTTTCGTTTCAGAGATGGATTCCTTGAAGAGAGGGCCGATGGCTACTTTTTCGTCGGAGTCGCTCCCGAAGGTGAGAACTCGCGGTCCCTCGGGATCGACCTTATGACAATTGTCGGCAATTTTTATACGCTCATCTGTCGCACTTTTCTGCTGTCTACGAGCTTCACGCTTTGTCCTGTTGAAGTGTTGCTTGTGTGAGACATACCCTTGCCACCAACACTTAAAGGAGTTGCAGTCTTCAGTAGGATGTGCGATCGTCTGATGATATAAGCAGAAGTTAGGATGTACGTCCGCTTCATCAAGATGTATACCGCCAGGAGAATTTTCTTTGAAAGAGGGCAGCTTCATCCCCATCGATATGGCTTTGGCGAATCGTTTCCTTGTCTTGATCCTGCTTTCATTTGCGGCGGATGTAGTTTGATCCGGTAGGAGTGTTTCGACCCTTTCATCTAATCGCCGGCGTTTGGCTTTCTCGAATATGGCCATCTCGCGCTCTCGATCAGCTTTGCTTTTAAGACGGGCTTCGTTCAGGAATGCATTAATCATTTCGTCTGATGGTCCTAGAAGTTCTGGCTCAGGATCTGCCCCCAGCTTCTCTGTGTAAGGAGCTTCTTCGTCATTTATTGACGAGTGAGATATCACATGGCAGCTTGCCACATAATCTTCAGATTCATCCGACGAGTCATCTCCATTGTCATCATTTCCGTTCTCAAGGACGTGGCTGAGAAATTCTTGGAGTGTGACTGGGGTCCGCGCCTTCTGATTATATTCTTCCAACGCGTCAATCTGTTTTTACAGGTCCGTGCGCTTGTCACCAGGCTGCACGGGCTTTTTGGTCTTCTTCTTCGAAGACTTTGACGGCTGGGTATGAGCGCTCTGACCATCACCACCCGTTTTTGGAGTTGGGCGCGGTTTCAGCATTCCCTCGATAATCTCGGGTTCCAGTGGATTTTTCCACCTGATTGCCGGGCACGTTTGGAGATCCTTCATCATTCTTTTAGTTTTGGCTGAAAGAGCGACCTCCCACGGGGCTTCCCTTATGAATGAGCATGATGCCCCCGGCACGTCCACCTTTTAAGGAGCATGAGGTTGTGGTGGGTTCACCTTCCAATTTTCGGATAATGCGAACTTGCCTTGTTGGTATTGGTCCTTAATCCAGCCTTTGAAGATGGAGCAATCTTTGATTGGATGGCTTACTGCTTGATGGTAAGGGCAGTAATTAGGATTGTCGAGATCGCATGGCTGCAACGGACGTTTTGGACTCGGCAGATTTATGAGCCTGTTGCGCACTGCCAGCTCAAACAGTCTCCTTGTTTTATCCTGGGGAAACGAGTAAGGACATTCCAGTCTCTCCTCGAGGGATGGGCGTGGATGCACGTTGTTTTGGCGAACAACCGACTTTAAGTTGCTCGGCCGTTGTTGAGTATTGGCAACGAAGGTTGCTTTCCCTTTGCCCTTTTCATTCCAAGGCTTTGTCTTTGAAGAGGAAGGCCTATGGCCCATCTGGTGCATTTGGGCCAGCTTGTCAATCAAGTCCTGGAAAGTGGTCGGCTTGAAGAACATCATGAATTGAGAAATGGTCACCTGAGGGTCGAGGGTTCCTACGAACATGCCCACCGCTGCTTCTTCTTCAATGCGCTGTTCGCATTTCGACCACAGATTACGCCACCGTATCGCATACTGGACTCAAGTTTCTCTAGGCTTCACCCTGGCATTGATCAATGCCGTGATTGGGGTGCGTTCGCTAGCGCTTGCGAAACGCTGGGTGAATAGCGACTCCATCTCTGCGAATGTCTTGACAGAGTCATTTGGGAGTTCGGAATACCACTCGAATACCGTCTCCGACAAACTGCCAACAAACTGGCGGAGCAGTATCTTATCGTCACCTCCAGTGTTGCCGCATAAGGCTCTGAATTGAGCGACATGCTGATGCGGATTTCCCGTCCCTTTGTATACGTGGAATTTGGGGATCGTATATCCCGGCGGGTACTTTATTTGTTCGTACCAACCCGGATAGGGTCGTCCAGTTTTAACAATTTGTCCAGCCGCTTCATTCGCCTGATGAACTCGTATCTGCCGAGCGATGTAATCATCAAGCGTGGCTTTTGAGATGGTTTCCTCCTTGGCTGCTGAAAGAGTCGGATGAGGGTTCGATGTCTCCCCTCTGTCGTCTTCAATAATGATCGGAGGGTCTCCAGATGGATGTTCCGGTCGTAGCATTATCCCGACCATGTCTTGGAAGAGGAGCGCGATTCGTTTTATATAGCAGCTTGTTCTGCTGCTTCTTTGTCCTTCTTTTCGAGGACTCTGCGGAGGAAGTCAACATCGGTTTCTTGTTCTTGACGCTGCTCTGACGACGCTTCCGGGTTTTCTTTTGGCCCGGTGAGTGCGGCCATTTGCGTCAGCATTTCTTGAAGCTTCTGTTGCTGCTCCTGGGCTTTTGTCACGGATCGGGTGAGCGGTCAGTGACCCGTCGAAGAGCGGCTTTCCTCTTTTCCGGAAGTCATGTAAACAGTATGCACCATTATGCCCCCAGACTTGGGGCGTTTGGGCTCAGCGTCTTTGTGATCTGCCGTAGTCACAGGGGCTTTCTCTGGCCTCCTTCTCTTTTGATTGGTTGACGTTGAGGGGGACGTTGCTGCGGGTGTAGGGTTACTAGGCACTCTAATGAGGTTCTACAAAGCATCAACCATGCCGGATTAAAATTTTAGCCGTGCCGAATAACTCTAAACAAGATCGTTTGCTAGAAAATTAGGGTTTCATATGCAAGTAAATCACATTTACATTAAGTGAATACGAAATACAACCTTTGTAGATCGGTCCTTCACTTCTTAAGCTCCTTGTGGTAGTCCCTTCGCTGCGATGATTGAACTCCCGGACTCTCGGACGGCTCCATGAGAAAGTTGCAACGAGATCGCTTGAAGTCTTCGAGGCCGAAGATGATCTACGTCGAGAGAATACGAACTCAAGCTTCTACTTCACTAACCAAAGAATTAGTGAAGCAAACACCCTAAACTAAAATGCTAGTCTAGTAGAGGATGGTGAGATAGGAAATGGGTACACTTTAGAATTTTATTTCTCACTTTGTATCTCTCTCTTTTTTAAACCCTAGAATCAAATCAAGGAGGAAGAAGATGAGCTCAAAAATGAATATGAAGAATAATCAAGAGAGAGAATCAACTAACCATGGTGAGTGAGTATCATATACTAACTCATGTAGAGACTTTACCATGGGTAATCATAGTGGTTAGGTTAACTAATATCTTAAGTAAAACAAAACAAGTGGACTAAGTCAAATGCAAAGATAAGCTTCAAGAAGCTTCAAGCATTTGTGCTCATTATCCATTTGTTTTAGAATTACTTTAGATATTAAAAACCTAACAAATATAATTAGTATGGTATAAGTCTACTACACCCATGTAAAGTGTATCAACAACCATGATACAAATTGTAAACACAAATAAATATATATATATCACATATATATATCAAGTTGTGCACAAGTGAGAAAAAATCAATGCTTAAGTGAACCAATGTTAGTTAATGTAAATTAGTATATCACATATACAATTATACACTAAATTATTAAATCAACACTTGACTTAATAATCCGGTTATATCACATATAACCGACTAACATCCAATGTATCGACTTATCGAATCAACACTTGATTCGATATCCCGGTTATATAGCATATAACCGATCGATACAAACATCGCGGGAATAGAATACGGTATCGCATACTCGCATTATTCTCGGTCCCGCACATATCACATATGCGCTCCTATTTCGTTTTGCCTGAGCCAGTACAACCTCTATGTAGGACTCTAAAGACTCGTCAATACGCCGGGAGTAGGTGATGATCATATCAAGCACCCACAAGCCGTCAGCGGTACTAGCTGGACGTAACGGCTACCCGGGTATTGAGCGATCAGAAGATCAGCAAGCAAGCCCGCTCCAACTCCTGTAAAAGCCTGACAGTGACACTACCATACAGTCCGGTCTCCTCGTTTGATATGTAGCATATCAAGTCTAGGGGTGGTAAATGTCAGACCCCAATAACCGATAAGTCATGCCGATATGAGGCTCATAACGGGTCGAGAAACTACGGGTAACACTTACCAGTAAATCTCTAAACCAGCCCTGGCTAGGGACTTCCCTGTTATGGCCAATCAAGTATAGTGCAACATCAACCCCCAATACCGGGAGAGACGAAACCCCTCCTATCGCTCATTGCCTCCATGTGACTCGGGACTGTACCCAAAAACCACCGTTTTGCACGCCCTCTTGGACGTGGTAAGGTGGAAATCAAAGCACGGTGGGAATCACACAAGACTCTATGACGATCTCGGGTCTACAGACTAACCTGTACCAGTGTCACCAGAGAACTGCCATCTGACGTAAGGTATAATACCATCTGGGAGTTCTCGGCGAGTTCGTCCAGTGTACCCAGTCTCCACTGAGCACCCGTATATCATCTCTGATGTCAAACACCAATGGATATGGGATCATCCATCGCCCATCTGTATGGGTCGAGAAGGCATACGCTAGTCTACACTGGTATATCGATGCTCCGTCTCGATACACCCACGACTAGGGACCTTGAAGGATGTACTTATGGACTACCATGTCCCCCCTAGTATGATCCGCATCATAGTCCAGGTAGTCAAGTACACATCCTAAGGGCTTTACCAACATGTAACAGAGAGACATACAGTATACACGTTAAGGTAAAGAGTAACCAGATAGCATACTATCGTGTCGAGCAAGAAAGTCCTCCCTATATATGTCCAAGCATCCACTACAATATACATCTCATGTATAGTAATGGCCTCTAGGGCATACATAACTAACAATCTCCCACTTGCACTAGGGCCATCTAATAACAGTGGTTGTAGTATCTCATACTCAACCATCCCATAAAAGTCTCTCTCTCTGGAAAATGGCCTTTGTGAGTGGATCCACCGTGTTGTCCTCTGAGTCTACTCTCCTAACCTCGATCCCCTGGAGATCAACCATCTCCATGATCAGGTGACACTGCCTTAGAATATGTCTGGATCACTGATGGGACGGGCGTTCCTTGGCATAAGCCACAACTCCATTGTCACACAATGGTAGGAACGAAGTTCATCTCATGAACTAGTATACACCCAGACTTCCTCTTTGGTAGCATCTTTGGTAGCGATGTATCTAGCCTTTATCGTCTAGTATGCCACGGTATCTAGCTTGGAACTCTTCCAACATACCGTCCCTTTACTGAGGGTAAAGACAATGCCTGTGACTGAGTTTCAGTCATCCTTATCACCCTGGAACATTTCCAGTGATTCTCCCCAGGATCCATTGATACCATCTCACTACAACTAGTGAGAATCCTAACATCTAATCAGATCTATCTCATAGATCCAAAACCCAGGATTTAGTAGGTATCACTTTGATCCTATATGGAGAGTCATTGTGATAAGCGGAGATTGATCGAGCGTAGCATAGGAAACTCCTTCCCTATCAAGAGTATGTCATCCACGTACTCTACGAGGATCTCCACCATACTCTCTACTACCTTTTTGTCTATACAAGGTTCATCTACCATTTTGATGATGTCAAACTCTTTGACTAATACATCAAAACAGACGTTCCAACTCCGCGATGCCTGCTTTAAAACGTCTTGCTTTCGTTTCCGCTGCTCCCACTGTCTACGAAGCTCTCTGACTGTGTACTTATAGACTCTCTCTTCTAAAACATCATTTAGAAAAGCAGTCATGACACCCAACCGCCAGATATCGTAGTCATGGTATGTAGCCGTGGCAAGTAGGATCTGGATGGACTTAAGCATAGCTACTTAGAAAAGGTTTCATCATAATCCATCCTTGGTCAATGATGCAAACATTTAACAAGTCTAGCTTTGAAAGTCTCAACTTTTCCATGTACACCATGTAATCTTCTCAAGATATACTTGCTCTGGATGAGGATTTAACCCTTCAGATAAAGCAACCAAAGTCCATACTTTGTTGGTGTATAAGGATTCCATCTCAGATCGCTACGCATCCAGCCATTCTTATAGAGTCCCACTCCTGATGGCCTGCTCGATACTAGTTGGGTCATCATCTCATGATGCAATCCTCGCTCCCACTGTCATAGAGAAACCAAAGTATCTCTCAGGTGGGTGAGGAACCCTGCTAGATCGGCGGAGAGGCTGAGGTTCGTTGGAAACTATTGAATCCTTTGGTTCTACCAAATCATCAGCTGCAGTTTGTATAGCTGGAACTCCTTCCAGTTCTACATAACAGATCTTGCCTCGAGCTTGTCCGGATTTAGCTTTTAGACATAGGCCGGACAACCCCAAATCTTAACAAACTTAAGATGGGCTCTTCCCTTTCCATATCTCATATGAAGTGGTATGCAACTGATTTGATCAGAACCCTATTCAATAGGTATGCAACTTCATAAGTGCATAACTCCCAAAAGAAAATAGGTAACTCAGTAGTACTCATCATAGAGCACACCTTATCATATAGGGTGTGATTGCTCCGCCCCGATACACCGACGTGTTGTGGTGTATACGGAGGAGTAATGCTGAGAGAGAATCTCATTCTCCTTTAGAATAGTCCAGGAATCCCATGCTCAAGTATTCTCCTCCCTGATCACATCAAAAGACATAATACTTATACCCGTTTTGGTTCTCTACTTCTAACTTATATTCTATGAATATCTCAAAAGGTTCGGACTTGTGTTTCAACAGGAACACATGTCTGAATCTTGAGAGATCATCAGAGAATGTAATGAAGTACAAAGAACCGGTCTTGGCATGTGTAGACAGGGGACCTTCATACATCAGTATGTATCATCCCAAGAGTTCACTAACTCTTTCTCTGTTTCCAATAAACGGAGCTGTGGTCATCTTATCTCTGTGACATGACCGGCAAGTTTCACAAGATGTAAATTTAAACTAATTTAAATATGCATCTTTATGTAACTTTAGCTAGTCGGGACACATTGATATGACCTAGTCTACAATACCTCAAGAAGGATTCGTTCATTTCTGAACTCTTCCTCTTGTGTGTGTTCTGTATACTAAGAACTGTAGTTTGATTTAGAACGTCAATGCTTTTAGATAACGTGCCTGAACCGATCAACTTTTGATATAGGAAATGTTCAAAACATTATCCAACAATACAAAATTATATCCTTCTTTACTAATAAAGAGACTGATATGATGTTGTATATCAGGTTCGGTATCTAATAACATTCGTTCAGAATCAATGTATTCTGGTAATACAGGTGACTAACAGATTTGGTTGCAACACTTGCACCGTTTTCTATCTCATGAAACTTATCACCCGTTCTCAGTTCTCTATCTATCTATAACCCATGTAACATATTACATATGCGGGATCCTGATCCGGTATCACATACCCAGGACGTAAAGGATACCGAGAAACAGTTCTCTGTAATGAACACACCCGAAGATGATGCATCAGCATGCACTTTCTTCGTTTGGGCGGCATGGGAATTCTGGTAATCCCCAATTTCCTGCTCTGTCTTATAACGATTATAAGTTGGAGCGGGACCAACGTTCCCCAGCTCAGTATAACAAGCGGGTTTGGTCAATATATCCGTATTATTATCTTGATTAAGGCGTGACATGGTCTCTACCTGGAGAGAGAGAGAGAAGAAAACACTCTGCGTGCGCTCTTGCAAGATCAGATTGGTTATTATTTTATCTAATCAGGATGGCTCCCACTGTTTTTATCAAATCTTCCTTCAAACCCTAAAAGGAAAGACTAGCCGAGATTAATTACACCCTACAACTTCGCCAATCTTTCAGCCAGGCCAGTGTCGGTACTTTGAGGGAGGTTCCCCGTGATTTCGCACGGACCTAATTAAAGTAAACCTCGTTTTCCCAGAGGCGTAACCCCGTTGACACCTTTCTAGACACCTACTTGATCGGCTGATTGTAATGTGTAAAACTCTCTCAGGAGTAACATTTACTCGCAGTAGGTATCGGGATCCAACTATCTCATAGAAGGTATGCAATCTCATTGCAAATTTCAACACTTGAAATTCCCGATAATATTTTGCCCCTAGCGTCCCATGACCTTGACGCAGGCCAACAAACCATAGTGCGCTAGTCAAGTTCAACCCTCATTTCTTGATTGAATTAAACCCACCCACACGACCCTTGACGCAGGCCAACAAAGTCGCACGACTACCCTAATCCAATCTGCATCATATGCATAAGCAGATAAATACTAGTTAGCTACCGCACACTACGCCTTGATGCAGGCCAACAAACGTAGCACAAATACTAAGTAGGATTTATCTGAAATGACGGAGGGCTACGACGGGTTTTTTTGAAAACCTATTGCGTAATGAACTTGATATTGTTATAGAATCAAATGATTTTAAAATGGAGTGTTTTTGAGAATTTTGCTAGTTTTGCTAAAGAGGTCACTCCCGGTGAAGGGATCTCGGCTCTTTCCTCGTCGAATGAGGTGCAGGACATATCATATATATCTCTATGCAAAGCAAGAACTGTTAGTTATATGTATGCCCTAGAGGCCATTTCTATACATAGGATGTATATTGTAGTGGATACTGGGACATATATAGGGAGGACTTTCTTGTTCGACATGATAGTATGCTATCTGGTTACTCTTTACCTTAACGTGTACACTGATTGTCTCTCTGTTACATGTTGGTAAAGCCCTTAGGATGTGTACTTGACTACCTGGACTATGATGCGGATCATAGTAGTAGGGACATGGTAGTCCATAAGTACATCCTTCAAAGTCCCTAGTCGTGGGTGTATCGAGACGGGGCATCGATATACCAGAGTAGACTAGTGTATACCTTCTCGACCCATACAGATGGGCGATGGATGATCCCATATCCATTGGTGTTTGACATCAGAGATGATATACGGGTGCTCAGTAGAGACTGGGTACACTGGACGGACTCGCCGAGAACTCCCAGATGGTATTATACCTTACGTTAGATGGCAGTTCTCTGGTGACACTGGTACAGAGTAGTCTGTTGACCCGAGATCGTCATAGAGTCTTGTGTGATTCCCACTGTGCTTTGATTTCCATCTTACCATGTCCAAGAGGGCGTGCAAAACGGTGGTTTTTGGGTACAGTTCCGAATCACATGGAGGCAATGAGCGATGGGAGAGGATTCGTCTCTCCCGGTATAGGGAGTTGATGTTGCGCTGTGTTCGATTGGCTATAACCGGAAATCCCTGGCCAGGGTTGCAGAGATTTACTGGTAAGTGTTACCGGTAGTTTCTCGAAATATTATAGACCTCATATCGACACGACTTATCGAGCTATTGGGGTCTGACGTTTACCACACCTAGGCGAGATATGCGACATATCAGACGACGAGACCGGACTGTACGGTAAGTGTTACTAGTTGGATTCACAGGAGTGTGAGCGGGCTTGCTCATCGATCTTCTGATCACTCAATACCCGGGTGGCCGTTACGTTTAGCAGACCGCTTGCGGCTTGTGGGTGTTTATATGATCATCACCTGCTGCCGGCGTATTGACGAGTCTTTAGAGTCCTACACAGAGGTTTCCTGGCTCAAGCGAAACGAAATAGGAGCGCATATGAGATATGTGCGGGACCGAGAATAATACCAGTATGTGATACTGTATTCGATTCTCACGATTTGTGACATTGATCGGTTATATGCGATATAGCCGGGTTATCGGATCAAGTGTTGATTCGATAAGTTGTTACTATTGATATTAGTCGGTTATATGTGATATGACCGGATCATTAAGTCAAGTGTTGATTTAATGGTTTAATGTATAATTATGTATTTGATATATCACTTTACATTAACTAATATTGGTTCACTTAAGATATTTTTCTCACTTGTTTGTGCACATTGTATATGTGATATATTTTTGTGCACAAGTTTGTATCATGTTTGATGATACATGCAAACTTGGGTGTATGTTTGATTTAAACCTTGGTTAAGTAAATGGTTAGGGTTTTTATTTATTTATTTATTTTGGCAAAAAGAGAAATGGTGGCTTGCTTTGTTTTACATTGAAGCTTCATGAAGCTTTGAAAAAGTCTACCATTTTTGTTTCATGCCTAACCTAACCATTCACCTAACCTTAGTTTACTCTCCACACATAACCATAGTTGCTAATATGATAAGAATCACTTATTTTCTATTATTGATGAATTCTTATCATATTATCTTCTTCTTCTTCTTCTTCTTCTTCTTCAAGAAGAAAGAAGCTTGCTAGCTTCAATGGTGATTTGAGAAAAAGAGTGAGAAATCCAATTCTAAAGTGAACCCACTTCCTATTTCTTCATCCTCTACCACTTGCCATGTAGTATAGGGTGTTTTCTTCACAAGTTTCATGACTTGGTGAAGTTGGAGCTTGATCTTGAGTTGCCTCGACGTAGATCATCTTCGGTATCGAAGTCGACGACCTAGCCCGCCCAATTTCTTCGATGAAGCCGATGCTAGAGCCCGGGATCCGATGATCGCAGCGAGAGGGCATCATCACGGAGCTATGGAGGTGGAGGACCGGATCTACAAAGGTTGTATTTTTCGTTCACTTAGCACTAAAGTAGTTTAGTAGCTTGTAGTTTCGCCTAAACTCTTGTTAACGATCCGTATTAGGGTTTCTTGGCACCGGAAAAATTTGAAATTGGCATGGTTGATGCCTTGTGAGACCTCATTAGTGTGCCTAGGAACCCTACAAGAACTAGAAAAGTAATCAAAAGACTAAACCGAGGGGTGTAGCACCTGCCAGTCATTGCTAAAGGGGTCACTCCCGGTGAAGGGATCTCGGCCCTTTCCTTATCGAATAAGGTGCAGGATGTTCTACAAGGAACACCGCGATGCAAAGCAAGAACTGTAGCTACCTGTTTTTGAAAATTCGATTCCACAATATCTTTTAGGTTTCTTTTCTTTCATTAATCATATTAATGAAGTCCCATCATTTAAGTTACCTAAACATCACAGATAAATACGACGTATACTTATGCCATCCGCATTCGCCTCGATGTCCCATTGTGCACCGTTAGGTTAGGTTACTAACGGCAGAGCGGGGCAGGGCTAGCGCGGGTGTAAAACATAAGTAACGTCTATATAATATATCATATATACTATATACAGTATTTATCACAGAACATCAAATGATCACATCACAGATATCGCAGCAGAAGAAACATATGAAATATTGGATATACTAGGACGTCCGTATTTTATTTTGAGCCACTATAAAACACGGATTCCACGGTCGCGATGAATATCCAAAACCACACCCCTAGACCCCTACGAGAGCGGCAAGCAACCCTACCAATTCTAGAGTTAGGAGACCCGGACTCGACTCCTCGAGTTGGTCTCCCACTGGACCCTAGAACCCAGTTACTTGTGCTCTCCTCTTTGGGTCTATCCTAGTGCGGAAAAGTAAATAATATACAAATGGTGACATCGACCTCATCCCGGAAGTGCCCCAATAAAAGAATATTACATATAGTTAATTTTACATGAATGAAAATAAAAACTCCCATCTCACATAAAACCCCCATCTCACATAAAACCCCCAGCTGTTCAAAACGCGACGATCTAATATAACATATCCAGCAACACATAATATCACATGTCATCAACGTAAGTAAATATGCGCATCCCAATTGTCGTTGACATATAGCAACGAAACCGGCAATATCACATATTACACTTACGGTCGCAGAAAAGAAAGTGTAAAACTACAACAGTTGGAATCCGCAACCTTCTTAGACATCGCATGCCTAAGAATTATAAATGCAGCATTTTAGTCTCTATATCGAAAACACTTTTCAACACCAAGTCGGGCAATTCAACAAGATTCCCGATATTCTGATCGAATGCTCGTCGCAAACTTTAGTAGACGGCCGCACCCCCGGATGCCGTCGACGAAGTGCACTAAGACGGAACACCACTGCCGCGAGCACCCGAACGGATGCTTTTGGCGACGGGGTTCTCCTACAGTCACTTGGTCGGGGCTATGGGGCGTGGCTATCTATTAAGTTTACCCGGCGAGTATCCGCGTACGCTACGTGATTGCGACGGACTTTTGATCGCATAAAAATTCCGTGGCAACCGATCAAATGAGACTAAAGTGCTATATTTATAACATTCAAATTAGTTATCTCATAACTACTTGTGGATTCCAAATATTGTATCACATTCCAGATAAATAGACAATGTTAAACTTTCCGATCGAATAATCAAACACCCAAGTTTTCCCAAATAGTTCTCAACACATGAGGGGAGTTTAAAAACATCCATCACATGCCACAGTACCAATGGTCCAGCCATAGAAGGGTCAAGCCAACGCCTCACATGTGGCACGCCGTACTGCCCCAAACCCTAAGGTTCAAAAGGCAGTTCAAGACGCTCACATAATCGAGTTAAGGTTTGTTGTCTTCTAGAGGGTCCATCGCGTAACTTGCATGATCTAGACGTTCTTAAACAAACGGAAAAATCCAACACTTGGAAATTTTCCGGGTCGGGAAAAAGTGAGTTATTGATATCCGTCCGAACTTTTTAATACTTTCTAAATATCCGGAAAACAAAATGAAATTAAATATTCCGATCGAATCAACGAATACAAAATAAACCCCAAAACACTCAACACTTGAGTCAGATAAAAATACCCAAAAAATATCAGTAAATTAAACAGGAACATTACTGCGCAAAACGACAAGGGTGACGTCACCTTATGGCCGCGGAACCGCCGCACGAGCCATGCTCGCCTTAGGCGCCAAACAGTGTCGTTTTGTACAGTTTCTCTTATAATTGCTTGCCGATTTTTTTAAGCATTTTTAATTCAGAAAAATCCCAGTTTTGAAATTTTTTCCAGAGAGGGGTAAAAAGTGTAGTTTCCGGGTTCGATCGGGATTTTAACTTCGTAAACGCATCGTCTAATGCTCTAGCTAGGCTCTGATACCACTGTAGGGTTACTAGGCACTCTAATGAGGTTCTACAAAGCATCAACCATGCCGGCCGTGCCGAATAACTCTAAACAAGATCGTTTGCTAGAAAATTAGGGTTTCACATGCAAGTAAATCACATTTACACTAAGTGAATACGAAATACAACCTTTGTAGATCGGTCCTTCACTTCTTAAGCTCCTTGTGGTAGTCCCTTCGCTACGATGATCGAACTCCCGGACTCTCGGACGGCTCCATGGGAAAGTTGCAACGGGATCGCTTGAAGTCTTCGAGGCCGAAGATGATCTACGTCGAGGGAATACGAACTCAAGCTTCTACTTCACTAACCAAAGAATTAGTGAAGCAAACACCCTAAACTAAAGTGCTAGTCTAGTAGAGGGTGGTGAGATAGGAAATGAGTACACTTTAGAATTTTATTTCTCACTTTGTATCTCTCTCTTTTTCAAACCCTAGAATCAAATCAAGGAGGAAGAAGATGAGCTCAAAAATGAATATGAAGAATAATCAAGAGAGAGAATCAACTAACCATGGTGAGTGAGTATCATATACTAACTCATGTAAAGACTTTACCATGGGTAATCATAGTGGTTAGGTTAACTAATATTTTAAGTAAAACAAAACAAGTGGACTAAGTCAAATGCAAAGATAAGCTTCAAGAAGCTTCAAGCATTTGTGCTCATTATCCATTTGTTTTAGAATTACTTTAGATATTAAAAACCTAACAAATATAATTAGTATGGTATAAGTTTACTACACCCATGTAAAGTGTATCAACAACCATGATACAAATTATAAACACAAATAAATAAATATATATATATATATATATATATATATATATATATATATATCACACATATATATATATATATATATCAAGTTGTGCACAAGTGAGAAAAAATCAATGCTTAAGTGAACCAATGTTAGTTAATGTAAATTAGTATATCACATATACAATTATACACTAAATTATTGAATCAACACTTGACTTAATAATCCGGTTATATCACATATAACCGACTAACATCCAATGTATCGACTTATCGAATCAACACTTGATTCGATATCCCGGTTATATCGCATATAACCGATCGATACAAACATCGCGAGAATAGAATACGGTATCGCATAATCGCATTATTCTCGGTCCCGCACATATCACATATGCGCTCCTATTTCGTTTTGCCTGAGCCAGTACAACCTCTATGTAGGACTCTAAAGACTCGTCAATACGCCGGCAGTAGGTGATGATCATATCAAGCACCCACAAGCCGTCAGCGGTACTAGCTGGACGTAACGGCTACCCGGGTATTGAGCGATCAGAAGATCAGCAAGCAAGCCCGCTCCAACTCCTGTAAAATCCTGACAGTGACACTACCATACAGTCCGGTCTCCTCGTTTGATATGTCGCATATCAAGTCTGGGGGTGGTAAACGTCAGACCCCAATAACCGATAAGTCATGCCGATATGAGGCTCATAACGGGTCGAGAAACTACGGGTAACACTTACAAGTAAATCTCTAAACCAGCCCTGGCCAGGGACTTCCCTATTATGGCCAATCAAGCATAGCGCAACATCAACCCCCAATACCGGGAGAGACGAAACCCCTCCTATCGCCCATTGCCTCCATGTGACTCGGGACTGTACCCAAAAACCACCGTTTTGCACGCCCTCTTGGACGTGGTAAGGTGGAAATCAAAGCACGGTGGGAATCACACAAGACTCTATGACGATCTCGGGTCTACAGACTAACCTGTACCAGTGTCACCAGAGAACTGCCATCTGACGTAAGGTATAATGCCATCTGGGAGTTCTCGGCGAGTCCGTCCAGTGTACCCAGTCTCCACTGAGCACCCGTATATCATCTCTGATGTCAAACACCAATGGATATGGGATCATCCATCGCCCATCTGTATGGGTCGAGAAGGCATACGCTAGTCTACACTGGTATATCGATGCCCCGTCTCGATACACCAACGACTATGGACCTTGAAGGATGTACTTATGGACTACCATGTCCCCACTAGTATGATTCGCATCATAGTCCAGGTAGTCAAGTACACATCCTAAGGGCTTTACCAACATGTACCAGAGAGACAGACAGTGTACACGTTAAGGTAAAGAGTAACCAGATAGCATACTATCGTATCGAGCAAGAAAGTCCTCCCGATATATGTTCAAGCATCCACTACAATATACATCTCATGTATAGTAATGGCTTCTAGGGCATACATATAACTAACAGCGGGAACCCAGGCAGTTGTCGTCCTTTGTGGCTTAACAAGATGGTTTTCTTCCTGTTGGACCTTCGGCTTTCTCTGCCGTCGGGGATAGTCTTGATCAACCACCGACTCTCGGACTTGTCGCCAGATTTTGTGAACTTTGGAAGAAAGACGTTGAGAGGGCTGATCCGGCTTTATTTCTGTAATATTCTCCACGGGTGGAGGAGATCTTTTCAGTACGGCGGTAGGAGAGTTCCTACGCACCTTGTTCAGCAGTTCAAAGCTGTTTCCGGTTGGAACAGCAGCATAAACTTCCATCGTTGGGGCTGGTGGAGTTAGCCCAGAGGGGGAGTTGCCCCCAGCCTTCCTTACTTGGCGCCAGTAGCGACGTCGAGCGTGTCGAGCTGTCGGGGTTGGTTCGGCGATGGGGATGGCTTTGTCGTGCCCCCTGTTCTGGTGAGGCACTGCTGGTACCAGCCTCTTGAAGACCGACGTCCGTTGAATGGGGATAGCCAACCTATCAAAAACAGACTTCCGAGCAGGTGAAGCAGCCTTGACTATTTCATGAGCAGGAATGACTATCCGCTTGGGGATAACACCTTCTAGTATTGTGGGCTTCATCACGGGTCCATTGGAGTTTTGACCCAGTCTATTGAAAACCGATGCACTGGATTTGGGCGACCCGTTGAGAGGGGTCGCAGTAGTTGCAAGCCGATCAAAGACCGACTTCTTCGGAGCTTCTTGCAACGGCAGAGGGGCGTTGAAGCTCATTGGTGGGAGCATGGTCCCAAAGAACAGCCCAGTGGTGGCCTGAGTTACTTGCTCCACCGGCATCTTGAAAAGGGAGGCCGCTTGAGGCCCGTAAGTCACTCCTCCGGCGAGGACGGAGTGGGAGTTGTTGCAATTAGTGCAGTTTGAAGCCATTGACCTTCTGTTTTCTACACGGAGCAAGATACCAAATCTTTGTACCTCGAATCCATAGGCAACCATAACAAACCGCGATTCGTTCGCGAACACGACACACGAAGTGTGGAGTGGAAAGAGGAAAAGGTCCCACCGGGCGTGCCAGAATCTTTTCCCCTCCAAAAGACGGCGCAAGACGGACTGTCTTGCCTGAGATTCGGGGCAGATGCTAATTGGTGCTATCCATCCATCTCTCCGAAGATTCCAAGTTGATTTATGGCACCGTGTATCGAAGGTTTGGATGAATGCGGCCGATGTAGCAGACTTCGTCAGATTCCCCCTCGCTTGAGGGGTTTTTGATTGTGGGGACGCTCTTCCCTGCAGGCGCAAGCCCCTGCAGTTAATTACGCTACCGTATCGCGGTAACAACTTTCTCCTTCTCCAGATGTTCACTTCATGTCGTGGGTGTTTGTTTTGTTTGTGGTTGCCCGTGGATTGTATAGGGAGACTAATTTATGTCGTCGCCCGTAGGACGTGGATTAGTCTAAATCCGTATTTTCTTAGATTTGGGTTTGGGGTTTTGGTTTAAGAATACGTTAGCCATATTTGAGGCTAAGATCAACTTAAACGTTTGTTAAGGATACGTTAGTCCAATTTGAAACTAAGATCAACTTAACGGGATCGTTTAGATCCGAAAAAAGAGCATTTGGGGGCTCTATTGTTCCAGTTTAGGGACATAGTGGTCCATTTCTAGTTTAAGGACATAGAGGTCCAATACTAGTTTAAGGGCGTAGTGGTCCAATGCCAGTTTAAGGACATAGTGGTCCATAAAATGTATGGTTGTCGGGACCCATCACCTCTCTGAAGACGTTGAAGGATTACAACGACAAATATCAGAGGAGTTCAGAGATGTACCCTTGAACCAATGAGTTGGTTGAAAGAGCAGATGTGCTCAGTTCAAGATGATTTGAGGACTTACGGCCAGTTTGGGCTAAGTCCAATTATGTTTGAAATATTGGCCCTTTGGGCCATTAGACATTTGTTTGGGTTCAGCCCCGCATCATTCAGCAGTGCTAAACAGAGGTTTGGGGCCTCTGACAACATTTTGTCTTTGATTTCCTCAATTTTGAGATTCATTTGGAGGAGGGACTTTTGCCTCTAGAAAATTAGCCAATTTGGCTAAAAGTAGTGTTAAACACTAGAGAACAACATTGTTAAACACTGGAGGTAGAACTCTCAAATTAGTGTTAAATACTAAAAGACAATCAGTGTTAAACACTGGAGATATAATCTTCAATTTAGTGTTAAACACTAGAAACAATCAGTGTTAAACACTGAAAATATAATCCCCAAATTAGTGTTAAACACTAAAGAAAGAGGGGTCACGTGTGGACACGTGAGAGCGCCCAAAAGCGGGACCAGATCCCTTTTCTTCGTTCTGCAATTAAGTGTTAAACACTTCTCATTTCCTGGCCATCATGTGTGGGCACGTGATAGGCATCCATCCATTAGATATTAAAGGGATTTGTTAGGGGTCACGTGGGGATACGTGAGGGCGCCCTAAATGTGGAGCCGGATCTCCTTTGTTTTATCCTCAAATCTGCGAATAAGTCTTAAACACTTTTCATTTTTATTTCGAGCATCACGTGTTGACACGTGATGGGGATTTATGCGCTGACTGTTAAAATGTTTGCTAAGGGGTCACGTGGTAGCACGTGAGAATGCCCAAAGCTTAGATTTCCCTTGCTTTTATTCCCTTTGTCTTGGAGGGCACGTGATAGCACGTGAGGTATTGCCTCAAAACCTTTTCCTTCTTGTTTTTTTGGGATCTTTTCAGGAGTCACGTGGGGACACGTGACCTTTGTTCTTTGCATGCTTGAAGATCTCTTTATCTTTTAAGAATTAAATTATTCATAGGGTTGAACCCTAATTTTCTTTTCAGAGGAATTAAATTCCCATATATGTAAAAGAATTAAATTCTTGTATAGGGTGAAACCCTGATTCTGTCTTGGAGGAATCAAATTTCTGTTAATCTGAGAGAATTAAATTCTCAATTAGGGTTAAACCCTAGTTCTGTCCATCTTGAAGGAATTAAATTCCTGTAATTTTTGGAGAATTGAATTCTCATATAGGGTTGAACCCTAGTTTTTATCTTGGAGGAATTAAATTCCTGTAACTTTGGGAGAATTAAATTCTCATATAGGATTAAACCCTAGTTTTGTTTTGGGAGAATTAAATTCTCTAACTCAATTCCCCCTCTAAGTTTTGGATCTGCATGGCAGGATCTCAACCCGATAAGAATTAAATTCTCAACCTATGGGGAGATGTGCTTCTGCAGATCTTCAACTAGAGGAAAAACTAAGTTCTTTTGTAGAAGAGTTAAACTTTTAGGTTTTAAGAATTAAATTCTCTGTTTGAAGTTTTGATTCCCTTTCTTTTCTCACCTAGGTTTTTCTTTCTTGAGAATTAAATTCTCTTTTCTTTTCTTCTCTCTTGAGAATTAAATTCTCCTCTCTCTGTTCTTCTCTCAAAAAAGGTCCCTTCTCTTTTCTTCTTGGCTCCTATTTATAGGAGAAAGAAAAGAATCAATTTGTTTTGTGAATCTTTCATTGAAAGATTTTAATTGATTTCATAATTAATATGATCCTTTAGATCACACAATGAATTTTATTCACCGTTGGATTTTAAATCCAAAAATATTCTGTTTGTTATTTTCGGTGAGATTTAGGGGAAATCTTTCCTTGTCTAAGATTTTTTTCCATAAATTGGTGATTTTTAATCACCCTTGGATCTTTAATCCAACGGTTCCCATAATCCTTTTCCATTTGGAAAGATTTAGAAGCTTTTCGAATTTAATTTTATTAAACTGTAAGGCTTTCGAAGCCAGTCACGTGCTGACACGTGATCCTTGGTCACGTGTGAGCACGTGACCCCCAATTAAGTCATTTTCTCAGCGTTTATTTACGCTTCAGTTTTAACCATCACGTGTCAACATGTGACCATTAGTCATGTGTGAGCACGTGATCCCCAATTGGGTCCTTCTTCAGCCGTTTGTTTTTATTTCTGTTTTAACTATCACGTGTCAACACGTGGCCATTGATCACGCGTGAGCACGTGATATCTCATTGAGATAATTCCTGATTTTTAATCAGGGAACAGTGCATAACATATTTGCTCATAACTTTTGATCCCGGATGAATTACGAAGCCTATAATATATCAAATCGAAGGGTTTTTCGAGATGTTTCCAATATCATCAGAATTTATCTGTTTCTCATTCGGGAGTTTGTCAGAAAAAAGCTCGGAAAATACTGGTTCGCATTTTCTTAAGCGTATCGCTGCCATTTGATACCTTAGGCTCTTTGCGCAGAAATTTTTGGTGGGAACACCAGCTATTCAGGCTCCTGCTCCTCGCTTAACCCTACCTGCTCCACCTCCTCATGGTCTTCCTACACAGCCTCCTTGTCAGTTCCATCAGGCACAGAGGAACATGCCTCAAGGACAGAGGAACGTGCCTCCAGCAAGGAGGAATGTACTCCGGCGTTAGGCTTTCACAATGACTATGGAAGAAGATGAAGTCACTGGCCAAGTCATCGCTGGTACAATCTTAGAGCCTCCCTAGCTGCC
The DNA here is from genome assembly GCA_030015575.1 of Agapanthus africanus. Lineage (NCBI taxonomy): Eukaryota > Viridiplantae > Streptophyta > Magnoliopsida > Asparagales > Amaryllidaceae > Agapanthus > Agapanthus africanus. The sequence continues at coordinate 392,060 of JASDDO010000290.1, forward strand.
TTAGCACTCTTCGATACTGGAGCATCACACTGCTTTATGTCGCAACGGTTTGTCCAAACTCATGTGATTCCAGTTAAACCGCTCGTATCCAGCTGGAATGTTAGTTCAGGGAACATCATTCTAGAGGCAACTATGGGATATGATCTGTGTCCAGTGGTCGTCTGCAGTAGAGAATTTTATGCGGACTTCAAGGTACTGAATATTCCGAACTTCGACGTAGTCTTGGGAATGGACTGGCTGGGAACTTTCTTCGCTACCATTGACTGTCATCAAAGGAGGGTAGTGTTTGAGATACCAGATCATCCGATCCTTTATTTCAAGAGTGGAGACCGTACCCTGGAACCTAGCACTTACAAGGCTAAACCAAAGAAGGTAGTGGTTGCAACACTACAGGTGGAAGAAGACAAGCCAGAGGTAGTTTGAGAGTTTGAGAATGTATTCCCTGAAGACATCTCAGGTTTGCCTCCCGATCGAGCTCTTGAATTCAGCATTGACTTAGTAGCTGGTGCACAACCGGTGATCAAAGCTCCGTATCGGTTAAGTTCAGAAGGATTGAAAGAGATCCGTACTCAGCTGGATGAACTTCTGAAGAAAGGATGGATTCGTTCTGGTACTTCAAGTTGGGGATCTCCAGTTTTGCTCGTGAAGAAGAAAGAAGGTTCATACATAATGTGTATAGACTACCGAGCTCTGAACGAAGTGACGATAAAGAATAAGTATCCACTACCGCATATCGACGATCTATTCGATCAGCTAAGTGGGTTTTGCGTATTCTCAAACCTAGATCTTCGTTCAGGTTATCATCAGGTGAAGGACAAAGAATCTGATATTCCGAAGACGGCATTCAGGACTCGCTATGGTCATTATGAGTTTCTCGTGATGCCATTTGGAGTGACCAATGCACCTACTATTTTCATGAATCTGATGAACCAATTTTTCCAAGAGTACCTCGACATGTTTGTTGTTATTTTTATCTACGACATCCTGGTGTATTCAATGAATCAGAAAGAGCACGCTGAGCATTTGAGGATTGTCCTGGAGACATTGCGACATCATCAACTCTATGCCAAGTACAACAAGTGCGAATTTTGGTTAGATCAAGTCGAATTTCTCAAACATATTGTTTCGGGCGAAAGAATCTCAGTAGATCCATCTAAAGTGTCAGCTGTCAGTGAATGGCAGACACCAAAGACGGTGAAGAATATTCGAAGTTTTTTGGGTTTAGCAGGATACTACCGAAGATTCATCGAAGATTTCTCGAAGATTGAAGCACCCCTGACCAAGCTCACACGTAAAGATGAAGCATTCGTGTGGTCAGAAGCATGTGAACAAGCTTTTGTAGAATTCAAGTCAAGATTGATATCAGCTCCTATTCTCGTAATACCGGACCAATCTGGAGGATTTGTTGTGCATTGCGATGCGACCGGTAAGGGATTAGGATGCGTTCTACACCAGCTTGAAAAAGTTGTAGCCTTTACATCAAGACAGCTGAAGGTTCATGAGCGCAACTATCCAACACATGACTTGGAGTTGGCAGCCGTTATTTTTGCACTTAAGATTTGGCGCCATTATCTTCTGGGAGAGCGAGTGGATATATACATTGACCAAAAGAGTCTGAAGTATGTATTTACTCAGAAGGAATTGAATATGCGGCAGAGAAGATGGTTAGAACTTATGGCGGACTTCGATATCAACCTACAATATCATCAAGGGAAGGTGAATGTAGTTCCTGATGCACTTAGCCATTAGCCGTTATCAATGAATCTCACCGCACAGTGGAAGCTACAGCAGAAATTGCACGGGATGGATATAGAAGTGGTTATGCCAGGTAACGCTTTGTATTTGATGAACTTACAAGTTCAGTCTACTATTGTCAATCAGATCAAGACAGCTCAAGCAAGTGATGCCAAGCTGCAAAAGATCCGAGAACAAGTAGAAAGTGGACTACGAACAAACTTCATCATCCACGAAGACAGATCTTTGAGATATAGAAGCAGGTTGTGTGTACCACAAGGTTCTGTTCGGGAAGAGTTGATGAAAGAAGTTCACAGCTCTCCTTACTCAGTATATCCTGGTGGTACAAAGATATACAAAGATCTACAGAAACATTACTGGTGGCATAGAATGAAGCGTGAAGTGGCCAGAAGCGTAGCCAATTGCTTGGTGTATCAGCAAGTGAAGGCTGAACATCACAGAACTGCTGGTTTACTTCAACCATTACCTATCCCAGAATGGAAATGGAAACACATCACCATGGACTTCGTGACTGCCCTTCCTCGCAACACGAAAGGTAACGATGCAGTATGGGTTATTGTGGATTGACTCACCAAGTTGGCTCACTTCATCCCATTTCTAGTTGGCCAATCTACCGAGACACTAGCAAAGAAGTACATGGACGTAAGCATGAATCTAATGTAAGATTTAACCTCAAGATGTACTATTTTCGATACCCATGAACTCATGCAGGAGATCGTGAGATTACATGGAGTACCAGTTTGCATCGTCTCCGATCGTGACACCAGATTCCGATCGCAGTTTTGGCAGAGTCTGCAAGCTAGCCTGGGAACGAGTCTGAACTTCAGCACAGCTTATCATCCACAAACAGATGGACAGTCTGAGTGAATAATTCAGATTCTAGAAAACATACTAAGAGCTTATATGTTAGACTTCGGAGGATCGTGGGAAGATCACCTACATCTTGTGGAGTTTTCATACAACAACAGCTACCAGGCGAGTATTGGAATGGCACCATTTGCAGATCTCTATGGAAGGAAGTGTCGATCACCACTAAGTTGGGACGACATCAGAGATCGTGAACTCCTTGGACCAGAGATGATCGTGGCAACTGTGGATGTAGTTCGCACAATTAGGGAAAGAATGCGCATAGCCCAAGACAGACAGAAGCACTGGGCTAATGCAAAGCGCAGACATCTGGAGTTCCAGCCTGGAGATCAAGTTTTCTTAAAGATCTCTCCAAACCGTAGAGTAATTCGTTTTGGCAAGAGGGGTAACCTCAGTCCAAGATATATAGGATCGTTCGACATTCTCAAACATGTCAGAGAGGTGGCATATCGTTTGGTACTTCCACCCTCATTAGAAGAAGTGCACAACGTGTTCCACATATCCCAGCTCCGAAGATATATGAGCGACCCCAGCCACATCCTTGATCACTCCGAACTCACTGTACAGACAGACCTATCTTGTGAGCTGCAACCCGTTGAAATCTTGGACAGAAAAGTAAAGACACTTCGGAACAAGAAAGTAAATTTGGTTCGAGTGATGTGGAGAAAAGATTCTTCAGGAGAATCAACTTGGGAGCGAGAAGATGACATGCGTGCAAGATACCCTTACTTATTTGTAAATTAGTACTTATGTAATTCTAAATTTCGAGAACGAAATTTTTGTAAGGAGAGTAGAATGTAACGACTCTAATTTTACTGTACGAAAATTTTTAAGTTAATGTACAGAATGGAGTTTGCAAGCCTGACTACAATTTAAAAGTTATTTTTGTTTAAGAACAGTAAGAAACAATTTGTAGCTCACTGGTAAAGCCCTTGCACTGCTATGCCGTAGCCCCGTGTTCGAATGCCATCAGCCACATATTATTTTTCTGATTTTTCTTTTAAACTTTTTAGAACCCTAAAAGTTTACACGTGCACTGCACAGAAAAATGAAAAGTCAGATAAATCTAACATGTACAAAATTATATTAACAGCGAGTAGCACAAGTGGCAAGCATCCAACCCCTAAAACCCAAACTTGGCCGGCGAGATTAAGCTTTGGGCCGGCAACGCCGGTCGGTCCGTAGGTAAAAGCCCCCGTGTTTTTCCCACAAAACCTTGGGCCTACCCCCATTACCCCTCCACTGTTTGTTTTCTTTGCAATTCAACAGAGAATTCAATTTCCCAATTAATCCAATGTTTAATGCATTTTAATTCATTCTTTCAATTCCAAAATCCTAATTCCACACTATAAATACAACCCCATACCCCAGCCCCTTCTCATTCTGAAATCCCTATCCAAAATTATCAAATTAAGTACAAGTGGAGTAGAAGTGGAGTTAGCCCAAGGTCAATTTTCGGCTAGGAAACAAAGCAATTCCGGCGACCTCGTGATGCCACGGCGACTACACAATCTTCTTCTAGCTTATCTTTACCCTTCTAGCTAGTAAGTCCCACCTCCATCCTTCTCTTTCTAAATAAAAAGTCTCTTTTTATAAAACATGTCAGTAAGTAGAGTTATACCGACAATTGATTCTAAAATCTTTGAAACTACAATTTTTCTTAAGAATTGCTCATTCATATTCCTATACATTGCTTATTAATTATAAAACTAAAGTTTAGAACAATTTTCACCTTAAATCATCATGCTAAACAACTTTAAATTGAGTTTTACCTTTAAATACCATGAATCTTGTATCGACCATATTTATTTGTTTTGCTTGCTATTACCTTTAGAAAACATTATTGGGGTAACGACCTACCCTTCACAACACACATGATTCCATAACACGATTCTCTTTGAAACATATATCGCGGCGATTACAACATTTCATCAAAATACCATAAACTATAAAAACCCGATTTTCTTTGAATGGTATTATCAAAATTCTTTGCGATTATGCCTCTACAACCCATTTTGGGGAACCCGCTATTGGATGGTGCAGATTATCGCACATCCTCGGGACTAGTAGAGCGAGATGCAGACCTCCTCACGGAGCATTCGGTCTTGAAAGAATTTTAATACGATTTTTAAGAAAAACGTAATTTTCTACTTTAATAAAATTTAATTTTTAATAATTATATAAATATTATCAAACTACATATTTTCAAGTTATAATAAAATTCCATATTTTCTAAAAGATAAAATAATGACAAGTTTCACCAAAATACCATCAAGTATCAATACAAGCCAAGTCTTACACTAAAATACCTTGAATTATTCAAGCCATGTAAATATTCACTAATATACCTCACTCTTTAAAATTCACATCCATGAAAACCCTAAAGAACATAAATAATTACTCGAGATTTATATTGAAAGTATATAAGATATTTTTCATAAAACCCCCTCGAGTTATATAAAATTACATTAAGGGCCTTAGTAAATATAGGTTTAAGCAGGATCAATTCTCTTGAGCCTCAGGGAGCCGGAGAAAGTGAGTGCTTGCCTATTTAAGGTAGAAAAACTTAACGGAGTTATCAATGGTAATTGTTTTGGAAAAAGACACAAATCCTGCCGTCTATGTGCAGCAGTTACCGATAACTCCTAAACCTAATTCAGGATCCAAATCAGTTCTAAGTGTCTGACTCAAGTCTGAGTCCAAATCAATCTGAATCCAATTTAACATGAATCCAACATGTATACTTGAACCTGAACCTGAATACCAGAACAATAACAACATGCAAACATGACCTGACTTGACTGAACCATGGCTATGACTTGACTTGATTACATGACTACTTGATATATCCTGAAACTGTTTACATGAACAACTTATATCCATGGTCTCGACAAGTCTGATAACTATAATTTATACAATATACATTACGGGGTTTAAAGGGATAGACTGGTATGGAATGTGTTAAAAGTGACACGATGAAGGACATTAAAAGACACCTACATGAACATCATGTGTCGTTGTCCCGTGGGTTTTGACGGGGTCTTGTACTTATATGTTACCATAGTCCACGGGATAGTTGGACTCCTCTCGTATACACTGATACATTCTGTACCAAGCTACAAACAAATACGTTAGTATAACAAATTTGTACCTGTTTATATTACCAGTTCTCTCCTCTTTACTTGTTTTATTCCATCCTTATCTTTAGGACTTACCGAGCGCTAGTTCGCTGATGACATTCCTATTTTTTTCTTTTTTTGGAATGTTCGTCAGGAGGACCCGACTCTCAGGAGACTGAGCCCAGCCAGGAGGATTTGGATCAGTTCACAGAGGAGCCAGACTTTTAGTTTTTTTTACTTGTACTTATTTCTTTTTCATTCGTATGCCACTGTTTAGGCATTGCTTTTATCATTGTACATTTCCTTTTCAAACCAGTTGTAATATAAAGAATGAATGCTAATAAAAGTTGCCGTTATTTTTACATCTTTTGTTATTCTTGTAAATTCATTTATATTGCTTGTTTATGCTTAACGTATTTACTTCTGAGTAAATACGTCGCGGCCCATCACATCTACTTCTCCGTATATTGGGAAGCGGGGCGTGACATACATCCTCCCAAGGAGAACACATAATCGGTTATCGATCTGCGTCTGTCAAGATCACCCGCATAATCGGAGTTGCTGAATCCAACCAAATTGTCTTCGTTCCTTCCAAACACCAACCCCACATTAGACGTACCTCGCAGGTATCGTAATATCCATTTCACTGCTTTCCAATAGCCTTTACCAGAAGAAGCCAATAGCGACTAACATCACTAACAACATGTGAAATGTCGGGTCATGTACAAACCATGGCATACATAACGCTACCTACCGTACTTGCATATAGAACATTCGATATATATTTAATATCATCCTCTGTCTGCGGTAATGAATGAGCTGAAAGTTTAAAATGAGCTACCAATAGAGTACTTACAGATTTAGTGTCTGCCATGTAGAAACGTTCCAAAACTTTCTCAACATATCGCTGTTGAGACAAGTAAATCTTTTCTCCTTTGTGATCTCGCCTGATCTCCATACCAAGTATTTTTCTGGCCGTTCCCAAATCCTTGGTTTCAAACTTTCTTTTCAACCATTCCTTCAAAATCTGAATATCAACCATATATCTTGCTGCTATCAATATATCATCAACATAGAGTAGCAAATATATGAAAGAACCATCGGCGAGCTTCTTCGAATATATACAATTGTCGCCCATGCTTCTTGTAAACCCAATTTCTTTTATGAAGGAGTCGAACTTCTTATACCAACGTCTTGGTGACTGTTTCAAACCGTAGGGAGACTTCTCTAACAAGCAAACGTGGTCTTCTTTTCCTTCAACTTCAAAACCTTCAGGCTGTTGCATGTAGATTTTCTCCACCAAATCACCGTGTAAGAATGCAGTCTTCACATCGAACTGTTCAAGCTCCAAATCTTGCATAGCTACTAAACCGAGCAAAACACGTATAGAGGCGTGTTTAACAACCAGAGAAAATACCTCATTAAAGTCAACTCTCCGCACCTGCGAATAGCCTTTAGCTAATAACCGCGCCTTGTGCCTCTTATCCAACGCTCCCTGGTCACCTTCTTTCTTTTTGAAAACCAACTTGTAGCCAACTATATTTTTTCCTCCATTGGGCTTCACGATCTTCCACGTCTGGTTCTTATGAAGAGACTCAATCTCTTTATTTATAGCAACTAGCCAAGAGCTGCTTCATCGGATGAGATGGCTTCTTTATAGCTTGTCGGCTCGCTACTATCAACTATCTCTGCAACAGAAAACGCATACGCCACTAGGTCATCATAGCCATACCTCTGTGGCGATCTATCTTTTTTCCTCCATCGGGCTTCACGATCTTCCACGTCTGGTTCTTGTGAAGAGACTCAATCTCTTTATTTATAGCAACTAGCCAAGAGCTGCTTCATCGGATGAGATGGCTTCTTTATAGCTTGTCGGCTCGCTACTATCAACTATCTCTGCAATAGAAAACGCATATGCCACTAGGTCATCATAGCCATACCTCTGTGGCGGTCTAATGTCCCTTCTCTGTCGGTCACGAACGAGCAAATACTCCTAATCATGGGACTGCTCATATTGAGCTTCTTCTAACGATGGTGAAGGAGAGATCTCCCGTGAACCCGAGCTCTCGTCGACCTCAATACCAACTCTCGGCTCATTCTTCTTCGAACCGTCTTCAATTAGAGATTCCTTGTTGTTCGGTTTCAACATAGTAGATTCATCAAACGTCACATCTCTGCCAATTATAAATTTATGCGACTGTGGATCCGAACACCACAACCTATAACCCTTAACGCCGGTAGCATAACCGAGAAATATATATATTTCTTCGCTCGAGAATCCAATTTACCTTCATGGCAATGTGCATAAGAGGAGCAACCAAACACCTAAGTGTTGAATAATCAGCGTGTTTTCCCAACCATACCTGTTTCGGTGTCTTACAACCTAGCGATTTGTGAGAGGTTTGATTCACAATATAACATCCTGTATTTACCGCTTCTGTCCAAAACTCATTTCTGAGCCCTGCGTTGAACAACATGCACTATGCTTTCTCCAAAAGAGTTCGGTTCATCCGCTCTACAACTCCATTCTATCGCAGTGTGTAGACAACGGTATGATGTCAAACTATACCTTCGTTTTTGTAGAAATTGTTGAAATCTCCACTGCAAAATTCTAACCCGTTGTCTGTCCCCAGTCTTTTGATCTTCTTGCCTATCTACTTCTCAAGCAACGTCTTCCATTGCTTGAATATAGTAAACACATCACTTTTATGTTTCAAGAAGTAGACCCAAATCTTCCTCGAAAAGTCATCAATGAAGATAAGTAGATATTTAGCACCGCTTCCTTTAGAAGCAATTGGAGAGGGTCCCTAAAGATCTGAATAGATATAATTTAGAGTACCTTTCGTGTTGTGCACCGCTGAATTGAAGCTAACACACTTGTGCTTTCCAAAGACGCAATGCTCAAAAAACTCCAGTTTCGTCGTACTCTTATTACCAAGTAGACCCTGCTTCGACAACTCAGCCAAACCTCTCTCATTCATATATATGCACGAGTCTCATATGCCACAATCTGGTTGTTTCCATATCCGTCATAGGTTTGGATGATGAAATCGCCGCTAATCCGGAAGTCGTCAAACCCTACAATTAATACAAGGACCTTTTCTTCAAGCCCTTCTTCACAACGAGAGCACCTTTGGTTACCTTCAAAACTCCACCTTTAGCAGAAAATTTGTAACCCTTGTCGTCGAGTGCACTTAAAGAGATGAGGTTCTTCTTCAAGTCAGGTACATGCTTGACTTCTCCTAACGTCCTTACAACACCATCGGATATCTTGATTTGGATTTTTTTGCCAATAGCTCTGCATGAGCTATTGTTTCCCATCAAAATCACTCCACCATCAATGGATTCGTACGTGGTGAACAACTCCCTATTGGGACACATGTAGTAAGAACAACCCGAATTCATAATCCACTCGTCTTTGGATCACTGTGTGTTGTCGAGGACCATAAGAAGATCTCCTTTTCCTTCCGCTATACTCGCTTTAGCCGAAGACTCCTTCTTTGATTTGTCTTCCTGCTTTAACTTGTTCTGCAACTTAAAGCAATCGACCTTGAAGTGCCCATTCTTCTTACAATAATTGCAGGTCATATTTTTAGCCTTAGATTTTGACCGCGACTTCTTTCTATTTGCTTTTGGATCTCTCTTCTCCACTCGCTTTCTAACAAATAAGCTAGATGATGAACCATCCGCTTCGGTAGAAGTTAACTCCTTGTCGATCTTCTCTTTTTTCATCAAATTCTTCTTGACATCCTTGATTGAGACCGTGTCTCGTCTATAAACCATGGTGTCATGGAAGTGCTTATATAAGGGTGGCAATGAACACAACAAGAGAAGAGCACGATCTTCATCATCAATCTTAATGTCGATCTTATCCAGATCCGTAATGATTGCATTAAACTTACCAACGTGAGATTTTATGGGAGTGCCTTCTGACATACGAAGTGTGTAGAGACACTGTTTCAATAGGAGTCGATTCGTGAGAGATTTCCTAAAATATAACTCCTTCAATTTATTCCATAATTCAGCCACCGTCTTCTCTATCAAAACTTCTTGTAGTACTTCGTTCATTAGACACAAGTGGATAGCAGTGAGGGCCCTTTCATCCATCTTCTCCCAAGCTTCATCCGTCATAGTGGAAGGCTTTTTATCCTTCCCATGAATTGCCTTCTTTAAATTGTTTTAAGTAAACGGCAACCATATGAACTTGCCACAAACAGAAACTCATATTTCCATCAAACTTCTCGATACCAAACTTCATGATTGTTGGAGACATGCTGTGAGATCAAAATACCTTGAGTACTAACGAACCCTAAACTTCAAAATCACGATCTAAGAAAGTTGGGAAGATGACGTAGTTGTCGTAACCCACCGTTAACCTAAATCGCAAAATTAAAGACCTAATGGTTCAACCAAAAATCCCACAACAACGCAATAATAGCTCTGATACTAATTTGTTGTATATAAGATAATCACAAAGTACAAACCAAAATGATAAAGAGAAGAGAACAAATTACAGGCAAGATAGAAATATGAATACTAACCACAAAACAAATAGATGAAGGGTGAAGCTTTATTAATTATCAAATATCGGAGGAGTACAAATTGACAGAGAATATAAATCTCTCTCAAAGAACCTTAAGCTCTCACAATACAATAGGTTCTCTCAAATAATCAAATTGCTATCTCAGATCTAGGGTTGCTACAAATTATCATATAAACAGGATACAAAAGATATTCCCAAAAAACTAATTTCCTAACTAAGGAAAATTGCCCCCGGCCAGACGGCAGACGTCCGCCCCAGAGATAGGTAGACATCTGTCAAGGTATTCACAGAAACTCCAACCCTCGGCACAGAATTGCAGACGTCTGCCCCAGAAATGGGCTGACGTCTATAAATGTATTTACCGAAACTCCAGAAACAACAGAGCAATGGCAGACGTTTGGTACAGACATCTGCAAAACCTTCGAGTCTTCGCTTCGTGATAATGCCGGATCTTAGGGAAACCTCTAGGGATGAATGTGAGGCATATCTAACAATAAATCCAAAGAGATTGATGATAATCCGAAAGAGAATTATGGTGTGATCAATCCGTGAGCGATTGATATTATATGTGATCATTCCATGAGTGATTGAGGTTAAAAGGCACATGTTGTCTTACTGAGATCAGAGGGATCATTATAGATACCCTGCAGAGAACGGAAGGTCGTTATAGATACCTTGCGGAGGATGAAATGTATTAAACTATATAGTTTTCGAACATGACTGGTCCAAGAGACAGTATCTTAGATATTGTTTTCATGTGACGTATATTTTAATGAAATGTTTAAGAAATGCATATTACATTCGTGACTCGCATGCCTTCATATGCTTTAGTGGTCTTGCTATACGCGTATCGAACGGGGTGCCGATTTATATCATATTGTCATGATAACTACATAGATTAGTATACTACACATGCTAGGATAGCGGTACACAAGTTGTACACGATGAGTTATTATTATTTTTGTATATTGCTTGAATTCTAGTTTCGATGCATGCTTATTTACCTTTTGCAATATACATGTTTTCCCATGCCTTAGTTGTTTCACCGCTTATGCATGCGATTTATATTTTGTTATACGAATTCTACTCACGACTTGGCAATTCACCTCCGTTGTGCTATAGTTTCTTGCAGACTTGGTCGTTTGGATCGATAGCGATAGTAAGAGAGCTTATCTAGGCCGTGGTCGCATATTTATTAGGAGAGTGAGGTGGGTGAGAATTCATTTTGGTATTTGCCTTGTATCTATTTTTGTATCTAGAAGTACTTCATCAACCAAGTCGGGTGTATTTGTCCGAGACCTTAGTCGTTGTATTATTGTTGTAGTCACACTCATGTGGAGTCGGCTTGATTTTATTTATATATAGTGTTTATTGTTTTCCGCTTGTTGTTTTTCGCCTTCAGGCGTCGTATATTTTGCGTGGATTGTGTCTCCGCCGTGTGGGCGTTGAGTTAGCTCTCATGTGGGGATGCGTTTATTTTTACCGCTGTTGTATAGGAATTTTATTAAAGATTTACAAATGAGGTGCTGCTCGTTTTTCAAACGATAACTCTTTACAAAACAAGCTTTATTTCATTTTATAAATCTTTTTTTTAAATTTCACCTCTATTTCTTTCAACTTATTGGTTTTGATTCTGGCTCAGGCTTACTACGCTATTACTCAATTGGTTTTACGTAATTTAAGTGCTGGTCACGTGTCGTTTCCGGGTCGTGACAACTGCCCTTTTATATAAATTTAAAAAAGGAATTAACTTTTTTTAGAATTTAATTTCCTTTTTGGTTAAAATATACTACCCTTTTATATAAATTAACAAAAGTTCAAAAAAAAGTTAATTCCTTATTTTTTGTTAATTTATATAAAAGGGCAGTATAGTCATTTCTTAATTTCCCGTTAACGCTGTTATGGTAGTTTAATGATACTATGAAAGTTCATGGTAGCAATCCGTCATTTAAAAGTTTAGGATACCATTCATGGAAAATCTCCAAAGTTCATGGTAGCAAGTTGAAATTTAGCCAAAAGAAAATAATATTTTTAAAAGTTTGTAAGTTTTTTATGCAGCAAGCAAAATATTGAAAACCTGAATAAAACAAAAATATTGAGATTTTTGAAAATCTTGCGAGTTTGGTGTGCCATAACATGCAAAATATAGAGATTTAATGAAAACATAAGATTTTTGAACTTTTAAAAAATCGCAATTTCGTGCTATAATATGCAAAATATTGAAAATTTGAAGGCAAAATAAAGTTTAGCGAATTTTGAAAATTCTCGATTTTTGTGTGCTAAAGCAAAATATTTAAAAACCGAAGGGCATAGATGATTTTGAGATTTTTGAAAATTCAATATCTTCATGTGCTATATAGCATACAAAAAATTGTAAAACGGAAGGAAACAGGAAAATACTAAGGTTTTAGAAATTTAACGATTTTTATGAGATATAAGAAGCAAAATATTAAAATATCAAAGAAAGCAAATTTTTTTGATATTTTTATAAGTTCGCGACCTTTTTTGTGATATAGTAAGCAAAATATTAAAAAAAACGAATAAAGCATAACTATTGAGATTTTTGAAAATGTTATGATTTTGGTGTGCTACAACATACAAAAATTTTAAAATTTGAAGAAAACATAATGTTTTTTTTATAAACAAAATCATGATTCTTGTATGCTATATATAATATATAAAATATTGAAAATTTAAAACCCACAAAAAGTTTTGAGATTTTTAAAAATTCCAGATTTTTGTTCACTAACTGTATCAAGCAAATATTAAAAAAGGAAGTGCATGAAAAATTTTGAGATTTTTGAAAATTTACTATTTTCGTATGCTATATAACATACAAAAAATTTAAAACCGAAGATAACAAGAAAATTATGATATTATTAACATTTAACGATTTTTATGTGACGTAAGAAGCAAAATATTAAAAATCAAACAAAAGCGAAAATTTTGATATTTTTTGAAAAGTTCACGATTTTCATATGCGAAAACAAAATATTGAAAAACTGGATAACGCATAAATATTGAGATTTTTGAAAATTAGTGATTTTGGTGTGCTCTAAAATGCAAAATATTTAAAATTTGAAGTAAACATAAGATATTTTAAATTTTAAAAGATCGCAATTTTCGTGTGCTATGATATACAAAATATTGAAAATTTAAAGGCAACAAAAAAGTTTTGAGAGTTTGAAAATTCTCTATTTTTGCAACGACTCCAAAATTCCTATACCTTCATATCAACTTTTTTTTTAATAAAACATTATTTTCCTTTGGAAATCTGGTATATATTTAATTCTTATTGAATATATACATGAATCAGTTTGTAGCATCTTGGTTAAGTCTTTACACTGTTGTCCTATAGTCCGTGTGTTTGAATCCTTGCAACCCAATTCTTTTATTCTATTTTTTTTTAACGTTTTCGAGCCTCGGAACTTTCACGAGCGATATATGGAGTTCTGAAAATTTATAAAGGAAATAAAATTTATTTTTGGATTGCCAATGACAACACTATCCTACGGTTTGAGACTCGATCCGCCCCGGGCGGCCCTATGCATGCCCCGGGCGGCCAAAAGAAGCCTATACGTGCTCCGCCCGTGAGCATGAGTCCTTTGATTTACAAGACAATTAGTTTCACATGCCTAACCGCCAAATTCTTTTTCTGTCCTCTTGAGCCGGCTCAAGCATACTTGAGCCGTCTCAAAACTTGTCTGGAAAGCTCTTTTTATGCTCTATTCTCATGAGACGACTCATAAGGATTTTGAACCGTCTCATCCACTCTCTTGGTCCTGAAACGTCCAAGACACCCATTTGACGAGTTCATTGGACTCGTAACTGTTCGTCTCCTTTCCAAAACGCCCAAATTAATTCTTTAAACCTCTAACCTTTCATTCTCATCCATAAATTCTCTTTTTAATTCCATTTTTTTCCTTTTACTACAAAATCCTTTTAATTGCTCATTCTTCTTCACTCTTGCTGCCCAAAAACCTATCTCTTCCTCTGAAAATTATTCTCTGAAAAACCTTTGAAAATATCCTCCCTGAAATCTTATTCGAAGCGTCTTCCAACCTTTTCGACAAACCTACTCCTATACGTCGAAGCGCCAAATTGAAATTCTTCTTACTTTAGAAAACGACGATACTGTTGTTATACCGTATCGCACCGCGAATAAGTTCCCATCCATCCTTTCTCGATCTCTCCATTCATCTTTTCAACTTTCTCTCTTTCCTTTGTCTTGTCTCCTCCACAAAATCATTGTTCTTGTCTCGTTGTATTCCCCAATTAAATAAATTTGTAAATGCGTAGAATTAGTTATATTCGGTTTGCCAAACATAGTTGTGTTTCTTATTTAAAACACCATGATCACTTATTGTTTTTCCACACCTAATGATAACCCCAACATGCCTTAAACCTAGTTAACACTAATTAGTTACATTACGATTTGAACATAAAACCAATATTGCATCTCATACGTTTTAAATATATGATACCTTAAAACCGATTGTTTGAACGAATAGACTTTGAGCTGGCTCAAAAGAACATGAGCCGTCTCATACCCACATAGAGGAAAACCCACCTTTGGATATGCCGTGATTCGTCTCAAGTTTGGACTTTGTCCGTCTCAAGTTATGGTCGAGCCGGCTCAACCTTACTGTGAGCCGTCTCTTACACCCAGAGAACCAAATCATGATTGTAGAAGACTTGTGAGCCTTCTGAAGCATACTTGCGCTATCTCAAACTGATTCGAAACATGACATGGAATTTTATATGATAATTTAATCCATACACATAAGTCATATTGCCTAAATATATTAATTGACATATAATATGGTAGAATACGTATATATTAATTGTTTGATCATGCTACTCTTGACTCTGCTAGTTTTATGATACGTTTCATGTAAGCATGATATTGCTAATTGTTGCCTTAATAACATAAATACATCATCTTATGCTTGCGAACATGTGTACTTTATTCTTGATCTCCAAGCCGTTATATCCATATGTTTTACATGAATAAACATATTACATGCTAAACTTGACCTGACCTGACTCGAACCATGAATACAACTTGACATGAATACTTGAATAACATATGAATACTTGAACTTGACGTGAATACTTGACACTCGACATGAACTCAATTTGAAATATGAACTTGTACTCTCTCTTATGTATTCATGGCTTCGAGTTAGGTTTATGACATTAATTATAGTCTAATATGCACGACGTGTTGGGGTAGTTTGAGTTGTGAGTTATAATCTCAGGAGTCCCATACTAACGACATGAATACTAACACATGAGTACTAATACATGAACACTCTTGAGGGCCCGTGATTCCTTACCCCTGAATTATAGCCTTAGGTTCGAGAATACTCTTAAGATTGGTTGACACGCATACTTGAACTTATGTTAGTTAGATTACCCTTATAGAGACCTTTTAAAACATATTGACATTCACTTCATATTCACCATATACACTTATTACATGCTTATATTGACCAACACATGTTATACTATATTGCCATGCTCATGTATCATATAGTTACCATGTTATACTTGTTCTCTTGTTCATGATTTCCATTCATGCTATATTACATGTCGTCTTGCACTTTATTTATATAATTCACACCTCTTTTGGGGACTTACCGAGCGCAAGTTCGCTGATAGGCATTCCACCCTTTTTCTTTTCTATTCTTGGAATGCTCATCAGGTGACCTAGGGAAAGAAGAGATAGAAGCAACGAAAGAGAAGTACAATCGGCTTTCTGTTGGATATAGGTGACCTTAAGGCAATTATTGTAATTGAAAGAGGACATATACGGAGAGCAGTTTTACTCGAGATGATAGTAAGAAGTCTGGTTTGTCTTTATCTTTCATATGATGCGTTTTATTCACTATCGCGTATCGTTTATACATGAGATAAAGCCCTTAGGATTTTTCTTGACTACCAGGACGATGATAGAGATCATACTAGTGGGGCCTGGATAGTCGATGAGCACATCCTTAAATGTCTCTAGTCGTAGGAGTATCGAGACTGGGCATCGGAACTCCATTTTAGACTAATGTGTACGTTTCCTGATTCGGTTGGAAGGCGATAGATGATCCCATAGCTATTGGTGTTTGACATCGAGGATTGTATACAGGTGCTCATTAGATGAGTTACACTGGACGGACTCACCGAGAACTCCTAGTTGGTAATATACCAATGTCAGATAGCAGTTCTCCGATGACATGAGTACAGGGTAGTCCTTAGGACCTGAGATCGCCATAGTGTCTCATATGTGTTCCTACTATACTTAAACTTCTATCCTACCACGGCTTTAAGGTGTCATGCAAATAGGTTTTTGTTGGGTATAGTCCCGAAGCACGTGGAGATAGTGAGCGGTCGAGGGGATTCGTCTCTCCTGGTATAGGGAGTTGATGTCACGCTGTGCAGGACATGACTGCAACCACAAGTTGGTGGCCATCGCAGTGGAGATAAACTGATAAGTGTTATCAGTTGTATCTCCGGTTAGTTATGAGTCCTCTGTCGCACGACTTATCGAGTTATTGGGATTTGACAGATTCCAACCCCCAAAGCCGATATGCGATACTCGTATACGAAGAGACTAGAATGTACCGTGACTGTCACTTATAGATTTTGTAGGGTCGGGATGAGTTTGCTCGTCGGCCTGCTTTTATTTTGCTTATACCTGGGTAGCCATTATGTATAGCTAGTGCCACTAACATGCTGGTGGGTTATCCCGTCGGGGGATTGAATCTGAAAGTGTTTCAGATTCAATTTGATATGATCCTTATAACCAACCGCCACTGTATTGACAAAGTCTTTAGATTCCCGCAACGAAAATGCCAGCCCGGGCAAAATGTTGATGTGGCGTGCATATAGGATACGTACGAGAGTTCGATTAAATGTATGATTTAATCGAATGTTCGAAAAATACTAGCCGGTTTAAAAACCGGAATATTAAGTCAAGTGTTGACTTAATAACCGTATTATGATGTAGTTTCTGGTATTGTGTATTGGATACACACACTCTCTCTATTTTTTATTATATTAGTATGAGATACTAATATATTATTATTACGTATACGATACGTAAAATGGAAATGTATTTGATCCATGTTTTCTTCTCTTTATAAATATGTATGTATGTATGTATGTGTGTGTGTGTGTGTATATATATATATATATATAAAGTAAAGAGATATGATATATGTTAAGAATAAACGTAAAGAGAAAAGAAAAGAAAAGATTTGAAATGAAATGAAAAGAAATAAGAAGAGTGGACTTCTTCTTACTTCTAATCTCATCTTTTATTTGATGACTCACTTCTTCTCTTCTTTTCTTATTCTTATTCTTTTATATTAATTCTAATTCATATATTTTCCATGAGCCACCTTCTTCATCTTATTCCTCCTTTCTACAAAAATGGTGGAGATTAGAAATAATGTTAGAATTCAAAAAGAGAGTATTTTTCTTGATCACCTTACACATTAACCTAGCTAGTTCAATATGTGAGTTTCTTCACTTGAGAAGTGAAGATGGAGTTTCGGATGACCACTCTTCACCGCGGATTATCTACGGCGAGGCGGTTGGCTAGTAGACTCTTTGGTGATCGCGAATTTTAGCTTGGGTCTTCCGATGGTGATCAGACATGCTACAAAGGTTATAACACTCTAAACTTTCTCTCTTTTCTTTTTCTATTGCAAGTATTTGATGATCTTGGTTAGGTTTTGGTTCTATATTTGATAAATTATTGTTTTCTAATTCCGCAGCGGTCCGTGAATGTCACGACCCTAGAACCAAAACCCTACAGTAGTATCATAGCCAAATCAAGTACTTGTAATTGCTTTTGGTGGCAAATGAATTCATATAACTATTTTTCAAAACCAATTCCTCGTTATTTTAAAACCGTTCGAAAACCAGCGAATATACTTGCTTGTTCTCACGTTTCGGTGCTCATGGTTCGGACCAAGAGCCCCGTGGAAGTGTGGGAGCGACCCTGGGGTTTGCCCGGGGGGCTTGGGTGGGTTCCCACTACCGAGACCACCAAAAAGTGGCCTTGGATGTAGGTTGCACCAGCCAGCACACGACTGTGTGCTGGTTGATCTAGCAGCCACCCCATGGCCACAAATCTGTGGCTATGGGTTGGGGGCCCTACCTAATGCCCATCGGGGCCCTATTAGTCGTGCTCAAGGTCCCCCCGGAGTCTCAGGAAGTTTTTGGGTCGTTCGCGACTCTTTTTGTACAAGGTATGTGAAGGTTTTGGATGTAGAGTGAACTTGAATTTCAGTTTTTGGCAATTCAAGTTTTTGACTCCGCCGATTGTTGAATTCATTATCCATGGTTCCAAAATGACATGATTAAAGTGTTTAGTCGAGTTAATTCGATGGCATATGGTGATATGCAGTGTTTAACGTCGACGAATTGATAAGCGATCAATTCGACGGGGTTGCAAAAGTGGGTCTGAGTTGTTCTATGTTTTTGATATATGTTGATATATTGAATTATTGGAATATGTTGGATTGTCGTGAAATGAATAGCTCCGTGCGGTTTTGTGATGTGATGTGTTTAATTTTCATTTCATGTCATGCCTATGTATATTCTTCTGTTCGGGACAAGCTTTATGTTGGAGATAGTGCCCTCAGAGTCAATTATTGGATCACAGGCACGTGATTGCAATGATTGAGGGAGGACCTATCCCGGTAGGACAGTCTTACTCGAGATGATAGTATGCTATCTGGTTTATCTTTATCATCGTGTACTGCTTTAGGTGACCTGACATGTCGCTATTACACGTTGATAGAGCCCCTAGGATTCTTGCTTGACGACCAGCAGTATGATGGCGATCATATACGTGGGAGCTGGGGTCTATAAGCACATCCTTAAAATGTCCCTAGTCGTGGGAGTTTCGAGACTGGGCATCGATACTCCATTAGTAGACTAGTGTATACAGTCGAGACCCCGACGAGGGGCGGTGGCCGGTCTCACAAGCCACTGGTGTCAGTTGGTTCACCTAAGATGTATACAGGTGCTCATTGGGTTATGAGTACACCGGACAGGACTCGCCGGGAACCTGCTAGTTGGTCTTATACCAGACGTCAGATAGCAGTTTCCAGGTGACATGTGTACAGGTTAGTTCATCGACCTGAGATCGTCATTTGTCTCGTGTGAGTTCCCACTGTACTTTGATTACTACCCTACCACGGCTCAAAGGAGTCGTGCAAACAGGTTTTAGTTGGGTACAGTCCCGAGCCACATGGAGGCAGTGAGCGGATCTGCAGGGGTTCGTCTCTCCCGGTATTGGGGGTGAGGTCGCGTTGTGTCTAGGAGAGCCATTACGCAAAGCCCTCGGCCGAGGCAGGAGATTTACTGGTAGGTATTCCAGTAGTATCTCAGGGCGTTCTGGGCTACGCTCCGACACGACTTGTACCGCTTTTGGGGGTCTGACTTTTACCAACCCCCTAGGCCCGCCATGCGATACTCATAGACGAACGGACCGGACTGTACGGATATTGTCACTGACAGGCTCAGTTGGGTGTCGGGGTGAGCTTCCTCATCGACGTCCCTTTTGATCAATAGCTGGTGGCCCGTCATGTATTGGCTTATACCTCTGACGTGCCAGTGGTTAAATCCACAGCCATAGTATTGACGAGTCTTTAGAGTCCACCACACTTACAGTTACTCAAGCTTTCGGGCGAAACGCTGTAGAGGCCGTATGGAGATATGGCAGGGTCCGATCAGATACGTGCGGTATTGCACGGATCAGGATCGGACAGTTTTGTACTAGTGGCCGTATAGTTATATGGCAGGGTTCGATCTGATACGTGCGGTATTGCACGGATCTGGATCG
The DNA here is from genome assembly GCA_030015575.1 of Agapanthus africanus. NCBI lineage: Eukaryota > Viridiplantae > Streptophyta > Magnoliopsida > Asparagales > Amaryllidaceae > Agapanthus > Agapanthus africanus. Next base: position 412,194 of record JASDDO010000290.1, read on the forward strand.
AACGGATATTACTAGCCGGCTTTGGTTTAAGCCGGTCCTAGTTTAGTACAGTGTAGATTTTGTCTCATTGCATTTGTATCCGGACGGAATACAGATGCGGGTGTGTATGCACAGTATTGGGGTTTTCCTGTAATTTATTACGGGACCAGTTTTCTGGAGTTGCCAGTTTGCATTCCGTCCCGGCCGGTTTTCCTTTGTTCTTTCCCGGCCGGACTTTTCCGATGGAGGGTGTTGTTTGCAAGTTTGCAAATAACATTTTGTGGAGGGTTTATTTGTAAGATGATTTGTTATGATAACATCTTTAGATTCCATTCTTTTCCATCATCATTATATTCTTTTTCCATCACCTTTTCTTGGATTGATTGTGATTAGAAATGGATGTTAAGTTGATGTGAGATTGTTATCATGAAGCTTTGGATATGGTCACCTTTCTTTTTCTCCTACACTAACCTCCCTTCTTGTTATGGTTTCATTATTGATTCCTCCACCATTTCTTGCAAGAGAGGAGAGAGCCTTCACTTGAGAGAAAAAGAATGAGAGAGTTCATTTCATCTTCTTCTTGCTAGAAAATTGAAAGCACCAATTTTCTTTATCTCTTCCTCCATCCATCAATGGCAACTACATAAACTCCAAGAGACAAAGTTTCTACACTACATTCTACAGCAATTCTTGGGCATGTCGAGTTGCCGGCTTCATGCCCGAGTTGCCTCGGTATTGAGGCGGGAGCCCGTAAAAGACGTAGGCGATGTGGTGCCCTTTCCGGCGAGGAGGCGACGATATGGAGACTACACTTTCCGCGGGAGATCGGGACGATGACGAGAAGACCGGAGGACTCGGATCACTCGGTATACTTCTCACCCTATCTCTAGATTGCTAGCATTAGGTTAATGGTTTCGATCCGGGTTTTCTTTGTCCGCGGTAGCGCCGGTTTCCGAGTAAGGAAAAAAATTTTATTCCGCATTTTGGCCTCGAGTACGAGGCCGGGGCGCTGCCGTGGCGCAACACTTTAAAATGTAGCCGTCGTTTCCGCTAAATGTATATTCTTTTTCGGGGCGTAGCGGTTCATATATAGCTGTAGTCACCGATTGATATATTATTATTTATCGGGACACGATCAGGTTGCGATTGTTGTCACCATTATATAATACAGGTGTTAGTTATATGTATGCCCTAGAGGCCATTACTGTACATACGACGTATATTGTAATGGATGCTTGGACATATATAGGGAGGACTTTCTTGCTCGACATGATAGTATGCTATCTGGTTGTACTTTATCTTAACATGTACTCTGATTGTCTCTATGTTACATGTTGATAAAGCCCTTAAGATATGTACTCGACTACTGGGACTATGATGAGATCATACTAGTGGGGCTACGGTAATCGATGAGTACATCCTATAACTGTTCCTAGTTGAGGGTGTATCGAGACAGGGCTTCGATACACCAGAGTAGACTAGCGTATACGCATCTTGACCCATATGATGGGCGATGGATGATCCCATATCCATCGGTGTTTGACATCAAGGATGGTGTACGGGTGCTCAGTAGAGACTGGGTATACTGGACGGACTCGCCGAGAACTCCCAGATGGTATTATACCTTACGTCAGATGGCAGTTCTCTGGTGACACTGGTACAGAGTAGTCTGTTGACTCGAGATCGTCATAGAGTCTTGTGTGATTCCCACTGTGGTTTGATTTCCATCATACCACGTCCAAGAGGGCGTGCAAAAAGGTGGCTTTTGGGTACAGTCCAGAATCACATGGAGGCAATGAGCGATAGGAGGGGATTCGTCTCTCCCGGTATAGGGAGTTGATGTTGTGCTGTGTTTGATTGGCTATAACCGGAAATCCCTGGCCAGGGTTGCTGAGATTTACTGGTAAGTGTTATCAGTAGTTTCTCGAACTGTTATAGACATCATATCGACACGACTTATCGAGCTACTGGGGTCTGACGTTTACCACCCCTATGCGAGATATGCGACATATCAGACGACGAGACCGGACTGTACGGGAGTGTTACTGATTGGATTCACAGGAGAATGTACAGGCTTGCTTGTTGATCTTCTGAGCGCTCAATACCTGGGTGGCTGTTACGTTTAGCTGACCGCTTGCAGCTTGTGGGTGTTTGATATGATCATCACCTACTGCCGGCCTATTGACGATTCTTTAGAGTCCTACACAGAGGTTTCTTGGCTCAGGAAAAACGCAGTAGGAGCACATATGTGATATGTGCGGGACCGAGGATAATGCGGTATGTGATACCGTATTGGATTCTCGCGATATGAGATATCGGCCGAGTATATGTGATATAGCCGGTGTAAGTCCATATTGCGACCCCCGGTGCTTACGGGGAGGCGGAAACGGTATAAAAAACGAATTTTTATCGCAAGAGGCAACATGGACTAAACAAGGTCGGGATCGTTGTCTAAACTAAAACTAGTGTTCTTGCTAAAGAGAGTTAGCTACTATGGAAGATGGTTATACCTAAACTTGAACTCCTTCTTCTTCAAACCTTGTAGAGGTTGATGGTTCTCTTTTCGTCGCCTTCTCCCGTCGAAGATGGATCCACCTCGAAGGTTCGACCTTTGGGCTCTTCCTCGATCTTTGAGTGAACTAGGATTTCCGGCTTGCTAAACCTTCATCCTAGAATGAGTAGAGAGTGATTAGGGTTTGCTTTTCTTTCTAAAGAGAATGATTCTCAACACATGAGAAGGTTTCTCTTTGCTAGAGGAAGAAGAAGATGAAATGAGGAGAGAGAGAGAGGTTATGATAGAATGAGATATCTTTTCTCTTCTTGCAACCATAATGCAAAAGAAAAATATTATCTAAATGATAATAATTGAAATAAGAATAGTTGATGGTAAATTTGGAATGACCACTATCATACCTCTTTAAATGAAGTGTAAGCATGAATCAAGGAAGACTTTCAAGGCATGAAAGTGGTCAATGGTCAACAAGTCAACCAAGGTCAACAAGTCAACAAAAAAAAATCAACCATAACATAATTCTCATTTAATTACTATTATTAATAGATAATATATAAATCCATTAGGGTTTGGAAAATGATAACTGTCAACTGTGCATACGCACCCGATCCGAAACCCTAATGAAAAACCTCATTCTCCGCCTCAAGCAACTGTGCATACACACCTGCATTCTCGTTCCGAGGAACAAGAATACCAAGAGATAAAAGCAACCCCCAAAGCATATACCAGTATCTGGCTCAAACCAGAGCCTGCCAGTATAATCCGTCCGGACTCCAAACGTGCACAAGTGCGCGGATGAGAACGAACCCTGTCGCAAAACCATGCGACCTCTACTCTGTTTTGCCCAGAGGCGAATACCCTCTGTGTGGGACTCTAAAGACTCGACACTACGCTGGCAGTGGGTTTAACCACAGACCGCAAGCGGCACTAGCTGTGCGTAACGGTCCCCAGGTAGATGTCGACAAGAAGGCTGACGAGGTGAAACCCCATCTGAACTCCTACTGAGTCTGAATGTGACATTCTCCGTACAGTCCGGTCTGTTCGTCTGATACATCGCATGGCGGGCCTAGGGGGCGGTAAAACGTCAGTCCCCCAATAGCGGTACAAGTCGTGTCGGAGTGAAGCCCAAAACACCCTGAGATAACACTGGAAACCTACCAGTATATCTCGCTTGCCCTGGCCAGGGACTACTCGTGTAATGGCTCTCCTAGACACAGCGCGATGTCAACCCCCAATACCGGGAGAGACGAATCCTGTCTAACCGTCACTGCCTCCAAGTGCTTCGGGACTGCACCCAACCACCACCTGTTTGCACGACTCCTTTGAGCCGTGGTAGGGTAGTGATCAAAGTGCAGTGGGAACACACTCGAGGCGAAGTGTCAGTGTCAAGTCAGCGGACTAAGCTGTACTCATGTCACCTGGGAACTGATAACTGACGATAGGTATAATACCAACCTGTCAGTTCCCGATGAGTCCTGTCCAGTGTACTCGTAACCTAACGAGCACCCGTATACTATCTCTAGTACGACGTACTGATGGCTGTGGGACAGACCATCTCCCACACTGGGATGAGAAGCGCATACGCTAGTCTACTCCGGAGTATCGATGCCCTGTCTCGATAGTCCTACGACTAGGGACCTGTATAAGGATGTGCCTATAGATTACCCAGCCCCCACTAGTGTGACTGCCATCACAACACTGGTAATCAAGCAAAGATCCTAAGGGCTCCACTAATGCGTATAAGTGATATACTGAAATAAACACAAGTACACATTTAAGTAGAAACAAACCAAGTAGCATACTACTATATTGAGCAAGATTGTTTATACAAGGTGAATATCCCAAGCTTCCATTAAGTAATATACAAACTAGTATGATACAGTAATGGCCTCTAGGGCATATACACTAACAATCTCCTACTTGCACTAAGGCCATGTACTGGCGTATCGAAGACCTATCATCTCGATCAGCCGCTCGAACTGAGTCTGGGGTAGGGCCTTGGTGAATGGATCTGCAGTGTTCTCTTCTGAAGCAACCCTCCGAACCTCGATCTCCTTGCGATCCACGATCTCCCTGATCAGGTGATACCGCCTCAAGATGTGCCTGGATCTCTGATGGGACCTGGGTTCCTTTGCTAAAGCTATAGCCCCGTTGTTGTCGCAATACAGAGGTACTGGGTCAATAATGGACGGAACCACCTGAAGTTCTTTTAAGAACTTCCTTATCCAGACAGCTTCTTTTGCGGCATCAGATGCATCGATGTATTCCGCTTCCATAGTCGAGTCTGCAACGGTTTCCTGTTTGGAACTCTTCCAACACACCGCCCCTCCATTGAGGGTAAAGACAAAACCCGACATGGACTTGGAATCATCCTTGTCACTCTGGAAGCTGGAGTCAGCAAAGGCCTCAATCTGGAGGTCTTTTCCGCCATACACCAAGAACATCTCTTTAGTCCTCCTCAGGTACTTGAGAATGTTCTTTACCGCTATCCAATGTTTCTCCCCAGGGTTTGACTGATACCGGCTTACTACACTCAGTGCATAAGCTACATCCGGTCTGGTACACAACATCGCATACATTATAGAGCCTACCGCAGAAGCGTAGGGTATAATAGACATGCGATCCCTCTCCAAATCAGTCTTGGGAGACATCTCTTTAGAGAGGGTGATCCCGTGACAAGACGGTAAGTTACCGCGCTTGGAATCTTCCATACTGAATCTTTTCAGTACGGTGTCGATGTACCTGGACTGTGAAAGTCCTAATATCCTCTTGGATCTATCACGATGGATCCGGATCCCCAGGATGTAAGAGGCATCACCCAGGTCTTTCATGGAGAACCTGTGTGACAAGAAACCCTTGACAGATTGTAGCATAGGAATGTCATTTCCTATTAAGAGAATGTCATCCACGTATAAAACAAGGAATACTACAGTTCTCGCTACAAATCTACTATAGATGAATGGTTCATCTGGATTTTTGATAAAGTCAAATTCCTTGACCGTCTCATCAAAACAGATGTTCCAACTCCGCGATGCCTGCTTTAGTCCATAGATGGACTTAAGCAACTTGCACACCTTTCCGCTGCTCCCACTCTGAATGAAACCCTCTGGCTGATCCATATAGACACACTCCTCTAAACTTCCATTTAGAAAAGCGGTTTTTACGTCCATCTGCCAAATCTCATAATCGTGGAAGGCAGCAATGGCAAGAAGGATCCGAATGGATTTCAGCATAGCCACTGGAGAAAAGGTTTCGTCATAGTCCAAGCCAGGTCTTTGACGGAAACCCTTTGCTACAAGTCTAGCTTTATAGGTCTCAACCTGTCCATCTACACCAATCTTCCTTTTGAAGATCCACTTGCATCCTACGGGTTTTACCCCGTCTGGAGCAATGTCCAACGTCCATACTTTGTTGGTGTACATCGACTCCATTTCGGTCCGCATTGCATCCAGCCATTTTACCGAGTCAATGCTCTGAACGGCCTGCTGGAAGCTAGTAGGCTCATCATAGTCTATGATGCAATCCTCTCGATCCCCGTCTATGAGAAAACCGTAGTATCTCTCGGGCGGATGAGACTGCCTACTACTCCTGCGGAGCGGCGTAGGAATGTCCTGTTCATTTGAACCTTCTGGTTCCACTAAGCTTTCAGTAATAGTCCGTGGTTCTGGAATTTCTTCCAGTTCTACTGTGCTCCCACTTATCTGGTTTTCCAAAAACTCAGTTTCCAAGAAGTAGGCATGACGAGAAACAAGAACTTTTTGTTCCTCTTCACAGTAGAAGAAATATCCCTTAGAGTTCTTTGGATATCCCACGAACTTACACTGTACTGAGCGTGCCTCGAGCTTGTCCACATGCTGCTTTTTAACAAAAGCTGGACATCCCCAAGTCTTGATGTGACTGAGATGGGGTCTCTTCCCACACCACATCTCATATGGTGTAGTAGGCACAGTCTTAGTAGGAACTCGGTTCAAAAGGTACGCAGCTGATTCTAGCGCATACCCCCAGAATGATCGCGGTAACTCAGCGTTACTCATCATGGACCGTACCATATCCAATAGGGTTCGGTTCCGTCTCTCCGATACACCGTTGTGCTGCGGAGTGTATGGAGGAGTAAGCTGAGAGAGAATCCCATTCTCTTTTAAATAATTCAGGAACTCGGCACTTAAGTATTCTCCACCTCGATCCGATCTTAGAATCTTGATACTTTTGCCGGTTTGTTTTTCTACTTCATTCTTAAATTCCTGGAATTTTTCAAAAGCTTCGGACTTATGTTTCATTAAGAAGACATAACCGTATCTTGAAAAATCATCCGTAAAAGTAATGAAGTAAGAATAACCGCTTCGCGCATGTGTAGACATTGGACCGCACACGTCGCTGTGTACGAGTCCCAAGAGCTCGCTCGCTCTTACTCCGTGTCCAGTGAACGGAGTCTTTGTCATCTTTCCTTTGAGACAGGATTGACAAGTGGCATACGATTGATATTCGAACGGATCCAAATATCCTTCTGTATGTAACTTAGTCAACCTTCTCTCATTGATGTGACCCAGTCTACAATGCCATAAGAAAGTCTGATTGATATCTGGAGACTTTCTTTTGTGTGTATTCTGGACATTGAAAATCTGTGGTTGGTTTAATACGTATATACCATTGCTCAATGTACCTGACCCAATCAGAACTTGATTAAGGTGAATGTTAACAACATTACTTACAAACGCAAATTCATAACCTTCTTTAGAAACCAAAGATACAGAAATGATATTACAAGTTGCGTTGGGTACAAAAAAGCAATTACGCAAAACCAAAACATGCCCATCTGACATTCCCAGGTGATAGTCCCCCACGGCTTTAGCATCCATGCTAGCTCCGTTCGCAACTCTGAGGGTCATGTCACCTGCCTTCAAAACCCTACGGTTTCTCAACGCCTGCAAAGAATTACAGATATGAGATCCTGATCCGGTATCCAATACCCAGGAAGTAGAGTTTATAGAAAGACAGTTTTCAATAACATACACACCTGAAGCTGAAGCCGCAACCTGCTTCAGTTCCTGTGTCCTGGCTTTCCAAGCCCTGCAATCTTTCTTCCAGTGTCCACTCTTGTGACAATAGAAGCATTCCTCTTTACCAACAAGCTTCCCCGCTATCTTTGTTGCCTTTTCCTTTCCCTTCGTACCCACTTTACTAACACCGCCTCTTGGTTTGGCGGGGGCTTTCTTCCTCTTTCCCTTGGCTTTCGCCTTGGACCTAGAGGAAGAAGATCCTCCTACAAACAAAGCGGGTGTATCCCTACCCTTCTGTAGGGTGCCCTCTGCGCTCCTCAGCAGGTTGAGGAGTTCTGAAAGTTCAACTTCCTTTTCTTGCAAGTTGAAATTCAATATGAACTGGGCGTAAGTGGATGGAAGGGACTGGAGAATTATATCCGTATAGAGTTCACTATCCAACGTGGTCCCAAGTTCCGCGAGCTCCTCAGTGTAGCCAATCATCTTAAGCACGTGGTCCGCTACCGATGATCCGACGGCCAACTTAGTCGAAAATAACTTCTTCGACACTTCGTATCTTGCGATACGAGACTGCTCTCCATACAGTTCTTTTGTATGAAGAAATATGGATTCCAAATCCATATTCTCGTGCCTCCTCTGATGGTCATTGTCCATCGAGGCAAGTACGAGGCATCTGGCCTTCGCGCTGTCAATCTCCCAAGTCTTACGGATTTCCTTATCCGCGACGCTGGAGGTGGGACCTGGGACGGGGGGAGCTTTGGTGGTAAGAAGATACCCCAGCTTGTCGTAAGAGATTGCCAATTTGACATTCCTGAGCCAATCTTTGTAGTTTGGCCCTGTCAATATGTTTTTATCTAGAAGTAACTTAAGTCCAGTCATTTCGATTTGGTCGCTGCAGGGGGAGAGAAGAAACACTTAGCACGATGCTCTTGCAAGTTTAGAATGGTTTTTAATTTGTCTAAACAGGATGGCTCCCACTGTCTCTCGAATCCCTCCTCAAACCACAAAGGAAGAATTAGCCGGGATCAATCCCACCGTACAATACTTGCTTAACCGTTCAGCCAGGCCAGTGTCGGTACTTCGAGGGAGGTTTTCCAACGCTTTCGCGAAGTTCCTTAATTTAAGAACCTCTTTTCCCTGGGGGCGTAGCCCCGCTAACACCTTTCTAGGCACCTACTAGGTTTATAGCATTGATCGTTTAGTGAGAAATTTCCCGAGGAGTAGCATATACTCACAGTAGGATCGGGATCCAAATATCATCGCGTGACGAAAATGAAGGAATCCTACCATAATCATCACACTCCAAATGGTATGCAAATCTAGCAAGTTTCAGTACTTATGAAACTCCCGATGTGGATTTTTGCCCCATGCTCTTATGACCTTGACTTTGGCCAACAAATCATAAGTCACATGTCAAGTTCTTCCCGTCGTTCTCCAGGTTAATTTGAATCCACCCGTACATACCCTTGACTTTGGCCAACAAGGCAGTACGACTGTTCCAAATCAACGCATCTATCTATGCTGCACATGAATATCCAATAGCTACCAATCACTATGCCTTGACTTTGGCCAACAAACACAGCTTGAATACTATTGACTATTTATGTGAAACGACGGAGGGCTACGAATGGTTTTGGTAAAACCGTGAACGTAGTGAACTTGATATAATCGATGGAACGAAATAGCTTTTAGAAAGAGTGGCTCAAGCTCCGCATTTAAAAGTTAGTTTTGAAAAGAACCGAGTGGTTTTTCGAAAGTGTTCCATCGACTTAAACTTGGTTTATTATCTTGCATTAGTTCTTTTAATGCGTGATATTCTTGCATTAGTTCTTTTAATGCGTCCCATCATTTAATCCTACCATTGCAGAAAACAACCAAAATATGACGTACGCTTATGCCATTCGCATTCGCCACGGGGTCCCGTCATCACTCGTTAGGTTACTTAACTAACGACAGAGCGGGGGCTGGGCTAGCGCGGCTGTAAAACATAAGCAACGCCTAAATAGAAAGCAATGATAGACATTACAGATCACAGATGAATACATTGGATATACTAGCAATCCGCAATCCTTTCGAGCCTGCAACGAAAAGCGGTTACACGGTCGCGGTGAATAGTAAATACCCCACCCAAGACCCCTACGGGTGCGGCAAACTACCCGCCAAGTTCCCGGTAGTTTGTGCACCCCACCATGGGTCTATCCTAGGAGCAAAAACAGTAAAAAGAATTATACAATGACGGCTACAACCCCGACCCGGTTGTGCGGCCAAACAAATAATATAATTACATCAATTTACATTTACAAATGAATGAAAGAAAAACAAAAGCTCATCTCACATCCACCCCGGCTATTCACCCGCGACAGTCCAACACATTCATATACACATTCCAGCACATTACAGATCATGTATAACCCCGACTAATCGACTTATAGCGATTAGCCGACGTTCAATACATGCAAACATCACAGATATAACCAACATAGCCAAAGTGCAGTGAAGTTCGGAAAAAATACGGAATTATAGGACCCCAAAAGGAAATTTCTTTTCTGGAAAATCTGGGTACATATAATATATTTTAAAAATCCCAAAACCAACACAGAAGAACACTGCACGAAAAACGATGAAGTGAAGAAACCATACTGCGGCGCTTCCGCGGCACATGCCTACCTCGTGCCGCGGAAGCGCGGCTCTTTAAGTGAATTGATGCATCGTTTTTCTTGGCTGTTCAAACAAAACCCTGAGCCGAATTTACAAGTATAAATTTTTTCATTTTGAGCAGAAAAAAATTCAACAGAAACTTAGGGTTTTGGTTTTCCGATTTTGCGATTTTTCGGTTCCGAACTTCGTTACACCTTACTACCAAGCTAGTTTAAGTTTAGTTAGGCTCTGATACCACTGTAAGTCCATATTGCGACCCCCGGTGCTTACGGGGAGGCGGAAACGGTATAAAAAACGAATTTTTATCGCAAGAGGCAACATGGACTAAACAAGGTCGGGATCGTTGTCTAAACTAAAACTAGTGTTCTTGCTAAAGAGAGTTAGCTACTATGGAAGATGGTTATACCTAAACTTGAACTCCTTCTTCTTCAAACCTTGTAGAGGTTGATGGTTCTCTTTTCGTCGCCTTCTCCCGTCGAAGATGGATCCACCTCGAAGGTTCGACCTTTGGGCTCTTCCTCGATCTTTGAGTGAACTAGGGTTTCCGGCTTGCTAAACCTTCATCCTAGAATGAGTAGAGAGTGATTAGGGTTTGCTTTTCTTTCTAAAGAGAATGATTCTCAACACATGAGAAGGTTTCTCTTTGCTAGAGGAAGAAGAAGATGAAATGAGGAGAGAGAGAGGTTATGATAGAATGAGATATCTTTTCTCTTCTTGCAACCATAATGCAAAAGAAAAATATTATCTAAATGATAATAATTGAAATAAGAATAGTTGATGGTAAATTTGGAATGACCACTATCATACCTCTTTAAATGAAGTGTAAGCATGAATCAAGGAAGACTTTCAAGGCATGAAAGTGGTCAATGGTCAACAAGTCAACCAAGGTCAACAAGTCAACAAAAAAAATCAACCATAACATAATTCTCATTTAATTACTATTATTAATAGATAATATATAAATCCATTAGGGTTTGGAAAATGATAACTGTCAACTGTGCATACGCACCCGATCCGAAACCCTAATGAAAAACCTCATTCTCCGCCTCAAGCAACTGTGCATACACACCTGCATTCTCGTTCCGAGGAACAAGAATACCAAGAGATAAAAGCAACCCCCAAAGCATATACCAGTATCTGGCTCAAACCAGAGCCTGCCAGTATAATCCGTCCGGACTCCAAACGTGCACAAGTGCGCGGATGAGAACGAACCCTGTCGCAAAACCATGCGACCTCTACTCTGTTTTGCCCAGAGGCGAATACCCTCTGTGTGGGACTCTAAAGACTCGACACTACGCTGGCAGTGGGTTTAACCACAGACCGCAAGCGGCACTAGCTGTGCGTAACGGTCCCCAGGTAGATGTCGACAAGAAGGCTGACGAGGTGAAACCCCATCTGAACTCCTACTGAGTCTGAATGTGACATTCTCCGTACAGTCCGGTCTGTTCGTCTGATACATCGCATGGCGGGCCTAGGGGGCGGTAAAACGTCAGTCCCCCAATAGCGGTACAAGTCGTGTCGGAGTGAAGCCCAAAACACCCTGAGATAACACTGGAAACCTACCAGTATATCTCGCTTGCCCTGGCCAGGGACTACTCGTGTAATGGCTCTCCTAGACACAGCGCGATGTCAACCCCCAATACCGGGAGAGACGAATCCTGTCTAACCGTCACTGCCTCCAAGTGCTTCGGGACTGCACCCAACCACCACCTGTTTGCACGACTCCTTTGAGCCGTGGTAGGGTAGTGATCAAAGTGCAGTGGGAACACACTCGAGGCGAAGTGTCAAGTTAGCGGACTAAGCTGTACTCATGTCACCTGGGAACTGATAACTGACGATAGGTATAATACCAACCTGTCAGTTCCCGACGAGTCCTGTCCAGTGTACTCATAACCCAACGAGCACCCGTATACTATCTCTAGTACGACGTACTGATGGCTGTGGGACAGACCATCTCCCACACTGGGATGAGAAGCGCATACGCTAGTCTACTCCGGAGTATCGATGCCCTGTCTCGATAGTCCTACGACTAGGGACCTGTATAAGGATGTGCCTATAGATTACCCAGCCCCCACTAGTGTGACTGCCATCACAACGCTGGTAATCAAGCAAAGATCCTAAGGGCTCCACTAATGCGTATAAGTGATATACTGAAATAAACACAAGTACACATTTAAGTAGAAACAAACCAAGTAGCATACTACTATATTGAGCAAGATTGTTTATACAAGGTGAATATCCCAAGCTTCCATTAAGTAATATACAAACTAGTATGATACAGTAATGGCCTCTAGGGCATATACACTAACAACCGGGTCATCGTATTAGTCGGTTATATGCGATATAGCCGGATTTTCGGATCAAGTGTTGATTCGATAATTTAATGTATAATAATATATATGATATATTAAATTACATTAACTAATATTAGCTCACTAAAAGATTCATTTTCTCACGAGATAATACATTGATATATATGCGATATATGTTAATTGTATTATTTTCTATTGTTACAGAATATATTGTATATGTAATATATAATATTGTAACATGTTAGGGTTACAAATTTAACAATGGTTTAGGGTTTAAACTTGGTTAGGGTTTGGATTAGGGTTAGCTTTTGCATGAAGCTTCATGAAGCTTTGACTTTGTGTTTTGCTTGATATTTTGTGAAGATATTATGTTAACCCAATCCAAACCATTAACTCTAGTTAATTCTCTACAAGGGTTAACTCCTTCATGCTTAACCCTTGGTTAGATTTGTAACCACTACAATAATTCATTATTCATCACAAAAGGATTCTATCAACTTCTTCCTTGAGTTCCTTCTTGGAAAAAGCTTTCTAGCTTTTTGCTAAGTAATGAAAGTGAGTGAGAATATGAAAACAAATGAGAGCAAAAATCCTACTTCATCATCCTTATCTACCCTTGCCCTTTAGATGAGAGTGTTCACTTCATTTAGTGAGTGTTAGCTTGTGTTAATGAAACTTCAAGGTAGATCATCTTTGTTATCGAAGATCGGAAGCAAGCTTGCATCTTTCTCTTCGTGGAGCCTCTCGAGAGTTCGGAACATGATGATCGCAGCGAAGAGACTTCAACACGGAGCTTAAGAAGTGAAGGACCGGATCTACAAAGGCTGTAAGCCCTCTCACTTAGTGTTAAAGTGTTTAACATGCTAGTTTTCGCCTAAACCCTAGTTTAAAGATCCGGCTTCGGGTTGTTTGGCATGGCTAATTTTTTAATCGGGCATGGTTGATGCCTCGTAGAACCTTGTGAGCGTGCCTAGCAACCCTACAGTGGTATCAGAGCCAAGCTAGAGCTTTAGGCGAAGTCTAGACGAAGTTTAAAGTCCAATCGAACACCGACACACCCGAGTATACCCCTCTCTGGACATTTTCTAAAAATGTGATATTTTCTGAATTAAAAATGCTCAGAAAATTAAGCATGAAAAACTAAAAATTACTGTGAAATACGGACCACTAATACTTTTATATGACCGCGGAACTGCGGCCAAACCAAGGGTTTGGCGGCGGTTCCGCGGCCAAAATTATGAATTAGTCTCTGGAACTTCATATATTTATTCTTAGATCCTTTATTGTCATTTTTTCTGATAATATTTTAATTCCACTCAAGTGTTGAGTTTTCGATGGTTGTATTGGGGACTCGTTGATTCGATTGGATAATTTAACTTTGTTTAGTTTTTCCGGGTAATTTTTAGAACGTGTTAAAAAGTTCGAATGGATATCAATAACTCACTTTTTCCCCTGCCGGAAAATTTCCAAGCGTTGGATTTTTCTGTAGTTTAAGAACGTTCTAAGTTGTGCAAGTAACGCGGTGGACCCTCTAGAAGACAACAAACCTTAACTCGATTATGTGACCGTCTTGAACTGCCTCTGAATCTTAGGGTTTGTGGCAGTACGGCGTGCCACATGTGAGGCGTTGGCTTGACCCTTCTACGGCTGGACCATTGGTACTGTAGCATGTGATGGATGTTTTTAAACTAATTTCAAGTCTTGAGAACTATTGGGGAAATCTTGGGTGTTTGATTATTCGATCGGAAAGTTTAACATTGTCTATTTATCTAGAATGTGATACAATATTTGGAATCCACAGGTAGTTATGAGATAACTAATTTGAATGTTATAAATCTAGCAGTTCAGTCTCAGATGATCGATTGCCATGGAATTTTGATGTGATCAAAAGTCCGTCGCAATCACGTAGCGTACGCGGATACTCGCCGGGTAAACTTAATAGATAGCCACGCCCCATAGCCCTGACCAAGTGACTGTAGGAGAACCCCGTCGCCAAAAGCATCCGTTTGGATTCTCGCGGCAGTGGTGTTCCGCCTTAGTGCACTTCGTCGACGGCATCCGGGGGTGCGGCCGTCTACTAAAGTTTGCGACGAGCATTCGATCAGGTTGTCGGGAATCTTGTTGAATTGCCCGACTTGATATTGAAAAGAGTTTTCGATAATGAGACTAAAATGCGGGGTTTATAATTGTTAGGCATGCGATGCCTAAGGAATTCATTTGGTTAGGCATGCGATGTCTAAAAACGTTGCGGATTCCAACTGTTGTAGTTTTACACTTTCTTTTCTGTGACCGTAAGCGTAGTATGTGGTGTATCGCCGGTTTCGTTGCTATACATCAACGACAATCGGGATACGTGTACCTGCTTACGTTGATGATATGAGATATTATGTGTTGCTGTGATATGTTATATTGGATCGTCGTGTTCTGAATAGCCGGGGGTTTTATGTGAGATGAGAGTTTTTCTTTTTCATTCATGTAAAATTCATTTGTATGTAATATTCTTTATTGGGGCACTTTCGGGCTGAGGATGATGTCACCATTGTATATTATTTACTTTTCCGCATTAGGTAGACCCAAGGCGGGGAGCACAAGTAACCGGGTTCTAGGGTCCAGTGGGAGGCCATCTCGAGGAGTCGAGACCGGGTCTCCTAACCCTAGAATTGGCAGTGTTGTTTGCCGCTCTCGTAGGGGTCTAGGGATGTGGGTTTGGCTATTCATCGCGACCGTGGAATCCGTGTTTTATACAGGCTCATATTAAAAACACGGACGTCCTAGTATATCGAATATTTCATATATGTTCTTTTGCTGCAATGTTCTGTGATGAGATCATATTACTGCCTGAGATGAATGTTTATATTATATATATGAGATATATGTTATATTGCAGATTTCGTTTCAAATGTGATGCTTGTGAAGCATAATAAAATGGGACTTCATTAATGAGATTAATGAAATAAAAGAAACCTAAAGATGTTGTAGAAACTTGTTTAAAAACTGGTAGCTCTAGTTCTTGCTTTGCATAGCGGTGTTCCTTGTAGAACATCCAGCACCTTATTCGATAAGAAAAGAGCCGAGATCCCTTCACCGGGAGTGACCTCTTTAGTGAAACTAGCAGATGCTACAAACTCGGTTTGTCTTTTGATTTCTTCTATAGTTCTTACTTTGCATAGTGATATTTGTGAAATATGCTGCACCTTATTCGATGAGGAAAGAGCCGACGATCCCTTCACCGGGAGTGACCTCTTTAGCAAAACTAGAAAAGGCCTCAAAAACATTCCATTTAAAATCACTCGTTTCTACAACGATATCAAGTTCATTACGCTCATGGTTTTCTTAAAAACCTGCGTAGCCCTCCGTCATTTCAGATAAGTACTATTTAGTATTCATGCTGCGGTAGTTTGGCATGCGTCAAGGCGTAGTGTGCGGTAGCTAACTGGTGCTTATCTGCTAGTATACGATGCGATTGGATTAGGGTATTTGTACGGCGTTGTTTGGCATGCGTCAAGGGTCGTGCGGGTGGGTTTAATTCAATCAAGAAATGTACAGGTTAAACTTGATTAGCGGATTATAGGTTGTTTGGCATGCGTCAAGGTCATAGCATGCTACGGGTAAAAACATTATTGGGAATTTCAAGTGTTGAAATTTGCAATGAGATTGCATACCTTCTATGAGATAGTTGGATCCCGATACCCACTGCGAGTAAGAGTTACTCCTGGGAGAGTTTTACACATTACAATTAGCCGATCAAGTAGGTGTCTAGAAAGGTGTTAACGGGGTTACGCCCCTAGGAAAACGAGGTTTACTTTAATTAGGTTCGTGCGAAAGCACGGGGGACCTCCCTCAAAGTACCGACACTGGCCTGGCTGAAAGATTAGCGAACTTGTAGCATGTAATTAATCCCGGCTAGTCTTTCCTTTTAGGGTTTGAAGGAAGATTTGACTAAAACAGTGGGAGACATCCTTATTAGATATATTAGATAACCAATCTAATCTTGCAAGAGCATACGCTGAGTGTTTTCTTCTCTCTCTCTCCAGGTAGCGACCATATCACGCCTTAATCAAGATAATAATATGGATGTATTGACCGAACCCGCTTGTTATACTGAGCTGGGGAACGTTGGTCCCGCTCCAACTTATAATTGTTATAAGACAGAGCAGGAAATTAGGGAATACCAGATTTCCCGTGCCGCCCAAACGAAGAAAGTGCATGCTGATGCATCTTCTTCGGGTGTGTTCATTACAGAGAACTGTTTCTCAGTATTCTTTACGTCCTGGGTATGAGACACCGGATCAGGATCCCGCATATGTAATAAGTTACATGGGCTACAGATAGGTATAGAACTGAGAACGGGTGATAAGTTTCATAAGATAGAAAACGGTGCAAGTGTTGCAGCCAAGTCTGTTGGTCACTATCACCCTGTATTACCAGAATACATTGATTCTGAATGAATGTTATTAGATACCGAACCTGATATACAACATCATATCAGTCTCTTTATTAGTAAAGAAAGGATATAATTTTGTATTGTTGGATAATGTTTTGAACATTTCCTATATCAAGAGTTGATCGGTTCAGGCACGTTATCTAAAAGCATTGACGTTCTAAATCAAAACTATAGTTCTTAGTATACAGAACACACACGAGAGGAAGAGTTCAGAAATGAACGAATCCTTCTTGAGGCATTGTAGACTAGGTCATATCAATGCGACCCGACTAGCTGAAGTTACATTAAGATGCATATTTAAATTTGTTTGAATTTACATCTTGTGAAACTCGCCGGTCATGTCACAAAGATAAGATGACCATAGCTCTGTTTATTGGAAACAGAGAAAGAGTTAGTGAACTCTTGGGATTGATACATGTTGATGTATGAAAGTCCCCTGTCTACATATGCCAGGATCGGTTCTTTGTACTTTATTACATTCTCTGATGATCTCTCAAAATTCAGACATATGTTCCTGTTGAAACACAAGTCCGAACCTTTTGAGATATTCACAGAATGTAAGTTAGAAGTAGAGAACCAAAATACGGGTATAAGTATTATGTCCTTTGATGAGATCAAGGAGGAGAATACTTGAGCACGGAATTCCTGGACTATTCTAAAGGAGAATGAGATTCTCTCTCAGCATTACTCCTCCGTATACACCACAGCACGTTAGTGTATCGGGGCGGAGCAAACTCACCCTATTAGATATGGTGTGCTCTATGATGAGTACTACTGAGTTTCCTATTTCCTTTTGGGAGTTATGCACTTGAGAAGCTGCATACCTATTGAATAGGGTTCAAATCAAATCAATTGCCTACCACTTCATATGTGATATGGAAAGGGAAGAGCTCATATCTTAAGTTTGTTAAGATTTGGGGTTGTCCGGCCTATGTCTAAAAAGCAAAATTCGGAAAAGCTCGAGGCAAAGTCAGATCTGTAGAAGTTTTTTTGGATATCCCAAGCATACGCAAGAGAATATCTTCTACCTAACCAAGGAACAAAAGATGTTTTGTTTCTCAGCATGCCAACTTTGTGAAAGGGAATTTCTTGTGAAGAAATTAGTAGTCATGAGGTAGAACTGGAAGGAGTTCCAGCTATACAAACTACAGCAGATGATTTGGTAGAACCGAAGGATTCAATAGTTTCCAATGAACCTCAGCCTCTCCGCCGATCTAGTAGGGTTCCTCACCTACCCGAGAGATACTTCGGTTTCTCTATGACAGTGGGAGCAAGGATTGCATCGTGAGATGATGACCCAACTAGTTTCGAGCAGGCTATCAGGAGTGGGACTCTGTAAGAATGGCTGGATGCTTATCGATCTGAGATGGAATCCTTATACACCAACAAAGTATGGACTTTTGTTGCTTTATCTGAAGGGTTAAATCCCCATCAGGAGTAAGTATATCTTGAGAAGATTACTTGGTGTATATGAAAAAGTTGAGAATTTCAAAGCTATGCTTAAGTCCATCCAGATCCTACTTGCCATGGCTACATACCATATCTGGTGGTTGGGTGTCATGAATGCTTTTCTAAATGATGTTTTAGAAAAGAGCGTCTATAAGTACACAGCCAGAGGGCTTCGTAGACAGTGGGAGCAGCGAAAACGTGTGCAAGATGTTTTATGTGATAAAACAGGTATCGCGGAGTTGGAACATCTGTTTTGATGTGGTAAACAAAGAGTTTAACTTCATCAAAATGATAGATAAACCTTGTATATACAAAAAGGTAGTAGGGAGTATGGTGGTGATCCTCGTAGAGTACGTGGATGACATACTCTTGATAGGGAAGGAGTTTCCTATGCTACGCTCGGTCACTCTCCGCTTATCACAAGGATTCTCCATATAGGATCAAAGTGATACCTCCTAAATCCTAGGTTTTTGGATCTATGAGATAGATCTAATTGGATGTTAGGATTCTCACTAGTTGTAGTGAGATGGTATCAATCGATCCTGGGGAGAATCACTGGAAAGGTTTCAGGGTGGTAAGGACGACTGAATGTCAGTCGCAGGCATTGTCTTTACCCTCAGTGGAGGGACGGTATGTTGGAAGAGTTCCAAGCTAGATACCGTGACATACTAGACGATTAAAGGCAAGATACATCGTTACCAAGGATGCTACCAAAGAGGCAGTCTGGATATATTTAAGTTCATGAGATGAACTTCGTTCCTACCATTGTGTGACAATGGAGTTGTGGCTTTTGCCAAGGAACCCCGTCCCATCTGATATCCAGATATAATTCTTAGGCAGTATCACCTGATCATGGAGATGGTTGATCTCCATGGAGATGGTTGATCTCCAGGTTAGGAGAGTAGGCACAGAGGACAACAGCGCGAATCCACTCACAAAGGACTTTTTCCCAGTAGAGACTTTTATGGGATGGTTGAGTATGAGATACTTCAACCGCAGCTAATTGTTGGGTATGTGATACCACAACAGATGGCCCTAGTGCAAGTGGGAGATTGTTAGTTATATGTATGCCCTAGAGGCCATTATTGTACATACGATGTATATTGTAATGGATGCTTGGACATATATAGGGAGGACTTTCTTGCTCGACATGATAGTATGCTATCTGGTTGTACTTTATCTTAACATGTACTCTGATTGTCTCTATGTTACATGTTGATAAAGCCCTTAGGATATGTACTCGACTACTGGGACTATGATGAGATCATACTAGTGGGGCCACGGTAGTCGACGAGTACATCCTATAACTGTTCCTAGTCGAGGGTGTATCGAGACAGGGCATCGATACACCAGAGTAGACTAGCGTATACGTATCTTGACCCATATGATGGGCGATGGATGATCCCATATCCATCGGTGTTTGACATCAAGGATGGTATACGGGTGCTCAGTAGAGACTGGGTACACTGGACGGACTCGCCGAGAACTCCCAGATGGTATTATACCTTACGTCAGATGGCAGTTCTCTGGTGACACTGGTACAGAGTAGTCTGTTGACCCGAGATCGTCATAGAGTCTTGTGTGATTCCCACTGTGGTTTGATTTCCATCATACCACGTCTAAGAGGGCGTGCAAAAAGGTGGTTTTTGGGTACAGTCCCGAATCACATGGAGGCAATGAGCGACAGGAGGGGATTCGTCTCTCCCGGTATAGGGAGTTGATGTTGTGCTGTGTTCGATTGGCTATAACCGGAAATCCCTGGCCAGGGTTGCAGAGATTTACTGGTAAGTGTTATCAGTAGTTTCTCGAACTGTTATAGATCTCATATCGACACGACTTATCGAGCTACTGGGGTCTGACGTTTACCACCCCTAGGCGAGATATGTGACATATCAGACGACGAGACCGGACTGTACGGGAGTGTTACTGATTGGATTCACAGGAGAATGTACAGGCTTGCTTGTTGATCTTCTAAGCGCTCAATACCTGGATGGCTGTTACGTTTAGCTGACCGCTTGCAGCTTGTGGGTGTTTGATATGATCATCACTTACTGCCGGCGTATTGACGATTCTTTAGAGTCCTACACAGAGGTTTCTTGGCTCAGGAAAAACGGAGTAGGAGCACATATGTGATATGTACGGGACCGAGGATAATGCGGTATGTGATACCGTATTGGATTCTCGCGATATGAGATATCGGCCGGGTATATGTGATATAGCCGGGTCATCGTATTAGTCGGTTATATGCGATATAGCCGGATTTTCGGATCAAGTGTTGATTCGATAATTTAATGTATAATAATATATATGATATATTAAATTACATTAACTAATATTAGCTCACTAAAAGATTCATTTTCTCACGGGATAATACATTGATATATATGCGATATATGTTAATTGTATTATTTTCTATTGTTACAAAATATATTGTATATGTGATATATAATATTGTAACATGTTAGGGTTACAAATTTAACAATGGTTTAGGGTTTAAACTTGGTTAGGGTTTGGATTAGGGTTAGCTTTTGCATGAAGCTTCCATGAAGCTTCATGAAGCTTTGACTTTGTGTTTTGCTTGATATTTTGTGAAGATATTATGTTAACCCAATCCAAACCATTAACTCTAGCTAATTCTCTACAAGGGTTAACTCCTTCATGCTTAACCCTCGGTTAGATTTGTAACCACTACAATAATTCATTATTCATCACAAAAGGATTCTATCAACTTCTTCCTTGAGTTCCTTCTTGGAAAAAGCTTTCTAGCTTTTTGCTAAGTGATGAAAGTGAGTGAGAATATGAAAACAAATGAGAGCAAAAATCCTACTTCATCATCCTCATCTACCCTTGCCCTTTAGATGAGAGTGTTCACTTCATTTAGTGAGTGTTAGCTTGTGTTAATGAAACTTCAAGGTAGATCATCTTTATTATCGAAGATCGGAAGCAAGCTTGCATCTTTCTCTTCGTGGAGATGATTAGTCGAAAATATTGCATATTTCAGCCAGCAATTTCCCTATCATTTGCACTCATTTAGAAATGTACGGTATTCATATTTCACATATTAGCAAATCTGTCGCAAATTATCAGATTGCATGTATAAGACTATAAAACCGACACTATAAGGGAAATTGACCGCATTTCATGGCATCGCATCATCCCTATATTGCGCAACACTTGTTTTGAGATCCGTGCAGGAAAATCCAGAAGAAAGGCCAAAATTTATACGGTACCGATCAAACATTACGCCAACTCAATGATTTCAGTTCTGGTATCTATCCAAAGGGACAAATACAAATCAACATATCAGATAAAGCCCCAAATAGCATCCCAAGACCATACCAGAAAGATGCATCCCCAAGGACCCAATGATTGATAGATTTAAAGTTAACCGCAATCAAGACGGTGTCGCTTTGCAGCTAGCCGGTTGAGCACGGGTCGATCCACAGGAAGATGGTTGTATGTCCTTTCTTGTTTTAGACGAGTCAATAAAGAATGAGTATGTGTTTGTTCAGTCTAACCTATGTGTATTATTTGCAAGTATAAAGTTGTTAAGAAAAGATACGAAAATGCAAGCTAAAGAAATCCGTACTCAAAACCTTTGAGCCGAGTCTTGACCAGTTGAAGCTAGAGCAATCGGCAACAACGTGGATCAGGGGATTTAAGCGCCGTATTCGTGGAATCCGGCTTATTTACCCTTGTCCTTCCGTTCTTGTCTCTTGCTTTCGCCTCCGGCCAAACCGAACGCAACCGTTCGCGGTTAGGAATCACCGTTACCTTGTTAGGGTAGGGTGCCTAACGGAGCGCTTGCGTAACGTTTGGGCGGAGTTCAATGGAAAATAACGGGAAAAGCAAATGAGCAAAGAAACGTTAACTTACAATACCGTATTTATTTTTAACAACGACAATAATTACAACCATTCACAAAAAGAACCAAAAAGAGAGAACAAAAAGAACGAAGAAAAGAAAAGATTACAAGTAAGTAAGGGCATGGAATTTAAATTGCAAATAAGTAAAGCACGATAATAAAAAGCAAGTAATAAATAAGCAATAAAAAGAACTAGAAACTAGAACTCAAGACAAGCATGGGATCAATAGCCAACCCTTAAACTTGCAAGCTCAATCAAGAGGTTGCAAGATCAAGAGAAGGGTAAAGAACTCATGTGAAGTGAAGAACTAATTCCATAAGAAGATACAACCCTTGAGATCAATAACAAACCCTTAAACTTTCAAGCTCAATGAAGAGGTTGAAAGATCAAGAGAAAGCAAGAATCTCAAGGGGAAGTTAAACTAACAAGAAAGATACAAAAAACCCTCATCTTCATTGCTCATCCACTCAATACTCTCACTACATTTTCATGGAGGAAAGATGAAGAAGAAGAAGAACAAGAACAAAACTACACTAAAACATACAAAAGAGGCATAAAGAATGGACCCCTTGGCTTGGCTCAGTTCTGGGGTATTTATAGGAAGGGAACTGGAAACCTAGGGCAAGAATCTGCCCCTAAATGAAGTGACCAAACTGCCCATGAAACACGACAACCTGACGGCACTATACGGCCGCGGTTCCGCGGCCTAAGCCGCGGCCATAGTAAGGATTTGGGCCTTCGAAATTTGTGGTAATCCCTGGTTTCCTGTCTTCTTCAGTGTGGTATATGACTTTTCTCAGAAACTCATCACAATTCTTCCAGAATTTCAGTAGATCAAAAGGTGATGTGATGTGGATCTTTTGCCACGATTTCCTCGAGCTCCGCGTAGATTTCTTGGATCTTGTGTTGATATTGAGCTTTGTGCATGACATGACAATCGATTTGCCATTTTGTCCCTTAAACTGGTATGTGGCAACACACGGATAGAGAGCGGAGACCGTGTTTTATCTGTTGTTGGCAGTAATCCGGAATTTGTCGTACTTTTCCATGGATTTCACTGTTTAGAGCTGAGAACCAGTATTCTGCAAATATGTAGTAAACACTGATCAAAAGCACCTGCCTATAAATAAACGAGCGTAAGAGTGGGCAGTATAAAATGCAATATTCTGGTATGAACACCCAACATGGCCACGGAACCGCGGCCGGAGACGGCTTATGCCGCGGTTCCGCGGCGGTTTGTCAACGTCACCACTTCATCTTTGCACCAAAATTCTTCACTCAGGGCCCACATTCAGCTCATATACTTCAAGTTCCAGAAGACTCCAGAGACTTCTACCAGATCAGCAAGCTTTGGGATCAACACTAAAGTAGCCTATCATTCTAGAAACTTCTCCCTAAACCCTAGCTTAAACCCTAAGCTAACTCCTAACAAACTCCTTCTAGAAGCCTCAACAAACTTTTGAAGGGAACTTCTATTTCAAAATCAAGGCCTAGGGTTTGGGAAATCTATAAATAGGACCCTAGGCTCACTTGTGAAAGGGGGATTCAATCATGGAAAAATCCCTCCATTAGTTCATTTTAGAGCCATTCTATCTCTTTCTTCATCTTCTTCTTCCACAAGTCTAGTGAGAGGGCTTGTGTGAAACCCTAACCCTAATTCCAATCAAAAGCCAAGATCCCGAGTACCCCATCAAGCAAGAAGCCTTGCAACCTTTTATGAGCCGAGCCGATCTTCAACAGAGCAAGTGGTCCAAGCCGATCCACGACTCACGAAGCCGAGCGAAGCCAATTCGACAATTTAGTTCTTCCTCTTGTAGTTCTTGAGCGACTGTAATCAAATTGTTGATATAAATAAAAGGTGATATTCTTTTATCTTGTTTTCTTTAAATTCTAGCATCATGATATCTTTTCAATTCTTGAATACTTTCTGTGTGATGATGTTTGAGTAATACTCCGCTCGTCGAGGAGTCGAGACGATCAATAGAATGATGATGTAATATATCTTAAATCGATTCTTGAATCCTACGAGTTTTGTAAACCATAGCAAGTTCAAGAATCGACGAACCAATTCGTTGCGATGCTTTCTTGATTGATATCGCTCGAAATTAGGGAGTTACGATCGTTTCTTGAAATTGCTAGAGGCTAGAATATGAATGATATCTACGAAAGAACAAGGGTTAAATGATGAAACCCTAGTTTCATCAAGAAAGCCCTAACTCTCGTCGATCATCATCGATCTAGTATCAATCCTTCGAAGGACAAGAACACAAAATCTTGAGATTACATCACGTCTATAGATCCGATCGATTCCTACGAGCCTCATTTAAATTCTTGACATTTGGTTGGAAATATCATCGAAACCCGATTCTTGATTGTTTATATTTTTTCTTGATTCTTGAATAGAATAGTGACACTTGAAACAATTGATAAATCTTGAATCGTTGCTTTCTTTTCTTCGCAATTAACTTTTCAATTCAAACAAATCGAACATTGAAACGAATCGCACAATCCCTGTGGACGATCCGCACTCGCTTACGATCTACAACTGACACCGTAATTGATTGCGGTCAAATATAATTCTTTGGTTTTACAAACACATCCGAGAAATACATTTGAATCAAATGGCGCCGTTGCCGGGGATCGCGCGCTAATTCGTTTCATTTTATAGTTTGAATTGAAAGAATTATTCCATTGTTATTTTTGAGATCAAAATTCATGCAAACCCTAAACGATTTGTTGTGGTTCATTGCAAGGAAATCTGGAGCTGTTTGGCAATTGAAGAAAATTTTTGGAAAATACCAGAGAGTTGAGGGAGTCTACAGAAGCTCCCTGGAAAATTTTGGTGGAGTGATCTCATCAAGAGACCGCGGAAGCACGGCAGTAGCCAGCATTTGCGGCGGAACCGCGGCAGCCTTGAGGGATCTCTATGAAATTTTTCTCTCAGGTGACTTCTTACCTTGTCCTCTCTCCTCTTTTTAGCTCCAACTAATAATTTTCTGCAGGATTCTTTGCAAATAATCACAGCGCCGCAAAAGCAAAATTAAAATTGTGCATGATTTTGTTTCTTGGTTGTTTGCATTCTAAATACGGAAATTAAGGGGCACGACCAAATCCAAATTAGGTGGGGATTTCATTACCCTTCCTAGGCCCCGAAAACCACAAAACTTGCATCCGCATTGACCTACATTAACTAAAAAATATCTAGAGATGACTCTAAGGACCGTCGCGCTCAATTAGGACAGAAGAAGGACGTGGGTAATTCATTGCTTATCCGTGTTTTCTTGTGGTGTCTAAGGCGAGTGTGTCTAAGGCTAGTGGTTTTTAATTAGGCCCACTACTTACGTAGTGCAGTACCTTCCCACTTACCTGGCACTTATCCGGCCACAGGGGAACAAAGAGGCAGTGGAGGATTCTATCCTGCGACTTGTCTTTTGGCAGTTAGGAGCGGTCTAGAGCCGGACCTAGGTGACCACTAGATTCTAGGGTTTTTTTGCTTGCTGCATTTGTTGTGTCGCATCATTTTTTCAAAAATCCACCCCTTTTTCAAAGAAAACACCGCATTCATTCATTACCCCTAATTATAAGCCAACGCTGCCACTTGTACTAACCCATTTTAGTGCAAGATAGGCTGGACACGGGATTCTAGTGCCCGTTTAGTCCGCGTACCCTTTATCGACTCCGAAGTCGATATTTCTCCATTTACCTTTTCTTTACCCACTACCACACCCACTCCAATGGATCCGAATCCATCAAACTTCTTTAACCCTAATCTGCCGCCGTCCGTTGGTGCGCAGAATCCATCCCGCATCTCTCTCCAGGAGAGGTGCTACCCTATTCGAGGTCCTCTGTCGACCTGCTTATCCACACCACCAGCCAATGGGGATAACTTTGAGATTAAGCCCCAGTATATCAATCTTTTACCCAAATTCCACGGACTCGAGACTGAGGACGCTTACGTTTTCATTACCAAATTTGAAAACGTATGCGCAATGATGGGTACGTCACAACTTTCAGTGGATGCTATGCGTCTGCGACTTCTTCCATTTACTTTGTGCGATATAGCCGAGAAGTGGTTATATAACACTACCGCACACTCTATTATGAATTGAGAAGAATTCGTCGCTGCATTCCTTAAGAAATTTTACACAATACAAAAGACAGCTCGAATCCGTAGCGAACTGAATCAATTTGCCCAGCTCCCTACCGAACCATTTTCAAAATGCTTTGAACGTTTCAAGGATCTATTGGTTCAGTGTCCTCATCACGGCATCCCGAGATGGGAGCTTTGCCGAATCATTTATGAGGGCATTAACCCAAACACTAAACAGAGCCTTGAAAACATGTGTCAAGGTACTTTTATGACCAAAGATGATGGGGAAGCTTGGAAGTATTTAGAAGAGTTCGCTGAAAAATCACTATAGTGGGAGAGTGGAACCCAACCATTGAATAGGGATGGCGTACACCAAATAGATGTGTCCATAGGTGTTCGAGCTGAGATGGCAGCAATGCAAAAGAAGATCGACGCTATGGAACACAAATTTGCAACAGCCTCCCTAAACCAAATGTCGCTCCCCAAAACTGTTTGTGGGTGCTGTTCTGATCCGTCTCATTTAACGGAAGAATGTCCATTAAACTCTGCGTTTCAAGGTCACGAGCATTCTAATGCCGCATTTCAAAGACCTCGAAACGATCCATATTCTTCCACGTACAATCAGGGTTGGAGGAATCACCCGAATTTTGCTTGGAACCAAAACCAATCTCAAAACACGGTTCCAAACACGAATAATTTTCAAAGGGCTCTTCCTCTACCACAGCAACCCCTTCAACTCACTCAGCACCCCTATCAGTCACAAAATTTCCAAAATCAGGTCAACACTCCTGCACAGTCTAATCCTTTGACCTGTTCTGACGAGTTCTCTCAATTTACTCAAACCATGAAATCACTTTTGTCAAATTTCATAGAGGTTTCGGCTGAGGTTAGATCTTCCGTCGGTGAGATAAAGAAAAACTCAGCGTCCCAAGCTGAGAGTATCAGAACGATGGAAGCTGAAATCGCACGACTTAAGGCCGAAATGAGTGCAAGAGAAAAAGGGAAACTTCCCTCTCAACCCCTACAGAATCCTGGGCAATACAATGTAAATGCAGACACAACGTTGAGATCGGGAAGAGTGCTGAACAACCATGTTGGGGAAGAAGTTGATGATACTGAAAATCATATCAACACCCCGGCTGAGACCTTTCCACACACACACACACTTCTCCTTCTGATCCTTCTTCTTCTACCACACCATCTTCTCGAGAGCCTATTCTCCATTTTCCACTAGGCTCGATACCCTCTCCCAACCCTTATAGTTCTCCACAGACGGTCCCCACACCTCTTTTGGGATCTCGTCTACCCTCTCTTCCTTCTCCTGTGATGGACCCTGCGCTTATTGCGAAAGCTCCTTACCCGAATCGGTTAAGGGCTAATAGAACGAGTCCTCATATGGAGAAAATAATAGAAATGTTCAAACAGGTTAACATCAATATCCCTCTCCTAAATGCAATTCAACAAGTCCCCGCCTATGCGAAAATTCTTAAGGACTTGTGCACTAGGAAGAGGAAGACCCAAGTGCCAAAGAAGGTCTTTATAGCTAATAATATCAGCACTGCTTTTATTCCCCAGCTACCAAAGAAACGTAAGGACCCAGGATGTCCTACGATATCGATTTCTATTGGGGGTAAAAACATAAATCGTGCTCTTTTAGACCTTGGCGCAAGTGTTAACCTACTTCCATATTCTGTCTATGAGCAACTAGGGATTGGAGAGCTAAAACCTGCTCACTGCACTCTCCAGATGGCAGACCGATCTATCACCAAACCAAGGGGTGAATTAGAGGATGTGTTGATAAAGGTCGGGGAATTTGTTTTCCCTGTAGACTTCATTGTGCTCGACACATATCCTGTAGCAAACCCCCGGGGCCAAATTCCGGTGATTCTGGGTCGTCCTTTCCTGGCCACTTCCAACGCTGTTATAAACTGTAGAAATGGTTCAATGAACTTATCATTTGGAAATATGATCATTGAACTAAACATCTACAAAGTTGGAAGTCAGCCATCAGAACCCTCTACTCATATTTTAGATGTGTGCTCTGTCCACGAGATCGCTCCCGATAGTTGTGGAGATGAGGATCTTTGCTTTCTAGATCTTGACGACATTACCACATCTCTGCTTGACTTCATGCATGATCTTAGTGAGGACACTTTTCCTACATTTGAGTCCTGCACTTCTGACTTTTCTCCACCCGAGTCTGTATCTTTCACTGGCTCTGAGCTTCTTTGTAATTCCAAAAATCACTCGATGATCCCTCCTTCTATTATTTCTCCGCCTGAATTAGATCTCAAAATTTTACCCTCTGTTTCCCCCAATCAGAGCAAGGCTCTACTGAATTTTGAAAATTCAAAATTTGAAGCAACGCTTCGGTTTCCGTGCGCAGTGCGCAATTTGCCACATGGCAGAATCCAATTCGGCAGCGTAACGCCCGAGACGGTGCGTCTCATCAGAGCAAGGCTCTTCAGAAAACATAATTAATGCTTAAACTGCGCAAATGCATAGCAGCGCGACACGTGTCTGCGCAAACGCACGGATGCGCAACACGTGTCTGCGCAGTTGCGCAATCGCAACTGCGCAAGCGCTCGGATGCGCAACACGTGTTTGCGCAAACGCGTGGATGCGGGACACGTGTCTGCGCAGTTGCGCAATCGCAACTGCGCAAGCGCACGGATGCGTGACACGTGTCTGCGCAGACGCGTGGATGCGAGACACGTGTCTGCGCAGTTGCGCAATCGCAACTGCGCAAGCGCACGGATGCGTGACACGTGTCTGCGCAAACGCGTGGATGCGAGACACGTGTCTGCGCAGTTGCGCAATGGCAACTGCGCAAGCGCATGGATGCGCGACACGTGTCTGCGCAGTTGCCCAATCGCAACTGCGCAAGCGCACGGATGCGCGACAATTGTCACGCGCTGGTGAGTTGCGCAGCAACTGAATGAAAATTTAAGTGGATCTTTTCTGTTCTCCTGTAAAACAGGGACCCTTGGATCTCTGATCCAATGGTGGGAAAATTCCCAAAATAATTCAGGAAAAATTTTGTTAACAAATTCAACAACTTTGTGGGCACTATAAATAAGACCCCAGGCCTCATTCAAAGGGAAGAGATAATCAATCATCATTGAGAGAGGGAAAAAACTTCTGAGAAAAAAAGAGAGCTGGTGAAGATTAAGAACAGAGAAGAAGAAACAAAGAAAAGAGGTAGAATTTCTGAAAAGAGAAAAGAAAATAAGAAAAATAAAAAGAACAATAAATAGTGCCTTGCACTTGATATGAACCCTTGGTTCTGTGAAAAGAAAACAAGAAGAAAAACTTGTTTTCTTTTGATCTAAATTTAGATCAAAAGTGCCATGCACTTTTGTTCTTCAATCTGAGAATTCTTGAGTTTCTGCAACTCATTACTTAAAAGGGCCTGGCCCAAATCAAACCACGAAAATCACAAAAGGGCAGAGCCCTATTTGGAAAATTCTTGAGGGCCTGGCCCAAATCAAATTGCAAAATAATAAAAGGGCAAGGCCCTGTTTGGAAAACTCTTGAGTTTCTGCAACTCATTATTTAAAAAAGGGCCTGGCCCAAATCAAATCACAAAAGGGCAAAGCCCTGTTTGGAAATTCTTGAGGGCCTGGCCCAAGTTATAAAATAATAAAAGGGGCGGAGCCCTGTTTGGACTGGTTCTTTCAGTCAGGCAGAGCCTAAAATAAATAAAAAAAATTGGACTTAATCCAACCCTGGCTGTAAGTCCTTAAATTAAATTGATTGAGCAAAATGGCTCCCCTAAACCAATTCACGACCGGTTCGAGGGTACATCTCTGAACTCCTTTGACATCCGTCGTTGTAATCCCTCAACGACGTCAAAGAGGTGACGGGTCCCAACGACCACTAAATTAATAACGAACCGAAACGTCCCTAAACTAAAATCGGACCGAAACGTCCCTAAACTAATGACGGACCACTACGTCCCTAAACTGGCGACGGACCGAAACGTCCCTAAACTAATAATGGACCACCACGTCCATAAACTGGAATATGGACCGCTACGTCCCTAAACTGACACGATAGGGCCCAAACGCTCTTTTATCGGATCTAAACGATCCCGTCTAAGTTGATCTTAACCCCAGAAACGGTTAACGTGTCCTTAGACATCTAAATAAACAATAAAATCCCAAACCAACTTTGGTTCAAGGGTACATCTCGGAACTCCTCAGACGTATGTCGTTGTAATCCCTCAACGACGTCAGAGAGGTGACGAGTCCCGACGGCCGGATAATTAAATCAATCACTACGTCAGGTCGATCTTAGTCCAAAACAGGACTAGCGTATCCTTGATGAACGTTTAAGTTGATTTTAGTCGCAACGCGACCAATGCATCCTTAAACTAAAAACACCAAACCCAAATCTAAGCAAATACGGATTTGGACTAATCCACGTCCTACGGGTGACGATATTACTCAGTCTCCGTACACAATCCACGGGCAACCACAAACAAGACAAACACACACGACACGAAGTGAAATTCTGGAGAAGGAGAAAGTTGTTACCGCGGTGCGGTAGCGTAATTAACTGCAGGGGCTTGCGCCTGCAGGGAAGAGTGTCCCCACAATCAAAAACCCCTCATCCTGAGGGGGAATCTGACGAA
The DNA here is from genome assembly GCA_030015575.1 of Agapanthus africanus. Lineage (NCBI taxonomy): Eukaryota > Viridiplantae > Streptophyta > Magnoliopsida > Asparagales > Amaryllidaceae > Agapanthus > Agapanthus africanus. The sequence goes on from JASDDO010000290.1 coordinate 443,137, forward strand.
GTCTGCTATATCGGCCGCATCTGTCTAAACCTTCGATACACGGTGCCATAAATCAACTTGGCATCTTCGAAGAGGTGGACGGATAAAAACCAAATAGCATCTGCCTCGAACCTCAGGCACGTGACGTCCTAACGTCGCAGGCCGCCGTTCGGAGGGGAACAGATTCTGGCACGCCCGGTGGGACCTTTTCCTCTTTCCACTCCACACTTCGTGTGTCGTCTTCGCGAACCAATCGCGGTTTGTTAAATGGTTGTCCTCGAATTTCAAGTTGCTAAGATTTGGTCTTTTGTCTGGCAGAGAACTTAAGATTCAAGGGCCACCAACTGCTCGAAATGCCATTGCAGCGGACGTTCCACCTCACCGCGAGGTGTAGCATATGGGCCCCAGGCGGCTTCCTTCCTGACTCTGCCGGTAGACCAGGTGACTCAGGCCACCACCGGTTTATTTTTCGGGACCATGGTCCCACCTGCAAGCTTCTCCATGCTGATATCCGCACCAGAAGCGAACAAGAAGTCGGTATTCGACCGGCTCACTGCTACTACGACCCCTGTCAACGGGTCGCCCGATACTAAGCTGACAGCCTCTGTTTTCACCAGGCTAGGTCAGGATCATAAAGTGACTGTCCCAAAGAGGGCAACGGCCACAGCTTCGGAAGTCGTTGAAGCGGCTTCTCCTATCAGAAAGTCAGTCTTCACAAGATTGACGGTTCCTACTCCTCCTTCAGCTGATCAAAAAGCATCAGTCTTTGATAGGCTGACACCGGCAGTTACCCCACACCCAAACAAGGGGCAACAAGAAACTATCCCGATATCTGAGCCAGTCCCAATGGCTCGTCGTGCGCGACGTCGCCATTGGCAGCGAATAAGGAAAGTAGGAGGCAACTCCCCTTCAGGGCTAACCCCGCCTGCTCCAGTGGCGGAGGTCAACGCTGCTGTTCCAACTGGGAACAGCTTTGAATTGCTGAGGAAGGTGAGAAAGAACTCCCCAGTTGCTACATTGAAAAGGTCTCCTCCACCCATGGAAAAAGCTCCGGAGACGAAACAGGAACAGCCCCCTCAACGGCTGTCATCAAAAGTTTATAAAGTATGGCGCAGGGTTCAAAACTCTGTGATCGATCCGGACCACTTGCGTCACCAGAAAAAGGCGAAGGTGGAGAATAACAAAAACTGCCCCATTAAACAGCAGGGGGCAACAAATGCTAGAATGCCCACTTCAACGGCTCCTTCAACCTCAAAGGTCTACAAAAGAAGGAGGCCAGAGAAAGCTCCCGCAACAGCAGCAAGAGTTAACAATGGTGAACCTAAACGCCCCAAGTCAGGGGGGCATAACAGTTCATACGATCTATATGGCTTCAGGAAAAGAAGAAAGTCGTACTTCTACGGGTCACCGACCGCTTACCCGGTCAGTGACCAGGTCTCAGGAGCAGCAACAAAAGCTCCAGGAGATGATGACTACAATGGCTGCACTCACGGGGCCAAAAGAGAATCCTGATACGTCCTTAGATGAACGCCAAGAGGAGGAGACCGACGCTGAGTTCCTCCGCCGAATACTGGAAAAGAGAGACAAAGAGGCTGCGGAACAGGCGGCCAACATAAAGAAAATGCCCTCCTGTTCCAGGATGTGGTGGGTATGATGATTCAACCAGATCCACCGGCTGGAGATCCCCCGATCATTCTTGAAGATGATAGGGGAGAGACATCGAATCCTCCACCGGCTCTATCCGCAGCTAAAGAGGATACCATATCAAAAGCTGATTTGGATGAATATATTGCTCAACAAATACGGGCGCATCAGGCGGTTGAAGCAGCCGGTCAGATCGTGAAAACGGGGCGCCCATATCCGGGATGGTACGACCAAATCAAGTACTCGCCAGGTTACACAATTCCTAAGTTTCATGTCTACAAGGGGACCGGCAACCCCCATCAACATGTTGCCCAGTTCAGGGCGCTGTGTGGTAACACTGGAGGCGACGACAAACTCTTGCTGCGCCAATTCGTTGGAAGCTTATCAGACACGGCTTTCGAGTGGTATTCCGAGCTCCCCAACGACTCTATTAAAACCTTTGCGGAGATGGAGCTGCTCTTCACCCAACGTTTTGCAAGTGCCAGTGAACGTACTCCAATGACGGCGCTGATCAATGCCAGGGTAAAACCCGGCGAGACATGGGTTCAGTACGCTATACGCTGGCGGAACTTGTGGTCGAGATGTGAGCAACGCATTGAGGAAGCACCTGCGGTGGGCATGTTCGTGGGAACTCTAGACCCCCACGCAACTATCTCCCACTTTATGATGTTCTTTAAGCCAACCACATTCCAGGCTTTAATCGACAAATTGGCTCAGATGGACCAAATGGGTCATAGGCCGTCTCCCCCGAAGCCAGAACCTCGGAATGACAAGGGTAAAGGAAAAGCAATCATTGTCGCTAATGCTCAACAACAGCCGAACAACCCGAAGCCGACCATCCGCCAAAATAATATGCGTCCGAACGTACCCCTTGGAGAGAGGCTAGGACGTCCTTACTCGTTTCCCCGAGATAAGACGAGAAGATTATTCGAGCTGGCATTGCGCAACCAACTCATAAATCTGCCGGAACCAAAACGTCCATCACAGCCAAATGATGTCAACGAGCCCAACTACTGTCCTTATCATCGAGTACTGGGTCATTCGATCGAGGATTGCTACGTCTTCAAAGATTGTCTTGAAGACCAATACCAACAGGGCAAGTTCGTGTTATCCGACAAATGGAAGGTGAATCCGCCACAACCTCACACCTCTAAGAGGACAAATACACCGGGAGCAACGTGCTCCCTCATTGAGGAAGCCCCATGGGAGGTTATGCTATCAACTAAAACAAAGAGGATGCTGAACGATCTTCAAGCATGTCCAGCGATTAGGTGGAAGAACCCGTTGGAACCTCAAATCATGGAAGGGATGTTGAAACCGCGTTCAACTCAAACGATCGATGGGAGTGGCCCGAACGTTCACAACCAGCCGTTGAAATCTTCGAAGAAAAAGAAGAAGAAATCTAAGAAGCCCGTGAAGCCTGGCGACAAGCGCACGGACTTACAAAAACAACTTGATGCACTGGAGGAACACAGCCAAAAAGCACGGACCCCGATCACGCTCCAGGAGTTCTTCAACCCCGTCTTTCAAAAGGAAAATGAGGGGGAGAGTTCGTCGGATGAATCCGAGGACTACGTAGTGACTTGTCATGTGATTTCTCATTCGCTGACGGATGATGAGGAGGATCCTTGCACTGAGAAATCAATGGCGGACCCTGAAACAGAAATTCCGCGGCTGTCAGACAAGTTGATCGATGCCTTCCTAAATGAAATTCGTCTGAAAGCAAAAGCCAATCAAGAGCATGAAATGGCCATACTGGAAAGAACCAAGGTATTTCCGTCAAATCAAAAGCCATATACTGCGGGTAAAAACAAATTCAAGACGAGGAAACGGTTCGCCAAAGCTCTATCAGTAGGAATGAAGCTACCGCCCTCTGAAGAAAATTCTCTCTCTGAGGTAGAGATGCACCCTAACTTCTGTTTATACCATCAGAAGATCATACACCCTACCGAAGACTGCGAATCCTTTAACTGTTGGTGGCAAGGGTATGTCGCTCATAAGGATTACGTCAACAGAACAAAGCGGGAAGCTCGTAGACGGTCAGAAAATGCGACGGATAAGCATAAAAGAGTCACTGGCAATTGCCCCAGGAACGACCCTGATGGAAAAACAGCCTTCAACCCTCTCTTCGAGGTATCCATCTCTGAAAAATTGAAGAATCATGAAAACTTTCATCCGCGCGAGGGCATACTACCGGGAAAGAATCACGGACCCGCAAACGACGGAGCGGACAAAAGGGATAAAGGAAAGGGAAAAATGACCTTCGCCGCCAACACTCAACAACGGCCGAGCGACTCAAAACCAGTTGTTCGCCAAAGCAATATGCGTCCACGCCCATCACTCGAAGAAAGACTGGGACGTCCTTACTCGTTTCCTCAAGATAAAACAAGGAAACTATTTGAACTGGCAGTGCGCAACAAATTGGTCAATCTGCCAAATCCGAAACGTCCGCTACAACTAGGGGATGTAAACGATCCTAATTACTGCCCATACCATCGAGCAGTAAGTCATCCGATCGAAGATTGCTTTGTCTTCAAAAACTTGGTTGAAGACCAATACCAACAAGGTCAGCTCGCGCTGTCCGAAAATTGGAAGGTGAGCCCACCACAACTACATACTCCAAAAAAGGTGGATATGCCGGGGGCATCATGCTCATTCATAGAAAAAGCCTAACGGACCACTACGTCCTAAAACTGAATAGCAGACCGAAACGTCTTTAAACTACTACCGCAGCATCTTTAGGCTGACGAGATATTAAAAAAAAACGGTAGGTCCATAAGCAAAAAGGGGCACGGATGAAAACCCGAAAGGGCTCCGTGAGTAAAAACAGCAGGACTACCGGCGAGTGTTCGTGAAAACCCGAAAGGGAGCGACCTCGTAAAAAAAAAAAAAAAGGGGTATGTCCATAAGCAAGATGGGCACGGATGAAAACCCGAAAGGGCTCCGTGAGTAAAAACAGCAGGACTGCCGACGAATGTTTGTGAAAACCCGAAAGGGCGCAACTTCGTTAAAGAACCCTTACAGAGTCCTCTCGACCCTGTAAGGAGAAACCACCCGCGTGAGATCCTTACGACTCACAAGAGAACAACACGCTTAGGAATCCCCACAATTCCTAAGGAGAAAATACGCTTGCGAGATCCTCACGACTCGTAAGGAGAACTCTCTTATGGGACCCTCACGGCTCATAGGATTTGAAAGTCTTGAGTCACAGAGACCTAAACCTGTGCTTAAGAAAACCCCCACGAACTTCCAATGTTGCCCTACAAGTGGTTCAATATTGACCCTTGTATACAATCTACGGGCGCGAATAAACGTTTCCCTAACCAAGGTCCATCCGTGACCGGAGATATGTTCGCATAACCCTTGTAAGCCCTCTCGATTTACAAGAAGAAAACCCCCCTGTAGGATCTTTACGACTTACAGAGGAGCAAAACACTTTGGAACCCTTACGATCCCTAAGGAGAAAATACACCTGCAAGAGCCTCACGACTTGTAGGGAGAAATACCTTTGTGAGACCCTCACGGCTCATAAAGTCAAAGCCTTAGTCGACAGGACCTTAACCCCGGTCGCTAAGCCTCCTTTGTTTGACAACGACAGAGGCAAATGATGATTCGCTCCTGGCAATATCCCAGTCGTAGCGGTACTGATGCCGAAATCGGTGTCAAATTTCAGGTTTACAGCGAAAAGCCAGTAGGCCGCACATGCATACGAAATAGCCGAAATGATGGGGCGACTTGCAATAAAAAAAAAGCAGCAAGTAAAAATATATGCATGAAGAAATAGCCGAAATGATTGGGCAACTCGTAATAAAAAGCAACGAGTAAAGATAAAATAAATAGCCGAAATGATTGGGCACCGCGAAAAATAGCCGAAATGATTGGGCAATCGCGACCTTCGCGATATAAAAGCTGAAATGATAGAGCATCGCGGAAATAAAATAAAATAAAAAGAAGAAATGATAAACCTTAGCCCTACAGTTAAGGTCACATCGATCCCTGTATACAATCCAAGGGCGTAAACAAAGAAGGAACCATACTTCCCCAGCGGAGTCCGTCAAACGACGAAGCCAAAACCTCAACGGTCCATTTCAACCGAAGAAGCCAATGACTTCAACAAAAACTTCTCAACTCACGGATACAAACACTCCTTGACGAGAGCCTTCTGATCCGCATCGACTCGCAGAGTCAGCCAACGACCTCCATCACGGAAACAAGTCAGCAAACGACCCCCGTCACGGAAACAAGTCAGCAAACGACCTCCGTCACGGAAACAAGTCAGCAAACGACCTCCGTCACGGAAACAAGTCAGCAAACGACCTCCGTCACGGAAACAAGTCAGCCAACGACCCCCGTCATGGAAACAAGTCAGCCAACGACATCCGTCACGGAAACAAGTCAGCAAACGACCTCCGTCATGGAAACAAGTCAGCAAACGACCTCCGTCACGGAAACAAGTCAGCCAACGACCTCCGTCACGGAAACAAGTCAGCCAACGACCCCCGTCACCGAAACAAGTCAGCAAACGACATCCGTCACGGAAACAAGTCAGCAAACGACCCCCGTCACGGAAACAAGTCAGCAAACGACCTCCGTCACGGAAACAAGTCAGCAAACGACCTCCGTCACGGAAACAAGTCAGCCAACGACCCCCGTCACGGAAACAAGTCACCCAACGACATCCGTCACGGAAACAAGTCAGCAAACGACCTCCGTCACGGAAACAAGTCAGCAAACGACCTCCGTCACGGAAACAAGTCAGCCAACGACCTCCGTCACCGAAACAAGTCAGCCAACGACCCCCGTCACGGAAACAAGTCAATCAACGACATCCGTCACGGAAACAAGTCAGCAAACGACCTCCGTCACGGAAACAAGTCAGCCAACGACCTCCGTCACGGAAACAAGTCAACCAACGACATCCGTCACGGAAACAAGTCAACAAACGACCTCCGTCACGGAAACAAGTCAACAAACGACCTCCGTCACGGAAACAAGTCAGCCAACGACCTCCGTCATGGAAACAAGTCAGCCAACGACCTCCGTCACGGAAACGAGTCAACCAGTACTCCGACCCGGAAACAAGCCAGCCGACGACCTCCCCGTCAGAGCAATACTTCGTCACGGAAACAAGTCAACAAATGACCTCCGTCACGGAAACAAGTCAGCCAACGACCTCCGTCACGGAAACGAGTCAACCAGTACTCCGACCCGGAAACAAGCCAGCCAACGACCTCCCCGTCAGAGCAATACTTCGACCCGGAAACAAGTCAACTCACCAACCGCTTACAAGTCCTCTTGACTCGTAAGAGGGAGAAATTCTCTCATAAGATCCTCTCGACTTATGAGAGAAAACCACACTTAGGAATCCTCACGATTCCTAAGGAGAAAATCCACCTACGAGATCCTCTCGATCTGTAGGGAGAAAAGTCTCTATGAGACCCTCATGGCTCATAGAGTTGAAAAGTCTTAGGCAGCAGATCTGAACCTGCGGCCTAAGCCATCGCTATATCTCGAAGGAACCAAAATGCTTACTCTATTACCTGTCAATCATGTTTATCAAGACAGCACGCTGATAATAAGAGAAGGAAGAAAGCAAAGAAATGATACAAGACATTGCAAAAAAAAAATGTGTATCTTTATTTATTAATTCAATCAAATACAGGGCGAATCGTATAAAAGAATAAAGAATGTATACATCTTATTCAAAAAAGAAAATTACAAGTATATTGATACAAGGGCAGCTATTGGGAGGGGAGCGTCTTGCACAGATGTAGCAATCGCTCGCATATCTCCTTCCACGCCTTCTCCTGCTCGGCTACCGCCGTCAACTCTGCCTCCACTTGGGCCCGTTGCCGCAAGACCAATGCAAGCTGCTCCCTCACGGCCTGATAAGCAGCCTCCCGACTTGGGATATGGCGCTCAGCCACGTCAAGCTTCCTCTTTAAGTTTAGCCCATGGGAGATGCGCTCCAAGAGACCCTCAAAGATAGTCTTCACTTGGGCAGCATTTGCCTCAACCTCAGCGCACAAACGGGCCGTTTCGTTTGAGGTCTTTTGGCATTCCCTTAGTCTTTGAGCTGCTTCTCGCTCCAAGTGGCGGGAGTGCGAAGTACTTTGCTCGGGCCAAGTTGTGCGTTGGGTGCTCAGAGCTAAAACTTCGGGAGAAGGGCGCGTCAACTCCAGCCGGTACAGACAGGCCTCGATCTCCCTGCAGTGGTTAACCCAAGATTCAACGACGCCTTCGTCATGAAAAGTTACGAGCGCCGCTAACATTGGGTTAACATCCACAGCGAAATCTACAGCAGAAGGAAGAGCGTCCATGCTGAGCTCTTCGATATACCCGCTCAGCATGCCTAGACTCATCACAGCACCCTTTGAAGACGGACGTCTCAAAAAGGGGCCTGCCGGTGAAAGAACGCGAGCCTCGAAGGGGACCGGAGCCGGAACAATAGCTGCAAAACAAAACAGAGTTAAACGATGGTTCAAAAGATGTTGAAGGGTTACCAAAAGGAAATTTACTATACCAGGTACAGCGGACGGCAAAGCCGGAAGGGCCGGTAGCGCGGCAGGTCTTGCATCCCCTCCTTCGATTTGCGACACTGCAACAAAGAAAAGGAAAAGTCAGAAATTATCCCATTGTTAGGAAAAAGAGGGTAAATAAAGATATTATGGTGAAAGTATACTCACCGGCGCCACTAGAGGGAGAAGCGAGTTCGGATGGGAAAGAGAAGTGCGGGAGCAACACTTGATATAAGTGATCAAAAAGCACTCCTGCAAAAGCACAATAGTGTAACGTTAGTACAAAAGCCGCATTTTTGAAAGATTAATGCATGAGTCGTGAATCCATACCTTCCAACATCCGTGACGGTACAAGGGAAGACGGGGAGGTGACTACTGCCAAAGCAGTAGTTGACGGTGCCCCCTCGAGCAATGGAGCATCAGTACTGGCCGCACCTGCAAGAACAAGCTTGTTAGAAGAGATCACAAGATATATACAAAAAAAAAGGGGAAACGCTGGTGACTCAAAAATTTACCTGACGAGCTGCCAGCAGAAACTGAGGCAGTCCCTTCCTCCACTGACGGAAGACCACCGCCTGTAGCTTCATCACCCGACTCAAGGGGAACCGTTGTTATGCTCTCAAGCTCTACAGGCGGCGGGGAACCATAGACAGGGAGGGCCAAGATAGGAACATTGCCAGATTCCTGAGAAGGAGCGCCTAGCTCGTCTTCAGGAATCATGACCGCCTCACCTGCTGCTCCCTCAGGATCAGCGATTACAGCTGCCCCGTCCATCGGCACCATGAGGTCCCCAGCCTCAAGTACCTCGCCCTCTACCGCCTTCGGCTCGGTTGAGGCAATCATCTCATCTGCCGCCACTTCGGGTGCGGCATCAATGACTTTCTCCGCGGTAGGTTCCTCAATCTCGGCTCCAGGCCCCATGACCTCGACAAAGTTGTCCACTGTCGGTTCGGGTTTGGTGAGTACCGCTTCCTCTGCTCCCTTAGGTTCGACGGTCGTCTCCGCCTCCCCCTCAGTTGGACTTGACCCTACGAGATGAGATATGTATAAGCCAATAGTTTTACAAGTATACAGCAAGGCTCTGAAAGGAGTACTACCTGAAGCGGATTTATCATTGGCATTCCGAACCGCGCGCGCAACTTGCCGACGAGCGGTAGACAGGGCCACAAGGGGCTCTTCAGAAGGAGTACTAGCATGAGGAACAGTGCTAGGGCCCGCTCCTGCGGCCAGAGCAGCTCTGTGCGCCTTAGCTTCGCGTCTAGACCGCTTCCGCTCCTCTCGAGCCGATGAGACAGATGCCATCAGGGCTTCCTTGAGCGAAGCCTCCTCATCCGTGTAGAGGGATGCCTCCAGATTTTTCAGAGCATCCCTCGTTGTTGCATCAAGCCGAGGCTCTTGCGGCAGCTTCGACGGAGCTGGGACTTCGACGACGGGCTTGGGAAGGGTCCTTGCGTCGATTAATACAACCCCTGTAAAAGAACAAGAGAAGGTCAGGTCGACTATCATAAAAGATAACGAACTTTCCGTATAAAAGAGAAAGGGATAAGACATACCGACGCTTGCTAGGGTACGCCTCTTCTCCTCCTCCTGGAAGGTCTTCAGAGAGGCAGCAATGGCCTCTTCAGTAGAAACACCTGTTGAAAATGAGGCAAATATTAGCTAAAGATAATAATAAAAAATGGGATAAAATGACAAATAAGGAGGCTGATGATTACCTGACTCATCGAGTCTGCTTAACATTGCTTCGAGCCTCGCCGATCGCTCCGAAGCTGCAATGGCGGCAGCTAGATTGGTGTCCTCAGGGTCCACCACGAAACCCTCATTGCTGCCATACTCGCATATAGTCTCGGCAGGATGAGCCGCGGGCTCTAAGTTAAGGATCGCGTCGAGGGATAAAGTGGACTTCTTCTTCTTCTGCCCGTCAGCCTTAGACCCACTAGGAGCAGCTTTGCGCTTGCCAGTTTTGGCAGTCACTTTCGGGCGGCGAGTCCCGATGTCCGCTCCTGCACCCGACTCCGGCGATGCCGCTTTAACCGTCTTTGTCGGAGCACGGGGCGCCGTTGAGGCATCCACCGTAGTAGGCAGTGGCAGTCCACGCGGAGGGGCCAACACGCGTGGTCGATCAGATCCGGCCTCTTTCGTCGGAGGGATAACCTGAACCCTGGGCTGCAATGGAGCCTTGCGATCGCCACCGGGAGGCGCAGCCCTACGATCGACCAGTAGGCGTTTCTCCATCAAGATGATTGGGCCCATCGCGTGCGCGTACCAAGACACATACGAATTGAGCATCTTGGGGGTACAGCTGGGCTCACTGATAAAAAAGTAGGAGCCTGTATTGAGCCGGATGAAGTGATGCATCGCATTCCGTACTCCCTCTGGACCGACTGCAGGTGTTCCCAAGAAGGCTTCCAACGGGACTCCTTGGTTATAACTCGATTGCCGGGCAAATCGATGCGGGTTATACCTCATGAAGAGGGCCGTTTCATTCTGCCTAAATACCAAGTAGCCCGGTCGAATGGAATAAAGGTGGAGGATTTCCCGAGCCTTCAACACGGAGGCACCGCCCTTAAAGTCATCACGCAATGGCACCACCGACTTAGTGATCTCGGAACCCATGGTGATGACCTTGTCCACAAAAGAGGTCTTCGCCCCGACTAGATGCGAACGCAGAAGCAATCCCCTAGACTCCCGCGGAGGTGCAAACACGATGGAAGCCCCGACCAATCGTATGATTCTTGGAAGTATGAATCTCTCAAAGAATGGAGGAGTTTTATGGGCACCAAACACTCCTCGAATATGCAACTCCATCCAAGAAGTGAAATAGTGCATCGGGAAATTAGCAGGCTGTACCCCAGGCTCACTAGCGTCCGCCGCTACGCTAAGTCCATGGTAGAGGTAAGCCAACCCGGCGATCCCCACTGATAGCTGCAGACCGGCCACCATTCGATGCGCCGGGTAAAAGACAGAAGACCGCATGAGGCGTGGGTGCATGGGAAGCTCGAAGCTGCACAGCCACAGACCTAAGAACCCGATGAAGAAGGTCTCCTCATCCATGCCAGGAACGGCGATCTCCGAGAAAGGGACGCTAGCAGTGCCGGGAAGGTAAAAACTTCGCTGATCAATTTCCGATGAAGGTCGGCGGTCCAGGCCGAAACCAAAAGGATCAGCAAGTTGGGCGAACTTCTCACCTTGCTCTGATAAAAATTCCGGGCGAATAAAACGAGCAATGAAGTCCGCAAAACTAACTCCTCGGTCGCCCAATTCCAAATGAAGCTCCTCGTAAATCTCCAACACCTTCACCAGGCCCGGATGCTGATGCTGGATGGCATTTTTCGGAGTCAAGTCGAGTACCACTTGCTTGGTGGCAAAGACGTACTCATCAGGAGGAAGCAGCTCTTCGTAGTGCTCCCCCCTCGCCGGTAAACCAGAAAGCTCAACGAATTCCTCTAGAGAAATTGAAACTTCCCTATCCGCTGCCAGGAAAGTATGCGTGGGGATATTCCATTGTTCAACGAAGGCCTTTGTCCACCACGTTGGAGGAGTAGGATACTCGAAAAGCGAGACGTAGACGGCGGAGTATAAACCTATCTTCGTCAGGTGAGCTCTTTTCGCCGCTAAAATGTACCGGGCCCATGGCAGGTATCCAGCAAGCGGTCGCGGATTCAATCCAATATTGTAGGCCTGTCCCCAAGGGCGTGCTTCACCCTGACAGATTCGCCTTCCTAAGATATCTATGGCCGGCGGCGGCTGTACCGGAATAGCGCCGATTGCAGGCTGGAGAAGGTCGTCTGAATTCCAATTTTTTACCTCCACGGCATACTCCACCGGGGGTTTGTCCGCATAGGGGATCGTAACTATGGGTTCGGAAGGCGAGGCGGAACTAAAACTGCGGCGGCCTTGGATAATCTGGCTGTACCACCTTCCCCATAGGTGAAGTCTCTTGCACTCAGGATCGTGATCTTTAATCAAGGCGAACACTACCCGGTCCACTGGTGCATGTGGGAACCCTCCTTCTGAGCGAACGAAGGGAAAAGACAAGTCGTCAGACATCTTTCCTGCATAAAATATATATATATCATTAGTGGCCTGGCGCTTAAACATTAAAAAAAAAATAATAATGATAAAAAAATAATAATAAATAAAAATCTTGCTCCACACTGTGATGCAGCGGGTAGGGGACCAAAGGGGGACCCACAAAATCAAGATGATGGCGCATCATTTGATGAGACAATCCCACCATTGGATGAGACTATCAGTCAATAAAAAGAACTCCCAAGAGAATATCCTCATTGGGGGGGCCCCCTAGAGACAAGGAGAAGATCTCCTCTTTTCAGAGCAAAGCTCTGTCATAGAGTTACATTTGTCAAACTCCTGTTTCAAAAGAATAAAACTTCTTAAAAAAGAGCCTAACTCTGTAGCAGTAATAAAAATTCACAACTCCTAAGAATTAAAATTTTGGGGTCTTAAAGATCCATGGAAACTTTTAAAAAGTTTTCTAGTTGATCTGTGAGCAGGGCTCTGTTAATGGGTTAAAACCTAAGAACAGAGTCTCTGCAAATTTTTGAGAGCAAGGCTCTGTGAATAGAAACCCCAAAGGGGTTTCCTTTAGATCAAAGATCTATAAGAGCAAGGCTCTGTTGAAGAAACCCCAAAGGGGTTTCCTTTAGATCAAAGATCTATAAGAGCAAGGCTCTGTTAATTAAGTTTGATTTGAATTAAATTAATTTAATTTACCTAGAATGGTTCTAAGGAGAGAACTTGGAAGTTCTTAAGGAATCGCAAGAGCAAGGCTCTGGAAGTTCTCAAGTAAGAGCAAGGCTCTGAAATTTAATTTCTTGAGAATGGTAAAAAATTACCAAAGACCAAGGGTCTTATTTATAGGCGCCTGCGCCTGTTCACTTGACCCGTCAATCCAACGGTCAGGATCTTGCCACCGTTGCACTCACGCGCGCGCCACGTGAGCGCAACGGTGGGGGGGCATCTGTTTCCCCCAATCAGAGCAAGGCTCTACTGAATTTTGAAAATTCAAAATTTGAAGCAACGCTTCGGTTTCCGTGCGCAGTGCGCAATTTGCCACATGGCAGAAGCCAATTCGGCAGCGTAACGCCCGAGACGGTGCGTCTCATCAGAGCAAGGCTCTTCAGAAAACATAATTAATGCTTAAACTGCGCAAATGCATAGCAGCGCGACACGTGTCTGCGCAAACGCACGGATGCGCAACACGTGTCTGCGCAGTTGCGCAATCGCAACTGCGCAAGCGCACGGATGCGCAACACGTGTTTGCGCAAACGCGTGGATGCGAGACACGTGTCTGCTCAGTTGCGCAATCGCAACTGCGCAAGCGCACGGATGCGTGACACGTGTCTGCGCAGACGCGTGGATGCGAGACACGTGTCTACGCAGTTGCGCAATCGCAACTGCGCAAGCGCACGGATGCGTGACACGTGTCTGCGCAAACGCGTGGATGCGAGACACGTGTCTGCGCAGTTGCGCAATGGCAACTGCGCAAGCGCATGGATGCGCGACACGTGTCTGCGCAGTTGCCCAATCGCAACTGCGCAAGCGCACGGATGCGCGACAATTGTCACGCGCTGGTGAGTTGCGCAGCAACTGAATGAAAATTTAAGTGGATCTTTTCTGTTCTCCTGTAAAACAGGGACCCTTGGATCTCTGATCCAATGGTGGGAAAATTCCCAAAATAATTCAGGAAAAATTTTGTTAACAAATTCAACAACTTTGTGGGCACTATAAATAAGACCCCAGGCCTCATTCAAAGGGAAGAGATAATCAATCATCATTGAGAGAGGGAAAAAACTTCTGAGAAAAAAAGAGAGCTGGTGAAGATTAAGAACAGAGAAGAAGAAACAAAGAAAAGAGGTAGAATTTCTGAAAAGAGAAAAGAAAATAAGAAAAATAAAAAGAACAATAAATAGTGCCTTGCACTTGATATGAACCCTTGGTTCTGTGAAAAGAAAACAAGAAGAAAAACTTGTTTTCTTTTGATCTAAATTTAGATCAAAAGTGCCATGCACTTTTGTTCTTCAATCTGAGAATTCTTGAGTTTCTGCAACTCATTACTTAAAAGGGCCTGGCCCAAATCAAACCACGAAAATCACAAAAGGGCAGAGCCCTGTTTGGAAATTCTTGAGGGCCTGGCCCAAGTTATAAAATAATAAAAGGGGCGGAGCCCTGTTTGGACTGGTTCTTTCAGTCAGGCAGAGCCTAAAATAAATAAAAAAAATTGGACTTAACCCAACCCTGGCTGTAAGTCCTTAAATTAAATTGATTGAGCAAAATGGCTCCCCTAAACCAATTCACGACCGGTTCGAGGGTACATCTCCGAACTCCTTTGACATCCGTCGTTGTAATCCCTCAACGACGTCAAAGAGGTGACGGGTCCCAACGACCACTAAATTAATAACGGACCGAAACGTCCCTAAACTAAAATCGGACCGAAACGTCCCTAAACTAATGACGGACCACTACGTCCCTAAACTGGCAACGGACCGAAACGTCCCTAAACTAATAATGGACCACCACGTCCATAAACTGGAATATGGACCGCTACGTCCCTAAACTGACACGATAGGGCCCAAACACTCTTTTATCGGATCTAAACGATCCCGTCTAAGTTGATCTTAACCCCAAAAACGGTTAACGTGTCCTTAGACATCTAAATAAACAATAAAATCCTAAACCAACTTTGGTTCAAGGGTACATCTCGGAACTCCTCAGACGTATGTCGTTGTAATCCCTCAACGACGTCAGAGAGGTGACGAGTCCCGACGGCCGGATAATTAAATCAATCACTACGTCAGGTCGATCTTAGTCCAAAACAGGACTAGCGTATCCTTGATGAACGTTTAAGTTGATCTTAGTCGCAACGCGACCAATGCATCCTTAAACTAAAAACACCAAACCCAAATCTAAGCAAATACGGATTTGGACTAATCCACGTCCTACGGGTGACGATATTACTCAGTCTCCGTACACAATCCACGGGCAACCACAAACAAGACAAACACACACGACACGAAGTGAAATTCTGGAGAAGGAGAAAGTTGTTACCGCGGTGCGGTAGCGTAATTAACTGCAGTGGCTTGCGCCTGCAGGGAAGAGTGTCCCCACAATCAAAAACCCCTCATCCTGAGGGGGAATCTGACGAAGTCTGCTACATCGGCCGCATCCGTCTAAACCTTCGATACACGGTGCCATAAATCAACTTGGCATCTTCGAAGAGGTGGACGGATAAAAACCAAATAGCATCTGCCTCGAACCTCAGGCACGTGACGTCCTAACGTCGCAGGCCGCCGTTCGGAGGGGAACACCCTCTCACCTTAAATATGCATATTTAGGTGAGAATGAGTCCTTACCGGTTATCATATCCGCTTCTCTTGCATCAGAGCAAGAGAATGCACTTTTATCGGTATTGAGATCTAACAAAGAGGCGT
Organism: Agapanthus africanus; assembly: GCA_030015575.1. Classification (NCBI taxonomy): domain Eukaryota; kingdom Viridiplantae; phylum Streptophyta; class Magnoliopsida; order Asparagales; family Amaryllidaceae; genus Agapanthus; species Agapanthus africanus. The sequence goes on from JASDDO010000290.1 coordinate 458,729, forward strand.
TTGGTTGGACCATGGCGGACATCAAAGGGATTAGTCCCTTGATAGATGAACATCATATACATGTGATGGATGATGCCAGACCAACCCGAGAACCACAGAGACGGTTGAATCCCGTCATGAAGGAAGCGGTCATGAAAGAGGTCGTCAAATGCTTAGATAATGGTATTATATACCCCATCTCCGATAGCCAATGGGTGAGTCCTATACATGTCGTTCCTAAGAAATCCGGCATCACTGTTATAACCAATGAGGCAAATGAGTTGATTCAGACACGCACCAAAACTGGGTGGTGTGTATGTATTGATTATAGAAAACTCAATGCTGCCACGAGAAAAGACCACTTTCCTCTACCATTCATTGATCAAATGCTGGAACGCTTAGCGGGACGAGAGTATTATTGCTTTATGGACGGATACTCAGGCTATAATCAGGTCCCCATCGCCAAAAAGGATCAAGATAAAACCACTTTTACTTGTCCTTTTGGTACCTTTGCTTACAGTCGCATGCCCTTTGGGTTATGCAATGCTCCCGCTACCTTTCAGCGGTGTATGATGGGGATATTCTTTGATATGGTAAAGAATTTTCTGGAGATCTTTATGGACGATTTCTCAATTTTTGGAGACTCTTTTTCTGATTGCCTATCGAATCTTGGCGCTGTTCTTACTCGTTGCAAAGAGAAGAACTTGACTTTGAACTGGGAAAAATGCCATTTCATGGTCCAAGAAGGAATTGTACTTAGACATGTTATTTCACAGAAAGGCATTGAGGTTGACAGAGCTAAGATAGATGTCATTCAAAACCTCCCTCATCCCAAAAGCGTCAAAGATATTCGATCTTTCCTTGGCCATGCGGGCTTTTATAGGAGATTCATTAAGGACTTTAGCAAAATTGCTAGACCTTAACTCTTCTCCTGGCCAAGGATACGACCTTCCACTTTGAATCGGACTGCGAGACAGCTTTCGACTCACTTAAACACTCACTCACTTCAGCCCCCGTTTTATCATCACCAAACTGGGACTAACCCTTTGAGCTGATGTGTGACGCATCTGATTTTGCAGTAGGTGCAGTCTTAGGACAGCACATCGAAAAGATGCCACACATGATATACTATGCAAGTAAGACCTTGAATGATGCGCAAATCAATTATACAACCACAGAAAAAGAACTTTTAGCTGTTGTATTTGCATTAGAAAAATTCAGGCCTTACTTAATTGGCTCACCTATAGTTGTGTATACTGACCATTCCGCTTTAAAACATCTTCTGGCGAAGAAAGATGCAAAAGGTCGACTAATACGTTGGATCCTTCTGTTACAAGAATTTGATCTTGTTATCAAAGATAAGAAAGGATGTGAAAACGTAGTAGCCGACCATCTTTCACGCATCTCTTCTTCCCCTGTGACCCTGCCAATCAATGATTCGTTCCCTGATGAACAACTCTTGAGCGTATCCAATGAACCATGGTTCAGGGATATTGTGAACTATCATGCCACGGGACTGATACCCAGCGATTGGTCAAAACAGGACAAATACCGTTTTCTATCCCAAGTAAAACACTTTTACTGGGATGAACCCTATCTGTTTAAATATTGTCCTGATCAGATCATTCGCCGGTGTGTCCCGAATGAAGAGTTCAAGAGTGTTCTTTATTTTTGTCATGATCAGGCCTATGGGGGTCACTTTGGTCCTAAAAAGACAGCGGAGAAGGTTTTGCAATGTGGATTTTATTGGCCAACCTTATTCAAGGACGCATTTGAGCATTGCAAAACCTGTACATAGTGTCAGTACACGGGTAGAATATCCCGGAGGAATGAAATGCCTCAGCAACCCATTCTGGTTGTTGAAATATTCGATATTTGGGGCATTGATTTTATGGGTCCTTTTCCCAACTCCTTTGGGAATTTGTACATACTGCTGGCGGTTGATTATGTCTCCAAGTGGGTAGAAGCCATTCCATGTCGCACTAATGATAGGAAAGTTGTCATTAAGTTTTTAAAAGAGAATATCTTTTCGCGATTTGGACACCCACGCGCTATTATTAGCGATAATGAGACACATTTCTGCAACAGATCTTTCGAGACTCTGATGCGAAAATACGCAATCAACCACCGCCTTTCTACACCCTATCATCCCCAAACAAGCGGGCAGGCTGAAATCTCAAACAGACAAATCAAACTTATCCTGGAGAAAACTGTTGCTAAGAATAGAAAAGACTGGTCGACCAAACTGACGGATGCTCTTTGGGCATTCAGAACTGCATAAAAAACCGACCTAGGGATGTCTCCATATAGGATAGTGTTTGGGAAAGCATGTCATTTACCCGTATAGATAGAACATAAAGCATTGTGGGCTATTAAAGAAATAAATTTTGATCTAAACCTTGCGTGCAACTTTCGGAAGCTGCAACTTAATGAGTTAAGCGAACTCCACGATGAAGCTTATAATAACGCTGTAATCACAAAGAATAGGACTAAGGTTTTTCACGATAAAAACATTTTGAGGAAAACATTTTCACCTGGTCAACAAGTCCTTCTTTATGATTCACGATTACACCTTCACGCGGGTAAGCTCCGATCTCGATGGAAAGGACCTTTTGTTGTGCGGTCTGTATACCCGCACGGAGCAGTAGAAGTAGAAAATGTTAAAAATGGCACCTTTTTCAAAGTAAATGGACATAGACTAAAGCCGTATTTTTCCACTGACCCCATGGAGGAGCTCTTGTTCTTACAAGAGCCAGTTTATTTGGATTAAAATTTCCTCCGTCTTACCTTCATATCCAGTATATCATTGCATCATCTTTTTGAATGAAGGTGAGTGAAAAGAGTAAGTTTGGGGGAAGTTCTTCACTTGTATATTTTGCCCCCACTAATAATTCCCCCCAGGCTTACAGGTTTTGTAGGTATAGCGATTGGCAACAGTGAGGACACTGTTGAATTCAAGTTTGGGGGAGGTTTGAGCTTATTTTTTTGCATCATTTGCATATCATCTGCATAAGCACAAAACATTTCTTTTAAAAATCTATAAAAATTTAAAAATTTTCAAAACCCACAAAAATTTAAAAAAATTTCAAATATAAAAATAATTTTAATAATTACACTTTTTTTTTGTACATAAATAAGATAATGAAAGTTTAGATAGTGAACAATTACATCCATGAGATTAGAAAAATTTAAGAAAACTAAGAAAATTAGAAGTTTTTCTTATACGAACTAGTAATAAGTAGTTATGAGCCGTTGTCCCAAGCGTTAGTAAGATGAAGGGCGTCACTAATCTGAGGATAAAAATAAGTCTGAAAAATAGTTTCTATTCTGGAAGCCAAACATTTTGAACGTTGATACCCTGCTATTCGCACTTACACACGTCTTGAAGCCTGGGATAGTAGAGGATACCTTGAAATGCTCTTGTCTTAAAGCCAAAGTATGAAGGAAATAAAAAGAAAAGAAAAATGAATAAAAAAATATAAAGTGGTGAGAAAAATGAACACTGGTTTTGTTATCGCCAAGGGCAATAAAAAAAATGTATAGCGAGGGTGCCTCTTCACCTAGTGCCCTAAGGCCAACTGGTCTGGGAGTCACTGCTATGCCTGAGGTGGTGCAAGACGAGGAAAATATACCAAGTAAGCAAGCACAGGAGTAATCGGTCGGTTAGTACCTCAAGAAGTATTAACGGTCGCATGAAAGTGTGTGAGCAATCTCATCTAAATATTCATTAATTAAAAAGTACTGAGGCTGATGGACAAGAGTATGATAGCTTGAATTGAATTCTCCGGGTGTAGGGATGTCTTTACACACACGCAGGGTTATATGATCGATGCTTTGGAAGAAAGATAGGAATGAAGAATAAGACGATGTTTTATTGAGGGAGGACGTGATTTCTGACATCTTTTCATGACTATTAAGATAGGGCTCATGACAACCGAAAAGCTAGCTTAGTTGGAAACCCTAATTTTCAAGGCTTTTCTTTTACAATTCTTTTCTTTAAATGTAATATTCATGATCTTCCTTTTATTATTGGATTTTCTGGGTGCAATCCACTGAAAACCCTCAGGAGACAACACTCCTCCTACTAGGGACACCTAGAGGTTTAAAGGCTTGTTGCACATGCTAAGTGCAATCGTATTGCCTACGAAAGTGTGCTAGTTAGTTTTTCTCTTTTCTTTATTTTCTCCTTCTCCTTTTAATAAACAGTTCGCTCGAGACGATCGAAATTAAGTTTGGGGGAATTTGATTAGTCGAAAATATTGCATATTTCAGCCGGCAATTTCCCTATCATTTGCACTCATTTAGAAATGTACGGTATTCATATTTCACATATTGGCAAATCTGTCGCAAATTATCAGATTGCATGTATAAGACTATAAAACCGACACTATAAGGGAAATTGACCGCATTTCATGGCATCACATCATCCCTATATTGCGCAACACTTGTTTTGAGATCTGTGCAGGAAAATCTAGAAGAAAGGCCAAAATTTATACGGTACCGATCAAACATTATGCCAACTCAATGATTTCAGTTCTGGTATCTATCCAAAGGGACAAATACAAATCAACATATCAGATAAAGCCCCAAATAGCATCCCAAGACCATACCAGAAAGATGCATCCCCAAGGACCCAACATGGCCGCGGAACCGCGGCCGGAGACGGCTTATGCCGCGGTTCCGCAGCGGTTTGTCAATGTCACCACTTCATCTTTACACCAAAATTCTTCACTCAGGGCCCACATTCAGCTCAATACTTCAAGTTCCAGAAGACTCCAGAGACTTCTACCAGATCAGCAAGCTTTGGGATCAACACTAAACTAGCCTATCATTCTAGAAACTTCTCCCTAAACCCTAGCTTAAACCCTAAGCTAACTCCTAACAAACTCCTTCTAGAAGCCTCAACAAACTTTTGGAGGGAACTTCTATTTCAAAATCAAGGCCTAGGGTTTGGGAAATCTATAAATAGGACCCTAGGCTCACTTATGAAAGGGGGATTCAATCATGGAAAAATCCCTCCATTAGTTCATTTTAGAGCCATTCTATCTCTTTCTTCATCTTCTTCTTCCATAAGTCTAGTGAGAGGGCTTATGTGAAACCCTAACCCTAATTCCAATCAAAAGCCAAGATCCCGAGTACCCCATCAAGCAAGAAGCCTTGCAACCTTTTATGAGCCGAGCCGATCTTCAACAGAGTAAGTGGTCCAAGCCGATCCGCGACTCACGAAGCCGAGCGAAGCCAATTCGACAATTTAGTTCTTCCTCTTGTAGTTCTTGAGCGACTGTAATCAAATTGTTGATATAAATAAAAGGTGATATTCTTTTATCTTGTTTTCTTTAAATTCTTGCATCATGATATCTTTTCAATTCTTGAATACTTTCTGTGTGATGATGTTTGAGTAATACTCCGCTCGTCGAGGAGTCGAGACGATCAATAGAATGATGATGTAATATATCTTAAATCGATTCTTGAATCCTACGAGTTTTGTAAACCCTAGCAAGTTCAAGAATCGACGACCCAATTCGTTGCGATGCTTTCTTGATTGATATCGCTCGAAATTAGGGAGTTACGATCGTTTCTTGAAATTGCTAGAGGCTAGAATGTGAATGATATCTACGAAAGAACAAGGGTTAAATGATGAAACCCTAGTTTCATCAAGAAAGCCCTAACTCTCGTCGATCATCATCGATCTAGTATCAATCCTTCGAAGGACAAGAACACGAAATCTTAAGATTACATCACGTCTATAGATCCGATCGATTCCTACGAGCCTCATTTAGATTCTTGACATTTGGTTGGAAATATCATCGAAACCCGATTCTAGATTGTTTATCTTTTTTCTTGATTCTTGAATAGAATAGTGACACTTGAAACAATTGATAAATATTGAATCGTTGCTTTCTTTTCTTCGCAATTAACTTTTTAATTCAAACAAATCGAACATTGAAACGAATCGCACAATCCCTGTGGACGATCCGCACTCGCTTATGATCTACAACTGACACCGTAATTGATTGCGGTCAAATATAATTCTTTGGTTTTACAAACACATCCGAGAAATACATTTGAATCAGGAGCCTCTCGAGAGTTCGGAACACGATGATCGCAGCGAAGGGACTTCAACACGGAGCTTAAGAAGTGAAGGACCGGGTCTACAAAGGCTGTAATCCCTCTCACTTAGTGTTAAAGTGTTTAACATGCTAGTTTTCACCTAAACCCTAGTTTAAAGATTCGGCTTCGGGTTGTTCGGCATAGCTAATTTTTTAATCGAGCATGGTTGATGCCTCGTAGAACCTTGTGAGCGTGCCTAGCAACCCTACAACAGGCTATAGGTTTACCCTGCAGAGAAGTGCATGGGCGACCGGGTTCTAGATTGCAGCGGGTGGCCATCTCAAGGAGTTGAGATCGGGTTACTCGAGTCTATGATTGGCGGGTTGCTTGTCGCGCTTGTTGAGGATATAGGATAGACCCACGGATGAGTGCTCAAGTCACCGGATTCGATAAAGTGTTGGGTGGCCCTTTCATGGTGATGATGCTGGGTTTCCTCGTTTCTTGGGTTGGCTGGTAGCTTACCGCACTCATAGGGGTCTGCTTTTGGCTTCGAACGGGTTATTTACACAACCGGGGAATGTCGCGTTTTGTTTGTAGCTCGAACGAAACGCGGGGTTCCTAGGTAATCCGACCATTCCTATTCTGTGATGTTTATTGCATGCCTGTAATGTGTTTACCTACTTGTGATGATATTTTTGTCGCTTGCCTGTAATGTTGATTATCTTCCTGCGATGATATATATATATATATAAATGCTATATACATTTTGAACTTGTGCTAGCCCCGCCCTCATCCTGCCGTAAGTTAATTGTTAGTGATATATGCCCTAGAGGCCATTATTGTATCATACTGGTTTGTATATTATATATTGGAAGCTTGGGATATACACGAATATAGTAACAGTCTTACTCGAAATGGTAGTATGTTACCTGGTTTGTTTCTACCACAATATGTACATGTGTTTCTTTTAGCATATCGCTTATACATATTGGTAGAGCCCTTAGGATCTTTGCTTGATTACCAGCGTTGTGATGGTAGTCACACTAGTGGGGGACTGGGTAGTCTATAAGCACATCCTTATACAGGTTCCTAGTCGTAGGATTTTCGAGATGGGGCATTGACACTCCAGAGTAGATTAGTGTATACGCTTCTCATCCCAGCATGGGAGATGGTCTGTCCCACAACCATTAGTACGTCGTACTGAAGATAGTATGCAGGTGCTCATTGGGTTATGAGTATACTGGACAGGACTCGTAAGGAGCTGCTGGTGGGTATTATACCTATCGTCGAGTAGCAGTTTCCAGGTGACATGAGTACAGCTTAGTCCGTCGACTTGACACTGCTACTTCGCCTCGAGTGTGTTCCCACCGTTCTTAGATTACTACCCTATCACGGCTCTAATGAGTCGTGCAAACAGGTGGTAGTTGGGTGTAGTCCCGAAGCACTTGGAGGCAGTGGCGGTTAGATAAGATTCGTCTCTCCCGGTATTGGGGGTTGATATCGCGCTGTGTTCTGAAAGCCATTACACAAAGTCTCTGGATAGGGCAAGCGAGATTTATTGGTAGGTACTCCAGTAGTTTCTCAGGGTGTTTTGGGCTACACTCCAGCACGACTTATTGCGCTATTAGGGGTCTGACGATTACCACCCCCTAGGCCCGATATACGATACTCTTAAGACGAACAGACCGGACTGTACGGAGATTGTCATAGATAGGTTCAGTAGGAGTTCGGATGAGTTTGCTCATTGGCCTTCTTATCGACAGATACCTGGGTAGCCGTTATGTGCAGCTAATACCGCTGACGTGCTTGTGGTTAAACCCACTGCCAGCATAGTGTCGAGTCTTTAGAGTCCCACACAGAGGGTTTCCCTGCATCGGGAAAAAGATGTAAAGGCCGTATGGTTTTACGGCAGGGCGTCGGTCACATACGTGTACTTGTGCACGTATGATGTTCGGACGGATAATACTAGTGGGCTTTGGTTTAAGCTGGATCCTAGTATTATATTGATGGATTATTTTCGTTTCTTTATATTCGTATTTTTCGGAATACGGATACTGGTGTGTATATATACAGATGAGGGGCATTCTTGTAATTTACTGAAGATTGTTTCTAGAAGAAGAACACATCATATTTGTATTAACCATTTAGATTAAATAGTTATGAGGTGAAGGAAATGAGGTGGTGGTTTACATTAAGTGAAGCATGGCTACTTGGTGACTCATGGTGGTGACTCACTTAATCACTATTGAAGTATGCTTGATATTTTACAAGCATGCTAGATATTTTGGTGAGATATTTTCTTACTTGAATTATTGGTATGCTTCATTAGTGATAACTCTTAGCCATATTCATTCACTTGCTCATTTCTACACTCTCTTTTTCTCAAGTTCATTCTTCTTCTTCTAACCCTAATGTCTCATGTGTTGAGAAACCTAGGATATTTAGAGACAAATTAATCCATCTTCACTCTCTATATCATCTAGGATATTTAGTTTAGCGAACTAGGTGTCTTAGTTATCTCGGATTTGAGGTAGGAGCTCGGACCATAGACTCTCGGGTGGATCGTCTTTGACTTGAGAGGACCGATGAGGAATCCTGATCCGTGTATGATCCGATGAGACTATAACGAGGAGGAGGACAGCAAGAAGGCCCGAAGGACCTGGTTCTGTGAGGTATAACTTTCTACCCGAGTAGTTAACCTCATACAGTTTTGCTAGTTAAGGTTTAGTATCGATCCTGGTGTTCAAGTCGGTGTTGCGAAACCCGTAAAAATCGTTTTTTTGCGTATTCCGCCTCCCTGCGAACCTGTGGGGTGCGCGACATCGACTTACAGTGGTATCAGAACCTACTAAACCTTAGCTAACAGTTTAGACAACGTGTAAAACTGAAATAACTTCGAAACATCGGAATCAAAATCCAAGTTTCTGTCAAATTTTTCAGATGCTCTAATTTTTTTTAAAACAATTGTAGAGTGCTCTATTTGTTGCGAGATGAACGTAGAACAAAAACGAGGCAATTCCAACTCAACATGGCTGGCCAAACCCTCAAATTTCCCGGCCTCACCAGTTTTGTTATGTGGGAATGTCTTGAGTTTTGTTCTGAGTTCTTGTCTCTTGGATTTAGGGTTTCAGGTGGTGTTTGATTTTGCTAATTTTGATTATACTGTTATCTTTCTGTTATGGCAATACGGAGTATTTCGAAGTCGCAGTTTTAACGTAGTTTAACATGTTTCAGTTTGATATATGTGTTCGTAAATTTCCGCTAATTACTATATGTCGGTTAGTTTGGGGTTGCACATATCTATGATGGTTTGTGTATATGGAATATTGGATCGTCGTGGATGAATAGCCCAGGGATGCGAGAAGAGAGTTTTCTTTCTTCCATTCGATATAAATTGTAATTTGATGTAATATTATTTTGTGGGGCACATCCGGGTTGAGGTTGTAGCCACCGTTGTATTATTTTATTTACTGTTTTATGCTCCTAGGATAGACCCAAGGTGGGGTGCACAAACTTCCGGGTTCTTTGAAGTGCCGAGTGGCCTACTCATTTTACTGAGGGAGGCTGCTTCACTTCAGGAATTTGGCGGGTAGTTTGCCGCACCTGTAGGGGTCTAGGGTGGGGTTTGGCTATTCATCACGACTGTGGAATCCGTCTTTCGTTACAGGCTTAAACGAAACGCGAAATTCCTTGTATATCTAATATGTTCATCTGTGATCTGGAATGGCTATTATTGCATGAGACGAATGGATATTATATATATGCTATATAGTAGACGTTGCTTATGTTTTTCACCCGCGCTAGTCCAGCCCCCGCTCTGGCGTTAGTTAAGTAACCTAACGGTGTTAGACAGGGCCCAGTGATGAATGCGGATGGTATAAGCGTACGTGGTGTTTTCGTTTCTTTCTGCAATGGTAGGTGTAAATGATGGGACTGCATTATATGTTTAATGCAAAGAAAACAAACCAAAGCTGAATCGTTGGAACAATTTCAAAACCACTCGGTTTTTTCAAAAAAGCAAAATTTTAAATGCGGAGCTTAAACCACTCCTTTAAAAGCTATCATAGTTCCTTCGATTATATCAAGTTCATTACGTTCACGGTTTCGCCAAAACCATTCGTAGCCCTCCGCCATTTCAGTTGGGTATTCATTATTATTCAAGATATGTATTTTGACCTTCGCCAAGGCATAGTGATTGGTAGCTGCTGAATATTCATCTGTAGCATAGATAGATGTGTTGGTTTGGGACAGTCGTACTAATATTTTGGCCTTCGTGAAGGGTATGTACGGGTGGGTTCAAATTAATCTGGACAATGACTGGTAGAACTTGACTTGTGACTTATGATATGTTGGCCTTCGTCAAGGTCATAAGAGCTTGGGGCAAAAATCCACATCGGGAGTTTCTAAGGAAACTGAAACTTGCTAGTGTTGCATACCATTTGGAGTGTGATAATTTTGGTAGGATTCCTTCAGGATTATCACATAATAATATTTGGATTCCGATCTTATTGTGAGTATCCGCTACTCCTTGGAAGATTTTTCACTAAACGATCAATACTATAAACCAAGTAGGTGTCTAGAATAGTGTTAGCGGGATTACGCCTACAGGTAAAAGAGGTTATTTAATTAAGGAACTTCGCGAAAGCGTCGTAAAACCTCTCTTGAAGTACCGACACTAGCCTGGCCGAAAGGTTAAGCAAGTATTGTAAGAGTGGGATTAATCCTGACTAATTCTTCTTTTATGGTTTGAGAAAGGATTCAAGATATAGTGGGAGCCATCCTGTTTAGATAAACTAAAAACCAATCTAAACTTGCAAGAGTATCATGCTAAGTGTTTTCCTCTTTCTCTTAATTGCAGCGACCAGGTGACCAGACTTAGGTTACATCGAGATAATAAATTGACTAAGCCAGACTATATTGATTGGCAAAGATTTGTCCAGATGTCCATTACCTATAACAAGCCGGGCTACATCCTTACTACTAAAGCCCCCGCCGTCCCAGGTCCAGTTTCCACCGTCGTGGATGATGATATCCGTAAGACAAGGGAAAAAGACAGTGCGAATGCCAAGTGCCTCGTGTTGGCCTCAATGGATAGTGAAAACCAGAGGCAGTATGAGAAGATGAACTTAGCTTCTATCTTGCTCTATAACAAAGATTTATATGGAGAGCAATCTCGTATCGTCAGAAATGAGACCTTGAAGGAATTGCTTCAAGCGAGGTTGGTTGTCGGATCATCTGTAGAGGACCACGTCCCTATAATGATCAGCTATATTAAAGAGCTCACGGATCTGGAGACCACGTTGAGAACGAGTTATGCACTAACTTGATTCTACAGTCGCTCCCTTCTACTTACGTCATGAAGGAAACCAGGAAGACACCCGCTCTGCTTATTGGGGAATCTTCCTCTTCTAGATCCAAGGCGAAAGCCAAGGGAGGGAAGAAGAAGGCCTCCACCAACCCGATAGGCGGTGTCAGTAAGGTAGAAGGAAAGGGCAGGGCAAAAGTTTCGGGGCTAACAGTAGGGAAGGAGGACTGTTCCTATTGTCACGGGAAATGGCATTGGCAGAAGGAATGCAGGGCTTGGAAAGCCAGAATCCAGGATCCGAAGCACGTTGTGGTTTCGACTTCGGGTGTGTTTGTGATTGAAAACTGTCTGTCAATTAACTCTACTTCCTGGATACTAGATACCGGATCAGGATCTCATATCTGTAATTCATTACAGGTTTTGAGAAACCGTAAATTTATCAGGGCAGGTGATATGACTCTCAGGGTTGCTAACGGAATGAGCATGGACACTGTATCCGTAGGGGAATATCACATAAGATTGATAAGTGGGCAGATATTAATTTTACGTAACTGTTTGTGTGTACCTAGTCTAGCTTGTAATATCATATCTGTATCTTTATTTTCTAAAGAAAGATATGATTTTACATTTGTAAGCGATGTGGTCCACATCCACCTTAATCATAGTTTGACTGGGTCAAGTATACTAGATAATGGTATATACGTATTAAATCAAGCTCAGATTTTCAACGTCCAGAACACACTTAAAAGAAAGTCTCCAGAATTAAATAAGTCTTTCTTATGGCATTGTAGACTGGGTCACATCAATGAAACACGATTGATGAAGTTACATAGAGAGTGATATTTGGATCCGTTCGAATATCAGTCTTATGTAACTTGTCAATCTTGTCTCATAGGAAAAATGACAAAGACTCCGTTCACTGGACATGGAGTAAGAGCGAGCGAACTCGTAGGATTCATACACAGCGATGTATGTGGTCCAATATCTACACATGCACGAAGTGGTTATTCCTATTTCATTACTTTTACGGATGATTTCTCTAGGTATGGACATGTCTTCTTTATGAAACATAAATCCGAGGCCTTTGAGAAATTCCGAGAATATAAGAATGAAGTGGATAAACAAACCGGAAAAAGTATCAAGACACTTAGATCTGATCGAGGTGGTGAATACTTAAGTGCCGAGTTTCTGGGTTACTTAAAAGAGAATGGAATTGTCTCTCAGCTTACTCCTCCATACACACCACAACACAACGGTGTATCGGAAAGACGGAACATAACCCTATTGGATATGGTACGTTCCATGATGAGTAACGTTGAGTTACCACGATCCTTCTGGGGTTATGCACTAGAATCAGTTGCATATCTTTTGAACAAGGTTCCTACCAAGACTGTGCCTACCACACCATATCAGATGTGGAGTGGGAAGAAACCCTATCATCAGTATCTGAAGATATGGGGATGTCCAGCTTTTGTAAAAAAATCAGCATGCGGACAAGCTCGAGGCACGCTCAGTACTGTGTAAGTTTGTAGGATACCCAAAGAACTCCATGGGGTATCTTTTCTATTACGTAGAGGAACAAAAGGTTTTTGTTTCTCGTCATGCCCACTTTTTGGAAAATCAATTTTTGGAAAAAGAAACTAGTGGAAGATAATACTGAAAGCATGGTAGAACCAGAGATTTCAAAAGAATAGGACATCCCCGCGCCACTCCGCAGGACTAGTAGGCAGTCTAATCCGCCCGAGAGATACTACGGTTTTCTCATAGACGGGGATAGAGATGATTGCATCATTGATAATGATGAGCCAACTAGCTTCCAGCAAGCCATTCAGAGCGGTGACTCGGCAAAATGGCTGGATGCAATGCGGGCCGAGATGGAGTCCATGTACACTAACAAAGTATGGACTTTGGATATTTCTTCTGAAGGGGTAAAACCCGTAGGCTGCAAATGGATCTTCATAAAGAAGATTGGTGTAGATGGACATGTTTAAACCTATAAGGCTAGACTTGTTACAAAAGGTTTTCGTCAAAGACCTAGTTTGGACTATGATGAAACCTTTTTCTCCAGTGGTTATGCTCAAATCCATTCGAATCCTTCTTGCCATTGCTGCCTTCCACGATTATGAGGTTTGGAAGATGGACGTAAAGACCGCTTTTCTGAATGGACATTTGGAAGAGTACATCTATATGGATTATCCAGAGAGATTCAGAGTGGGAGTAGCGGGAAAGTGTGCAATTTTCTTAAGTCCATTTATGGATTAAAGCGGGCATCACGGATTTAGAACATTTGTTTTGATGAGACGGTCAAAGAATTCGATTTATCAAAAATCCAGATGAACCATGCATCTATAGTAAGATTGTAGCAAGAACTGTTGTATTTCTCGTCTTGTACGTGGATGACATTCTCTTGATAGGAAATGACATTCCTATGCTATAATCAGTCAAAGGATTCTTGTCACAGAGGTTCTCCATGAAAGACCTGGGTGATGCCTCCTACATTCTGGGGATCCAGATCTATCATGATGGATCTAAGAGGATGTTGGGACTTTCGCAGTCCAGGTACATCGACACTATACTAAAGAGATTTAGTATGGAAGATTCAAAGCGCGGTAGTCTACCGGCTTGTCACGGAATCACACTCTCCAAAAAGATGTCTCCCAAGACTGATTTGGAAAGGGCTCGCATGTCGATTATACCCTACGCTTCTGTGGTAGGCTCTATAATGTATATTATGTTATGTACCAGACCAGATGTTGCTTATGCACTTAGCGTGGTAAGCCGGTATCAGTCATACCCAGGGGAGAACTACTGGATAGCAGTAAAGAACATTCTCAAGTACCTGAGAAGAACTAAGGAGATGTTCTTAGTGTATGGCGGAAAAGACCTCCAGATCGAGGCCTTTGCTGACTACAGCTTCCAGAGTGACAAGGATGACTCCAAGTCCATGTCGGGTTATGTCTTTACCCTCAATGGAGGGGCAGTCTGTTAGAAGAGCTCCAACCAGGACACCATTGATGACTCGACGATGGAAGCGGAGTATATCGCTGCTTGTGACGCCGCGAAAGAAGCAGTCTGGATAAGAAAGTTCCAAACAGAACTTTAGGTGGTTCCGTCCATTGTAGATCCAATACCTCAGTATTGTGACAACAACGGCGCTATAGCTTTAGCGAAGGAACCCATGTCCCATCAGAAGTCCAGACATATCTTGAGGCGGTACCACCTGATCAGGGAGATCGTTGATCGCTGGGAGATCGAGGTGTGGAGAGTTGATTCGGAGAACAACACTGCAGATCCATTCACAAAGGCTATCTCTCAGACACAGTTTGAGAGACTATTTGAGATGATAGGTCTGCGATATGCCAATATATGGCCTTAGTGCAAGTGGGAAATTGTTAGTGATATATGCCCTAGAGGCCATTATTGTATCATACTGGTTTGTATATTACATATTGAAAGCTTGGGATATACACGGATATAGTAATAGTCTTGCTCGAAATGGTAGTATGCTACCTGGTTTGTTTCTACCTTAATATGTATATGTGTTTTTTTAGTATATCGCTTATACATATTGGTAGAGCCTTTAGGATCTTTGCTTGATTACCAGCGTTGTGATGGCAGTTGCACTAGTGGGGGCTGGGTAGTCTATAAGTACATCCTTATACAGGTCCCTAGTCGTAGGATTATCGAGACGGGGTATCGATACTCCAGAGTAGACTAGTGTATACGCTTCTCATCCCAGCATGGGAGATGGTATGTCCCATAGCCATTAGTACGTCGTACTAGAGATAGTATGCAGGTGCTCATTGGGTTATGAGTACACTGGATAAGACTCGTAGGAAGCTGCTGGTGGGTATTATACCTATCGTCGGGCAGCAGTTCCCAGGTGACATGAGTACAGCTTAGTCCGTCGACTTAAAACTGCTACTTTACCTCGAGTGTGTTCCCACTGTTCTTAGATTACTACTCTACCACGGCTCTAATGAGTCGTACAAACAGGTAGTAGTTGGGTGCAGTCCCGAAGCACTTGGAGGCAGTGGCGGTTAGATAAGATTCGTCTCTCCCGGTATTGGGGGTTTGATATCGCGCTGTGTTCGGAAAACCATTACACAAAATCCCTGGACAGGACAAGCGAGATTTACTGGTAGGTACTCCAGTAGTTTCTCAGGGTGTTTTAGGCTACACTCCAGCACGACTTATTGCGCTGTTAGGGGTCTGACGATTACCGCCCATTAGACCCGATATGCGATACTCATAGACGAACAGACCGGACTGTACGATGATTTTCACAGATAGGCTCAGTAGGAGTTCGAATGAGTTTGTTCATCGGCCTTCTTATCGACAGATACCTGGGTAGCCGTTACGTGCAGCTAGTACCGCTGACGTGCTTATGGTTAAACCCACTGCCAGCATAGTGTCGAGTCTTTAGAGTCCCACACAGAGGGTTTCCCTGCATCGGGCAAAGATGTAGAGACCATATGGTTTTACGACAGGGTTTCGATCACATAAGTGTACTTGTGCACGTATGATGTTTGGGCGGATAATACTAGTGGGCTTTGGTTTAAGCCGGATCCTAGTAGTATATTGATGGATTATTTTCGTCTCTTTGTATTTGTATTTTTCGGAATACGGATACGGGTATGTATATATACGGATGAGAGGCATTCTTGTAATTTACTCAAGATTGTTTTTAGAAGAAGACACCTCATATTTGTTTAAATCATTTAGATTAAATGGTTATGAGATGGAGAAAATGAGGTGGATGTTTGCATTAAGTGAAGCATGGCTACTTGGTGACTCATGGTGGTGACTCACTTAATCACTATTGAAGTATGCTTGATATTTTACAAGCATGCTAGATATTTTGGTGAGATATTTTCTTGCTTGAATTATAGATATGCTTAATTAGTGATAACTCTTAGCCATATTCATTCACTTGCTCATTTCCACACTCTCTTTTCCTCAAGCTCATTCTTCTTCCTCTAACCCTAAATGTCTCATGTGTTGAGAAACCTAGGGTATTTAGAGACAAATTAATCCATCTTCACTCTCTACATCATCTAGGACATCTAGTTTAGCGAACTAGGTGCCTTAGTTACTTCGGATTTGAGGTAGGAGCTCGAACTATAGACTCTCGAATGGATCGTCTTTGACTTAAGAGGACCGACGAGGAGGCCCGATCCGTGTACGATCCAAGAAGCCTATGACGAGGAGGATGATAGCAAGAAGACCCAAAGTACATGGTTCTGTGAGGTATAACTTTCTATCTGAGTAGTTAACCTCATACAATTTTGCTAGTTAGGGTTTAGTGTCGATCCTGGAGTTCAAGTCGGTGTTGCGAAACCCGTAAAAATCGTTTTTGTGTGTATTCCGCCTCCCCACGAACTCGCGGGGTGCGCGACATCGACTTACATTAAGTAACCTTACGGTGAAGACTCGGGGTCCCATGGCGAATACGGATGGCGTATATGTGCATTTTATTTTCTTTTCATGCTTTTCTGAGATTTTGTGAAAAGATGCTAGGTAATGTGATTGTCTATGTGATGAGATTGCATTGATTCGGATTAATGAAAAGATAATAAACCTAAAGCACGTTGTAGGAACCGAATATTAGATATTGTGGTGTTATAGTCGAATCTTTTATTTTGCATCGAGATATTCAGTTAGGAATATCCTGCACCTCATTCGATGAGGAAAGAGCCTAGCTCCCTTCACAGGGAGTGACCTCTTAGGCAAAAGATTTTGTTACTATAAATTTGCAAATTGAATAGCCATAGTCTTTTGTTTTGCATCGAGGTATTCACTTAGGAATATCCTGCACCTCATTCAATAAGGTAAGAGCCCTGATCCCTTCACGAGGAATCCGCACTTAAGCAATTATCTATGTAACTATAAATATGCAAAACCACTCGGTTCCTACGATGACATCAAGTTCATCACATTAAGGGTTTTCTTCAAAACTAGCCATAGCCTTATGTCATTTTAGGAAGTAGAGTACTTAGTATTCGTGCTATGTTTGTCGACCTCGTTGATGCGTAGTGTACGGTTGCTAAGTGATGTCTTCCTGCTAGCATGTGATGCGATTAGTTAGAACAGTCGTACGACTTTGTTGACCTCATTAAGGGTTGTGCGGGTGGGTATAAATTAATCATGAAAAGACGTATTGAACTTGACTAGCGACTTATGATTTGTTGACCTCCTTATGGTCATAAGCCGTTAGGGGTAAAAATCAATATCGGGAGTTTCAAGCGTTGAAACTTGCAATGAGATTGCATACCTTCTATGGTATGGGGTGACTTGTTGACCCCGGCATAATTACCACTTCATGATAGTTTGGATCCCGATTCCCTCTGTGAGTAATAGTTACTCTCGGAAGATTTTCTATAAATGATCCCGACTAGTTCTCCTTTTATGGTTTGAAGGAGAATTCGACAAAACAGTGGGGGACCAGATAGATAAATTAATTAGCCAATTTGATCTTAACTAGAGTGCACGACGAGTATTTCTTTTCTATCTCTCTGGCAACGACCTAAGACTGACCTTAAACTAAAACTCATAAACTAAGTTGACGGAACCTTTTTACAACCATCGGCTTCGGAATGCAATGATTGCCCTGTTTTCACGACATAGTCTCGTATGTCCTTACCCCTCCTACTTCCCTTTTTTCTTCCTCTAGAACACTCTGTATCCGATATAGAGATCCATATTGCATGAAAGTCCATGTCGTATAGTTACATACAAACTCGGAGAAAGTGTTTCAGTCAAGTATGGCCGCTGGTTCTGGAGAAAGAGAATTGTATATGATACAATTTATTTGTCTCTCCTTTCTACCTTATCTCAAGTTTGAGATCTCCTTAAATAAAGAGTATATACCAGTTACACTTGTTGGATAGTTTTATTCCAATCTCGATGCTGGAGCTGAAAGAAAGGTTAAGAGGAAAACCAACTAGCATATGTCCGGAATACACAAGATAAGATAGAGAGACAAAAATAGGGTTTGAAGTCAGCGGAAAGGAAAATGCAACTACTGTTATGACCCTGGACAGTAAAAGAGGCATTACTAGGAATGCCCGGCCGCTCCCTTGAAATATTTTTATAATTCATGTTTCCTGTGTAAATGTAATTGAAACTTTTTTCTCTATTAACTCCGACTCCTGGGTATATAGATACCCGATTAACATCCTACATCTGTAAGTTATTACAGATGCTGAGAAGAATTAGAGTAACGGAAAAGGTGATTTGATCCTCAATGTCGGAAATCAGAGCAATTGTTGCAATTGGGGAAATCACCTGGTTTTGCCTATCGACAAATTTTTGGTTTTGAATATCAGTTATTATGCGCCAACGTTTAAAAAACTCATATATCCGTCTCTTTATTTGATAAAATGGGATATAAATTTTCAAAAATTATGTTATGAATATTTGCCTTTATCATTTGATGATTGGGTAAGATGTATTGAATAACGGGATATACATTCTTAACCAAAATACAATTTCAAATTACAACACAGAGTATGAGTTAGTGAACTCATAGGGCTTATACATAATAATGTATGTTGTCCGGTGTCCACCTGGACAAGGGGTTGGTACTCATACTTCATTTCGTTTTCCTATTAGTTCTCTTATTTTAGACATGCATTCTTATTGAAATGCATAGTCCAAAGATTCTGAGTTCATTGGATATAAGAATAAAGTAGAGAACCATATACTGGAAGTATTAAGATTCTTTGAAGTGTTCGAAAATGTGGATACTTATTGTAACACCTTAGCACGATCATACGTTATTAAATGATATTAAT
Organism: Agapanthus africanus; assembly: GCA_030015575.1. Taxonomy (NCBI): domain Eukaryota; kingdom Viridiplantae; phylum Streptophyta; class Magnoliopsida; order Asparagales; family Amaryllidaceae; genus Agapanthus; species Agapanthus africanus. Next base: position 477,860 of record JASDDO010000290.1, read on the forward strand.
TAGTACTTTGAGTTTCTTTTAATTATTATTGTTTTGGTTGTGTGTTGGGATAGTATGTGTAATTATCGGACTCGACCTGCTTGCGTGAAATCCATTATGGGTTGATAGTTAGATAGACTCTATTTTATTGATATTTGTCCATAAACTAAACCTATATGAATCTCAAATAACAGATATACAATATTTAAACTGTATATATATTTTTGGTAGTCATACGTTATGGGTATTATATATCTAACCTTTAATTTTTAGTGCTCTTTTATCCTATTTAAATATCCTATGATATTTTATTGAAGGTTAACTATTACATATAAATCCTAAACATCCTAAAATACCATGTATAATATATTAGATTAGAATATTTTCTAGCCGTTACATTATGGTTTAAGTGGGTTATTAAGATAATACGTGTGTGTAGATAACTTCTGGTTATATTTTGAGTTTTCATAGAGACGGATGGAGGATCATAATATCTTTATAAAATATTATTTAGTTATATGAATTATATATATATATATATATATATATATTACTTATACCTGTTTCCCCTAATCAGAGAGCAAAGATCTATTTAAAATTATAAAATTTGAAATTTAAACCGAGGCAGCGTCTTACGTGCAAAGCACGAGAGCGCCAGCGCCAAGAGCGCCAGCGCCTCACGTGCAAAGCACGAGAGCGCTAGCGCCAAGTGCGCCAGCGCTACGAGTCAAAGACTCTGAGGTATCGCCTCACGTGCAAAGCAGGAGAGCGCCAAGCGCTAGAACTAAATGTTCTCCACCATTGGATCAAAGATCCAACTGAGATGAATAAATCATCAAATTACAAATTTTAATTCTGTTGAGTAAATACTCCTCAAATCTTTCCAAACAAGAAAGATTGTGCTCTGTAAATCAGAGCACCGTTGGATCAAAGATCCAAAGGCGATTAAAAAATCACAAAAATACAGAATAATCTCTGTATGGGAAAATAATTTTCTAATCTTGTTAAATAAACAGAAAGACGTCTTCTGTAAAACAGAAGCCTTAGGATCAAAGATCCAACGGTGGGAAACATCCCCAAATCAATCAGAGAAAAGATTTCCTTAACTGATTCAACAAATCAGCCTCCCCTATATAAAGGACCCAAGATTTCAAGTCTTGTACAGAAGTTTCAAGTTTCAAGAGAAGTTTCAAGTTCTCAGAAAATAAAAGAGAGAAGAGCAATCTCTAAGAAGAAGAACCTTCTTCAAGGTAAATAAAAAGAAGAGAGATCATAACATCTCCTCTACATTTGAGAGTTTAACTCTCACATCAGAAGAACTTATTTCTTTTTCTAGATCATAGATCTACAAGACCAAGTCTTTTACAAAAACAGAAGAGATCAAAGTATCTCTTCACAAAAAGAAGAACTTAGTTTTTAGATCCATGAGACAAAGTCTCTCTTCATAAAAAGAAGAACTTAGTTCTTAGATCCATGAGACAAAATCTCCCATAAAGAAAAACAAAAGAGATCATAATATCTCTTCATAAAGAAGAACTTAGATCCGTGAGACAAAGTCTCTTATAAACGAGAACTTAATTCTCAGAGTATAGAACTGATCAGAGCTACCAAAGAAGAGCCTTAGCGCTCCAATTTTAAAAGAAGTGTCTTAGCGCTCCAAGTCTGGCACTCAGCACCAAGCGCGCCACATGCTCCTTACGTGGGCGCTATTTTATAAGAAGCGCTTTAGCGCGCCAAGTCTGGCGCTTAGTGCCCAGCGCTCCAAGCCCTATTTTAAAATAAACGTTTTAGCGCTCAGCGCTAAGCGCGCCCGTGCTCCTCACGTGGGCGTTATTTTATATGAAGCGCCTTAGCGCTCCAAGTCTGGCGCTCAGTGCCAAGCGCGCCACGTGCTTCTCACGTGGGCGCTATTTTATAAGAAACGCCTTAGCGCTCCAAGTCTGGCGCTCAGCGCCAAGCGCTCCACGTGCTCCTCACGTGGGCGCTGAGAAAATACAAAACGCTCTGTAAATAAAACCTCAGCGCCACGAAGAGTGCTCGACACTCAATAAAAAACAAAAAGAAAGAGGGGAGTGCTATGTAAATAGAGCTCAGTGCCATGAAGAGTGTTCAACACTCAATAAAAAACAAAAAGAAAGAGGGGTGTCAGAACCCCAAATCAATGCTCAATATTGTTGAAAAAAAAGGGCTGAGCCCAAACAAATGTTTAACATTTTATTTAAAACTGAGTGGACTGAATCCAAACAAATGCTCAACATTTTATTCAAAAATGAGTGGACTGAGCCTAAGTTGGCCATAAGTCCTTAATTCAGATTAACCGAGCCCATGTGCTCACAATCTTTTTAATTGGTCTTAGTCTCAAACCTGACTATAGATCTCCCAACCAATATTGGTTCAAGGGTACATCTCTTCACACCTGTGATATGTGTCGTTGTAATTCTTCAATGTCTTCAGAGAGGTGGAGGGTCCCAACAACCAGAAACTCTATAGACTACGATGTATTTAAACTACAGACTACGATGTCTTTAAACCAGACCACGATGTCTTTAAACCATAAAGACTACGATGTCTCTAAACCTTATGGACTACGATGTCCTTAAACCCAATGGACCGCAATGTCCCTAAACTAAAACGAAAGAGTCAAAATACTCTTTCGTTGGATCTAAATGATCCCAAAATCCTATTGAGTAGATCTTAGTCTAAAATTAGGCTAATGTATCCTCAACAAACGTTTGAGTTGATCTTAGTCTAAAACAAGACTAACGATCCTTAAACCAACCCAAATCCAAATCTAAGAAAAAATATGGATTTGGACTAATCCACGCCCTACAGGCGACAACACAAATTAGTCTCCGTATACAATCCACGGGTAACCAAAAACAAAACAAACACACACGATACAAAGTGACCATCTGGAGAAGGAGAAAGTGGTTACCGCGAAGCGGTAGTGTAATTAACTGCAGGGGCTTGCACCTGCAGGGAAGAGCGTCCCCACAATCAAAAACTCCTTATACACGAGGGGGGATCTGACGAAGTCTGCTACTACGGCCGCATCCGTCTAAACCTTCGATACACGGTGTCATAAATCAACTTGGCATCTTCGAAGATGTGGACGGATAAAACCAAATAGCATCTGCCCCTAAATTCAGGCAAGACGTCTGTCTTCCCGATTTTCGGCGGCGAACAGATTCTGGCACGTCCGGTGGGACCTTTTCCTCTTTCCACTCCACACTTCGTGTGTCGTGTTAGCGAACGAATCACGGTCTAATATGGTTGCCCCTGGATTCGAGGTATTAAGATTTGGTGTCTTTCTCCCGTGCAGAGAAAATGGCTTCCAACTACACCGGCTGCAACAATAACTCCCACTCCATCATCGCTGGAGGAGTGACCTATGGGCCCCAAGCGGCCTCCATCTTCGCCATGCCAGTGGAATAGGTGACTCAGGCCATCACTGGGTTGTTCTTTGGGACCATGATCCTACCGGCAAGCTTCAGCGTCCTAATGCCGTCACAGGAAGCTCCGAAGAAGTCGGTCTTTGATCGGCTCACCACTACCACGGCCCCTTTCAACGGGTTGTCCAATTCTAAGTCTACTGCATCAGTCTTCGATAGGCTGAGCCTAAGCTTAAGTGGGCCAACGAAGAAGCCTGCAATACCTGAACGAGTCATCCCGAAGCGGATAGCCGTTCCAACTCCGATGGACGAAGTCGCCAAAAGGGCTTCTCCTGCTAAGGGGTCGGCCTTCGTAAGACTGTCCGCTCCAACTCCCGCTTCAGGCAAAGTCACCAAGGCTGCTTCCCCTGCCCAAAAGTCAGTTTTCGACAGGCTGGACGTTCCTTCTCAACGGACGTCGGTCTTCGACAGGCTGGCACCGACAGCAGTTTCTCATCAAAACATGAAGCACGATGAAGCTACCCCGACAACGGAGGTGATCCCGGCTGCATGACATGCTCGACGTCGCCACTGGAGCCGAGTGGGGAAAGCTGGGGGCAGTTCCCCTTCTGGACTGACTCCGCCAGCTCCAACGGTGGAAGTCGATGCTGCTGTTCCAACTGGGAACAACTTTGAGCTGCTTAGGAGGGTGCGCAAGAACTCTCCAACTGCCGTGTTGAAAAGGTCCCCACCACCCGCTGAAAGTGTTACAAAGGCGAAGCCAGAGCAGCCTCCTCAACGGCTGTCATCCAAAATTCACAGGGTCTAGCGAAGAGTCCAAGACTCTGTAGTTGACCAAAAATACCCCCATCGACAGAAGAAGATGAAGGTTCGGCAAAAGAAGGACCACTCTGTGATACCACAGAAGGTGTCGTCTGCTTGGGTGCCTGCTGCAACGGCCCCCTCAACTTCGACCGCCCACAAAAGGAGAAGGCCGGAAAAGATCCCCGTGTCTGCGGCCAATCTCAGGGGCACTGAATCCAAATGCCCCAAGAATGGGGGCATGGTAGTGCACACCATCTACATGGCTTTCGGGAAAGAGGATAGCCGTATCTCCATGGGTCATCGACCACTCACCCGATCCATGATAAAAGCTCAGGAGCAACAACAGCAAAAGCTCCAAGAGATGCTGACGAAGATAGCCGCACTCACTGGGCCGAAAGAAAGCCTAGAGACATCATTGGAGCAGTGCCAGGAGCAGGAAACCGATGCCGAATTCCTCCGAAGAATGCTCGAGAAGAAAGACAAAGAGGCCACGGAACAAGCGGCTAACATAAAGCAAATGGCGCTTCTATTCCAAGATATGGTCGGGATGATGATACAGCCGGATCCCCCAGCTGAAGACCCTCCGATAATCCTTGAAGACGACAGAGGGGAGACATCAAACCCTCTTCAGCTCTATCAGCAGCCAAGGAAGAGACCATCTCCAAAGCCGCCCTTGACGACTATATAGCTGATTTGTCTTGTGTATTTGTGTGTAGTAGTTAACCGCAATCAATAACGGTGTCACGCGTAGCTAGACCGAGATGAGTACGGGTCGTCCTCTGGGAAACGTTGAATATTTTATTCTTACTTTAGATGTGTTGAAAAAGAGAGGAGGAAGAATAAAGAATATTGAAGAATAGTTGTAGGTTCTAGATTTATGTTAAACACGGATGCAAAATATAAGTCTAGATTAATTATGGATGTAAGTTTAATATAAAAGAGGGCTTGTAGGGTTCGTTAGGATTTAGTAGTTATGGATGATTAATTAAAGATTACCCTTTTTATCCTTTAATAGATTTAAAACTAGAACGACAGTGATGCATGTAGATTAGGGTTTCTGGAGGGAAAAGGGTTCCCACTCTTAACCCCTATCTCGATATGGAACTCCGTTCATATCTATCCTTTACCAAAACAATTATTAATCTAATCTCTAATCGCGGTCGAGACTAACAATAAATTGGTAGCGCGCCCGATTAGGATGTTAATGATTCTTTTGGTAAAGTTTATAAACTTTATAGGACGTAAAAAGAGTTTAAAGATCTTCATCATCCATTAACCTACCCTAATTCTACGAACCCTAACAAGCGGAGAATTACTCGCGCATGTTGGGGGAAGAAGAGATGGAGAGAGAATTCATATTAAAACTACAAAGAAATAGAATAAGAAAAAGAACTACCTTTATTAATCAACAAAACTCATTTACATTTTGTTCCCTTAGAAAATGATTACAAATACTAGTTTGCTTCTCGATCTCTTTTAAGGAGGTAGATGAACCGTTGATGATCAGCCTGGATGCGTGAGCCGTCTTGGACTTCGTGATCGCGTCGACTTGATGATTTTTCCAAAAGGCTCTCGGTCCTTATTTATACTCCAAAAGCCAGAACCCTAAATTCCAAATTTAGAAGCCAGAGGTTAAGATTCAACCAACCAAATCGCAGCTCACAAGGTCTCTGGCACGCAGCGGATCTGCGGCCAACAGAGGGGTTTGGCCGCGGATTCGCGGCCTTGAGGAATGATCTTTTGATTCTGTCTTCTGTGCTTTTATCTTCATGACACGTGTAGATTTTTGGAATCTTGGGAAACTGAAAATCTTCTCGTAGTTGCTGCCAGACTTGATTTCTTAGTTTGCTTTCTTAATTAGGCAGGTTTGCTTTTAACAACTTTGATTCCCTTGATTTTTAGCCCTGAAAAATTCTGCACAATCTCAACAAATAATATTAGTGGAGTATTTTTTTTATTGAGATATTAATTTCACCATTAAGATTTGGTCAATGGTATCTTTGCATACATTTTCCTACCAAATATTAATTATAATATATCAACACATGAAAAATAGTATTTTTACAGATAAACCCTCATATGTATCATATATTATAATAAACACATTTTCTAGTATAGAAATAGTAGGAAAAATGCAATAACAAATGTGCAGTTTTATCAACTGAACAAATACCCCCAAACTTATCTTTGATCGTTCCGAGCAAACTAGTTTATTCAAGAGAAGGAGAAAAAGAAAGGAGAAAACTAAGCACACTTTCGTAGGCAACACGATTGCACTTAGCACGTGCAACAAGCCGTTAAATCTCTAGGTGTCCCTAGTAGGAGGAGTGTTGTCTCCTGAGGGTTTTCAGCTGATTATACCCACAAAATCCTATAATAAAAGAGAGATGGTGAAATTTACATATAAAGATAAGAACCATAAACGAAATACTTTGAAAATTTAGAGTTTCCAACTACACTAGTTTTTCAGTTGTCATGAGCCCTATCTTAATAGTCATGAAAAGATGTTAGAAATCACTTCATCCCTCAATAAAGTTATCATACTCTTGTCCATCTACCTCAGTACTTTTTACTTTGATGAATATTTAGTTGAATTTGCTCACACAATTTTCATGCGACCGTTAATACTTCTTGAGGTACTAACCGACCGATTACTCATGTGCTTGCAGATTAGGTGATAGTATTTTCCTCGTCTTGCATCACCTAAGGCTTAGCAGTGACTCCCAAACCAGTTGGTCTAAGGCACTAGGGGATGAAGCACCCTCGCTATATTTTTTTTATTGCTGCCTTGGCGATAACAAAACCAGTGTTCATTTTTCTCTTTTCACCATTTTTATATTTTCTTCATTTATTATTTCCTTCATACTTTGGCTTTTAGACAAGAGCATTTCAAGGTATCCTCTACTATCCCGAGTTTCAAGACGTGTGTAAGTGCGTATAGTCGGGTATCAACATTCAAATGTTTGGCTTCCAAAATAGAAACTATTTTTCAGACTTATTTTTATCCTCAGATTAATGACTTCTTTCATCTTACTAACCCTTAGGACAACAGCTCATAACTACTTATTACTAGTTCGTTTAAGAAAACTTCTAATTTTCTTGGTTTTCTTAAACTATTCCTATCTTTCATATATAATTTCACTTTCTACTCTTTTATTATCAAAAAAAATTTGTGCTTATATATAGTATAATGCAAAGTATCGCGTAAATAAGCACAAAGCTTCCCCAAACCTGTTTACAGCAGTGTCCTCACTGATGTTATTCGTTAAGCTCAAAAACCTGTAGACTTGGGAGGAAAAAGGGGACAAGAAATAATGAAAGTGAAATCCTCCCCCAAACTTATTTTTGGCTCACAATCTTGTAAAAAAATTTCTTTTAAGAGCCAAAATATCCCCCCCCCCCCAAACTTGAGTTAAAACAATATTAAGCTTTTTAAAAATTATTGGGGGGTTAAAGTTATTGGTCAAAGTAAAGCCTTACAAAGACCAAAAGTCAATACCCACCATTCAAAAATTTTATCGATGAAGCACCAAGGTTGGTGGAAGAATATGTCACCTATTGACGTGAAGAAGTGGGGAGGTGATAAGAGGTGTAATGGAAAAGGATTGCGTCTCAATTTGGAGAGACGACACCGTGATAGTGATGATGGATTACTCGCATTATCGTGATTGTCCAGAAGAAGGGGTGGAGGTTCAATTTCTTTATCTTGGAGTTGATTCATCTCAACACCCGTGTCTTTTAAAAATGCGAGTTTATCAGCGAAAATTTCCTCAAAACTTTCATCGATACCCCGAAGAATAATGTCATCAGAAAAAATGGGTGATCGTCAGACTCTATAAAAAGTACCTCATCAGCGTTAGATGTTGACCCAGACAACTCGGTGGAAGAGTCCGTGTATGTATAATACATGGTTGGGTCAAGCAACAACATATGAAAAGAGTCAGTATCATGAGGTTGATCAAATTCGCTGTTGTCGACATCCATTAATTCGACAGAACACACATGAGCATAGGGTTCGGAGGGTTCACTTCCCAACCTATAAATGTTAAGCTCAATTGACTTCTTTCCAAAGGATAGGGTCATAGAGCCATTTCTACAATTGATTACTGCGTTGGAAGTTGCAAGGAAGGGTCGACCGAGTATCACCGGGATTTGATTTCGTAGGTTCGCTACAGGTTGTGTATCTATAATGATAAAGTCCACAGGGAATATAAATTCCCCGGCTTTGATTAACACATCCTCTAGCTCATCCCTAGGTTGGGTGATAGATCGATCGGCCATTTGAAGAGTGCAATGCGCGGGTTTTAAATCTCCGATCCCTAATTGCTCATAAACAGAATACGGAAGTAAGTTAACACTAGCACCTAAATCGAGTAGAGCACGATTGATATTTTTACTCCCAATAGAAATAGAAATTGTAGGACTTTTGGGGTCCTTTCGTTTCTTGGGTAGTTGTTGTGTAAAAGCAGTGCTCATATTACTCGCAAAGAAAACTTTTTTAGGTACTTGAACTTTTCTCTTCCTAGTGCACAAGTCCTTTAGGATTTTCTCATAAGACGGAACTTGTTGAATAGCATCTAGGAGAAGAATGTTTATGTTAACTTGCTTAAAAATTTCCACAATCTTCTCCATTTGTGGGTTAGGTCTGTTGGCCCTCAATCTATTTGGAAATGGAGCTTGATCAATAAGTTTTGGGTCCAACCTTTGTGGAGAAGATTGTGGGGACGGATTCGATCCCAAAATTGGAGTGGGGATCGTCTTAGATAGATTGGGCGAAGTGTTCGAGCCTTGGGGAAAACGGAGAATAGGCTCGGATGAAGGTGGGAGACTAGACGAATTAGGGGAAGAAGTAGAAGCTGGGGTATCAATGGTATCACTAACATCATCAAATTGCTCACCCACTCGGTTATTTAGCACTTTTCCCGATCTCAACGTAGTAAAAGCACTCATGTTATGATTTTGTGAGTGGCCAGGATTCGGTAGAGGTTGAGATGGGAGTTTCTCTTTCTCTCTCGCACTCATTGCGGCGTTCAACTGTGCAATTTGGTTTTCTATTGATTTAATACTCTCACCGTGGGAGGCGGAGTCTTTCTTTATGGTATCAATAGAAGACTTCATATCAGCCGACATTTGAATGGAAAGTTTCATAAACAAATCCAAAGTTTGTGCGAGTGAAGAGTTATCAGTACCGGCCAGTTGCGGTGCAGAAGTGTTGGCCAGATTTTGAAAATTTTGTGACTGAAAGGGGTGCTGACTTTGTGGTTGTGGTTGCTGTGGAGGAGGTCTTTGATAATTGCTTTGGAACTGATTTTGATTTTGGGGTTGGTTTTGGTTCCAAGCAAAATTAGGATGATTCCTCCATCCTTAATTGTACGTGGAAGAATAAGGATCGTTTCTAGGTCGCTGCTGAAAAGCAGCATTAGTTTGCTCGTGACCTTGAAACGATGCATTCATAGGACATTCTTCTGTTAAGTGTGAAGGATCTGAACAGCAACCACACACGGTTTTGGGAAGCGTAACCTGGTTTAGGGAGGCTAATGAAAATTTGTTCTCAATAGCGTCGAGTTTCTTCTGCATCACTGCCATTTCGGCTTTTACTGTGATGGAAATATCGAGCTGGTGAATACCTCTCCTAGATGAAGGTGGTCTTACGCTTTCCCACTGCAAAGTGTTTTCAGAGAGATCTTCCAGATATTTCCAAGCTTCGCCATCGTCTTTGGACATGAAATTGCATTGACACATTGTTTCAAGCATCTGCTTTTTCGTTGGATTAATGCCCTCATATATAATTCGGCATAAATCCTATTTATTGATTCCATGATTAGGACATTGGACAAGCAGATCTTTAAAACGTTCAAAGCACTTCCAAAATGGTTCATTGGGAAGCTGGGTAAACTGGTTGATCTCGCTCCTAACACGGGCAGTCTTATGGTTTGGGTAAAACTTCTTAAGAAATGCAATTACGAATTCATCCCAGTTAGTGATAGAGTGTGCGGCAGTATTATAAAGCCATTTTTCTGCCAAGTCGCACATAGTGAATGGGAGAAGACGCAAGCGCATAGCATCCACAGTCAGTTGTGAAGTACCCATCATTGCGTATACGTTTTCGAATTTAGTGATGAAAACGTACGCGTCTTCAGACTCAAGCCCGTGAAATTTGGGCAGCAGATTGATGTAGTGGGGTTTAATTTCAAAATTATCCCCGTTAGCTGGTGGAATAGATAGACAAGTAGGAAGGGGACCACGGATAGGATAGTATCTTTCTTGGAGAGAGATGCGCGGTGGATTCTGCTCACCTACGGGCGGTGGCAGCATGGTGTTATAACCTGATGGAGTACCGTCCATCTCGGTCGATGTGGAGGATGGCGGGGAAAAAGAAGATGAAGAAGTACCGACCTCGGAGTTGATAGCAGGAACGCGGACAAGAAGGGCACTAGAATCCCGTGCCCAGCCAAGCATGCACTAAGCGGGTTTAGCGCAAGTGGCAGCGTGTGTGATTTAAAATTGGTCTGTTTTGAAAAGTGTGTCGGACTTAGACAAATCACACAGAAATGCACAAACAACCCTAGAACTAAGGTTATCTTGGTCAAGTCTCTAGACCGCTCCTAAACTTCCAAAAGACAAGCCGCAGGATCAATCCTCTACCACCTCTTTACTACTCTTGTAGCCAGGTAAGTGCCAGGTAAGTGGGAGGTATCCACTACGTAAGTAGTGGGCCTAATTAAGTAATCACTTGCCTTAGACACACTTATCTAGACACTACAAAAATAATGCGGATAAGCGATAGATTACCCACGACCTTCCTCTGTCCTTATTGAGTGCGACAGTCCTTAGAGTCTTGTCTAGATATTTTTTAAATTAATGTAGGGTTGATACAGATGCTCGGTTTGTGATTTGTGGGGCTTAGGAAGGGTGATGAAATCCCTACCTAATCTGGATTTGGTCTTTGCCCCTTAAAGTCTGTATTAAAATATGCAAAACAAACCAATCACAAAACTTTGCAAAAAGATTTTTGAGCGGCAATATTTTGCAAAGAATCCAGCAGAGAAGATATTTTATTGGATTTCAGAGGAGAGAGAAGGAGGTTAGAATCTTACCAGAGAAGTTTGGAACCCTAGATCCTCTAACCCGCCGCGCTTCCGCCGCGAATATGGTGTATCTGCCGCGGATCCGCCGCAAGAAAGAAGGATCAATTGATGAAATTTGCTACGTGGCCTCCTATACTCCTCTGGATCTCGATGAATTCTCTGTCTTCCTGTTTCCTCAAGTCCGTGACTCCAGATCTCCTTGCAAAATTCACACAATAATCGTTAAATATACGATTTGCAGTTTTGTTTTGATTATGATATAGATCGTATAAGAATTCAACACAAATAGTGAGAATAAAAAATTACGCACGTATCCCCGGCAACGACGCCATTTGATTTGTCTTGTGTATTTGTGTGTAGTAGTTAACCGCAATCAATAACGGTGTCACGCGTAGCTAGACCGAGATGAGTACGGGTCGTCCTCTGGGAAACGTTGAATATTTTATTCTTACTTTAGATATGTTGAAAAAGAGAGGAGGAAGAATAAAGAATATTGAAGAATGGTTGTAGGTTCTAGATCTATGTTAAACACGGATGCAAAATATAGATCTAGATTAATTATGGATGTAAGTTTAATATAAAAGGGGGCTTGTAGGGTTCGTTAGGATTTAGTAGTTATGGATAATTAATTAAAGATTACCCTTTTTATCCTTTAATAGATTTAAAACTAGAACGACGGTGATGCATGTAGATTAGGGTTTCTGGAGGGAAAAGGGTTCCCACTCTTAACCCCTATCTCGACATGGAACTCCGTTCATATCTATCCTTTACCAAAACAATCATTAATCTAATCTCTAATCACGGTCGAGACTAACAATAAATTAGTAGCGCGCCCGATTAGGATGTTAATGATTCTTTTGGTAAAGTTTATAAACTTTATAGGACGTAAAAAGAGTTTAAAGATCTTCATCATCTATTAACCCACCCTAATCCTACGAACCCTAACAAGTGGAGAATTACTCGCGCGTGTTGGGAAAAGAAGAGATGGAGAGAGAATTCATATTAAAACTATAAAGAAATAGAATAAGAAAAAGAACTAGCTTTATTAATCAACAAAACTCATTTACACTTTGTTCCCTTAGAAAATGATTACAAATACTAGTTTGCTTCTCGATCTCTTCTAAGGAGGTAGATGAACCATTGATGATCAGCCTGGATGCGTGAGCCGTCTTAGACTTCATGATCGCGTCGACTTGATAATTTTTCCAAGAGGCTCTCGGTCCTTATTTATACTCCAAAAGCCAGAACCCTAGCTTCCAAATTTAGAAGCCAGAGGGTAAGATTCAACCAACCAAATCGCAGCTCACAAGGCCTCTGGCACGCGGCGGATCCGCGGCCAACAGGGGGGTTTGGCCGCGGATCCGCGGCCTTGAGGAATGATCTTTTGATTCTGTCTTCTGTGCTTTTATTTTCATGACACGTGTAGATTTTTGGAATCTTGGGAAACTGAAAATCTTCTCGTACTTGCTACCAGACTTGATTTCTTAGTTTGCTTTCTTAATTAGGCAGGTTTGCTCTTAACAACTTTGATTCCCTTGATTTTCAGGTTTGCTCTTAACAACTTTGATTCCCTTGATTTTTAGCCCTGAAAAATTCTGCACAATCTCAACAAATATTATTAGTGGAGTTTTGTTTTATTGAGATATTAATTTCACCATTAAGATTTGGTCAATGGTATCTTTGCATACATTTTCCTACCAAATGTGAATTATAATATATCAACACATGAAAAATAGTATTTTTACAGATAAACCCTCATATGTATCATATATTATAATAAACTCCTTTTCTAGTATAGAAATAGTAGGAAAAATGTAATAACAAATGTGCAGTTTTATCAACCGAACAATAGCTCAACAGATACGAGCTCACCAGGCGAGCGAAGCCGCTGGCCAAATCGTCAAGAATGGATGACCCTATCCGGGTTGGTACAATCAAATAAAGTACCCACCAGGATATACGATCCCTAAATTCCATGTATATAAGGGGACAGGTAATTCACACCAGCACGTTGCACAATTCAGGGCTCTGTATGGTAATACCGGGGATGACGACAAACTGCTGCTTCGCCAGTTTGTTGGTAACTTGTCGGTGACAGCATTCGAGTGGTATTCCGAGCTCCCAAATGACTCTATCAAGACATTTGCAGAAATAGAGCTACTGTTTACACAAAAGTTCGCAAGCGCCAGCGAACGCACCCCAATCACGACATTGATCAATGCCAGGGTGAAGCCAGGCGAAACATGGGTTCAGTATGCGATACGGTGGCGGAACCTATGGTCGAAGTGCGAACATCGCATAGAAGAGGCTCCTGCAGTGGGCATGTTTGTAGGAACCTTCGATCCACAGGCGACCATATTTCAATTCATGATGTTCTTCAAGCCGACCACCTTCCAGGCCTTGATTGACAAGCTGGCCCAAATGGACCAGATGGTTCATAGGCCTTCCTCTTCAAAATCAGAGCCGCGGAATGAAAACGGGAAAGGGAAAGCGACCTTCATCGCCAATGCTCAGCAACAACCGACTGGTCCAAAACCAGCTGATCGCCAAAACGATAGACATCGATTCCTCAACGAAAAGTTAAGACGTCCTTACTCGTTTCCGCGGGAGAAAACAAAGAGACTGTTCGAACTGGCGATACGCAACAGGCTCATCAATCTACCGGATCCGAGACGTCCATTGCAGCCCGGTGATATCAACAATCCCAATTACTGCCCCTATCACCGAGTAGTAGGCCATCCAATCGAAGATTGCTTCTTCTTCAAAGGCTGGATTGACGACCAATACCAACAGGGCAAATTCGCACTGTCCGAGAATTGAAAAGTAAGCCCGCCCCAGCCGCACGCTCTTAAAAAGGCGGACACACCTGGGACGTCGTGCTCTTTTGTAGAAGAAGCTCCATGGGAGGTCGCTCTTTCAGCCAAAACGAAAAGAATGCTGAAGGATCTCCAAACATGCCCGGCGATCAAGTGAAAAGTCCGCTGGAACCCGAGTTTGTTGAAGGAATGCTGAAGCCGCGCTCGACGCCAAGAATTGGTAGCGATAGTCAAAACGCCCATGCCCAGCCGTCAAAGTTTTCAAAGAAGAAGAAGAAGACCAAAAATCCCGTGAAGCCTGATGACAAGCGCACGGACCTGCAAAAACATATTGACGCACTGGAGGAATACAACCAAAAGGCGCGAACCCCGGTCACACTCCAAGAATTTCTCAACAATATCCTTGAGAGCGGAGATAACGATAATAACGACGGAGATGACTCGTCGGAAGAATCTGAGGATTACGTGGCAAGTTGCTACATGATCTCTCATTCGGCGTTAACTAACGAAGAAGCTCACTCGGTGTTAGAAGACAACATAGAGGAGCTGGGGGCAGGATCGGAGCCAAAACCCTTGAAACCGTCTGACGAGATGATCGACATGCTGCTGAACGAATCCCGTCAGAAGAGCAAGGATGATCAAGAATGCGAAATGGCCATATTTGAAAAGGCCAGGAGTCAGCATCAATTTAAAGAAGTCACGGGTCATGAAGCACTTCAACCAGATCAAAGCACATCCGCGGCAGACAAAAGCAAACTTAAGACGAGGAAATGGTTCGCCAAAGCCTTGTCCATGGGAATGAAGCTGCCACTTTTCAAAGGGAATACTCCCGGCGGTATGCACCTTGACGCAGCGGATGTACATCCCACCTATTGCTTATACCATCATAGGATTGCACATCCTACCGGAGAATGCATGGCCTTTAAAAAATGGTGGCAAGGGTATGTCGCTCACAAGCAACACTTCAAGAGGATGAAGTATGAAGCTCGTCGACAGCGAAAAAGTGCGACAGACGAACGTGGAAGAGCAGACGGCAACTGCCACATGGTTGATAGCAGGGGATCGCAAGTTCTCACCTTCAGGAGAGATTCTGACGAAGAAATGGCTCTCGGTCCTCTCTTCAAAGAATCCACCTCAGGAAAAGAGGAAGAAACGAAGAGCAGTGAGAATATTCAGCCGCGAAATCGTACGCTGTCTGAAAAGAATCTCGGACCCAAAAACAAGGGATCGAATAAGAAAGAAAAGTGGAAGGAAAAAGTCTTTGAGGATATCGCCATTGATGACCGAGTCGTCGAAGAGCTGGCAGCCAAGGACCCGCCCAAGAAAAGCAAGGTAGACTATAATATCCTGGCACACCTGAGGAAGATACCCTCACAATTAAGCATCTTGGATGCCCTTCTCCTGTCTAAAGAGGTGCGAGACTCCCTGATCAAGGCATTACAAGACCCCGGACAGTTTCAAGCCTTCCTTGCCGAAGAAAAGATGAAGGACGAGCTGCAAGAAGTGCACACAGCTGACATCACTTTCGGCGATGAAGATCTCCTCCCCGGAACGTGCAAGCATAACCGTCCCCTCTATGTCTCCGGGTATTGCCATGACATCAAGATAGGGAAGATCCTGATTAACAACGGGTCCTCTGTTAACCTTCTCAATGTGAGGGTGCTAAAGGAAATTTGCATGAGCGTGCAGCACCTAGCTCGAGATAAAATCACCATCTCCGGTTTCGATTCCCAGTCATCACGGACGCTCGGGTCCGTAATACCGACATTACGCTTTGGGTCGCTCGTTACTAACATCAAGTTCTACGTCATTGACGCCAAGACTTGCTACAACGCTTTGCTCGGCAGGCCTTGGTTACACGAGTATAACATCATCCCTTCTACACAGCATCAGTGTATGAAGTACTTCAAAGACGGGCTTGAATACACAGTGACGGGAGAACTAAACCCATTCTCCGTAAACGAAGTCCGCAAATATGAAGACGCCAAGTACTTCTTATCAGACTTCTAAGACACGGAAAGATGCCATAAACCGGAGAACAAGCAAAAAGCTATCACCACTATTCCGGTCTTCGGAAGCGATACCGAGGAAGAGGAAGAGATAGTCTCTTCGGGGCCGCTCTAATACAACAAGCCCGGACCGTCTACCCCTATGTTGATCTTCGACAGCGACTGTGAAGATGAGTTCAATGCGGTATTTTCTGTTCGGCCATCCATACAAGCCTTCACTGGCGATGAACGGAGTTTGCAAATTGCCATGGTTCCGCAAAAGCATTACAAAGAGCTCGACGCATTTGATACCTATAGTATGCAAGAACTGCAGATGTTCTACGTCCCTCCCAGGAGAAAAGATGACAAGGCGATCCTCTTTTATCGATCCGCGGAAACCAAAGTGGAGAAAAAAATCTGGCATGGTGCCGATTCTACGCTTGACAGGTTCCAATCCATCCGTCTGCCCAGATACTATACAGAAGGATTAAAAGGCTGTTAAAGCGTCAAGGCGTACCCTTCAAACAGACCGCTCGACAAACTCAGTTCTACAACAGGATCCGGAACGTCCCTGGAACTCAGCGAAAATTGCCCAACGGGAGAATGGAAACGATCGGGCTTAAATATGTTCAATACAAGAAACGGGAGCGATTCCATGACTACTACGTTATACATGACTTCGATGAAGAAGGAGATGCTCTGTTAGAAGACACTGCGATTGAACCAAAATGAGATCCTGCCGTAAAAATGCCAAATCCGTCGTTTGAAGAACAGATGGACAAGCTAATAAGGTAAGCGGGTCAAAAGGACCGGGATGACCACAACCGTGAAATGTCCATTTACGAGAAAGCCAAGACGCAGTACCTCCTTCAGCAGGCTACGGAGAATGACGATGCCCTTCGTCGCCAGCCCGTCATACAAAAGACCCGACGCGGAGGCAAAAAAAAATTGAAGAACGGAAAAAACGTTCGACAGCGACAAATTGGGTCCAAGAAGCCATACGATAGAGAATTGAGCAGCCGGGATCCGTCTTTTATAAAGAAGATGGGTCGAGCATATTCTTTTCCCCAAGACAAGACAAGGAAGATATTCGATCTTGTCATGAAATAT
Source organism: Agapanthus africanus (assembly GCA_030015575.1). Classification (NCBI taxonomy): domain Eukaryota; kingdom Viridiplantae; phylum Streptophyta; class Magnoliopsida; order Asparagales; family Amaryllidaceae; genus Agapanthus; species Agapanthus africanus. Next base: position 495,037 of record JASDDO010000290.1, read on the forward strand.
CAAATGATTACACTCCCGGAGTCCAAGCACCCCGAACAAGCAAACGAGGTCTGTCAGCCAGATTATTGCTCCTATCACCGAGTAATCAGATATCCTCTTGAAGACTGCTTCATCTTCAAGAACTGGATCGAAGACTAATATCAACTTGACATGTTCTCTGTATCTAACAGTTGGAGGGTATCCCCACTGCAAAAGCATATGCCAAAAGCAACGTATATGGCAAGAGTAGAACTGGATCAACATCGGTCTTGGAAACGATCTCGTACCTGCCACATGATAACGCTGTCAGAAGAAGGAGAGCGCGAGAATATGGATGACATCTCCTGGTGCTTCGCAAATGAGGATGAAGATGAGTTGATCTCAAAGTTTCCACCGGCGCTAAAGGAGTTGGAAGACGGAATACATACTACTGTGGACAACCTAAGGAAAATCGACTTTGGGACGGAAAACGACCCACGGCCAACGTTTGTCAGCGAGCTGCTGTCTAAAGAACAGGTAGCTACGCTAATGTCACGATCCAAAGTTTGGATGTGACCGGCACTTAGATTGCATAATATCTCAAGATATTTACACAACCCGAGTAAACCAAAAACCAAGATCAAAACCCTTTTTGCGGAAATTTTATGAAAATTTAGTTTTAAAGTAAAAATCACAGTTTTAAGTAATTTAGATCTTAACAGTAACCCACTATTGAATTTATAATAAAACAATTATAAAGTGTTAAGTTGGGTTACATCCCTAGTTGGGATCAACAATGTTAACAGCAGAAATAAGTATACAACTTATATGACATCAAAAGAATCTCAAACATAAGTAAAAGAAATACCATTTAACATAACTAAGCGATCTCATCTGTCAAATAATATACATACAACCACCACTCTCGTTCTAAGTCATAATACAGGGTCTGATGGAGATATTTAAGATTAAATATATAATACCAAAAGAGAAGGTTACTACATATGTAACCCACCTATCAAAAGATGCGATAAAAGCTGAAAAGTGGATCTGCACTGCTGCTAACCGTCCACTCTACTCCTGCAAGGAACTGTAGTATAACGGGGGTGAGTTGCCAACTCAGTGAATAAGACTAACATATAACGGCTGATAATGTAAATATGACAACTATAACTAATTGCAATAAGGATAAGTATGATGCATGATAGCATGTGAAAACATGAATTTATACTAATAATCATATAAATCAAGAATGAAATCTCATCACTTATTTCCAAATCAAGTTCATCTCTCCGTGTCCAACATCAACACAAATCTTCTGTTTCCCTCAGGCCCTGTTCCTCGAACGATCCTGTAATCAATAACACCGGTCGATATCATCTAGATATCCGCCGTGTTTCAATACTATCTCCGGTATCGAGTATCCTCGCTAGGCTCCCCCGCCTCAAATGCGGCTTTCTTGCCCCTCGGTCTCGATCGGGTCCACCATGTATCCAACTGTATATCTCCCCCACTCAGTCTGGATAACGTAAAAATCCGCGACCGTATATCTCCCCCACTCGGTCCGGAATAAAACCAATTCATAAAAACAACATCTCATGGTGGACATCTTACATTAATATGAAAAATCACTAAAGTTATACGATAATATGGGAAAACTCAAAACCATAAATCCTCAATAATACAAATACCTCTTATATTAACTTAGAATACTCGGATACTAAATATGATAGCATTGATGCAAGTTACTACTGTTATTAATAATTAAGGTATGATAGGAATCATATTTAACAGGATAATTATTTAGTGTAAAAGTAACATGTTAATATCGACGAGGTGTAGTGCAACATGTAAAGATGTGCAAGTGCGGCATAACTCGTCGATAATTGTACAGTGTTCTAACATCTATTAACATAGTGATGTCTAAGTATATATGAATGCATATTATTAACTTCGCATATAAAGTCAAATCTTTCATTTAACAAAATACGGGCGTATCACGCCATCTTTACACAATCCCCCGGTAGATATTTAGTCTACTCACCAGAATACATCGTAACTACTCAGGAATCGCCAATCCTTTTCCTTTCCTTGCGGCCTCCGAAGTTCCCGCACTCAAATCTAACATTGAATTAACTTGTATAAGAAAACGGCTACATTCCGATACGGCAAAATCATGAAAACACAAGTTGTACGTACTAATTATACTACGTACGACTATTGCAAACGATCTAACACTTAACTTTACTGAAATTTAACCCAACGCTGTTTCGCAACAGAAAACAGAACGTGTTAAGTTTTACCCGTGTCGTATTTGAGAATCTTGATCCATTTTCCGATATTTGCTCCCAGATTTTATATACAGTTAAACTAACTTAATTAAACAATACCAAATTATCCCAACATCTATACAGAGACCTACTCCAAACCCCAAAACACCAAACCTCCCTACAAATCCGGCGACGCCGGAATTTGCCTATACCTCGCCGACCAAAATCCGAGACCCTAGGTTCGTGCTCCTATGGTTTGTTCTAGGTCCAACATACAATATTAAGGCACTGTTTGGTTAAGTTAAATTTTATCTAAACTATAGCAGATTAAAACAGAGCTCGGTTTTGCCTAAAATATGATATTATAGACATTTTGATTTCTAATTTAAACTAGTTACAAAACTAAATTCCTATAGTGATTAAGGATTTTACCTACAAGGGATTGCTGGAAGAACTCCCTCCAAGATGCACAAGCTCTTAGTTCCAAGCTTGATGGTGGAAATCCTAGAACTTAGTTCTTCCCTTCTCCTTTCTTTTGTTCTCCCTTGCTTGTTCTAGTTTTCTTTTTCTTTCTTTTAATTTTTCAGATTTTAAATTAGCTAAATGATCTGAACACATGCTATATATAACAAAGGTAAGAGTGATGTGTAGTAGGAGGTGTCAAAGATCAAGATGTGCCATCCTCATGCAAGGAGGAGGTGTTGTGTGTGCGTTGTGCATGCAAGAAGGATGTGTCAAGGTATTATCATTTTCAAATTGATTTATCTTGTGATAAATTCTGAACTAAACCTTATTTAACCTCTTTTCTACTTACACCCTTAAAATTTCCAATTTGCACAATTTCCAAATTTTTTACACAAAGACCCCTCACTAACTATGTTATTATATAACACTATTTTAATTAAAATGAAGCTAAATTTTACGTTAAAACCCTTATAATTTATTTATGTTACATATTAAAATTTTAATTTAATTTGTTTTACATACTATTTATGAAAATGTCTTATTTGGTTTTAATAACTTTTAAATTTAACATTTTATTATTTAATTAATTTATTTTATTTATTTCTAAATTTTCAAAATGCTACAATATTCCCCCCTTAAGAAAATTCGGTCCCCGAATTTAAAACTTAACTAGACGCACCTTCAATAAGATGTGGAAATTTCTTTCGCATCGCATCCTCGGTCTCCGAATTGATCTCTTCGCGATTCGTCCCTCTCCAAAGAACCTTTATAGATGGAAATACCCTTGATCTTAGTTTCTTTGCCTGCCGGTCTAGAATAGCTACAGGCTGCACTGTGTAGGATAAATCCGGCTCAAGCTGTACGGTCTGATGCTGGATCACGTGAGAAGGATCGTGAAGATACTTGCGAAGCATCGATACGTGAAACACCGGATGCACATCGGGAAAACTCGGTGGAAGTGCTAACCGATAAGCTATAGCACCCACTCTCTCCAGAATCTCGTAGGGTCCGACATATCTGGGGCTGAGCTTTCCCTTTTTCCCGAAACGCATCACCCCTTTCATCGGAGATATACGAAGGAACACATGATCTCCCACATCAAACTCGAGTCTACGACGTCGTCGATCTGCATAAGATTTCTGTCTGCACTGGGCCGCTCTCATTCTGTCTCGTATCAGCTGAATCTTTTCCGTAGTCTCCTGTATTATCTGCGGTCCCAAAATGCTACTCTCATTCAGTTCCGTCCAGCAAACGGGCGATCGACATTTCCTCCCATACAAAGCTTCAAAGGGTGCCATCTGGATCTTCTCCTGAAAACTGTTGTTGTACGAAAATTCTATCAAAGGTAGGTGACGATCCCAACTACCACCGAAATCAAGGCTGCAAGCGCGAAGAATATCCTCAAGAGTCTGAATGGTCCGCTCTGACTGACCATCCGTTTGTGGGTGAAAAGCTGTACTAAAACTCAATCGTGTACCAAGAGCTTCTTGAAGTTTCTGCCATAGCCTACTAGTAAACTGGGTACTCCTATCTGACACTATGCTCGTCGGAACTCCATGCAATCGGACAATCTCGTCGATATAAATCTGAGCATACTGTGCAAACCCATACGCCGTCTTCACCGAAAATGAGCCGCCTTTATCAATCTATCTACAATCACCCAGATGGAATCATACCCTCTGCTAATCCTGGGTAGACCTACAACGAAATCCATGGACATCTGTTCCCATTTCCACTCCGAAATGGGCAAGGGCTGCAACTCTCCTGCCGGCCTCTGGTGCTCGGCCTTGACTTGCTGACAAGTCAAGCATCTCGAAACAAACTCTGCAACATCCTTCTTCATTCCTTCCCACCAATAAACATCCCTCAAGTCATGATACATCTTGGTGGAACCAGGATGAATACTGTACGCTGATCGATGGGCCTCCTCTAAGATCTCACGTCTCAATCCATCAGAATCTGGCACATAAAGACGAGTCCCAAAACGTAATACTCCACGGTCATCTATCACGAACTCCGACTCTCTGCTCTGCCTAACCTGATCCATAATCTCCAATATACGAGCATCTGCGGGCTGTGTCTCTCGAATACGATCCAATAACTGAGGACGGGTGCGAACATGTGCTAACTGTTCTCCTATAGATATGAACTCGAACTGTACACGACTATCACATAAAATCTGCCAGTCTGTAGAAGACTGTCTCTGTAAGGTGCACAAATAAGATAAGCTACCTCCAGGCCTCCGACTCAAGGCATCTGCTACAACATTCGCTTTACCTGGATGATACAAAATCTCACAATCGTAATCCTTCACGAGTTCCATCCATCTACGCTGCCTTAGATTCAGATCCCTCTGCTGAAAAATATACTTTAAGCTCTTATGATCTGTAAAGATTTGGCACGACTCACCGCACAAGTAATGCCTCAAAATCTTCAGTGTGAATACCACAGCTGCCATCTCCAAATTATGAGTGGGGTAGTTCTGCTCGTGCCTCTTCAACTGTCGAGAAGCATAAGCTATAACCCTGCTGTGCTGCATCAATACACAGCCTAAACCCACTCGAGAAGCATCGCAATACACAATAAAACCACCTGACCCAGAAGGTAAAGATAAGACAGGTGCAGTCGTCAAGCGAGTCTTCAATTGCTGGAAACTCTGTTCACATGCATCTGTCCAAAGAAATGGAACTTCCTTCTTAGTCAACCCGGTCAACGGTGCAGCGATCCGAGAAAAATCCTGCACAAAGCGTCGGTAGTAACCTGCCAGACCTAAGAAACATTGAACCTCCGTAACTCACACAGGTCCGGGCCAGTGCTGTACCGCTTCGATCTTCTTTGGGTCCACACGTATCCCATCTCTCGTAACTACGTGACCCAAGAAATCCATACTATCCAGCCAGAAAGCACACTTGGAGAATTCAGTGAACAGCTGATGCTCCTTCAAGGTCTGCAACGTAATACGCAAATGCTTCTTGTGCTCCTCTCGGCTCCGGGAATAAACAAGAATATCATCTATGAATAATATAATAAACTGATCAAGGAATGGCCTGAAGATACGGTTCATCATATCCATGAAAGCTGCTGGGGCATTGGTGAGTCTAAACGACATCACCAGAAACTCGTAATGCCCATATCGTGTGCGAAAAGCAGTCTTCGGAATGTCATCCTTCCGAACCTTCAACTGGTGATACTCTGACCGTAAATCAATCTTTGAGAAGTAGCCAGCTCCCTACAGCTGATCGAATAAGTCATCGATACGAGATAATGGATACCTATTTCGCATAGTAACTCAATTCGGCTGCCTATAGTCGATGCACAGTCTCATACTACCGTCCTTCTTAACAAATAAGACATGAGCTCTCCACGGTGATACACTTGGATGAACAAGTCCTCTATCCAACAACTCTTGCAACTGGCTTTTGAGTTCTTTCAACTCCGTCGGGGCCATCCGATAAGGTGGTATAGAAATAGGCCCCGCACCCGGAATCAAGTCAATGCAAAATTCAATATCGCGATCGAGCGGTAATCCAGGTAACTTAGCAGGAAACACATCCGGAAATTCTAGTGCGATTGGAACCTGGTCCAACGGAATCTCAGCGGCTCCTATGTCCTGAACAAATTCTAAGAATCCATGACAACCCTTCTTCAAGAGTCGTCCCGCACAAAGAGCAGAAATCATATTGACAGGAGTCATATTGCAGCCCCCCTGCACAACAAAAATTGGTTCACCTGGAAAAAAAATCTAACCGCTTTCCCCCAACAATCTACATAAGCATGATAAGCGGCCAACTAATCCATACCAAGAAGTACATCAAAATCTAACATATCCAGGAGAATTAGATCAACTAAAAAATCCCTATCACCAATACGTTCTGAACAAGACCTGAATACGTGTCGAGCTACAAAAGAATCCCCCACCGGAGTAATCACAACTAGCAGTAACTCTAACAACGACAACTCTCTCCCCAGAGAAAGTGCAAAGCGTGAAGATAGGTAAGAATGTGTAGAACCGAGATCAAATAGAATATGTGCATCTAACGAACATACTGCAAGAGTACCTGTCACAACTTCATTGGATGCCTAGGCATCCTGTGGAGTCAGTGCAAAGACTCGTGCCTGGCCCCTGCCCGCATCCTGTCGTCCTCTACCCCTATCTCCTGGACCTCTCTGAAAGCGTCCTGCAAAGCCTCGACCTTGTGGTGCAACTGCCTGGGCATACTACCAACTGGGGGAGGAAGTAAAGCCATCGACGTAAAAGGTGGAGGGGGTAAGGCAGCCTGTGGAACAATGGTTCCTCCCTGGGATATACAATCCCTCGCATAATGTCCTGGAAGTCCGCAACTAAAAAATATGGACGGGGTCCTCTGATCCTCGGGATAAGAACTGAACATCTAGCCCTGGGTCTAACCTCGTCCGAAACTGAGGCCTGGAGTGTACCTGCCTCTGCCTCTGCCAAACTGCTTAGTCATCGGCCCAATCGGTCTACTCCTCTTTGGCTCTGGAACAACTACTGCCTCGCTCAAACGCTCCTCCACTCGTATTGCTGCATCCATGGCTTGCGCATACGTATCAAAATGCTGGGATCCTATAGCCAGAAATATCTGCGTGTCCAGACTCCTTATAAACCTCTTCACCCGAAGCTCCTCCGTAGGAACTAAGTATGGAGCATTGCGCGACAACTGGGTGAATCGTAAATCATAATCTGCCACCGACATACTCTCCGATTTCCGCAACGCTTCAAAACTGCTAGCTCTAGCGTCCCTCACACTCTGTGGAAGAAATCTGGCAAGAAAGACCTCGGAAAACTCGGTCCACGACATCGGAGGAAGACCCATAGCTCGCCCTCTCTCCATCGACTCACACCACTCCTATGCAAGTCCCTCCAAACGAAAGCTAGTCAGCTCAACTGACCTCGTATCAGAACATCGCAATGATCTGCCAATCCTTGCCATCCTATCAAGAAAGGATTGAGGATCCTCCGCTATATCGGTCCTTGTAAATACCGGAGGTCTCAACCTCATAAACTCTGGAAGTGATACCTCCATCACCCTCGTGTCTACCAGTGTGACCGTCTGCGTGGGCTATACCTCGGACTCTGCCATGGTCGGTACTGGATCCTGTCTCTGTACTCGAGTGGCCTCAGCTAGCTGTCCTACCATCCGCTGCAATCCTAACATGCCCTCCTCTATCCTAGTCAGTCGATCTGGAGGAGGAGGTTCAACATGCTTACGCACCGTCGGACTGTCCGGTGTACCAGTCGCCGTCACAGGCGGACCCGCCCTAGATGTATCTCTGGCTGCAGCTCGCCTAGCTCGCGTAGCCATAGCAACCGGAGCAAGAAACGAGAGTTGATAAGGATTACGAATAAGGATAATCAATATTAGAGAGTCAAAGGAAGAATAAATCAAGATATACATCATAAGGTTAGTTAGGCCGAGTATGGTAACGTAATTATGCCGCGGAACATACGTACAGTACTGCACTCATCCTAATTCACCCACTCCATCAAACCAAAGGTCATCCTACGTAACGAACTCAAGTCGACTTACCTTAACTCACTACTCGATTCCGTAAGGTTAATCTTAAGCTCTGATACCAACTTTGTCACGACCCAAAATTTGGATGTGACCGGCACTTAGATTGCATAATATCTCAAGATATTTACACAACCCGAGTAAGCCAAAAACCAATATCAAAACCCTTTTTGCGGAAATTTTATGAAAATTTATTTTTTAAGTAAAAATCACAGTTTTAAGTAATTTAGATCTTAACAGTAACCCACTATTGAATTTATAATAAAACAATTATAAAGTGTTAAGTTGGGTTACATCCCTAGTTGGGATCAACAATGTTAACAGCGAAAATAAGTATACAACTTATATGACATCAAAAGAATCTCAGACATAAGTAAAAGAAATACCATTTAACATAACTAAAAGATCTCATCTGTCAAATAATAGACATGCAACCACCACTCTCGTTATAAGTCATAATACAGGGTCTGATGGAGATATTTTAGATTAAATATACAATACCAAAAGAGAAGGTTACTACATATGTAACCAACCTATCAAAAGATGCGATAAAAGCTGAAAAGTGGATCTGCACTGCTGCTAACCGTCCACTCTACTCCTGCAAGGAACTGTGGCACAACGGGGGTGAGTTGCCAACTCAGTGAATAAGACTAACATATAACGGATGATAATGTAAATATGACAACTATAACTAATTGCAATAAGGATAAGTATGATGCATGATAGCATGTGAAAACATGAATTTATACTAATAATCATATAAATCAAGAATGAAATCTCATCACTTATTTCCAAATCAGTTCATCTTTCCGTGTCCAACATCGACACAAATTTTCTGTTTCCCTCAGGCCCCGTTCCTCAAACGATCCTGTAATCAATAACACCGGTCGGTATCATCTAGATATCCGCCGTGTTTCAATACTATCTCCGGTATCGAGTATCCTCGCTAGGCTCCCCCGCCTTAAATGCGGCTATCCTGCCCCTCGGTCTCGACCGGGTCCACCATGTATCCAACTGTATATCTCCCCCACTCAGTCTGGATAACATAAAAATCCGCGACCGTATATCTCCCCCACTCGGTCCGGAATAAAAACAATTCATAAAAACAGCATCTCATGGTGGACATCTTACATTAATATGAAAAAATCACTAAAGTTATACGATAATATGGAAAAACTCAAAACTATAAATTCTCAATAATACAAATGCCTCTTATATCAACTTAGAATACTCGGATACTAAACATGATGCCATTGATGCAAGTTACTACTGTTATTAATAATTAAGGTATGATAGGAATCATATTTAACAGGATAATTATTTAGTGTAAAAGTGACATGTTAATATCGACGAGGTGTAGTGTAACATGTAAAGATGTGCAAGTGTGGCATAACTCGTCGATAATTGTGCAGTGTTCTAACATCTATTAACATAGTGATGTATAGGTATATATGAATGCATATTATTAACTTCGCATATAAAATCAAATCTTTCAATTTAAATAAATACGGGCGTATCACGCCATCTTTACACAATCCCCCGGTAGATATTTAGTCTACTCACCAGAATACGTCGTAACTACTACGGAATCGCCAATCCTTTTCCTTTCCTTGCGGCCTCCGAAGTTCCCACACTCAAATCTAACATTGAATTAACTTGTATAAGAAAACGGCTACATTCCGATACGGCAAAATCATGAAAACACAAGTTGTACGTACTAACTATACTACGTACGATTACTGCAAACAATCTAACACTTAACTTTACTGAAATTTAAACCAACTCTGTTTTGCAATAGAAAACAGAACGCGTTACGTTTTACCCGTGTCGTATTTGAGAATTTCGATCTCTTTTCCGATATTTGCTCCCAGATTTTATATACAGTTAAACTAACTTAATTAAACAATACCAAATTATCCCAACATCTATACAGAGACCTATTCCAAACCCCCAACCACTAAACCTCCCTACAAATCCGGCGACGCCGGAATTTGCCTATACCTCGCCGGCCAAAATCCGAGCCCCTGGGTTCGTGCTCCTATGGTTTGTTCTAGGTCCAACATACAACATTAAGGCACTGTTTGGTTAAGTTAACTTTTATCTAAACTATAGCAGATTAAAACAGAGCTCAGTTTTGCCTAAAATATGATATTATAGACATTTTGATTTCTTATTTAAACTAGTTACAAAACTAAATTCCTACAGTGATTAAGGATTTTACCTACAAGGGATTGCTGGAAGAACTCCTTCCAAGATGCACAAGCTCCTAGTTCCTAGCTTGATGGTGGAAATCCTAGAACTTAGCTCTTCCCTTCTCCTTTCTTTTGTTCTTCCTTGCTTGTTCTAGTTTTCTTTTTCTTTCCTTTAATTTTTCAGATTTTAAATTAGCTAAATGATCTGAACACATGCTATATATGACAAAGGTAAGAGTGATGTGCTGTAGGAGATGTCAATGATCAAGGTGTGCCATCCTCATGGAAGGAGGAGGTGTTATGTGTGTGCTGTGCATGCAAGAAGGATGTGTCAAAGTATTATCATTTCCAAATTGATTTATCTTGTGATAAATTCTGAACTAAACCTTATTTAACCTCTTTTCTACTTACAACCTTAAAATTTCCAATTTGCAAAATTTCCTAAATTTTTACACAAAGACCCCTCACTAACTATGTTATTATATAACACTATTTTAATTAAAATGAAGCTAAATTTTACGTTAAAACCCTTATAATTTATTTATGTTACATATTAAAATTTTAATTTAATTTGTTTTACATACTATTTATGAAAACGTCTTATTTGGTTTTAATAACCTTTTAATTTAACATTTTATTATTTAATTAATTAATTATATTTATTTCTATATTTTCAAAATGCTACAGCTAAAAGACGTGCTCATGCAGTATAAAGACTGCTTCGCATGGAACTATTCCGAGATGCCGAGGCTAGATCCGGAAATAGCTGTGCATAAATTGGCGATATCTCCGGACGTCAAGCCAGTCAAACAAGCACCAAGAAGAATGCGGCTCGAACCTGAAATGAGCATCAACGCCGAAGTCAAGAAGCTAATCGACTCCGGCTTCATCCAAGAAGTCCAATACCCTGACTGGATCGCCAATATCGTCCCAATGATGAAGAAAAATGGGACAGTACGCATCTGCGTGGATTTTCGGGACCTCAACAAAGCATGTCCGAAGGATGACTTTCCCGTACCGGTTACCTAGCTGATGATAGATAACATGTCCACTCACGAAGTCTTCTCCTTCATGGATGGCTCATCACGGTACAATCAAATAAAGATGCATCCCGATGACCAGAAGCATACCGCTTTCCGGACTCCTCTGGGCATATTCTGCTACAAAGTGATGCCTTTCGGTCTGAAGAACGCCGGCACCACCTATCAGAGGGCCATGAAGAAGATTTTCGATGACCTCATACATGAAATTGTCGAATGCTATATCGATGACCTCATGGTGAAAAGCAAATCGTACGAGGAGCATTGTGAGCATCTGAAGATCGTGTTCCAGCGCCTTCAAAAATACAACCTGAAGATAAACCCTCTGAAATGCGCATTCGGAGTGTCCTCAGGAAAATTCCTAGGATTTGTCATACGACACCGGAGTATCGAAATAGACCCGTCAAAGATCAAGGCGATTATGGAGATGCCTCCGCTAAGAACTCTCAAGCAACTGTGGTCTCTCCAAGGAAAACTCGCGTATATCCGGCGGTTCATAACTAACCTCTCCGGCAAATGCCATCCTTACAGCCACCTGATGAAGAAAGAGACCCCATTCGTTTGGGATCACAAATGCCAAAGTGCACTGGATGAAATCAAGCAATACCTGCAGAATCCGCAAGTACTGACCGCTCCAGTCAAGGGAAAGCCCCTCATCCTGTACACAACAGCCCTTGAAGGTTCTTTAGGCGCGCTATGGGCATAAGAGAAAAACCAAGGGAAAGAGAGAGCCCTCTACTATTTGAGTCGAGTTCTCCTGGGGGTAGAAAACAACTACTCCCCTATCGAAAAGCACTGCCTGGCGCTAATCTTCGCGACAACGAAGCTTCAGCATTATGCTTTGGCGCATGAGGTCCATCTCATATCAAAGGTGGATCCTCTCAAATATCTGATGTCAAAAGCTATTCTAACAGGAAGGCTCGCTAAATGGGCCCTGCTCTTAATGGAATTTTCGATAACATACCGATCCCTCAAGGCAGTGAAAGGTCAGGCCATCGCCGACTTCCTCGTTGAACATCATATACCTGCCGATTCACCCCTAAATTGCGAATTGCCAGACGAGCACGCGTTTGACACGATCGACAGGAAGAGAGGAGGGAGTGATACCCGATGAGAACTCTACTTTTATGGGTAATCTTCCATGAAGAAGCGAAAGCACAACTCCCCTATAATCAAATTTAGGATAGGCCTCATTTTCGTGACTCCACAAAGAGGGATAGTGCGCTGTGCCTTTTCCTTGACAGAGCCGAGGACAAACAATGAAGCAGAATATGAAGCTTTGATAGCAGGTCTTGAGATAGCTGTTGACATGGGAATCGAAAACCTCCTCATATATGGAGATTCCCAGCCGTTCGTTGATCAAGTGAACGGCGACTATCAAACGTGCAAACCAGAGTTGGTGAAGTACGGCGAGATAGTGCAACAATTGCTGACTCAAATCCCTTCCTACGCCCTAGAGATCATACCGCGTGTGGAAAATAGCAAAGCATATGCGTTAGCCAAACTCGCTAAAGAACTGGCTGACGAAAACCTTGATGACGCAAGGATCGTTGTCCAAAGCCGTCGGGTTCTTACACCAGGGGAAATATCTCTGGAGTCGTCTGAAGAAAAGGAAGCGACCAAGCAAACAACCTTACAAATAGAAGATCAAGAAAAGGCTAAGGATTGGAGAGAAGTCTTTATAGACTACTTCAAATCCCGTCGAGCACCTGAAGATGCATCCTCGAGGCACCAGCTTATGTAACGAGCTCTATCCTTCTCCTTCGTCAATGATACTCTATATAAGAGATCGTTCGACTCTCTGTGGCTAAGATGCCTGGGACTAAAAGAAGCAAGGAGAGTCGTCCAAGAAACCCACGACGGACTCTGCGGTTCTCATCAAGCCGGGCCAAAGATGAAGCTGAAGATCAAAAGGATAGGTTACTATTGGCCCGTTATCTGACTTCTAATCAGCGCCCTTTCGGCGGTGAAAAGATGAAGACAGGGAATATCCTCCATTTCTTCAAGACACACGTCATCTATCGGTTCGGCACTCCGTGACGGATGATCTCTGATAATGGGCCGGCCTACAGAAGTCATAAAATCAGCCGCTTCGCACATCAGCATAATATAGACTGGAGATACTCTTCGGTCTACAATCCCTGAACTAACGGTCTAGATGAGGCTTTCAACAAGACCTTGATGAAGATCATGAAGAAGGTGTCCAAAAATAAAAAGGACTGGCACGAGAGACTGCATGAAGCTCTCTGGGCGTATCGAACTACATTCAAAACAGCTACGAATACAACGCCATATGCGTTAGTATTCGGAACAGAAGTAGTACTCCCTTTGGAGATAAAGCTACCCTCTCTACGAGTGGCAGTTCATCATGAGCTAACGGACGAAGAGAATGCTCATCTTCGGCTCGAGGAGCTTGACGCTCTCGATGAAACTCGTCTCATGGCGCAGCAAAACCTAGAAGCTTACAAAGTAAGGATGACGCGCTCATACGAAAGGTTGACTAGGCCAAGAATATTCTGCCAAGGCGAACCCGTACTAGTGGTCAAGAGACCTATGATCCCCAATCGTTCCAAACGGGGGAAATTCTAGCCGAACTATGAGGGCCCATACATCATAGACAAAGTCTACCAAGGAGGGGCCTATCTACTTATGGATATGCATGGTGAAAGACCCTTCAGGCCAATAAATGGCCGGTTCCTGAAAAGATACTACGCCTGACGAGTCACGGCCTAGGTCAATGATAGATGATGACACCTATGTCCGCTCGCTATCTTCCCAAGCCCAAACTCTATGAGTAGTATCCGGTGAAGCCTTGCCTCAAAATCGCTACGGACCGAAACGTCTTTAAACTACTACAAACCGCAGCATCCTAGGGCTGACGCAAAAAAAATATAATAAAAAAATATTTAAATAATAATAATAATAAAGGTACGTCCATAAGAAAGATGGGCACGGATGAAAAGCCGAAAGGGCTCCGTGAGTAAAAACAGCAGGGCTACCGGCGAGTTTGTGAAAACCCGAAAGGACGCAATCTCGTTAAAAGACACTTGCAAGGTTCTCTCGACCTTGTAAGGAGAAAACTACTTGCATGAGATCCTTACGACTCACAAAGGAGCGACACAATTAGGGATCCCCATGATTCCTAAGGAGAAATTACACTTACGAGATCCTCACGACTCATAAGGAGAACCCTCTTATGAGACCCTCACGGCTCGTCAGATTCAAAAGCCTTAAGCTACAGGGATTTGAACATGTTTTTAAGCCATCACATTTCCCAGATTGCCCTACAATTGGTTCAATATTGACCCTTGTATACAATCCACGGGCACAAATAAACGTCTCCCCCACCAAGTTCCGCCAATGGCGTGAAATCCTCCTATTTGGTGAACAACACTTGTAAGTCCTCTCGATTTTTCTCTCTCTTCCTCTCTTTTCCCTCCATAAAAAATATATATATACAATTAATCTCTTTCTCTCTGCTCCTCTCTTTTCCCCTCATCTCTCAAACCGAGCGCACCCTCACCATCTTCACTCTCACCTCGTCGCCATCCTCCTCTCTACCTCGCAGCACCCACTATCGCCGAGGCCACCTCCTTCCTCTTCTTCAACACACTCCACGACCCTCTCCTCGGCAACCCATAACCCTTGCCTCATGAGCCTTCTTCTTCCACTTCAAAACTGAGCTTTCTCCTTCTCATCAAAACCAAGCCGAGTCATCTCTCCCTCATCACCTCCGTTTTCATCTTCTTCGACTCCCAACAACACCCAACTCCGGTCATCTCCAACCCATCGACATCACATTCGTTTCCCGAGACCCTATTAAAGCACGACCACCAATCGACTACACTCTCGACGGAGCCCTTCTCGAACCAAAACCTTCGGCCGTGAATTCAACCCATCACCGTCGAACTTTAGCAGCCACCAAGATCACCGCAGCCGTCATCTCTAATATCCCCTTCGAATACCAACACCATAGTCACCAGCTCATTTTCACCCCACCATAGTCTCCTTCATCGTCATCGTCTCCACCTTCACCGAGAAGCTTTCACCTTAGAGTTGCATCGACCTCGTCACCGTCGCTTAAACCCATTGCCTTCGCCTAGACCCTCGTTCTCATCTTCTTGTAACCTCGACCCAGAACCCCATCGCCTACATCACCACCTCATCTTCCTCACCGGCGCTTCGACCTCGCAACAAACCCAAACCCACACCTCTATCGATCAAAACCTAGCCTTTAACCCATCTCGTCTCCATCTCCTTCTTCTCTTCTTCCTCACGCTCGTGATCTCCCGTGAACCCATCTTTCGCCGACTCATCTTCTTCACTACATCTCGAACCCCAAGTACCTCCTTATGCCGAGCATCCCCATCTTTAACCGAGAACCCAGCACCCATCGTCGCCGTCGACCCAAGCTGCCGCATCGCTGTCGTCTTCTTCCTCTAACGCTATAGTTGAGCCAACTTCAAGCAACTGCGACCATTTTTGCCGAAACCATAGCCAAGCCTAATCAGATCCTGAGCCAAGTCCACCGAGATCCCTAGCCGAGTATCAAAGCTTGGATTTTTATATCGTATTGTTGTGTTCTATCCGTCTCCAGGCAAGTATTTTTATACTTGCTACATTCTAGTTACAGTAAATTTGTATCGTTCCGTAACATTTCTATTATTATTATCGTATCATTTTCTGTTACCAGATATTAAATAATAAGTTTAGTTCATAATAATTTATTTAGATAGGTTTAAGTAACATTATGTGAAAATATTGAAAAAGGATTATTCTAAACGGATATAATGAACTTATAGTAGTTGATATGATCATGGTCGTTATTTCATTTATCGCATCTAGATAAGAATTATAATTAATAAATTTGAACGTCTCAAAAGGGGACATTGAGCCGACTCAACATTACTTCGAGTCGTCTCAACTCAACTTAAATCTGACATGACTTGTTTATTTATATCATTATACGATTGCACGATACATTGTTCTACCCATATTACCTGATTATACCAGGGCATATTTATGGTGTATGATTTTGATATATCTTACCTGACGTTATCCTTGACATCCTTGTAACCTACCAGACCGTTACTACTTTGTTATCATGTTAATACATGTTGTCTGTAATACCTACTGATGCCAACAATCCTGACTTGCTGTCCTGATGGACGTGACATGTTGTCTTGATAGACATAATCTGTACTTGCCTGTTCCTGTATTGACATTAGGTAGATATTATCTTCATACCTGATTTGGAAAATGAAACCTGGGGAAATGGGGAAATCAAAGTGTAACTGAAGTGTAACTTAAAGGGATATTTCCGTGGTTCCGGAGGTTAACTGAACAAAAATCATTATTGATTTATACATCTTGCATCTGTGGTCCCGGGGGGTAACGAGATATATTTTACGTCCGTGATCTCAGGGGGAACAGGATATATACTTTTGAGTTATATGGAGGAGTACATTAATTGGTTTCAAATATCTTTAGGATAGATAATCTAGCGACATGGACCCTTAGGATACACGTGATATGGTTGATACCGATATCTTGCTTGTTATATTACACATTATTTCTTATTGTTTATACTCATAACATCTCGCTCTTGCACATGGCATATTATATCACATACTGTATACTATTATTATGATATTTATGACACGCTGACATCTGGGTTTTGTATGAACCAGATACTATTGACCTTAGCATAGGAGGATCGTGAGTTAGTTGACAGGATTGCGGGTCAGTGAGGAGCATTCCATTGATATAGTCCTTATTATGGTTTAGGTACTCTGTTTCTTCCTTGAATTCTTATTGCTTCCGCTACCGTTCCTGGTTATTGTTTATCGTGGCTATTGGACATGTTAAAAATAGATATTTATATTATTGTTCTTGATTATTGATTGACAGCCTTAATGTGACTATGGAAGAATATTTCCTTACCGTAGGTAGCATGGCTAGCCGAGTTACGTCCCGAAATTTTGGTATCTTGGGAAGCGGGGCGTGGCACTATGCTAGGTATTTCGTAGTTATATAATCGAGAATTTAATTTTCTCTCAGATTACTCATCCATGGGTGCGGTCCTTGATGTGTAATGCTATAAAGCCTTTTTCATTTAGGAGATGCACTGGAAATAGATGCATATCAATTGATGATGGTTTTACCTAAATCAGTGCCTCAAATTCTAAATGTAATATAGAATGGGTAATCATCTTAAGATTGTTAAGATATTGAGTTGTCCGGTTTATGCTTAAAACTAGAATCCAGATAAAATTTAGGCATGTTTCAGTAATGGCAGTTTGTGTGTTATCCCGGGCATTAACGAGAAATTAATTTTCTACCATTTTCGAGATCAAAAGTTGTTTTGTTCTCGACACCTTTTTAGAAAAAGAATTTTTTGCAAAAGAAATTAGTGATTGTATGGTAGAACTGTAAGTGATTCCAGAATCACAAACGGTTACTGAAGATTTAGTAGAAGCTGGAGATTCAATTGATCTTGACAAAGCTTAGCGCACTCTACAGATTTAGCAGGTGACCCCAACCACCTGAGAGGTACTACGGTTTCCTCGTTAATGGTGACAAGGAGGCTTGCATCATGTGATGATAATCTTATTAGTTATCAGTTGGCTATAAGAAGTGGTGACTTCCGACAGATGGCTGGATGCCGAGTTATCCTAGTTGGACTCCATACACTGCAACAAAGTGTGGACTTTGTTGGGTGCTCTTGAAGGGGTAAACCCCATTATGAGCACGCAGATCTTACGAGTTCAGTGCAAATGGAAATGTACTAACCTGATAAGGCTAGACTTGCAGTAAAAGATTTTCATCAAATACCCGATGTGGATTGTGATGAAACTATTACTTCAGTGTCTGTGCTGAAGTCCATACGGATATAACTTGTCCATGACTGTGATATCTGGCAGATGGATGACTGTAACGTCTTTCTAAATTTGATTTAGAAATGTACATGTATATGACTATGTCAAAGGATTATCTTAGTCAGTGGGAGCAGCGGTAAGTGTGCAAGTCGTTTTAGTCTATTTATAAACTAAAGCAGGTATAGCGGAGAAGGATCATCTGTTTTGATGATACGGTCAAAGTGTTTGACTTCATCAAAATGAGAGATGGACCTAGTATTTGTAAGAAAGTAGTAGGGAGTGTTGTCAGATTCCTCATATGGTATGTGGATGGACCTAGGGAGTGTTGTCAGATTCCTCATGAAAGGAAGTGATGTTCCTATGCTGCAATCGGTAAAACAATGGTGGTCATAAGTGTTTCTCCATATAGGATTTGGATATCAGTCCAATTCTGGAGAAACATAGGGTAGCAGTGAAGAGCATTTGATGTTCTTGGTGTATGGTAATAGTAGCCTCGTGAGGGAGATGGTTACCGATTCTAGCTTCCCAGGTAACATGGATGACATGATATCTGTCGTGAGTTATACAGTTTGCCCTCTTCTGAGGAGCAGTATATTGGAAGTAGTTCCAAGAGAAATACTGAGGTAGTCGATGCGCTAGATACTGATTGTAAATCGGCAAAGGATACTATTTAAGAATTCACTGGATATAATTGTTCATTTATGAACATAATCCCATCGTCTGTCCAGGAAAATATTAAGGCAGGTATCGCTCAGTTCGGGAGATATTTGATCTCCGCAAAGTTGAGATACAACGAGAAACAGATAGAAGCGCTGCGCCGGGTCTACTCATTGAGGCTAGTTCTCGAACACAGTTTGCGAAACTGTTAGTAAAGAAGTTGGATATGAGATGCCGCAATAATTGGCCTTAAGTCTAAGTGGGAGATTGTTAGATATAAGTGCCCTCAAGACAATTATTGTAATTGAAGGAGGACCTATACGGAGAACAGTCTTATTCGAGATGATATGATGCTATATGTTTTGTCTTTATCTTTCATGTGATATGTTTTATTCACTATCACATATCATTTATACATGAGATAAAGCCCTTAGAATTTTTCTTGACTACCAGGATGATAATGGAGATCATACTAGTGGGGCATGGATAGTCGATGAGCATACCCTTAAATATCCCTAGTCGTAGGAGTATCGAGACTGAGCATCGGTACTCCAGTTTAGACTAGTGTGCACGTTTCCTGACCCGGTTGGAGGGCGATAGGCTATCTCATAGCTATTGGTGTTTGACACTGAGAATTGTATACAGGTGCTCATTGAATGAGTTACACTAGACGGACTCACTGAGAACTCCTAGTTGGTAATTTACCAAGGTCAGATAGCAGTTATCTGGTGACATGAGTATAGGGTAGTCCCTAAGACCTGAGATCGCCATAGTATCTTATGTGTGTTCTCACTATACTTATACTTTTACCCTACCACGACTCAAAGGAGTCGTGCAAATAGGTTTTTATTGGATATGGTCCCGAAGCACGTGGAGGCAATGAGCGATCGAGTGGATTCGTCTATCCCGTTATAGAGAGTTAATGTCATGCTGTGCAGGACATGACTGCAACCACAATTCGGTGGCTATCGCAGTGGGGATAAACTGATTAGTGTTATTAGTTGTATCTCCGGTTGGTTATGAGTTCTCTGTCGCACGACTTATCGAGTTACTGCAGTTTGACAAATTCCAAATCCCAGACCCGATATGCGATACTCGTAGACGAAGAGACCAGACTGTACCATGACTGTCACTTATAGATTTTGTAGGGTCCGGATGAGTTATCTCGTCGTCCTGCTTTTATCTTGCTCATACCTGCGTAGCCGTTATGTACAACTAGTGCCACTGACGTGTTTGTGGGTTATCCCGTTAGGGGATTGGATCTGAAAGTGTTTCAGATTCAATCAGATATGATCCTATATAAGCTACTACCAGCGTATTGACAGGTCTTTAGAGCCCCGCAATGAAAGTGTCAACTCAGGCAAAATGTTGATGTGGCGTGTATATAGGATACATACGTGGGTTCGATTAAATGAATGATTTAATTGAATGTCCGAAAAATACTAGCCGGTTTAAAAACCGGAATATTAAGTCAAGTGTTGACTTAATAACCGTATTATGATGTGGTTTCTAGTATTGTTTATTTCGTGAGCTATATGCAAAATATTGAAAAATTTGAAGGCAATAAATTTTTTGGAGATTTTTCAAAATTCTCGATTTTTATGTGCTATATCCAACTAAATATTGAAAAACCGAAGAGAATAGAAGATTTTGTGATTTTTAAAAATTCATGATTTTCGTTGTGCATACAAAAAATTATAAAACAGAAGAAAACATGAAAATAGTGAGATTTATAAAATTTTAACGTTTTTAATGTGATAATAGAAGAAAAATATTAAGAACTCAAAGAAAACAGAAAATTTTCTTATTTATGAAAAGCTCATAATTTTTGTATGTTATAGCAATCAAAATATTGAAAAACCGAATAAAGCATCAATATTGAAATTTTTGAAAATTTTGCGATTTTCGTGTGTTACATGCAAAATATTTAAAATTTGAAGAAAACGTAAGTTCTGAATTTTTTTAAAAATCATGATTTTCGTGTGTTATAAGCCTGCAAAAAGTTGTAAAACCGGAGAAAAAAGAAAATAATGAAATTTTTACAATTTAACGATTATGTGATATAACAAGCAAAATATTTTTTAAAAATCGAAGAATTTTTTTCGTAAATTTTTTGAAAAGTTCATGATTTTTGTATGTTATGTCAAACAAAATATTTAAGAACCAAATAAAATATAAATATTGAGATTTTTGACAATTTTGTGATTTTAGTGTGCTATAACATGGAAAGGAATTAAAATTTGAGGAAAATATAAGATCTTTGAATTTTTAGAAAATCTTGATTTTTGTATTTTAGATATCGTGATTTTTTATGCTCTTTTTTTGTGGAAAAAAGTAGGGCAAGATGCCCTACTCAATAAAATAAAATAAATTAAAATGAAATATTTACAAGATTGTGTCTCGAGGTGAACAAAGCATTTGAACTAATATCTTATGATTTTATTTGTGAAGCGCAATGAAATTGTCGTTATGTTCACACAAATTCAATCACAAGATATAAGTTCTACATCACACAATAAAAGTCATCGATATATTGTATAAAAGTTACGGACAACAAAAGAAAGATGCTATTACTTACTCAAAAAATCAACGGACGCTAAATTGAATGCTTTGTAAATTTTGGCTTAAGATTCTTTCTTGCTTCTCTTCCTATCCAATAAACGAATACTATTAATAGCATTTCCATCTTTAATAATAATGCCGCAAGAAGT
Organism: Agapanthus africanus; assembly: GCA_030015575.1. Lineage (NCBI taxonomy): Eukaryota > Viridiplantae > Streptophyta > Magnoliopsida > Asparagales > Amaryllidaceae > Agapanthus > Agapanthus africanus. Next base: position 516,742 of record JASDDO010000290.1, read on the forward strand.
AGCAACATCCATAAAGTAAATTAGCAAGAGGATCCCATGATTCAGAAGCATAATAGGATGCTTTTATCTACTAAAGAATGGATACAAAAAGCCTTTATCGCATCACATTTTCATGCCCTAAGTGACTCATTGGTTGACTCTGCTTTAGGCTCTATTGAATTGATAGTACATAATGAGACACACCAAAAGATTCAGAGCCTTTTATAGTGCAAAAAATAGTTGATAACCAATCAGTCATAATGAACGCTATCAATGACTTCGATAAGTCCAAAATAGAAGACTTGTACAAATCTTTACCTCAAATCATTCAAGAAGATATGGTATCTAAACCCGTTAACTCAGATAATTCAGTCGTGCAAAGTTCTTGTATGAATGAGTTGGACTAGAACGAATATCCTATGATCTCTCCTGGATTCGGACGAAGTACACAAACTATAGAGAATTTGAACGCAACAAAAAGTTTTGAGATTTCTGAAAATTCTCGATTTTGTGTGCTATATCAAGTTAACTATTGGAGGACCTAAAAGCATAGAAGATTTTGTGATTTTTAAAATCACGATTTTCGTTGCTATAGCATACAAGAAATTATAAAACTGAATAAAACAGGAAAATAGTGAGATTTATAAAAATTTAACGATTTTAATCCGATATAACAAGCAAAATATTAAACAGTCAAAGAAAACCAAAAAATTTCTTATTTTTGATAAGTCCACAATTTTTGTATGCTATAGCAATCAAAATATTTTAAAACGGAATAAAACAAAAATACTGAGATTTTTTTAAAAAATTGTGATTTTTGGGTGCAGTAACACGCAAAATATTTAAAATTTGAAGAAAACATAAGATTTTTGAATTTTTAGAAAATCACGATTTTCATGTGGTATATGCAAAATATTGAAAATTTGAAGGCAACAAAAAGTTTTTAGATTTTTGAAAATTCTGGATTTTTGTGCGATATATATCAAGCAAAAGATTGAAAAATCGAAAACCATAGAAGATTTAAAGATTTTCTTATATTCAAGATTTTCATGTGCTATAGCATATAAAAATTGTAAAAATCGAAGAAAATAAGAAATTACTGAGATTTTAACTTTTTAACGATTTTTATGATATATAAGAAGCAAAATATTAAATAATCAAGGGAAAGGGAAAGTTTTGATATTTTTGAAACATTAGTGAGTTTTGTGTGCTATATAGGAAGAAAAATATAGAAAAACCGAATAAAGCAAAAATATTGAGAATTTTGCGTCTTATAATATGCAAAATATTAAAAATTTGAAGACAACAAAATGTTGAGATTTTTTTAAAATTCTCGATTCTTGTGTGCTATATCAAGCAAAACATTGAAAAATCAAAGTGCATAATTTTTTTTGATATTTTTGAAAATTCACTATTGAAAAACCATATAAAGCATAAATATTAAGATTTTTGAAAATTTTGCGATTTTTGTTTGCTACAACAAAAAAAATATTTTAGATTAAAAAAACATAATATTTTTGGATTTTCAGGAAATTGTGTCTTTTGTTTGCTATATGCAAAATATTGAAAATTTGAAAGTAATAAAATTTTTTGAGATTTTTAAAAATTCTCAATTTTTGTGTGGTTTAAAGAAAAATATTGAAAAATTGAAGAGTATAGAAGATTTTCAATAATTCATGATTTTCGTGTGCTTTATATAACATACAAAAAATTATAAAACCGAAGAAAACAGGAAATTATTAAGATTTTGAACATTTAACGATTTTTATGTGATATAAGAAGAAAAATATTTAAAATTCAAAGATAACAGAAATTTTTGATATGTTTGAAAAGTTCATAAATTTTGTTTGCAATATAACAAATGAAATATTGAAAAACCGAATATAGCAAAAATATTGAGATTTTCGATAATTTTATGATTTTTGTGATTTTCGTGTGCTATAATATGTGAAGTATTTAAAGTTTGAAGTAAACAAAAAAAATTTGAAGTTTTAAAAAATTGTGATTTTCTTGTGCTATAATATGCAAAATAATGAAAATTTGAAGGCAATAAAAAGTTTTGAGATTTTTGAAAATACTAGATTATTGTGCTATACTAAGAAAAATATTTTAAGATCGAAGAGCATAGAAGATTTTGTGATTTTTGAGAACTCACGATTTTCGTGTGCTTATATAGCGTACAAAAAATTGTAAAACCGAAGAAAAGAAGAAAATGCTTAGATATTTAAAATTTTAATTATTCTTATGTGATATAAGAAGCAAAATATTAAAAATTAAAAAAACAAAAAAATGATATTTTTGAAAAGTTCGCGATTTTTTCATGCTATAGCAAGCAAAATATTGAAAACCGAATAAAGAATAAATATCGAGATTTTTAAAAATTTTGTGATATTCATTTGTTATAACATTAAATATATTTTAAAATTTAAAGAAAACATAATATTTTTGAATTTAAAAAAACGCGATTTTCGTGTGTTATAATATGCAAAATATTAAAAATCTGAAGGGAACAAAAAGTTGAGATTTTTGAAAATTCTTAATTTTTGTGTGCTATATCATGCAAAACATTGAAAAACCAAAAGAGCAAAGAAGATTTTGAGATTTTTTAAAAAATCACTAATGAAAAACCGAATAAAGCATAATTATTACGATTTTTGAAAATTTTACGATTTTCGTGTTCTATAAAATACAAAATATTTAAAATTCCAACAAACATAACATTTTTGAATATTCAGAAAATTGCGACTTTTGTTTGCTATATGCAAAATATTGAAAATTTGAAGGTAACAATTTTTTTTTGAGACTTTTAAAAATTGTTGATTTTTTTGTGGTATAAATCAAAATATTGAAAAATTGAAGAGTATAGAAGATTTTGAGATTTTTGAAAATTCATAATTTTCGTGTGCTTTATATAGCATACGAAAAAATTTAAAACTGAAGAAAACAAGAAATTACTGAGAATTTGACCTTTTTAACGATTTTTCTGTGATATAAGAAGCAAAATATTTAATATTCAAAGATAACAGAAAATTTTGATGTGTTTGAAAAGTTTGTAATTTTTATTATGTTATAACCAACAAAATATTGAAAAACCGAATATAGCATAAATATTGAGATTTTCAACAATTTTGTGATTTTTGTGTGTATGCAAAGTATTTAAGATTTGAAGAAAACATATGATTTTTGAATTTTTAAAAATCGCGATTTTCAAGTACTGTAATATGCAAAATATTGAAAATTTGAAGGAAACAAAAGGTTTTGAGATTGTTGAAAATTCTCAATTATTGTGTGCTATACCAAGAAAAATATTTAAAAAGCCAAAGAGTGTAAAAGATTTTGTGATTTTTGAAAATTCATGATTTTTATGAGCTATATAGCATACAAAAAATTATAAAACCGAAGAAAACAAGAAAATGCTAAGATTTCTAAAATTTTAATGATTTTTTGTGTGATCTAAGAAGCAAAATATTAAAAAATCAATGAAAACAAAAATTTTGATATTTTTGAAAATTTCGTGATTTTTTTCTGCTACAGCAATCAAAGTATTAAAAAACCGAATATAGATTAAATATTTGACATTTTTGAGAATTTGGCGATTTTCCTGTGCTATATAACATGCAAAATATTTAAAATTCTAAGAATACATAATAATTTTTGTTGCCTTTAGATTTTCAATATTTTGAAAATTCTGGATTATTGTATGTGCTATATCTAGCAAAACATTGAAAAACAGAAGAGTATAGAAGTTGTTGAGATTTTTAAAAATTCACTATTGAAAAACCGAATAAAGTATAAATATTATGATTTTTGAAAATTTTGCTATTTTTGTGCTATAACATACAAAATATTTCAAATACAAAGAAAACATAACATTTTGGAATATTCAGAAAATTGTGAATTTAGTTAGCTACATGCAAAATATTGAAAATTTAAAGGCAACAAAAAGTTTTGAGAGTTTTTAAAATTCTCGATTTTTATGAGGTATAAAGAAAAAATATTGGAAAACCAAAGAGTATAAAAGATTTTTAGATTTTTGACAATTGACGATTTTTGTGTGCTTTATGTAGCATGCAAAAAATTGTAAAACCGGAGAAAACAAGAAATTACTGAGATTTTGAACTTTTTAACGATTTTTATGTGATATATGAAGGAAAATATTTAATATTCAAAGATAATAGAAAATTTTGATATGTTTGAAAAGTGCGTAAATTTTAGATGATATAAGAAACAAAATATTGAAAAACCGAATACACCATAAATATTGAGATTTTTGATAATTTTCCTATTTTCGTGTGCTATAACATGCAAACTATTTAAAATTTGAAGAAAACATAAGATTTTTTAATTTTTAAAATATCACTATTTTCGTATGCTATAATATGCAAAATATTGACAATTTGAAGACAATAAAAAGTTTTGAGATTTTTGAAAATTTTCAATTATTGTGTGCTATATCAAGAAAAAATTTATAACCGAAGAGCATAGAATATTTTTTGATTTTTGAAAATTCATAATTTTCGTGATTTAACGATTTTTATGTGATATAAGTGTCGAATATCAAAAAAAATCAAAGAAAACAATTTTTTTTGATATTTTTGAAAAGTTCGTGATTTTTTTATGCCATGTCAAACAAAATATTAAAGAACCGAATAAAATATAAACATTGAGATTTTTGATAATTTTACGATTTTAGTGTGCTATAACAAGGAAAATAATTAAAATTTGAAGAAAACATAAGATTTTTGAATTAATCTCTAATCGTGATTTTTATATGTTCTTTATTTTATATGGAAAAAGTAGGGCAAAACGTCCTACTCAATAAAATAAAATAAATTAAAATGAAATATTTACAAGATTGTGCCCCGAGGTGAACAAAAGAACTAATATCTTATGATTTTATTTGTGAAAGAGCAACAAAATTGTCGTTTTGTTCACACAAATTCAATCACGAGATATAAGTGCTACACCACACAATAAAAATTCTCGATACATCGTATAAAATTTACAGACAGTGAAAGAAAAGATGCTATTACTTATTCAAAAAATCAACGGTTGCTAAATTGAATGCTTTGTAAATTCAGGTATGAGATTCTTCCTTGCTTCTCTTCTTATCCAACAAATGAATACTATTAATAGTATTTCCATCTTTAATAATAATGCTGCAAGAAATAACAACATCCATAAAGTAAATAAGCAAGAGGATCCCAAGATTCAAAAGCATGATATTATGCCCTTCATATAACATATACTAAAGGTAGGTGAAATCAAATTATCATTTAGGTTTAGTTTAAAAAAAAGTTTCCAAAAGTGATATTTATAAAATACCACTAATATCCCAAATTAGATTTTCTATAAAATACCCCAGTTGAAAAGGTTAGTTTTTATTAAAATACCTTAAGTTTTTAAAAGATAAGATTTGTCACTAAAATACCCTAAATTCCAAAAGTATATTTTTATTAAACACTTTCGACATTTTAAATAATAAATTTTTTATCAAAACATTCTCGAGATTTTAAAATAATGTATTTTTATATAAAACCCCTTTAAGAATTTAGGGGTCTATTTTTACATAAATACCAAGATCTATAAAACTTGAAGCTAGCAAGTATTTAGGTAGCAGATGGATTTAAGTGTCCTATTCTTTCTTGAGCATTAGGAAGTCGGAGACAATGAGTGTTACCACTTGTCTATCTCCCTATATATAATTCGTATTTTCACGGAAATCAAATTACATGAATATCGACTCAAATATAACCCAACACATGATACTCTACATAACTTGTGCTAAACCATTTCATATTAGACTTGACTTGAATCGAACCATGAATACAACTTGACCTGAAACTTGATCTTGGTGTTACGCCCCGCTTCCCAGAGTGTGCTAACTACGGTACGTGACAGAACCAACCATGCTACCTGTGGCTAGGAAATATCCCTCCACAGTCACATTACGGCTGTCTATAGGATATCAAGAACAGTAAAATATAAAATCTATCTAATACATGTCTCTTTGCCAAATAAAAGAGTCAAGAAAATGTATAAGCGGAAACGAACAATATCCAATAAACAACATCTGAAAACTTGTCCCAATATGGGATCACATCAAGAAAATAAAAGTGCGGAAAAAAATAAACTAAACTAAACATCTCTAAACCACGCATGTTTAATTCTTCACTGTTCGGCTTAACGGCTAAAATACTTCTGTTCAGCCTGCGATAAAGATAGAGAAACTGGGTCATGCAAAACCCAGACGTCAGTGCGTCATAATACCAAAACAACAATAATGACTAGGATATAACGATATAGGTAAACATGAATATAATGAATAACACAGATATGAAACAGTGAGGTATGTATGTGTGTGTGATGTGTGACCTAAAACTGTGCTTCTAGGTTATCAAGTCTAAAGTCTTTGAAATCAATTAATGTAATCCTCCCCGTAACCCAACAGTCTATGCCATGTTCATTCCCCACGGGACCACGGTAATAGGATTATTCCGTAACACCCGGAAAAACGGCAAACAGGATATTCCGCAACGCCCGGAAAAATGGCAAACATGTAATTATTCCGTAACGCCCGGAAAAACGGCAAACATGTAATAATAGCCTTTTGAGTTACATTTCGGTTACATTCTTGATTTCTCCTTTACCCCCAGGTTTGTGTTCAAGTCAGGTATTGCCAATATAGATCTAATACCAACACATGATCAAGCAGGTACAGGTTTTGTCTATGCAGACAACAAGTAACGTCCGTCAAGACAACAAGTCAGGATTGTTGGCATTAGTAACTAGATCCAAGTAATGAATTAAGTATTGTGTCGTGCACATGTCATGTGATGTCTATATATCAGATAGATACCCAAATGTAAAACTGTAGCGAATATCTGAACACGGTAATAACCTGTATACGTATCCATAACTACGTATGATGCAACTAGACAGCATGTTGCACTAATATAAATGTAATATGATATAATGAGGTTCCGGCATGTAACTAGATATGCAATTCTCAGTACGGAGGCGAACAGATATAGAAAAACGGTAATTATATAACATTGGATGCATAATATAACACATGTATTATTTTATTCATATAAATAGATATATTATAACGTAGCATATTGCAAGATATACTTGCCTGATCGGATCTTACGACGGGGTACGTACGTCACGTTCGACGTCGGGTAATGTAACACCCGAACCCAATAATACTATTTATATTACTAGTTGAGGGTTATTTATTGCTCATTCCAATTTTTTCCTGATTGTTTGGTGCTTTTTGCTAAATTTTAACCGGTTAAGTCATTTTGGCACATAACAAATTTTAACTCCTAAAATGAAATTAAAAGTATCCATGTTGGCCTACTCGTCGCCACTAGTCGCGTGGTAACGTCCGCGTGTCGAGATTCCATCCCGTTCGGCTAAACGGGCAAACTTGGACGACTACGCGCGCGTGCAAGTGTCCGACTTGGGGGCATGCATTTTAATCATTAAACACCTCTTTTCAAAATTTGGAACCCGTTTAAAATCCTATAATTTGAATTTGGAACATTTGGGCGCAACCCGGGCGCGATTTGGAAATGTTTCATTTCGCGCCAAAAAGACCCATTTTAATTTAATATCTTAAACTATTTTATACGAATGTATATTTTTCCCTAACTGTAAATCATTCAAATCCTCTTAAATCCCTTCTTAAATCTCATGATCAGCCAATCGCAGCGAGGGAATGTGCCCGCGTGGGCCCCGCATTCAATCTCCCTCTCCCCGTTTCACTCTATCTCTCTCTTCCCTTTCTCTCTCTCTCTCTCACTCTAAATCCCTTCCCTCTCTCTCTCCAATCTCTCTCTCTCTTCTTATATTTAAACTCTTCTTCTTCTTCTTATGCAGCCGCCTTCTTTTCCCCTCTTCATCACGAGAAAGCGTCTCAGAACCCTAACCCTAGCCCCTCGTTCTTCACCGCCGACCTCCTCACGACCTCGCCGTCGCCGTCACCACCTCGTCGACCTCACCGCACCCACTTACCTCCTTCCTCCGCCGATTCCCGCACCTGCACCCAACCCCGACGACGCCTCCAACCACTGCAGAGCCCGACGTCGACGCCGCCTCTCGTCGCCGACGACTCCCGCGACTCCCTCTCACCATCCTCGTCCCGACCTCGTCGTCGCTTCCCTCCTCCCCTCGCCGGACCACCAACCCGAGCCCATAACCCCATCAAGTACCCTCTGCTGTTCGCCGGAGAACGCGCCGGCGATCCTCGCCGTCGTCACCAGAGCCACCTCCGTCTCCCCCTCGTTCACCAGAGCCGACCACCACTTGTCGCACTACCCTCTCCAGCAAACCCGAGGCTGTTCGAGCCTTTGCAGCCGCCGTCGCTGTCTCGCCGGCGTTCCAGCGCCGTCGAGCCCGCCGGGGTCACCCTGGTATATCTCTCTGTAAGCTTCCTCATCTTTCCTTTTGTGCAATAACCCCCCCGCTGATCATATTACGTTTATCATTGTTACTAACTTCGTTGCCGATGTTTTGCCGGAATCCGACCGTGCCGTCTTGGTGAACCCGACGCTCCAGCGAAGTACCCTGGTCCGTGTGATCCCGTTGTTCTCTGTTGGGACTCGATCCGTGGCCCGTACTACCATATCGTGTTTTCTGCCGACATCGCATCCGTGTTCCGGTTTGCAAAACCGTCGAGGCAAGTATCTGAATACTTTCTTTATCATGCTAGCGTGCGAGATCTAGTCTTGCCACGCAGTTGAATATCATACTATATAATACAACAACTTAATGATGGTAATTGATATTATATTATAAGTTAGAATTGATAGTTGCAGTTATCTTTAACATGGAGTCGTTATAATAGTTTCTCGTAATTAATCAACCCACTATCAATCCATATTTCAACTAAATAAAACAATTGGATCATATCTGCTTAATTGTTAAATCATTCACGAGACAGTTATTATACTTAGTGTAAATTCATGTAGCTTCATTATTTTATGATTGTGGATATTGCTTCACCTTGTGGCTTTTGCACCCCAAAGGTGCGTGAACCTGTTAATAAGAGAATACAAAACATCATTGTGTTTACATGGAATAATATGGTTATTTACTGTTTCCTGCTGCTGTTCATTACTTGATTGTATACCTGTTGTGAGCACATACCCGATTGCACTACATATTGGCCTGACCCTGCTACACATGACATATACATACATACCAACTCATCCTGTTGTACCATGACATGACTTGTTTCATGATCTCATGCCTAATGCTGACAAACATGACTATCCCTGCTGTCTATCCAAACAGACCTACTTTTATTGATCATATGTTGGCATTGATCCTTGACTACTGAATACCTGACCTGACATACATAACTTGGGGGTATGGGGAAATCAAAGATGAACCTGACTTGTAACTCGACAGTTCACTACCGTTCGAGTGTACACATTCCTATTCTGTGCCTAACGGCATGTCTCGGTTTCGGCCGAGAATATTGTGGCCGTGATCCCGGGTATGTACGGGGTAATACCGAGTGTACACTTTCCTATTCTGTTCCTAACGGCATGTCTCGGTTTCGGCCGAGAATATTATGGCCGTGATCCCGGGTATGTACGGGGTAATACCGAGTGTACACTTTCCTATTCTGTGCCTAACGGCATGTCTCGGCTGCAGCCGAGAATATTGTGGCCGTGGTCCCGGGTATGTACGGGATACTATTGAGTTATATCGACGATTCATCAAATTGATTTCAAAGACTTTAGAATAGAAAACCTGTTAGAACAATTTAGTTACCCACTGCACATTGCCCGGCACTGTTGTTTCATAATACTGCTTTATTCATGTCTATCCCTGCATTGCTTATTACCATGTTCATGTTTATACTATATACTTGATGTCATGACGCGCTGACGTCTGGGTTTTGCATGGCCCAGATTCTTTACCACTGTCGACGACTGAGCGGGAGTACTTCAGCCAGCAGGCTGATTTGAGTTCTATAGTGGTTAGTTCATTTATTGCATTTTATTTCCAGGTGCGATCCCGCATTATAGGACGTACCTTTCTATTATTATATTGGATCATTTGCTTCCGCACTTATTGTTTATTGACTCTCGTTATTATGGATTTGGACATATGTTAGATTAGTTTATTTATCTTGTTCTTGATATCTCTACAACCGTAATGTGACTGTGGATGGATACATCCTACCCACAGGTAGCATGGTTGGCTATGTCACGTGCCCAATCTTGCGTACTCTGGGAAGCGGGGCGTGACATGGTTCTTTTGGTATCAGAGCCATATGTTAATTGGGTTGATTCTTTGTAGTTGGGTATTGCACCCGATACACGAATCAGAATACCCATGATTAGGAAACATGTCCTGCTACCTTGACCGTTTTACCATTCTTGAATCACATTCTTAAGGATTATATCTTTTACGACGTCCAAACTTACTTTGCATGTCGACTCGGAAACCTGATCTCTTGTTATCCCTAGGACTTGGGTGACTTGGGTGGAGTTAAGTAATTACGGCTATGATACCGCGGCATAGCTACAATGCAGTATTCTATTTAAGTATCTTGGAGTTCTAGCCTTGATCTATATTCAGAATCTATCATCATGCTAATGTTGGGTGTTTTGAGTTCAGGATTACGACAGGTAAGAAGTTGAAGACGTACCGGAGGTGTGTGAGCGAAGCCGCCATGCTTGGAGTGATAAGAGAAATGCTGGAAATCAAAGAGACAGACTGAGCTGAATCAGCAATAGCAGATTTGCTTCAAGAAGGTTTGCAGATCGTTCAGCAGTCTGTAAACAACGATGGAACTAGACCAGTCGAACGAGTAAGGACTGTAGCAGATTTTGGACTTTGGGTCCGTCTACATTTACTGGTTTAAAGGAGCTGTTACCAGCCGAGCAGAGGCTAGTGACACGGAGAATTTACTGATTGCGGCACAGATCCCAGAGGACAAGAGAGTGTTGTGGTGCGCTTCAGCTAGTGGTTTACGCCGAGAGTGATGGCCTGTGGAGGAAACCCGCTTGCCCAAGCCAATCAGTTGAGCGGATTTCTCTAAGAGTTTCATGGAGAAATTCTTCCCGCGGACTGCACGGGAGGAAATGGAAGAGAAGTTCATCGGACTGAGACAGAATGGAGCAACCGTGGACGTGCATGCAGCAGAATGGACGAGACTCAGTAGTTTCGCTGGACCTTTCACGGCCAACGATGTAGACAGCAGTTGTGGTAAGGAAGCAGTTCTGTCGGGCCAGTCGAGTTTAGGGCTAGGCCAACGAACAATGTTCTTGCGGCTATGGTAGTGGATAGTGATGAAGAGCCGGCAGTTGTCCGCGACTTTATGGATGTGTTTGAAGACATTTCGGGCTTACCGCCGAAGCGAGATGTGGAGTTTGCGATTGACCTTATTCCTGGTGCAGCGCCAGTATCAAAATCTTATTATCCGATGGCACCGGTGGAATTGGAAGAAGTTAAGAAACAAGTTGGTGAATTACTCGAGAAGGGATGGATTCGAAGCAGCAACTCACCTTGGGGTGCTCCAGTCCTTTTGTAAAGAAGAAGGATGGCACGAGAAGGATGTGCATTGATTATCGAGAATTGAACCGGGTGACTATTAAGAACAAATACCCGATCCCTCGCATTGGAGAACTTTTTGAGCAGCTTAGTGGCGCGAGGGTATTCTCGAAACTGGACTTGCGATCAGGATATCATCAGGTCCGAGTGAAGGCAGAAGACATTTGCAAGACGGCGTTTCGGACTCGGTATGGGCATTTCGAGTATTTAGTGATGCCCTTCGGAGTGACTAATGCGCCGGCAATATTTATGGATTTGATGAACAGGATCTTTTCACCGTTCTTGGACCAGTTTATTGTGGTATTCATTGACGATATTCTGGTGTACTCGAAGAGTCCGGAGGAGCATGCTGAGCACTTAAGGATCGCACTGCAGACGCTGAGACAAGAGAAATTATTCGCGAAGATGAGTAAGTGCGAATTCTGGCTGGAAGAAGTGAAGTTTCTGGGGCATGTCGTGTCGGGCGATGGAATCGCCGTCGATCCCGAAAAGATTACAGCGGTTCGAGATTGGCCTACTCCAAAGAATGTTGCGGAGATAAGAAGTTTCCTTGGACTCGCCGGATACTACAGAAGATTTGTGGAGAACTTCGCTCGCTTAGCTGAGCCGTTAACCAAGCTTACGCGTAAGGAGGTACCGTTTGTTTGGACAGATGGATGTGCATTGGCCTTCGAGACGTTGAAGCAGAAGTTGATAACCGCCCCTATCCTAACCGTACAGGATGATTCGGGAGGACTGGTGATTCATAGCGACGCATCCGGAAAAGGATTGGGATGTGTTTTAATGCAGAATGGGAAAGTCGTCGCTTACGCATCGAGACAACTGAAGACTCACGAGAAGAATTATCCGACTCATGACTTAGAGCTTGCAGCCGTAATCTTCGCCCTGAAGATTTGGAGACACTACCTTTTGGGCGAGAGAGTCGAAGTCTTTACAGATCACAAGAGTTTAAAGTATGTGTTTATTCAGAAGGAGTTGAACATGAGGCAACGCAGATGGTTGGAGCTGATGGCCGACTATGACCTCGATCTTAAGTACCATCCGGGAAAGGTCAACATCGTGCCGGATGCGCTGAGTCGGTTACCAGCAATTCAGATATTGACTGCACAGAGAGAGATCATTGCGGATTTTCGGAGATTTGACTTGGAAGTTGTGCTACCCCATGCTACAGGACAGTTGATGCAGTTGCAAGTACAATCGTCCTTAGTTGAGAAGATTTAAAGCGGCACAATCGCAGGATCCTAGACTGCAAAAGTTTCGAGAGCAGGTTGAAGCCAGACTACGAACCGATTTACTGATCCACGAAGACGGTTCGTTGAGATGTGGTAGCCGTGTGTGTGTGCCAAAGGGAGATGTGCGTGAAGAGCTTATGAAGGAGGCACACAGTTCAGCTTACTCTGTACATCCAGGAGGGACAAAGATGTACCGAGATATTCGACAGCACTTTTGGTGGGAAGGTATGAAACGGGAAATTGCTCGCTTCGTGGCTAAGTGCTTGGTGTGTCAGCAAGTCTAGGCTGAACACCAAAGGGTTGCTGGTTTGTTGCAGCCACTTCCGATTCCTCAGTGGAAGTGGGAACATATAACCATGGATTTCGTGACGGCTTTACCGCGGAGTCCAAAGGGGCAACAATGCTGTATGGGTGATTGTCGATCGTTTGACCAAGGCAGCTCACTTTATTCCTTTTCGGGTTGGTCAATCGACAGAGACTTTGGCAGAGCGATACATGCAGGAGATTGTCAGATTGCATGGAGTGCCGGTAAGCATCGTGTCCGACCGGGACACTCGATTCTTGTCACACTTCTGGAGGAGTTTACAAGAAAGTTTGGGGACTCGATTGAAGTTCAGCACAGCTTATCATCCTCAGACTGATGGACAATCGGAGAGAACGATCCAGACCCTTGAAGATATGTTGAAGGATTGCATGTTGGACTTCAAAGGTTCTTGGGAAGATCATCTACACCTGGTGGAGTTTTCGTACAACAATAGCTTCCAAGCAACTATTCAGATGGCCCCGTTTGAAGCACTGTATGGTCGTAAGTGCCGTTCACCTGTCTGTTGGGATGATGTTGGTGAACGAAGGTTACTAGGACCAGATTTGGTGGTACAGACAATCGAGAAGGTGAATACAATCAGGAAGCATATGAAGGCAGCTCAAGACAGACAGAAGAGTTGGGCCGACACGTCAAGAAGACCTCTAGAGTTCGCCGTGGGTGATTTGGTATTCCTGAAGATATCACCGACTAGAGGGGTGATTCGCTTTGGAAGTCGGGAAAAGCTTAGTCCTCGATTCGTTGGACCCTTCCAGATTTTGGAGCGTGTTGGAGAGGTATCGTACCGGTTGGCGTTACCACCGTCATTAGCAGGAGTTCACGATGTGTTTCATGTGTCTCAACTACGGAGGTATGTTCGTGATGAGACTCATGTCTTGGATCATTCGGAGTTGACCGTACGGGAGGACCTGACTTTTGAGGAGCGACCAGTTGAAATCAAGGATCGAAGAGAAAAGGTTCTTAAGAACAAGGTTATCCCCCTTGTGTTAGTTCTTGGGGTAATCGATCGCGTGGAGAATCCACTTGGGAGCGAGAAGACGAGATCCGGCAGAGATTCCCTCACCTTTTCCAGTAGTTAGCTATCCTGTATTCTTGGAATTTCGAGGACGAAATTCTTTTGTAGTTGGGTATGATGTAACACCCGAGCCCAATAATACTATTTATATTACTAGTTGAGGGTTATTTATTGCTCATTCCAATTTTTTCCTGATTGTTTGGTGCTTTTTGCTAAATTTTAACCGGTTAAGTCATTTTGGCACATAACAAATTTTAACTCCTAAAATGAAATTAAAAGTATCCATGTTGGCCTACTCGTCGCCACTAGTCGCGTGGTAGCGTCCGCGTGTCAAGATTCCGTCCCGTTCGGCTAAACGGGCAAACTTGGACGACTACGCGCGCGTGCAAGTGTCCGACTTGGGGGCATGCATTTTAATCATTAAACACCTCTTTTCAAAATTTAGAACCCGCTTAAAATCCTATAATTTGAATTTGGAACATTTGGGCGCAACCCGGGCGCGATTTGGAAATGTTTCATTTCGCGCCAAAAAGGCCCATTTTAATTTAATATCTTAAACTATTTTATACGAATGTATATTTTTCCCTAACTGTAAATCATTCAAATCCTCTTAAATCCCTTCTTAAATCTCATGATCAGCCAATCGCAGCGAGGGAATGTGCCCGCGTGGGCCCCGCATTCAATCTCCCTCTCCCCGTTTCACTCTATCTCTCTCTTCCCTTTCTCTCTCTCTCTCTCTCTCACTCTAAATCCCTTCCCTCTCTCTCCAATCTCTCTCTCTCTTCTTATATTTAAACTCTTCTTCTTCTTCTCATGCAGCCGCCTTCTTTTCCCCTCTTCATCACGAGAAAGCGTCTCAGAACCCTAACCCTAGCCCCTCGTTCTTCACCGCCGACCTCCTCACGACCTCGCCGTCGCCGTCACCACCTCGTCGACCTCACCGCACCCACTTACCTCCTTCCTCCGCCGATTCCCGCACCTGCACCCAACCCCGACGACGCCTCCAACCACTGCAGAGCCCGACGTCGACGCCGCCTCTCGTCGCCGACGACTCCCGCGACTCCCTCTCACCATCCTCGTCCCGACCTCGTCGTCGCTTCCCTCCTCCCCTCGCCGGACCACCAACCCGAGCCCATAACCCCATCAAGTACCCTCTGCTGTTCGCCGGAGAACGCGCCGGCGATCCTCGCCGTCGTCACCAGAGCCACCTCCGTCTCCCCCTCGTTCACCAGAGCCGACCACCACTTGTCGCACTACCCTCTCCAGCAAACCCGAGGCTGTTCGAGCCTTTGCAGCCGCCGTCGCTGCCTCGCCGGCGTTCCAGCGCCGTCGAGCCCGCCGGGGTCACCCTGGTATATCTCTCTGTAAGCTTCCTCATCTTTCCTTTTGTGCAATAACCCCCCCCCCCCCCCCGCTGATCGTATTACGTTTATCATTGTTACTAACTTCGTTGCCGATATTTTGCCGGAATCCGACCGTGCCGTCTTGGTGAACCCGACGCTCCAGAGAAGTACCCTGGTCCGTGTGATCCCGTTGTTCTCTGTTGGGACTCGATCCGTGGCCCGTACTACCATATCGTGTTTTCTGCCGACATCGCATCCGTGTTCCGGTTTGCAAAACCGTCGAGGCAAGTATCTGAATACTTGCTTTATCATGCTAGCGTGCGAGATCTAGTCTTGCCACGCAGTTGAATATCATACTATATAATACAACAACTTAATGATGGTAATTGATATTATATTATAAGTTAGAATTGATAGTTGCAGTTATCTTTAACATGGAGTCGTTATAATAGTTTCTCGTAATTAATCAACCCACTATCAATCCATATTTCAACTAAATAAAACAATTGGATCATATCTGCTTAATTGTTAAATCATTCACGAGACAGTTATTATACTTAGTGTAAATTCATGTAGCTTCATTATTTTATGATTGTGGATATTGCTTCACCTTGTGGCTTTTGCACCCCAAAGGTGCGTGAACCTGTTAATAAGAGAATACAAAACATCATTGTGTTTACATGGAATAATATGGTTATTTACTGTTTCCTGCTGCTGTTCATTACTTGATTGTATACCTGTTGTGAGCACATACCCGATTGCACTACATATTGGCCTGACCCTGCTACACATGACATATACATACATACCAACTCATCCTGTTGTACCATGACATGACTTGTTTCATGATCTCATGCCTAATGCTGACAAACATGACTATCCCTGCTGTCTATCCAAACAGACCTACTTTTATTGATCATATGTTGGCATTGATCCTTGACTACTGAATACCTGACCTGACATACATAACTTGGGGGTATGGGGAAATCAAAGATGAACCTGACTTGTAACTCGACAGTTCACTACCGTTCGAGTGTACACATTCCGATTCTGTGCCTAACGGCATGTCTCGGTTTCGGCCGAGAATATTGTGGCCGTGATCCCGGGTATGTACGGGGTAATACCGAGTGTACACTTTCCTATTCTGTGCCTAACGGCATGTCTCGGTTTCGGCCGAGAATATTGTGGCCGTGATCCCGGGTATGTACGGGGTAATACCGAGTGTACACTTTCCTATTCTGTGCCTAACGGCATGTCTCGGCTGCAGCCGAGAATATTGTGGCCGTGGTCCCGGGTATGTACGGGATACTATTGAGTTACATCGACGATTCATCAAATTGATTTCAAAGACTTTAGAATAGAAAACCTGTTAGAACAATTTAGTTACCCACTGCACATTGCCCGGCACTGTTGTTTCATATTACTGCTTTATTCATGTCTATCCCTGCATTGCTTATTACCATGTTCATGTTTATACTATATACTTGATGTCATGACGCGCTGACGTCTGGGTTTTGCATGGCCCAGATTCTTTACCACTGTCGATGACTGAGCAGGAGTACTTCAGCCAGCAGGCTGATTTGAGTTCTATAGTGGTTAGTTCATTTATTGCATTTTATTTCCAGGTGCGATCCCGCATTATGGGACGTACCTTTCTATTATTATATTGGATCATTTGCTTCCGCACTTATTGTTTATTGACTCTCGTTATTATGGATTTGGACATGTGTTAGATTAGTTTATTTATCTTGTTCTTAATATCTCTACAACCGTAATGTGACTGTGGATGGATACTTCCTACCCACAGGTAGCATGGTTGGCTATGTCACGTGCCCAATCTTGCGTACTCTGGGAAGCGGGGCGTGACAGGTAAACGTCGCGATGCTCACACGCGCACACAAGACTGGACCAGGCTACTCAAAGACTTGACTACGCTGGATGGTGACAAAGACTGGGTCGTCCAGATTGTCGGCAACGTGTGCGGCTCTGGCGATGGCTGAAAAACAGAAACTACAGATAAGAGAAAGAAAGAAAAGAAAGAAAGAAGAAGAGAAAGGAGAAGGAGAATGGGGTGTGGCTTGGCTTTAGCTGGGGACAGAGGAGACGATGAGACGACGACGGCGATGACGAATGCCGTCGATGATGGGTAAAGGTGACGGGTTTTCTGGGTTTTGCCGCTGGAAATCGTCGGGGTTGTAAGGATAGTTGTGGTGGTGGCCTGAGGTGTCGGGGATTGGAGAGGAGGAGAGGAGAAGGAGGAGGTGACGACGATGAGGGCTTTGATGATCGGCGGTAGAGGTTTCTTGGGTTGCAGGTTGGGGTTCGTCGGGGTTCTTGGTTGCAGGTGCTCGGGGTTGTGAGCTTGGGAATAGAGGAGAGGGATGAGAGGAGGTAGTAGTGAAGGTGGTGATGAGGGTGGTGGCGATAGGGTGAAGGTCTTCGGCGATGAGAGGTTGACAGCGAGGTCGGATGGTTTTCTTGGGTTGCTCGGGTTTGTTCGTGGGTGTAGGAGGAGAGAGGAAGAAAAGGGGAGGAGGTGTAGGTGGTAAGGAGATCGAGAGGGCGAGGGTGAGGAGATGGTCGATGACGTTGGGATGGTGGTAACGACGTCAAGCGCAAGCGTGGGTTAAGGCAAGAAACGAATGAGGAAGAAAGAAAAATAGAGAAAGAGAGGAGAGAGCGAGTTGACGTGTAAAAATAAATTTATATATATATATATATATATATAAGTAAAGAGAGAAAGAGTAAGGAGACTGGAGAGAGAGAGGAAACATTGAGGATATATTATTAGGATTTAAAAATTTATTATATGTATAAATATTAACTGAACCATAATGCGATGTCCGGTTAAATAAAATGCATACCCCAAGAACGGTTTCACGTAAAAATCAAGTAGCGGTCCAAACGAATCCGTTACATCAAACTGGACATGAACACCATGTCTGGATGCACTCGCAACATATGGGGTATGATAACAGACCATGCTAGACATTAGAAATATTATATTTGGTTATAATTTGTATTATCTGAAACAAATGTAGATGCAACATATCATATAAGTGTAATATCAAATCTAAATGTGCACGGATCCTTCGTACTAGTAAGGATATGTCGTCATCTAGAACCAAGATGGGTTTTAAGCATGTGGGTCGGATTGGATACTAACCACAGATACCAAAGCACTATCCGCACTCAAAATGAGTAATAATCAAGAAATAACCATAAGATTAGAAAATACTCAAATCAAATATGATATAAATGAACTAGGGTGTTACACTTGGCATGACTCAATCTTGAAAACCTGACCTTATACATTTTTTGGTATTCATGGATTCGATCATGACTTGCGACATTAATTAGAGAATAATATACACGGGGTGTTGGAGTAGTTGAAGTGTGAATCCAGCGGAATCTCAGGAGTCTTCCTAGTTCATGGATCTATGTCTACTAACCCAATATATAATCATGAGGGCCCGTGTTTTTAAGCCTCTGGGACCCTACTCTTGGGTTTGGAATACTTCGACAATGGTTGAAGTCCCGTTAGTAACGCTTGATTCGGGTTCGTGATTCCTTACTCCTGGGGCCTTACTCTTGAGTTCGAGAATACTCTTGAGATTAGTTGGCATTCACACTTGAACTGGCGTTAAGATAGATTACCCTCGTAGAGACTTTTTAAGACACGTTACTTTTACCTCATGTTCACTAGTGCACACTTATAACATATTCATGTTGATTAACTCATGTTATATTACATCTCATTTTGCACTTTTATATTCATTATTATTCTTTTGGGGACTTACCGAGCGCAAGTTCGCTGACGGGCATTCCGCCCGTTTTTTTTATTTCATTGGAATGTTCGTCAGATGATCTAGGGACTGAAGAGTTGGAACGACTGAGGATGATTACAACCAGTTCGCATTCCAAGCAGATTCTTAGTTTCAGTTCAGATTTATTTTTCAGTATGCCACATGTTTAGACACATTTATGTGATTGTACTTTTGATTCAGACATCGTATCTATGTATTAAAACTTGTGAAAGTTGAATGTAAATAAATTTGTTGTTGAAAATTTTCATTTTCTTATTTATTCTTGTATTGTATATATTACTTATTTACGTTTAACGTATTTGTTGCGAGAAATGACCTTTTCGGAATAAATACGTCGTGGGCTTGTCACGTGACCGTTATTGTCCTTTGGGAAGCTGGACATGACAGGTTTTATTGGTGGCTCATGCAGGTCAGTTCTGCATGAATGTCAAAAGAAATACCACAAGAATTATAAAATTCAACAACTTTTACGTTCTTTTCATTTCAAAGTCCTTTGAATCTATTCCAATCCCTCTTTTATTTATCTAAGGTGATATCTTCCTCGGACCATACCAACATCAACGGAGATACTCCATCACCTGCTGCTGCAGCTCCACTTACGGAACTGATGGTGCTTCTTGAGGCTATCA
This sequence comes from Agapanthus africanus, assembly GCA_030015575.1. Classification (NCBI taxonomy): domain Eukaryota; kingdom Viridiplantae; phylum Streptophyta; class Magnoliopsida; order Asparagales; family Amaryllidaceae; genus Agapanthus; species Agapanthus africanus. Next base: position 536,666 of record JASDDO010000290.1, read on the forward strand.
AGAGCCTACATGAAGGTTAGAAGAAGCAGACTGCTCTCCTAGTCCGCCCTAAAGTAGAGGCACCAGGCATGAAGCAGTTTCGGGCGTTGCACCCGAAGAATTTCTCTGGGGAAGAGAACCCGCTAGAAGCTGAGAAATGGGCTCAGAGTATAGAGGATGATCTTGCGGCAGTCCAAGTTCCAAAAGCGGCTTGGGTACAAGTAGCAAAACTCCAGTTTACTAACAATACCAGGGTTTGGTGGAAGGCGGAAGAGAGCCTCATCCCACAGCAGATTGAGTAGAAGACATTCTATGATCTCTTCGACGCTAAGCACTTCCCACAGTCCACTCGTTTTGAAATGGAACAACAATCCGTCCACCTGCAACAAGGATCTATATGGGTTAAATCAGTAGATGAGTACAATACCGAAATCACCATGCTCGACAAGCAAATCTATCGTTTTGAAATTTGTTGGTTCCAAATAACATAAACACTTCCGACACCAATGTCATATCAGGTTCGCTGCGCACATGATTCCTACCGCAGAAATCCGGGCCAGGAACTTTCGGCAGGGCTTAGACCATGATTCAGGCTGCCATAGCAACGGGAGATTACTTGACACATGAAGCAGCTTTGAAGATAGCCCCGTTTACCGTCGAAAACAGAGATGAACTGCGATTGATCGTCTTGCCTGAATTTGGGGGCAGATACTATTTGGACATATCTATCCACCTCTCCGAAGATACCAAGTTGATTTATAGCACCGTATATCGGAGGTTTGGATAGATACGGACGATGTAGCAGACCTCATCAGATTCCCCCTCATTTGTGAGGGGTTTTTGATTGCAGGGACGTTCTTCCCTGCAGGCGCAAGGCCCTGCAGTTAATTACGTTATCGCGTTGCGATAACAACTTTCTCATCCTCCAATATTTCACTTCGTGTCGCGTTGTGTTTTATTTATTTTTGGTTGCCCGTAGATTGTATACGGAGACTAATTTATGTCGTCGCCCGTAGAGCATAAATTAATCCTAATCCGTATATTTTAGATTTAGGGTTCGAACCTAGGTTGCATATTCCGTCAGTTCAAAGAATATTTTATATTATTTAAGGACCGTTAATCTGATTTTAGATTAAGATCGACTTAAATATATGAGCATGTTGGCTCAATTTATTTTAACTAAGAATATGTTAGTCTTATTTGAGACTAAGATCAACTTAGAAATATATTTGGGGATCATTAAATTTTGTTAAGATCCATCAACATAGCATATGGGCTCGGCTGTAAAGAAGTTTCAGAGACTTAGCCAATTTGGGCTCAATCATGGGCTTTTCCGTCATTCAGCAGTGCTAAGCACTAATTCTTTTAACCATATATATAGTGCTAAGTACTTTTATTCAGCGCCCATGTGTGTTTCTCGTAAGACGCTGAGTCTCTTGACGCTCATGTGTTTTACGTGAGGCGCTGAGTTTCTTAACGCTCATGTGCTATCACGTGCGGCGCTGCAATAGTGCTAAGCACTGATCTTTTTTGCTTTCTGGCACTCACGTGCTATGCACACTGGCGCTTTGTTTTCTTTTTGGGACGCTCATGTGTGAAACACGTGAGGCATTGATTTTTTTAAGTGTTGGACGCTCACGTGTGAAACGCGTGATGCGCTGAGTCTTTAGAAATTTACTTTCTGTTTATCTTTTGAAAAGAAGTTCATGTATTCCTATACACAAAGCAGAAGCCACAATCCATATGATACACCAACTAATAAACAACAGAATGCAGAACCAAGCAACAATGAAGTGTATTTCAGAGTCTCTCTTTATGCAGAAAAATAGAGCCATAATGGTAACATCCCACTAGTTCATTGCAGGAAAAGCAGTATACCGAGATAGAGTATGGGTAAATCATCTGAGAGAATAATTAAGCATCAACCAACAAGTCCTCCTGTAGCGTTTTGTGACGATCTCCCTTCAGCACTGTAAGAAAACAAATCATCTAAATTGCATGTCTGAATAAGACCAAGGATGATTGGATTGTGTTTGGGTTCTCAATTTTGATGATTTCACCGAATCTTTTCCTTACTCGGTAATAGAATAAACTGATAAAATACATGTTCCCAAAATTATTTGTTCTTGTCTGATTTCATAATCCATGAATAATAACCTATCCCCCCCCCCCAACAAAATTCCCTAGTTTCTGTTCGCTAATGCCACAACATTAATTGTCGAGCATAGCATGTTTAAGAGAGATTAAATTTAATAATAAGGATGGAATCTCATTATATGAGGAGGATTTAACCACATATACAAAGACATGAGCCAGGAGTCTTGATACATAGAACAATATATTGGTATTTGATACGTAGTGGATGCATTTGAGGGAGTACAACCTTCACTGTGCCGGTATATCACACAACTTTCCTGCTCAAACCTGGAAAATATGAAGAAACATGAGTTGTTTCCAATAGAAGGTGCCTAATTGTCCTATCATTTTCTAGGCCCAATACTTAAATTGTTCAAATGCCGAATAATCTCAAACATAAGGCCCAGTTTGGGTATGAAGTTAGGCTGACCATAGTTTTTTTTTTTAAGTGGAGGTAGAGGCAATGTAAACCTAGTTTGCAAGGCTCTCCCTCCACATAAAAGTTAAAACTTTGATAAGGTGTTTGGCTTTGTGGTTACTAAAACTCTGAAGTTTTGTTGGAGTTATCTCAACTCAAAAAATGGGTATTTCTTTCACAAATTTTATTGTTTTGAAAACATTGCTTGGATTGGAGTTTTATCTCGACTTTGGAGGTTAGATAACCGGATAAACTCCAAAATCCAAGGCAAACATGACATAGTAACAATTTTGGAGTCAAGTTCGGATAACTTTATGATACCAGTTATCCTAACTTAACTCAATTCCCAAACAGGGCCAAAACAATCGAGCCGAGAAGGATTTCAGCTTGCTGTTTTTAACCAGTCATAAACTAACCTAAGAAGCCTCATCCAAGATTTTGTAAGATAAATGTTAGAAATATGTTGAACATTCTAGCACAATCACCACAACTTAGGTGCTCAAGCATATGAACCGCTCGAAATATAGATGGTTAAACTTATCGTTTCTAGGCACTTGCCTAGCATTTGTCTATCTTCTACAGATGACTGGCAATATGTGTACCTAAGCATAGAGCCATGATTACCACTTCTAGTTATGAGTATGACCGAAATAAGCAAATCTAATGCTACTACAGACCCAATGCATCAGTTGATTGATAGCTAACCTAAAACTAATAGGCTATGTCGCCAAAACCACCATTGGTTTACTTCATCACCCAAAAAACATCATGACTACCAAACCCATCACAAAACCCCCTAAAATCATGTTCCGTTGCACAACTCCTCCCTCACCATTAGTTTTTAAACTTAAACTGCCCTTCTCTTCCTACATCAACTGTTTAAGAATTCAAGGATAGTTCAATCAATTTCAACGTCAGGTCAGAGGGGTGGGGAAGCAAATGTCTCGGGTGGGGATAAAATGGGTTTAAACGTTAGGGGATATTGGACAAGTCGGGTAAATCACAGGCCGTGTTCACCTTAGGGTCATAAATTATCGGATTCAGTATATTTACTAATGAAACTGTATCAGGATTTTGCTTCCATTACCATTCGGCCTCAGCAGTACTTGTATCTACTTAGAGCTCACTTTCATGCCCAATTTGCTGTTCGATAAATGTCAGCGTTTTGTGCGTTTCCTAAATTGAATCAGAGATTCATTCAGATTATTAACTCAAGTGCTTCTATACTTGAAATCAGGATTATTTCCCCTACCCAAAATTCCCCACACTATCATCAAAAACTTGATTTTGATAACAAATAAAAAGAAAGAAAGAAAGAAGCAATGCTTGGATACTGATCTCACCTCAGCAATCTCCCTCAAGGCCCCATCGACACCCCTACAGCCATTGGCCTTCGACTTGCACTCCTTCACCGTCTCAAACTCCGACGCCGGCAGCGACTCCGAGAGGACCCCGACCTGGAACTCGATCTCATTAGACTCGGGCCTGGCGACGATGCCGGAGAGGGAGACCCAGAGGAAGAGCTTCTTGGCTTGGATTCCGGTGATGTCGGTGATCTTCCCGTAGGAGATCTTGCCGGTGACGCGCTTCTCGAAGAAGACGAGGCGGGAGAAGTGGACGTAGCAGGTCGAGGTGATCTCGAGGACGAAGTCGCCGGTCTCGGGGGAGAGCGAGTAGGACTCCACGGCGTCGGGGATGAGCCCCCGCGGGAGGCCGTACTGAGGGAGGAGGTCGTGGACCGTCGATGATTCTGCGGCGGCGATGAGGAGGAGGAGAGAGGAGAGGGTTAGGGTTAGGGTTTTGATCGCCGTCGCCGCCATTGTTGGAGCTTGGAGAATGACGAAAGAAATTTCAAGAAATTTGTTCTTTTGGATTTGGATTTATTATTGAGAGGCGTAGATGGGTGGGGCCCACTGGGGATTTGGCAGAGATTGGGGGATTTGTTGGCTTGTTCTTCATTTTGCCGGTGGGTTCTTCATTTTGTATTACTCATTTTCAAAAGTAATAATTATAATTAATTAAAATAAATATAAAAACTCTTATTTGTTTGGGTTTTTTTTACTTAAAACTCCCAAAACTTGATAATTATTTATTACCCCTAAAAACCTTTAAGTTGTTCATTTACCCATCCAAATTTCCCTTTTTTCGGGTCTTTTACTTGTAGGCCCCCTAAAACATAGCAAATTCTTTTATGCCCCAAAAACTTGATATTTACATTTTACCCCAAAACTAATAAGATACATCATTTTAGCCTCATTTACGATTTCCATCAACTTTTAAAGGCATAACATCAAGTTTTTTTTTTAAATATCCCAAGGTCTCTTCTTATTTGAAAATATGCAATTTCTTCCCTAAATTGAAATTAAGGATCGGGTTTCTGCTGTACCTTTCTTAAAACCGGTTATGAAAGCAGAAGCATCTTCAATATCCTTCTCTATCTATAAAGAAGATGAATGCTTCTGCGGTCTTACTTGCTCTCTTCGGGTAAATAGTAAACCTAAATTATATGAAGAAAAATTAGTTATAATTAACAGGGATTTTTCTAACGGAAACCGTAAAGGAGGTAAAATGATGTATCTTATTAGTTTTGGGGGAGTAAAAAGTAAATACCAAGTTTTGATGGGTTAGAAAGAAATTTGTTATGTTTTGAAAGGCCTACAAGTAAAACATCCGGAGGGGCTGGGGTGTTAAAGTAAAAAAGCCCTGTTTGTGTAGAAGGAAAGATCCACACAATAGGACTAAGACGAAAAATTTACGTTTTATTTGTCTCCAAATCCTATCAAGAGAATCTGTTAGAACTTTTTCTTTTTGGCACTGACTTGTAAGTCATAACCTATGCATACAATACATCCACGCACACGCCACTCACACCCAGGGATCCACGAATTTGCCCCGAAAGTGTTAAATTGTGGCAACTTCCCTCACCGCGTTTCGAACCCCGAAACTCTCTTCAGAGAGGTAAGTGTCATAGCAACTGAGTTCTTGCACATTGGTATCATAGGAAATTTAATAAGCAATTCTGCTGCAGTAAGCATGAAAGCTCTTCTTGATAATAGTTTGATTTTAGACCATAATTTGACTGAGCTTAGATAGCTCTTTTTTTCTTCATAAGAGACACGACCTTGTTATATTTTATTTTTGGAAAAAGCGAGAGCATTGGACGATGTTGTAAAAGTGGAAGAAAATATAAACTTTGTCGTTTAGACCGCGGATAAGAAAGTCTTATTTATACATTTTAAACTCTTGTGGCAAAGGAGGATAGCCTTGCAGTAGAACTTCTTTTTCCAAAATGGAAGGTTGAATTCAATTCGCAAATTTGCTATGAAAAGGTTGCATAAATATGGTACATCACAAAGGGAAAATGAACTTGCCTCTATTTATTTCTTTGCTTTTTAAATTTGTTTTCGCAATGTTATTATTTTCAGACATTTATTCTGAAAATTTAGATATAAATCATGATCTCACAGCCCCGCTCGAATAAAGCATCTCAATTATTGATGCAATTATTTCATTTTTGATGCAATTATTGATGCAATTTCAATTATTGATGCAATTATTGATTTGAGGACCCTTTAATAGTTGAATAAACAGAGCTAAAATGCCAAGACTCCGTACTTTCAAGGGTTTTATCTTTTTGAGAATACTTGCAGTGGGTGGTTGTGTGGGAAAAAACATATTCCGTAGATATTTCGCAGCCGTCTATATTGAATAGTAATAACTCATGCAAACATAGATACAGATATTTCGTCTGAAAATATGTTGCGCGTATTTGAATTAAAACAAAAGTTACTGAAAAGGGATGAGGACCGCACGGATGAACAAAAAATGTTGCATTTTGCCGAATTAAATTGCAATTGAAATTCATTTTCTGTATGAGGTTTTGTAAGAATTTTGAAATAAAACATGTACTTATTTATCTTGGTGCTTTTTAGAATTCGCATTTTTAGCAAAACAAAATTCGAAACTAAGCCAATCCTATCCTGTTTTGATCAAATATATATAAGTTGATACAATATCTCTGAACATAACTCAATTTCAAACTAGAAGAAGTAAACATGAAATTTTTTAACCAAATTGAAAGTTGTCTCAAATTGAAATTTCAATCCAAATCTAAATAAAAAAAGATAACTTAATATTTTAAATAAATAGTTTGGAAAAAATATATTTGTCCAGAGGTTTCAAATGTTTTTGATTTCCCTTGTCAAAACATACCTCACACTCACAATACTAATTTTTTATATCGGAAAAAACTATTTTGCAGTAATCAATAAAATAAGAATTTCTTTGCTATTGATATGGATGAATCAATTCAATTAGATTTGAATGAAATTTTTACAGAAAAAGAATGAGTGTTTTTCTGACATTTTATTGTGGAAAAAAATTTGACAGTGAGACGGAAAACTATCATATACTCTTCTTAATTAAGTTATTTTTTAATTATGTTCAGTTAGGAATAATTTTATTAGAATTGTCAAGAAAATATGAATATATGTCTCGGATCGGATATTTGAAGGTTCGCAGTCATTAAAAGAATGATTCATATTTTTTTTGAGCTCATCACCCATCTTCATTAAATGAAAATGAAAGAGCCAAACACAAATTTTAAAAGAATGTAAGGGGTAGAGTCTGATTTTTCCAGCCATGATGAGAGTTCGTCAGAAGGAAGGGGCCAAATGCACATTTCTTTAAAATGGAAAGAGCCGAATCCAATTTTCCACGTAAAACATGAATTCAGCACGCACATGAGGATGTAAGTAGCATTACGAGAAATTCAAGGGGCAATATAGGAAACAAAAAGTCTTAATTCAAGCTTGAAAGCGTGAAGCAGTGGCATTGAGGGAAATTCAAGGGGCAATTTAGAAAAGAAAAAACTTGAATTCAAGGTTGAAAGCTTGAAGTTGAGCTTTATATGTACTATATGAAAATAATGGAGGAAAGAGGCCTTAGAAGACTCTTTTCCAGATGGAGTGATATGGCTCAATCCTGATCACTCATCATGAAGGAAAATAGAGAGGGTGTATTTGCAAATGATATACCTTTACCAAAGAAAAATAAATTAAACAACCTACAGGTCAATAATGAGCTTTTAACAGAGATTGTTAAAGGATAAGAATAAGAGGACGATGGAAGTTTAGGAGATAGGATAGAGTAGCGTGTGGGTGAAGGCAGAGGAAGGGCGAACGAAGGAGAGGAGGCGAAGAAGAGGGCTGGGAGGCAAAGAAGCGAGCTGAGGGACCGGAGCGAAGGAGTCGGAAGAGCGGATGAGGAGGGAGTGGAGGCGACGAGGTGGAGGAGAGGGCGACTAGGGGAGGAGGCGACGGATCGTTCTCAAAGAGAGAAGGAGGAGAGAGAGGGATGGTAAAGACTTGGTCTGTGTGTTGTTTAATTTATTTTTCTTTGGTAAAGGTATATGATTTGCAAATACACCCTCTCTATTTTCCTTCATGATGAGTGATCAGGATTGAGCCACGTCACTCCATCCAAGGAAAGAGCCTTCTAGGGCCTCTTTCCTCCATTATATATATATATATATATATATATATATATATATATATATATATATATATATATATAATGGAGGAAAGAGTCCATGGTAGAGAATTTACTTCTATGACGTCGCAAAAATACACCCTCCCTTATTTTTTCGAACGATCGGCACCTACCATCTTTATCGTTATCATCTAAGATGTGGGTACACCAAATTTCATGTGATTCTATAACTTTTTCACCGTTGATTTAGTGGGTTCAAAATTAGCGGTTTACCGACAATAGAACTTTTTACATTGCTAAATCAACGGTGAAAAAGTTGTAGAATCACATGAAATTTGGTGTACTCACATCTGAGATGATAATGATGATGGTGGGTGCCGATCATCGGAAAAAATGAGTAATGGTGTGGGTGCCGATCATCGGAAAAAATGAGTAATGATCGGAAAAAATGAGTAATGGTGTGTGTGGGTGTGTGTGTGTGTGTGAAAGCTTGAAGTAGTGGCATCAAGGGAAATTTAGGAAAGAAAATGCTTGAAAGCTTGAAGTGGGTTTTTTTATATAATAAATAAATATAATAATGGTGGGAAAAGAGCGGCGAATAATCTCGATATGTTTGGTCTGCTCATGAAAAACTGGATTCTCGGCAATGTGAATTGCGGCCTTATTATCACAGAAAAGTGTAGTCGAAAGAGAAGAAGGAACCTCATGGTATATCAGAAGGGAGATAAGCCATATTAACTCAACAATTATATGTGTCATAGATCTATATTCAGCCTCAACAGACGAACGAACAACTACATCTTGCTTATTACTCATCCACGTAACCAAGTTTTCTTTTAAGAATACATAATAGTCATTAATGGAACGACGATCGTCAATAGACCCAGCAAAGTCAGCATCCGCAAAGGCTGTGAGCGACAACATAGATGACGGTTTGTAAAGAAGGCCATATCCTGAAGAACCAATGATATATATAAGAATATGCTCAACTGTCTTAAGGTGAGAGGTCAATAGATTCTGTATATACTGAGTCATTGTGCTAACGGCAAAGACAATGTCTGGTCGAATAACAGTGAGGTAAATAAGCTTCCCAACTAGATGTCGATATCGTCCTGGGTCAGATAGTCGAGGATCCGAGAGAGAGCTTAATCGAGATAGTTTGACTGAGAAATCCATAAGGGTGTTTGCTGGTTTGTATCTCAGATATCTTGTCTCCGATAGAAAATCAATTGCATACTTGCGCTGTGAGAGATGCAATCTATCATAATTCCATGATACTTCAATTCCAAGAAAATATCTAAGTGGCCCAAGGTCATTGGTATAAAAGTGTGAAGCTAAATATTCTTTCACTTTGGAGATACCGGCAAAATCATCTACAGTAATGATAATGTCATCAATATATACTAACATGATTACCCTGTCATGAGGACGATAGTGGGTAAAAAGAGACGTGTGGGCACGACTACATTTGAAACTAATATGTCGTAAAATCATATTAAAATTTTCAAACCAGGCATATGGTGACTGTTTCAGGCTATATAACGATTTTTATAGAAGAAAAACCATAGACTCCTCCGGTCGCTCAAACCCAGGAGGCTGTTGCATATAAATAGTCTCTGATAGATCGCCATTAAGAAAGGAATTTTCACATCAAAACTGATAAAGAGACTATGCCTTAGAAAAAGCCGATGATATAAGAACATGAACTGATGGTAATTTGGCAACTGGGAAGATCTCAAATAGTTCAAACTATACTGATGAGTAAATCGTTTGGCTACTAATAGAGATTTGAGACGGTCAGTCGTCCCATCTGGATTTTGCTTGACAGTAAAGACCCATCGACAACCAACAACCTTCTTATCTGAAAGCGGATATACCAATTTCTAAGTCTGATTGGAGCGCAGTGCAGCAATCTTTTCTAACATAGCTTCATGCCAATCTGGATGATCAAGTGTTTTCTGAACAGAGAAAGGAAAAGTGATGGCAGACAAGAAAGGAACAAACTGACAAGCAGATGGGATCAGTCTATGATAGGAAACAAAATTAGAAATCGGATGAGCAGTAGTACAGAAACAATTACCTTTGCGTAAGGCAATAAAAAGAGAAATCTTCTTCGGAAGGCAGCGGTGGTGGAGAATTAGAAACAGTAGACCGTGACCTGCAGAAAAATCATTAGAAAAATCATTGGTAGGAGTTGGCTGGATAACTTTCTTACGACGTTGATATGCCTGTGGATAAAGGGCGACTGGCTGATCTCTAGGGAGAGCGGGTGGAACAGATGAATCAAGGTCTGGAGAAGGTATATATGGAATTGGAATAATAGAAGTGGATTTCTTAACAGATGGTGGAAAATAAGCTTTATCTTCTAAGGTCACATCACAAGAAGTACAAACTTTGCATATAGCAAGATCAAAGCAAACATACCCTTTTTGGGATCGGGAGTAACCTACAAACACCATACATGTAGCTCTAGGATTAAATTTGTCAATATGAGAACCAAGAACGTAGGAATAACATAGACAACTAAACACCTTAGGAGAAATAGGAAAAGACGTGCCCTGTGGAAATAAAATAGAGAAAAAAGACCGGTTGCCTAGACTGAAGAAAACATGCGATTGATATAAAGACAGACAGCTAAAACTGCAAAATTCCACAAGCGTTTAAGAACATGCATATGTAAAGGAAAAGAACAAGCTACCTCAAGTAAACGACAGTTCTTTCATTCAGCAATTCCATTTTACTGAGGAGTAAAAGAACACAAAGTTTGGTGCAATATTCCCCTTGAGTTACAAAATGCATTAAAGCCCGTACTGATATACTTCTTAGCATTGCCTGAAGGAGGAATCTTAACAGAAACACCAAACTGATTAGAAATTTCAGTAACAAATGTTTTAAAAGTAAACAGAAGCTCGGACCTATTATGCAGAAGATACAGCGAAGTCATGTGTGAATAATCATCAATAAATGCAACAAAATATTTATAACCAAACACACTGAAAAATTTAAAGGGTCCTCAAATATTTGAGTGAACTAAAGTAAAAGTTAAGTCATGTCTCTTATTAACAGGAGAAAAAGAAGAGCGATGATACTTCTCAAGAATACAAGACTCACAACTAAATTCTGATAAGTTAATAGAAGGTAACATAGTACGTAAAAAAGAAAGAGGAGGGTGACAAAGTCTCCAGGGCCACTGAATAGTAGAAACGGCTACAGATATACTGGGAAGGCGATCAACGTAATACAATCCATTCTTCTCATGCCCCTCACCAATTCATTGCTTCGTCAGAAAATCTTGTATCACAAAGAAAGAGGGATAAAAAGTTGCTGAGCAGTTGGAATCATTGGTAAGCTGACGAATGGAAAGCAGGTTTTGTTTTAAAGATGGCACAATTAAAACAATTTTAAGGTATAAGGATGAAATAAGTGATAAGTCAGCAAAATAAGAAACAAGTGAAGTATTACCCTCAGCCATGGAAATAAGCTTGTCAGGACTAGAACTAAGATCAGAAGGCTCATCACGAGACATGTGATGTGAGGCGCCTGAATCAGTTTACCCACGAATCAGAATAAGAAAGTAAAGATATACCTGACGGGGTGGAAAGGTTGGCAGGAGCTACAGAAGATAGGAGACGACGTAACTGGCCCCACTCACCACTGGATAAAGGTAAATGTCCAGCAGAAGAGAAAGGTTGATCAGTAGTTGGTGTGGATTTCTGACGAGCGGTAGGTGTACCATCATGATAGCCATATTTCTTCCAACACCAGACGGCCCGATGATTAGTATCGCCGCAATGAGAACTAGAAAGGCCGGATCGGCCACGACCACGTCCACGAGTAATCAGAGGGGGTCGACCACGCGATGCCCTATGGCCACCAGCAAAGGAATCAGAGGAAACATGTCCAGACTGAGTGTAAGTTCTATATCCACGGCCTCGAGTAACAAGTGCAGTTGAGAGAGTCTCAGTAGATGGTGAAAAGATCATGGGCACACGATAAATGTTATATAGGATGCTTGTAAATGAAGGAGAACCACGCTGAGAAAGAATTAACGAGCGGACGTCCTTAAAGCTAGGTAGTAGTCAAGCGAAAAGTAATGCGCCAACAAGAGACTCGCGCTGTTTGCAAGTAACGACAGGGTCAATAGAGATAGGCTGATAAACGTTCCGCTGATTCAGAAGTCCACTGAAGAGAGTACCAAAGTCATGAATATTGTCTTCTAGAGTAGTCGTAGTAAAGGTATGCAATATGTAACAACCTAGTTCATTTATACCAATTCCAGTTCTCGTATTTTCTTATTTGTGGTATTTCTTGATTTATCGTGTTTTGGGTGCGAATGGTATTTTACATTGCATTCGACCCGACCCGCTTGCTTGAACTTGTTTGATTCATATTTATGAATTATCTCGACTTGTTACATAGACACGTGCATTTTTCATGAATACTGCATACTAGCATTTTATCTGACATTGCATCTTTTACCAGATAACATTTTAAGTCACGTAAAATAATTTAAAATTACATAACATGTCCTGCTTGATACACCAACCCCGTGGTAGCATCCGCGCATCTTGTTCTCGTCCCGTTCAGTGAAACGGACATATTTGGATGGCTGCGTGCACGTACGTACATCCGTTCTTGGGGGTATGCATTTTCGTTACCTAAGCAGTCATTTTGAATTTGGAAAGTCGCATATATTTTTCATATTTTAAAAGTAAATTTTTAGACCTGACCCGGATGTATTTTGGACTAAATTTGTAATTACCTGAAAATCCAATTTTTAATTAATATAATACTCATATTTAAAATTTTATTTAACAGTTTATATTAACCGAACAAATCTTTTAAAATTTAAAATCAAAACAATTTACCAGCCTTAACTCTCTGTCTCTGCGGTGGGCCCTACTCCCTCTCTCTTTCTTCTTCTCTTTCTCTCTCTTCCCTCGCTGCTGTCTCTCTCTCCCCACTAAATCCAAGTTTATATCTCCTCCCTGTTCATTCTCTCTCTTTCTCACTCCTCTCGATCTCTCTCATCTCTCTTTCTCACTCCTCTCGATTTCTCTCTCTCTCACCGTTTCTCTCTCTCTCTCTCTCTCTCTCTTCTCTCTCTCCTCCATATATATGTATATTATATACAACTCTTCATTAACTCACCCCTCATGTACTCTCTCTCCTCTCTCTTCTTCTTCTCCTTCTTTATTTTCTTTTCCTCCGAGCCTCGCGCCCCTGCCTCGCCTCGCCGTCGCCATCACCGCCGAACCTCGACCTAGTCCACTCCTCGCCCATCATCCTCGACCTCGCCTCCTCTCCGTCACCTCAACCTCACTTCTCTCCAAACCCCTGACCCAAGAAAACCCTCGTTGCAGCCCTCACCTCGCTCTCGCCGGATTTTCTCCACCTTCACCGACACCCTCGCATCCACCATCTCATCGCCATCCCTCTTCTCTACGTTCCTCTTCTCCTCTCCTTTCCCTCTCCATCCCCTGCAACCCACTTTCATAAGAACCCGAGCATCCATCCCTGCACACCCTCGACCTCGACCGAACCTCCACCGCCGGCGACCCCTCGTCGTCACCCCCTTCTCCTCATTTCCTCTGGCCCCAAAACCAAGAACAACATAACCCCAGACCTTCTTCCCTGCACAAAAACCCTCACCTGACTTCTTGAAACTGTAGCCCTGCCTTGCCGGCAAAACCCATCGCCGGAAAACCCAAGCAACCTTGTCATCACCTCCTCACACCCTTCTCTGACCCCAGAGCCACATCAAACCACAGCCTTGTCTTCTTCTTCTTCCTTTTCTTCTTCTTCTTCTCTTTTCTTTTCTTCTTGATTTCTTGAATTCTCGTTTCCGGTGATCGCCGGAGCCGTGCTTCACGCCGACGACCCGGGAGATCTAGTGAACAACCCCAACCAGCGTAGTCGTGCTCTTGCCTTTCCTAGACCCGTCCCGTGCGCGCGTGTGGTTTTGCGACGTTTACCCGACGCCGGACGTGCCGTACGCATCCGTCGTGTGATCCGATCGAGGCAAGTTAATCTTGCTACATGCTATATAACTCATTATATACCTATTTAAATAAATATCATACCTGTATTTAAAATCATGCACCCCATATTTAGTTTTATAACTTTTCGATGTTCTGTTTGCATCCATTCATATCATTTTAGATCTAGGTCATGAAAACTTATCTTGTTACATACTATATTACAATATACTGCACCCAATGAAATATTTACATCACATATTGCTTAGTTGTACATCCCACATTACCATTTTATAGTTTTATAACTTTTTGGATACCCGTTTGCATCCATCTCATTTAAAATATATAAAATTGCATCAGTAGATCACATTAATACATAATACTATGATATTAACACCCCATGTTTAATAAAGTACATCCTAATTAGTATTGGAACTATAAATGTAACCCTAATCGATAGTTGCGCATCCATATCTTTGAATTTATATCTATTTGCATACCATGTCACATTATTCCATTTTATTGTTATATTAGTACTCCATACTTGAGTTTGTACACCCATACTTATTACAGTTTGATTATGAGCACCCACTCGACACTTGTGCACTACCTGACATGACCTGATACACTACTACTGACATGACTTGATACCTGTGCACTACTTAACATGACTTGATACATGTACACCACTTGACCTAACCTGATGTACCACAGCTTGACATGTTACCTGATCTTGTTACTAATGCCGACAATCTTGACCTGTTGTCCCTACGGACATTTCCTGTTGTCTATACAGAAAAACATGTTCCTGCTTGATCCTGTATTGGCATTAGTCTTAGATTTATAAATACCTGACTTACACACATGACTTGGGGTTATGGGGAAATCAAGAATGTAGCTGAACGTAACTCAAAGGGCTATTATATCATTTTACCGTGGTCCCGTGGGGAATGAACGGGACATAGACTCACAGTCTATTACATCATTTTACCGTGGTCCTGTGGGAAATGAACGGGGCATAGACTGATAGGTTACGATGAGGATTACATTCATTGATTTCGAATAACTTTAGAGTAGATCACCCTATAGCACAGTTAAGACTACTCACTGCACTTCACCTGTTTATATCTTGTTCACTGATCTATATTCATGTTATGTTTTACTTGTTTCTGTTCATACTTCATGCCTACATATATTTCATTATATCCTGCTTGCCTTGAATTATTGATATTATGACGCACTGACGTCTGGGTTTTGCATGGCCCAGATCCCTTATCCTTATCGCAGGCTGTCCAGGAGTACTTTGATCAACAGGCCAAGCAGTGAGGACCTGTTATTAGTTTAGTTTAGTTTCCTTTCAGTATTTTCATTCCTGATGTGAGCCCGCATTATGGGACGTACATTCCAGTTATTATTGTATTGGATTTTTTTGCTTCCGCATTATTTTATTCTTGACTCGTTATTCTGGCTCATGGACATGTATTAGATAGTTGTTTATTATTGTTCTTGATATCTCTACAGCCGTAATGTGACTGTGGAGGGATATTTCCTATCCATAAGTAGCATGGTTGGCTCTGTCACGTGCCTATCTTAGCGCACTCTGGGAAGCGGGGCGTAACAGGGTTTATTTGGTATCAGAGCCATAGGATCTAGGTTAATCGGGTTTGATTCTTTTGTAGTTGGGTATTGGACCCAATACACGAATCAGAATACTCGTGATTAGGAACATGTCCTGCCACTCTACCATCTTGCCATTCTTGAATCATAACTTTCTCCTGATCCTTACCTTGACGTTATGCAAACCTCTTTGCATCTCGACTTGAAACTTTTGGTTCCCTATTGTTTATGTCTAGGATTTGGGCGACTTGAGTGGAGTTATGTGATTGTAACTATGTACCGCGGCATGGTTACAATGCGGTACTCTATTTAAGTAACTTGGAGTTCTAGTCTTGATTCATATCCTTGATTCATGGTCATCATTCATCGCAAATTTTGAATCTTGTTCATCATACTAATCCTCTTTGGTGTATTGGTTGCAGAATCATGACGGACAGAAGTTTGAAGACGTACCAAAGACGTGTGGATGACGCCGCCTTACTTGGAGTAATTCGTGGCTTGCTAGAGAACCAGAAACGGCAGACTGAGCTGAACCAGCGGCAAGCCGAAGCTTTTCAGGAAGGTTTGTGGACCGTCCAGCAGTCCGTAAACAATGTTGTGGCCAAATCAATAGAGCGTGTGGGTACCGTGGCGGATTTCAGGAGACTTGGTCCGTCCGTTTTCACTGGTCTAGAGGAGCCGTTGCCAGCAGAGCAGTGGCTAGTCGATACGGAGAATTTGCTCGTTGCAGCACAGATTCCAGAGGACAAGAGAGTGGATGTAGTACGCATCCAATTGGTAGACTATGCCCATGAATGGTGGATTGTGGAAGAGACCCGCTTGCCCAAGCCGATCAGTTGGGCAGATTTTTCAAAGAGTTTCTTGGAGAAGTTCTTCCCGCAGACTGCACGGAAGGAAATGGAAGAAAGATTTATCAGTTTAAAGCAGAATGGCAGATCCGTGGATGTACATGCGGCTGAGTGGACACGGCTCAGTAGATTCGCTGGACCTTTGGTTTCCAATGATGCTGATAGGGCAAGGAGGTTCATGCGCAGTTTGGACGTGGACATCCAGAAGCAAATTATATCTCTGGGTTTGACCACTTTCTCACAAGTACTTAAAGTGGCTCGAGAGCAGCAAAGTCTATCAATGAAGACTGGAAATACGCAGCAGCCGACAGTTGCGGTACGGAAGCCGACGTTTACGCCGAATCGAGCGCCTATACGCAGAGGTATTCCGATGGACAGGCGTGGCGTTATACCAATGAAGAAGCCAGTTTTGCCCAAGCAAAAAGGAAGGGTGTTGTGCGATTACTGCCAACGACCGGGTCATTTCTGGAGAGATTGTCGAAGGAGACTTGGACTTTGTCTTATTTGTGGATCAGCTGATCATACCACTGATACTTGTCCATCGAAGCTTCGCATGAAAGATGATGTGCAGAGGCCACCGCAGAAGCAGTTTCGGGAGCAGGAGCAGTTAACTTAGGGATCCAATCAAGCTCGAGCCTTACCCTGACGGCTGAGGAGGCCAAGGTTCCAGAGGAAGTCGTTTCAGGTATCCTACTTGTTCATGATTTTTCCCGCATTAGCATTATTCGATTCTAGTGCATCCCATTGTTTTGTGTCGTCCAAGTTTACTGCTACACACTCGATTACTTGCATGTGTTGGATATAGTGCCCTCTAAGTCAATTATTGGATCGCAGGTACGTGATTACAATGATTGAGGGAGGACCTATACCGATATGAAAGTCTTACTCGAGATGATAGTATGCTATCTGGTTTGTCTTTATCATCGTATACATGCTTTAGTTCGCTATTGCATGTTGATAGAGCCCATAGGATTCTTGCTTGACTGCCAGCAGTATGATGGCGATCATATACGTAGGAGCTGGGGTCTGTAAGCACATCCTTAAAGTGTCCATAGTCGTGGGAGTTTCGAGACAGGGCATCGATACTCCAGAGTAGACTAGTGTATACAGTCGAGACCCCGACGAGGGGCGGTGGCCGGTCTCACAAGCCACTGGTGTCAGCTGGACCACCTAAGATGTATACATGTGCTCATTGGGTTATGAGTACACCGAACATGACTCGCCGGGAACATGCTAGTTGGTATTATACATATCGTCAGATAGCAGTTCCCAGGTGACATGTGTACAGGTTAATTTGTCGACCTGAGATCGTCATTTGTCTCGTGTGAGTTCCCACTGTGCTTTGATTTCTACCCTACCACGCTCAAAGGAGACGTGCAAACATATAGTTTTTGGGTACAGTCCTGAGCCACATGGAGGCAGTGAGCGGATCGTCGGGGATTCGTCTCTCCCGGTATTGGGGGTTGATGTCGCACAGTGCACGGGTGGCCATCACTAGAAATTCTCGGCCGAGGTAGTGGAGAATTACTGATTTGGATCAGTAGTTTCTCAGGTGGTGATGGGCTTCATGCCGACACGATTTATCGCGTTATTAGGGGTCTGACTTTATCCACCCTCCCAGACTCGATATGCGATACTCTTTAGACGAACGGACCGGACTGTACGGATATTGTCACTGTCAGGCTCAGTAGGGTTTATAGGATGAGTTCGCTCGTCGGCTTCCCTTCCAATCAATACATAGGCAACCGTTACGTACAGCTAGTACCTCTGACGTGCTAGTGGTTATACCCAGTGCCAGTGTGTTGATGAGTCATTAGAGTCCCCCATAGACCGTTTCCCAAATTCGGGCGAAACGTTGTAGAGGCCGTATGGATTTATGGCAAGGTTCGGAAAATTCACGTGCGTTTACGCACGTGTCATTTTTCGGGCAGATAATACTGGTGGGCTTTGGTTTAAGCCGGATCCGAGTATTATACTGTGTAGATATAATATCTTTGTCTCAGTTGCATTTGTATTCGGTCGTAATACAAATGTAGGTATGTTTATACTGTTACGGGGTTATCCTGAAATTCGTTTCAGGATCACTTTTGGAAGTTGCCAGTTTCCAGTTTTCTATCGGCCGTATTTAACATTCGGTTAAATACGGATTTATCTTTTCTCCTTGAGAGTGAGTCATGAGGTGAGTCATGTGTGTGGAAGCTTCTAGAGTGAGTGAGGTGTTCTTAATTCATTGGATGCATTAATTGAATGATGACTAGGTTTAGATGTGTCATTCTTTGCATTAATGCATTTTGTTTGTGCTAAGATATTTCTTCATGATAAGCTTTGCTTACACTCACCCCCCTTGCTCCTACACTCACCCCCTCCTCTATATATGGCCGGGCCCTTCTTGAGAGATGATGATGGTTGCTTGAAAAAGATAATGATAGTTTTGGTTGATAGAAATTAGATGTGATCCATTTCTCATTTCCATTCGATCCAAAAAGGCAACTTCATTAACCGTTCGTCCATGGCTTTGGACGTAACGAGACAAAGTGTTCTACTCATTCTCTACATCAATCTTAGTCATCTCTTTTAGCAAACTTGATGATCGAGTTGCCTCGGTTCAGAGGCGGGAGCCCGTTTAAAGATCCGTCGACGTGGTGCCACCTGGACGACGAGACTGGAGATTCAGGAGATCGGAGCAGCCGCAACAAAGCGTGGGATGATGGTTGAAGACCGAAGGACTCGGATCGTTCGGTATAACATTTCTACCCACTTTGTAGTTTGTTAGTTTAGCTTTAATGGCAGATCCGGGTTATAGTACGCGATAGCGCCAGTTGTAAAAGTTTTTGTTCCGCATTTGGCGTCTGTTAGATGGCCGGGGCGCTACCGTGGACTTACAGTGGTATCAGAGCCTCACCATTAAGCTATACTAACTTGTGCTGACGCGTTTAAAATATCGATCGAACGGATTTTCGAAAACCGCAAAATTCCATGTTAAAGTTTCTGTCGATTTTTAAAAGGGTCTAAAAATTATTTTGCATATACCAGAAAATTAAGCAGGCTTTTTTAAGGAACCAGAAGAAAAACGACCCACTGAGTCGACCAAACCGCCGCGGAAACGCGGTCAAAGCCTTGCTTTGACCGCGGAACCGCGGCCGTATTGGTGACTTAGTGGACCATGTTTCTTCTGTTGTTTCTACATGATAAATTGTGGTTTCTGGTACTGTTC
Organism: Agapanthus africanus; assembly: GCA_030015575.1. Classification (NCBI taxonomy): domain Eukaryota; kingdom Viridiplantae; phylum Streptophyta; class Magnoliopsida; order Asparagales; family Amaryllidaceae; genus Agapanthus; species Agapanthus africanus. The sequence continues at coordinate 556,346 of JASDDO010000290.1, forward strand.
ATTTGGGCCCAGATTTTGTTACTGTACAGCAGATGTACGTGGGGCCCACTTCGGGAAATTTTGTCGATCGAAATTTTAAACTTGTTAGTATACAGTACTTACTTTATATCTCCGACCGGGAATGTCATTTGAGCGGTAAACCGCGTCTAATTGCTATAGTTTTTTTAGACGGGTTTGCGAACGTGACATTCGCGTTGATGTTCTGTGTTGTGCTGTGATGTTGCGGATATGTCGTGGTGGATAGCAGTGTGCAGTGGTAGTGCAGTTTGGATTTATTTGTACATTTGATATTGCGGGACGAGCGTCCAACATGTGGACTGCCGTCACTGCCTGTTTGTATAATATTCTTTTGGGGCACGACCGGGCAGAGGTCGATGTACCCGTTGTACATATTTTTATTTCTGTACTAGATTTATCCCGCGAAGGAGTGTACGGATAGCCGGGTTTTGGAGGGAAACGGGTTCATATCTCATACCTTTGAGAGGCAGAGGGGCCTCACTCTAGAATTAGCAGACTATTCGCCGCACTCGTAGGGGGTACAGGTTGACCCAAGGAGGGGTGCTCAAGTTACCGGATTCCGTGAAGTGCCGGGTGGTCCATTCATTTTGCTGTAGGGGGCTGCCTCGCTTAAGGTTTTGGTGGGTAACTTGCCGCACTCGTAGGGGTCTAGGTTTCATTGCACAGGCTAACCACACGACCAGGGGAACGTCGGGTTTTCAGCAGCGGCTTTGTGAAACCCGGGGATCCCAGATTATCTGTATTGTTCTATGATGCTTATTACTTTTCTGTAATATTGCATATTATCACGTCTGGAGCGATTATTGTATATTGGTATATATACTATTAGATATTGTATATGTTTTACACCCGCGCTAGTCCAGCCCCCGCTCTGTCGTTAGTTAAGTAACCTAACGGGTGATGACAGGACCCAGTGACGAATACGGATGGCATATACGTACATTTTATTTTCGTTCTTTTCTGGTGTGATTGTTTGATGGGACTGCGTTGATTCTTATCAATGCAAGATAAAACAAACCTATATTTGATATTGTTGGATCAAATTTTAAAAGTGTTATTACAAAGACGTTTCTTTTTGTTTTGCATAGTGATATTCAGTTTAGAATATCCTGCACCTCATTCGACGAGGCAAGGGCTGAGATCCCTTCACCGGGAATGACCCCTTGGGCAGAAGTTTGCGTCAGGGTAATAACTTCACTATAGTCGATTACAAGTTGCTTTGCATCGCGGTATTCAGTTAGAATATCCTGCACCTCATTCCACGAGGAAAGAGCCGAGATCTCTTCACCTGGAGTGACCTCTTTAGCAAAAGGTTTTCGCCACTATATTTTTATAAAAAGCTATCAGGTTCCTTCAACGAGATTAAGTTCATTACGTTAAAGGTTTTTTCGCCAAAAACCAGCCGTAGCCCTCCGTCATTTCTTTTGGGTATTCAGTAGTATTCAAGCTATGTATTTTGACCTAACGCCAAGGCATAGTGTTTGGTAGCTGCTGGGTATTCATTTGTTGCATAGATAGATAAGTTGGTTTGGGACAGTCGTTCTACCATTTTGACCTAACGCCAAGGGCATGTGCGGGTGGGTTCAAATTAACCTGGATAATGACGGCTGGAACTTGACATGTGACTTATAATATTTTGACCTAACGCCAAGGTCATAAGAGTATGGGGCAAAAATCATATCCGGAGTTTCTAAAGAAACTGAAACTTTCCAAGTATGCGCATACCTTCTGGGGTGTGATAACATGAGTGGATTCCGTCACGTTATCATGCGATGAGAGTTGGATCCCGATTGCCACTGATGAGTTGGTTTACTCTTCGGGTGATCCCGATTGATTCTTCTTTTAGGTTTGGAGGAGAATTTGACGATACAGTGGGAGGTTTCCTGATTAGATAAAGTGATAACCATTCTGATCTAGGTTAGAGTGCACGCAGAGTGTTTCTTTTCTCTCTCTCTTTTTGGCAGCGACCTTTGACCGACCCTAGACTATGACTCAGTGACCAATTTGACCGAACCTTCTTAAAATACTGGCTTATGGATTGTCCGAGTTGCATAAGTCATTGCCGCTCCTTCTTTTACCCTTTGCATTTCTCAGAACACCCCGTATTATTACGGACATCCACTTCCATTGGATAGATCCATCGTATGGTAATATACGAACCCGATGGACTTCTTCGAGGATGGATCCAGGTTCAGGAGAAATAGAATAAGTTATTATTCAGTTGTCTTTTATTATCACCTTCTCTCAGGTTGCGAGGGCTCCTTGGTTTAGGAGGGTACATCTATTACGCTTATTGGATAGTCTTATTCCAAACCATAGGCAGGTGCCGAAAGGTAGGGAATGAAGAAAACCAATTAGCCTAAGTAGGGTGTACAGAAGGTAATAACTAAAGACAAAATAAAGAGATTAGAAAGAGGGAAAAGTAAATTGCGACTGCTAAACATTCACAACCAAACCACGTACTTCATCGCCACTCCTATTTCACCTTTGCTTTTTTCCCAGTTCAGGAGAAATAGAATAAGGTATTATTCGGTTGTCTTTTATCATCACCTTCTCTCAAGTTGCGAGTACTCCTAAGTTTAGGAGAGTACACCTATTATGCTTACTGGATAGTCTTCTTCCAAACCATAGGCTGGTGTCGAACGGTAGGGAAGGAAGAAAACCACTTAGCCTAACGAAGGTGTACAGAAGGTAATGAATAAAGACAAATAAAGGGATTTGGAGAGATGGCAAAGAGATATACGGTTAAAATCATGAATTGGATTTTGGAAGAGGCATTACTATGAATACCAGGATACCCCTATGAAACATTTTTTTTTGTTTCAGTGCATGTTAATGGAAAACTGATTTCCCGATTAGATACTTACTCCAGGGTATGTATTTACCAGGTATGATTCTCACATCTGTATGGTTTTACAGATGATGAGTGGGAGTAAGTTATTGGGAATTAGGTGATCATCCTCATTATATCGGAATTCGTTGTAATTGGTGATATTTGAGGAAGTCGCCTCAGTATTTGCCAGACGGCATATATTTGGTTTTGAATATCCGTTGTTGTGCACCAATTTCAAAATGATATATCTGTACGTTTATTTTTATAAAGTGAGATATAACTTTTTGAGATTATGTCCGTGACATTTACCTATATCAGATACGATTGGGTAAGGAGCATTGAACAACGGAGAAGTTCTTAACCATAAGTACAGTTTTTTAACCTACGATGCACAGGTTTTGAGTTATTCGACTCAGCGGACTTATACAGAGTATTGTATGTTGTCCAGAGTCCGTCAGGACAAAGGGGTTGTTCCTCGTACTATGTTCTGTTTACTTATGACTTCTCTAGATTTTAGACAAGTGTTTCCTAGAAATACAAGGTTTAAGTTTTGAGAAGTTGTGGGTATAAGAATAAATTAGAGAACCAGGTGTCACAAGTATCGGGATTCTTCGAAAATGTAGATTCTTGTGATTGGTATTCAGATGATAGTAATAGTTTTGAGAAACTTGTTTCTCTTTCATGTTACTCATAATTGGATATATTCCTAAGTTGAGTAATGATGATTAGCCTCTCTCCATTAAGTTGATATGCACTGGAGACAGCTGCATGATTTGAATCTGGTTCCAATTAAATAAGTGCCAATGTTTCTATATTGGATATAGAATGGATCATATCTAAACGATGTTAAGATACGGGGAGCTTTCCAGCTTATGCTTAAAACTAGACACTGGATAAATCAAGGCACGTTTCTGTAATGGCAGTTTGTTGGTTGACCCTGGCTTTGACGAGGGTTGACATTTCTACCATCTGGAAGATTAATAGTGATATTGTTCTTAACTCGCCACAGTTTTATTAAAATGGATTTTTTTCTTCAGAAAATAGTAGTGGGAGTATGGTAGAACTGGAAGTGATTCCAGAACCGCAAACGATTACGGAAAATTTAATAGGACCTATATATTCAATCAGGTTTTGACATTCCAATAGCCACTCCGTAGATATGGTGGGTAACCTCAGACACTCGAGAGGTACTCCGGTAGCCTTAAGGATGGTGACAGGGAGGTTCTTGTTTACCCAGACTTGACACTACTGTTGTTCCAGACTATGAGACCCGGCAGGAGGATATGTATAGCGTCGTTCTAAACTAGATTTAGAAGTGGACGTATATATTATTCTGCCAGAGAATTGTCATAGTCAGTGGGAGCAGCAGAAACATAGTGGACAAGTAGCTTATGTCTATTTATAGGTTTGAGCAGATATAGCGGAGATAAGATCATCTATTTTTGATGTGAAAGTCATGGGTTTGACTTCATCAGAATAGGGGATGGATCTGGTGAGAAGGTAGTAGGGTGTGATGTCATAGTATTTGGATGACATATACAGAGTAGGAAGTAAAATTCCTATACTACGATCGGTTGTACTGTGGTCGTCACACAGTTGTTTCTACACAAAGGATATGGATATAATATCAGACATTCTGGTTAACTAGATCTATAGTTTTAGATCTAGATTTGGGTAGTTTCCCAATATGGGTATTTTGACAGTATTCTAATGGTATTTTAGAATAGATGACTCCTGACATGGTGGTGTGTTAGTTGTACAGATGATGTATATTATATTGGATGCTTGGACATATATAGAGATGACTTTCTTGCTCGATATGATAGTATGCTATCTGGTTGCTCTTTATCTTAACATGTATACTTGTCTCTTTATACTGTCTTATGATTACATGTTGGTAAAGCCCTTAAGATGTGTACTTGACTACCTGGACAATGATGCGGATCATACTAGTGGGACATGGTAGTCTATAAGTACATCCTTCAAGGTCCCTAGTCATGGGTGTATCGAGATGGGGCATCGATATACCGGTGTAGACTAGCGTATACGCTTCTCGACCCATGAGATAGGCGATGGATGATCCCATATCCATTGGTGTTTGACATCAGAGATGGTATACGGGTGCTCAGTGGAGACTGGGTACACTGGACGGACTCGCCGAGAACTCCCAGATGGTATTATACCTCACGTCAGATGGCAGTTCTCATGTGACACTTGTGCAGGTTAGTCTGTAGACCCGAGATCGTCATAGAGTCTTGTGTGATTCCCACTGTGCTTTGATTTCCACCTTACCACGTCCATGAGGGCATGCAAAACGGTGGTTTTTGGGTACAGTCCCGAGTCACATGGAGGCAATGAGCGATATGAGGGGTTTCGTCTCTCCCAGTATTGGGGGTTGATGTTGCGCTGTGCTCGATTGGCCGTAACAGGAAAGTCCCTGGCCAGGGCTGATTCGGAGATTTGCTGGTAAGTGTTACCAGTAGTTTCTCGACCCGTTATGAGCCTCACATCGGCACGACTTATCGGTTATTGGGGTCTGACGTTTACCACCCCTAGACTTGATATGCGACATATCAGACGAGGAGACCGGACTGTACGGGAAGTGTTGCCGGTTGGCTCGACGGGAGTTGTAGCAGGTTCGCTTGTTCTCTTCTGATCGCTCAATACCCGGGTGGCTGTTACGTTTAGCTGACCGCTTGCGGCTTGGGGGTGCTTAATATGATCATCACCCACTGCCGGCGTATTGACGAGTCTTAGAGTCCCACAAAGGAGTTACCTAGTCCAGGCGAAACGTAGTGGTGCGCGTATGCGATATGCGCATGGACCCGGTTAAAATACGCGTATGAGATACCGTATATTAATCGGGCGGCTTGCTTTTGGTTGGGTCGTATGTGATTGTTGGGGTAAAAATTTACACCCCCGTTGACCGAGTCAAAGTCAAGGTCAACCCCAAGCCAGGTGGGCCTAAGCCCAGGTCAAGCGGGCCCATACCCAAGTCGAGCCCGCGGCCAGCCTCCTCCATGCCAACAACAAAAATCATGTAATAAATAATTTTTATGTAATTGTTTATGCATGAATGAAAACAAAATGGGCATAAAGCCAATATTTTGTAAGCCCATGGCTTATGTGCAAAAATGAAATGGCACATGAGCCATGGGATGGCTAAAATGCCATTTTTGTAAAGCCAAGGGGCTATATGTAAATATGTAAGCCTATAAAAGGCAACATGATGATGAATAAAGTAACACTTTTTCATTCCCCCCCAAAAACTAGGGTTCTTTGTGCCTCCTGCTCTTTCTCCAAGGTTCTAAACCTTCTCATTTCTTTGAATTAAATCAATAGTTTTACTCTTTCTTTTCAAAAACTAAGTAGTTTTCCACCACAAAACCCACAAAGAGGAACTCAGATCTTCCATCAGATCTTAAAAAGGAGTGATTTTTAAAATCTCCTACTTCTTGATCTTCAAGATCCGGCCAAACAACAGAAGGAAGAAGAAGAACCCCCTTCATCAGCTTCAAAACATCCTAGGAGTTTAACTCCATATATATAAAACAACAAATATTTTCTTTTTGAAGCATAGCTTCTGTTTTTCAGGCTAAAAGCCTCTTGTCCTCTCCAGCGCGCAGCGCAAGTGCGCAAAACGCCCGCGTGCCGACACGTGGCGCGCGCGCTCGCTTGCGCACCTGCGCGCTTGCGCAAGCGCGCAAAGCGCCCGCGTGCCGACACGTGGCGCGCGCGCTTGCGTACCTGCGTGCTTGCGCAAGTGCGCAAAGTGCCCGCGTGCCGACACGTGGCGCGCGCGCGCTTGCGCACCTGCGTGCAGCGCTCTTGCGCAAAGCGCCCACGTGCCGACACGTGGCGCGCGCGCTTGCGCTCCTGCGCGCAACGCTCATGCGCAAAGCGCCTACGTGTCGATACGTGGTGCGCTTGCGCTGAGCGCACAGCACCTAAGCGCACAGCGCTCAAGGCGCTGGCCCCACGCATCCCTTGGATGCCTTTTTCCCCTCTTTTTATGTACATACATATACATATACATATGTATACAAATTCACACATATACATACTCCGCAACATTCTCCCCTTCCAAAAAATTTTCGGGCCGGGGCGCTGCCCCGAACCCCGCAAGGGGGCTGCTAGCCCCCTTGACCCCCAGCCCGCTATCCGGGTAGCGGGACCCCCGTAAAAACTCTGCGTGGCTCCCGATATATCCAAAACCCCCCTTTTCAAAACAAAACACACGTACACTGCACATTGAGTTCGCATGACCAGTTTAACCCGTTAATCGGAGGTTCCCTCGCCCCAAAGGCGAGGGGTAATTAACGGCAGCTTAGTCCGCGGCTGCCGGAGATTCGGATCCCCACAATCATTAAACCCCGGCCTACCCTAGGCAGGGGGAATCTGTAGTACGCCTGACAAGCGTGCGCGTATTTCCATCTCAATGGGGTGACGAAAAACACCCTACAGGTTCTGGCACGCCCGGTGGGACCAATCTCTCCTCCCATATTTCGGGTTAAGCGTTCATGCGAACTCAATCAATATACATATCTGTATTTATACTAAAATAATGCTCTTTCATGCAGGTTCTCAAGCAATCACTTCTCAATGATGTCTCCAAAAACCTGCTCAGCTCTCAACACGGCTCTCATCTCATACACGATGAAGATAGACTCCAGGACGGTCTTTCCGGCCAGTCTTGGGCGACAATGGGAGGAGCCGCTGCTACCATTCGGCTCTATCTTGTTCATGCCAGTTGGCGCCATCCCAGCTCCTCAAGCCCCGGTGGTAGACAGACCGGTCTCGAAAGGCAGGAGACCAAATGTGGTGATCTCGAGGGCGCCCCAACCCAAACGCAAGTCGGTGTCTGAACGACTTTCCTTGACCTCAGCTGGGGGCAAGGCCATCAACACCGACAAAGCAACAAGGCCTCTCGAGCAAGCTCTGGCGGTGCCCTTAACAACTGCTCGATCGAGTATCTTCTCAAGCATCCCCATCACTCGGCCTATGGCGGCTTCCCGAAGAGCAGAAGCCTGCCAAGCGCTTAAGGCAGAGAAGCTGAGGCAGAAGCGGCTCAGATATAGAGCCAACAAAAGGGCTAGGGCTCTGGCCATGTTAAAATTTATGAATTTCCAAAGCCCGGACCGCTCCACGAAACCAGCTTCCAGTGGTGAAAGAACGGCTGAATGTGTTATCCACACTGTCTACACGGCCGGACATGAAGAAACGAACCCTCTTCTTCTTTACAGCCATGGTGATGATACGGTTGACGCTACCCAGCATCGGCTCGATCTAAATGATGAAGAGCCCACTCAGGCCGATAAGCCGGAGGAGCCCGTGGTTCCTACGGAATGGAGCTCAGGCAATAAAGATTACCCGATTGTCATAGCCGGAACTACAGAGCAAGCATTATTCCAATGGCTTCAAAGGCAATTTCAGGACAGGGATGAGAAGATGGCCGAGGTCTATTCTAAAGTCGACGAGCTGGCAAACGTCGTGGTAGATCTCGCGACCCAAGTCGCCCGGTTGCAATTACAGCAGAATCAAATTTTGGCTTACGAGCCAGGGATTGGTACCCGGGAGCAGCCAACTGATATCCCTTTAAACCTAAAAGAGGAGCGCCTTCGCGAGAAACGGCCGCAATCAGCCACCAGTCCCTCTGATACATACGCCGGGGGGGAATCGCCTCTGAAAGAGAAGCTGGAAAAGGTCTATTCCTTCAAGAGGGAAAAGGTCCACAAGATATTCAGGGACGCCCTAAGGAACGGTCTACAACTGCCAGAATCAAAGAGACCGCAAGAAGCGAATATGACCGACGACCCAGAATATTGCCCCTATCACAGGGTGATAGGTCATGCCATTGAGGACTGCTTCGTCTTCAAAGATTGGGTCGAAAGGCAATACAAGATGGGAGAGATAGAACTGTCTAAAGGCGCGTTAGCAAACAGTCAAGCTACAACCACCGATTTCATGCAAATGGAGACCGAAGCCTTTCGGGAACCTAATCCTCCCAGACATGTGCCATTATCTGAAAAGGGCGAACCAAAGACCGATCGGCTTCGAGGACCAGCATCAGTAAAGGCACCTACTCCAATGGAGGGAAAGAAGAAGGTATACTCCTTCAGGAGGGATGAAGTCCGCAAAATATTCATGGATGCCTTGAACAACGGTCTGCAACTGCCTGCTCCAAAGAGGCCACAAGAAATGAACATGACCGGCAATCCTATATACTGCCCATATCATAGAGTGGTGGGTCATACCATCGAAGACTGCTATGTTTTCAAAGATTGGGCAGAGGACCAATATAAGCTTGGAAAAGCCTCACAATTCTCGGATGTATCGGCAAGCCACAGAGCTAGGTCATCAACACAGCTCCGCCAAGATCAAAGTTCAAGGAGCTGGGATAAGCAAAAAGGACCACCACGTCCTTAAACTGGGAACACCCGCTGACCACCACGTCATTAAACTGGGAATGACAGACCACCAAGTCTTTAAACTGGGAATAACAGACCACCAAGTCTTTAAACTGGGAATAATTGACCGCCATGTCACTAAACTGGGAATAGTCGACCTCTAAGTCGTTAAACTGGAAATGTAAAAAAATGTAAATAAAAAAAATGTGTAAATAAAAGAAAAATAAAGAAAAGCCGAAATGATAGGGCAACTCGCAATAAAAATCAGCGAGTAAAAATGAAAATGAAAATAAAGCCGAAATGATAGGGCAACTCGCAATAAAAATCAGCGAGTAAAATTGAAAATGAAAATAAAGCCGAAATGATGGGGCAACCGCGAATAAAAAGCCGAAATGATAGGGCGATCGCAACCTTCGCGATAAAAAAAAGGCTGAAATGATAGAGCGATCGCGGTAAAACAAAAAAAACAAACAAAAACAAAAAAAATAAGGGCGGATGATGAGTTGCTCCTGGCATTATTCCAGTGCAGCAATGCAGACGCCAAATAAAAATCCAATTTCTCAAAATTCTTTCCGCCCTACGGTTAGTCCCCAACTTGACTACCGTATACAATCCACGGGCTCAAATAATCCTCAGGATACGCATGCCCCGCCGCAACCACCAGTTACGCGGCTGGCCTCCGCCTTTGGGATTATGCTCCATTGGGAAGACCCGCTCATGTGTCCTGGCACATGTGCTTCAGTGTTAACAACGCTGATGCCGCCCTTTATCCCAAAATTCCAAGTCAATCCAATAGACCTCCACGTCTTTAAAACTGGAAACACATGACCTCTAAGTCGTTAAACTGGAAACAGTAGACCTCTAAGTCTTTAAACTGGAAACAGATGACCACTAAGTCGTTAAACTGGAAACAGATGACCACCACGTCGTTAAACTGGGAACAGATGACCTCTACGTCGTTAAACTGGAAACAGATGACCACTAAGTCGTTAAACTGGAAAAAGACAGACCTCTAAGTCCTTAAACTGGAAACAGATGACCACTACGTCTTTAAACTGGAAACAGAAGACCACCACGTCATTAAACTGGGAAACAATCGACCTCTAAGTCGTTAAACTGGGAATGTAAAAATATATGTATACATATTTATGTAAATAAACAAAGAAAAATGTGTAAATAAAAGAAAAATAAAGAAAAGCCGAAATGATGGGGCAACTCGCAATAAAAATCAGCGAGTAAAAATAAAAATGAAAATAAAGCCGAAATGATGGGGCAACCGCGAACAAATAGCCGAAATGATAGGGCAATCGCGACCTTCGCGATAAGAAAAGCTGAAATGATAGAGCAATCGCGGTAAAAAAAAAAACGGCGAATGATGAGTCGCTCCTGGTGCCATATTCCAGTGCAGCGATGCAGACGCCAACAAAAATTCAAATTTCCAAAATTCTCCCAGCCCTACGGTTAGTCCCCAACTTGACTACCGTATACAATCCACGGGCTCAAATAATTCTCACCATACCCATATCCCACTGCAATCACCAGTCCAGCGGTTGGTCTCCGCCCTCGGAATTATGCTCCATTGGGAAGACCCACTTATGTGTCCTTGCGCATGTGCTTCAGTGTTAGCAACGCTTATGCCGGCCCCTACCCTAAAATTCCGAGCTCGCCATCGATTGACCTCCAAGTCGTTAAACTGGAAACAGCTGACCTCTACGTCTTTAAACTGGAAACAGTAGACCTCTAAGTCTTTAAACTGGAAACAGATGACCACCAAGTCGTTAAACTGGAAACATATGACCTCTACGTCGTTAAACTGGAAACAGACGACCACCAAGTCGTTAAACTGGAATCAGACGACCACCAAGTCTTTAAACTGGAAACAGATGACCTCCACGTCGTTAAACTGGAAACAGATGACCTCTATGTCGTTAAACTGGAAACAGATGACCACCAAGTCGTTAAACTGGAATCAGATGACCTTTAAGTCTTTAAACTGGAAACAGATGACCTCTACGTCGTTAAACTGGAAACAGATGACCACCAAGTCGTTAAACTGGAATCAGATGACCTCTACGTCTTTAAACTGGAAACAGTAGACCTCTAAGTCTTTAAACTGGAAACAGTAGACCTCTAAGTCTTTAAACGGGAAACAGATGACCTCTACGTCTTTAAACTGGAAACAGTAGACCTCTAAGTCTTTAAACTGGAAATAGATGACCACCAAGTCGTTAAACTGGAAACATATGACCTCTACGTCGTTAAACTGGAAACAGACGACCACCAAGTCGTTAAACTGGAATCAGATGACCACCAAGTCTTTAAACTGGAAACAGATGACCTCCACGTCGTTAAACTGGAAACAGACGACCACCAAGTCGTTAAACTGGAATCAGACGACCTCCAAGTCGTTAAACTGGAAACAGATGACCTCTACGTCTTTAAACTGGAAACAGTAGACCTCTAAGTCTTTAAACTGGAAATAGATGACCTCTACGTCTTTAAACTGGAAACAGTAGACCTCTAAGTCTTTAAACTGGAAACAGATGACCGCTAAGTCGTTAAACTGGAAACAGTCGACCTCTAAGTCATTAAACTGGGAACGAGGGAAATCCACTCATGTGTCCTCACGATACATAAGGAGAACAAACCTTTGTGGGATCCTTACGACTCACCAAGGAAAAACACACTTAGGAGTCCTCACGACTCTTAAGGAGAACATACACCTGCGGGATCCTTACGACTCGCAGGGAGAAAATACCTTTATGGGACCCTCACGGCCCATAAAATTGAAAAGTCTTAGGTGATAGGGATCCAAACCTGTCTCCTAAGTCATCGCTCCCCTATCCCCAAGTGGCGAATGATGAGTCGCTCCTGGTGCTATATTCCAGTGCAGCGATGCAGACGCCAACCAAATTCCAAATCCCAATCCCCAACGGCGAATGATGAGTCGCTCCTGGTACCATATTCCAGTGCAGCGATACAGACGCCAACAAAGCCCCGAAATGTCTTTGGCCCTACGGTCTGGATCATACATCCTGCAAAACCGTATACAATCCACGGGCGCAAAACAATCCCGATCTCTCCAAAAAAAAAAGAAAAAAAAGAAAAAAAAAGAAAAAAAAAGAAAAAAAGGAAAAAAAGAAGAACGGTATGTCCACAAGCAAAACGGGCACGGATGAAAACCCGAAAAGGGCTCCGTGAGTAAAAACAGCAGGACTGCCGGCGAGTTTGTGAAAACCTAAAAGGGCGCAAACTCGTAAAAAAATAATAAAAGAAATGAAATGCACTCGCAAAGTCCTCTCGACTTTGTGAGGAGAAAATTCCCACGTGAGATCCCTACGACTCACGAAGGAGCAACACACTTAGGAGTCCCCACGACTCCTAAGGAGAAAATACACCTGCAAGATCCTTACGATCCGTAGGGAGAAAATGCTTTGTGGGACCCTTGCGGCCCATAAAATGGAAAAGCCTTAGGTGACAGGGATCTAAACCTGTCTCCTAAGCCACCAATTCCCAAATCCTCCCGGGGCACATGATGAGTTGCTCCTGGCATTATTCCAGTGCAGCAATGCAGATGCCAAACAAACCAAATCCAAATCCTGTATGGGCACATGATGAGTTGCTCCTGGCATTATTCCAGTGCAGCAATGCAGATGCCAAATAAAAACCCCAATTCCCAAATCCTCTCATGACAAATGATGATTCGCTCCTGGTACCATATTCCAGTATAGCGATGCTGATGTCAACCCAAATCAAATCAAACCAACAACCTCTACGGCGGAATCATGCTCTGTCCCAGAATTTATCCCGTGTCGAAATCACGCTTCGCCTCGGGATATCTACCTTCCCTGCCGGAATTATGCTCCGTGCCGGGGAAAAGTCGACCACCGACACTCCGCGCCGGGGAAAAGTCCATCAGTGACACTCCGTGCCGGGGAAAAGTCAACCCGACACTCCGCGCCGGGGAAAAGTCCGTCAGCGACAATCCGTGCCGGGGAAAAGTCAACCACCGACACTCCGCGCCGGGGAAAAGTCCGTCAGCGACACTCCGTGCCGGGGAAAAGTCAACCCGACACTCCGCGCCCGGGAAAAGTCCATCAGCGACACTCCGTGCCGGGGAAAAGTCAACCCGACACTCCGCGCCGAGGAACAGTCCGTCAGCGACACTCCGTGCCGGGGAAAAGTCAACCCACGACACTCCGCGCCGGGGAAAAGTCCATCAGCGACACTCCGTGCCGGGGAAAAGACAACCCGACACTCCGCGCCGGGGAAAAGTCCATCAGCGACACTCCGTGCCGGGGAAAAGTCAACCCGACACTCCGCGCCGGGGAAAAGTCGATCAGCGACACTCCGTGCCGGGGAAAAGTCAACCCGCGACACTCCGTGCCGGGGAAAAGTCGATCAGCGACACTCCGTGCCGGGGAAAAGTCAACCCGTGACACTCCGCGCCGGGGAAAAGTCCATCAGCGACACTCCGTGCCGGGGAAAAGTCAACCCGCCACTCCGCACCGGGGAAAAGTCCGTCAGCGACACTCCGTGCCGGGGAAAAGTCAACCCGACACTCCGCGCCGGGGAAAAGTCAACCAGCCGGAATTATGCTCCGCCTCGGAATCAACCACCGACACTCCGCGCCGGGGAAAAGTCCGTCAGCGACACTCCGTGCCGGGAAAAAGTCAACCACCGACACTCCGCGCCGGGGAAAAGTCCATCAGCGACACTCCGTGCCGGGGAAAAGTCAACCCGACACTCCGCGCCGGGGAAAAGTCGATCAGCGACACTCCGTGCCGGGGAAAAGTCAACCCGACACTCTGCGCCGGAAAAAAGTCCATCAGCGACACTCCGTGCCGGGGAAAAGTCAACCACCGACACTCCGCGCCGGGGAAAAGTCGATCAGCGACACTCCGTGCCGGGGAAAAGTCAACCAGCCGGAATTATGCTCCGCCTCGGAATCAACCACCGACACTCCGCGCCGGGGAAAAGTCCGTCAGCGACACTCCGTGCCGGGGAAAAGTCAACCACCGACACTCCGCGCCGGGGAAAAGTCCATCAGCGACACTCCGTGACGGGGAAAAGTCAACCCGACACTCCGCGCCGGGGAAAAGTCGATCAGCGACACTCCGTGCCGGGGAAAAGTCAACCCGACACTCTGCGCCGGAGAAAAGTCCATCAGCGACACTCCGTGCCGGGGAAAAGTCAACCACCGACACTCCGCACCGGGGAAAAGTCCATCAGCGACACTCCGTGCCGTGGAAAAGTCAACCAGCCGGAATTATGCTCCGCCTCGGAATCAAACCACCGACACTCCGCGCCGGGGAATAGTCGATCAGCGACACTCCGTGCCGGGGAAAAGTCAACCCGACACTCCGCGCCGGGGAAAAGTCCATCAGGGACACTCCGTGCCGGGGAAAAGTCAACCCGACACTCCGCACCGGGGAAAAGTCCGTCAGCGACACTCCGTGCCGGGGAAAAGTCAACCACCGACACTCCGCGCCGGGGAAAAGTCGATCAGCGACACTCCGTGCCGGGAAAAAGTCAACCCGACACTCCGCGCCGGGGAAAAGTCGATCAGCGACACTCCGTGCCGGGGAAAAGTCAACCCACGACACTCCGCGCCGGGGAAAAGTCCATCAGCGACACTCCGTGCCGGGAAGAAGTCAACCTGACACTCCGCGCCGGGGAAAAGTCCATCAGCGACACTCCGTGCCGGGGAAAAGTCAACCCGACACTCCGCGCCGGGGAAAAGTCGATCAGCGACACTCCGTGCCGGGAAGAAGTCAACCCGACACTCCGCGCCGGGGAAAAGTCCATCAGCGACACTCCATGCCGGGGAAAAGTCAACCCGACACTCTGCGCCGGAGAAAAGTCCATCAGCGACACTCCGTGCCGGGGAAAAGTCAACCACCGACACTCCGCGCCGGGGAAAAGTCCATCAGCGACACTCCGTGCCGGGGAAAAGTCAATCAGCCGGAATTATGCTCCGCCTCGGAATCAAACCACCGACACTCCGCGCCGGGGAAAAGTCGATCAGCGACACTCCGTGCCGGGGAAAAGTCAACCCGACACTCCGCGCCGGGGAAAAGTCCATCAGCGACACTCCGTGCCGGGGAAAAGTCAACCCGACACTCCGCACCGGGGAAAAGTCCGTCAGCGACACCCCGTGCCGGGGAAAAATCAACCACCGACACTCCGCGCCGGGGAAAAGTCCATCAGCGACACTCCGTGCCGGGGAAAAGTCAACCCGACACTCCGCGCCGGGGAAAAGTCGATCAGCGACACTCCGTGCCGGGGAAAAGTCAACCCGACACTTTGCGCCGGAGAAAAGTCCATCAGCGACACTCCGTGCCGGGGAAAAGTCAACCACCGACACTCCGCGCCGGGGAAAAGTCCATCAGCGACACTCCGTGCCGGGGAAAAGTCAACCAGCCGGAATTATGCTCCGCCTCGGAATCAAACCACCGACACTCCGCGCCGGGGAAAAGTCGATCAGCGACACTCCGTGCCGGGGAAAAGTCAACCCGACACTCCGCGCCGGGGAAAAGTCCATCAGCGACACTCCGTGCCGGGGAAAAGTCAACCCGACACTCCGCACTGGGGAAAAGTCCGTCAGCGACACTCCGTGCCGGGGAAAAGTCAACCCGACACTCCGCGCCGGGGAAAAGTCCATCAGCGACACTCCATGCCGGGGAAAAGTCAACCCGACACTCCGCGCCGGGGAAAAGTCGATCAGCGACACTCCGTACCGGGGACACGTCTACCAAATCGCTTCGGATCAGAGCATCGACCGTCTATGTCGCAAAAAGGGCAGTGCAGGCTCCCGCAAATTGGGAACCCAAATCGCTTCGTAACAGAGCGTCGACCGTCCATGTCGTAAAACGGGCAGCGCAGGCTCCCCACAAATCGGGAACCAAATCACTCCGGGTCAGGGAAACGTCTACCACAGACACTCCGTCTCGGAGACGCGTCAAGCGTTGACCGTCCATGTCGTAAAAAGGGCAGTGCATCCCAATAAATGGGAACCAAAGCAAGTCGTCTCCACGTGAAAGAAGATCCATCAATTTCATGCACACGACCCATATATGCTGTGTGCATTTATTGATGGGGGGCACTTTGTTGGGGTAAAAATTTACACCCCCGTTGACCGAGTCAAAGTCAAGGTCAACCCCAAGCCAGGTGGGCCTAAGCCCAGGTCAAGCGGGCCCATACCCAAGTCGAGCCCGCGGCCAGCCTCCTCCATGCCAACAACAAAAATCATGTAATAAATAATTTTTATGTAATTGTTTATGCATGAATGAAAACAAAATGGGCATAAAGCCAATATTTTGTAAGCCCATGGCTTATGTGCAAAAATGAAATGGCACATGAGCCATGGGATGGCTAAAATGCCATTTTTGTAAAGCCAAGGGGCTATATGTAAATATGTAAGCCTATAAAAGGCAACATGATGATGAATAAAGTAACACTTTTTCATTCCCCCAAAAACTAGGGTTCTTTGTGCCTCCTGCTCTTTCTCCAAGGTTCTAAACCTTCTCATTTCTTTGAATTAAATCAAGAGTTTTACTCTTTCTTTTCAAAAACTAAGTAGTTTTCCACCACAAAACCCACAAAGAGGAACTCAGATCTTCCATCAGATCTTAAAAAGGAGTGATTTTTAAAATCTCCTACTTCTTGATCTTCAAGATCCGGCCAAACAACAGAAGGAAGAAGAAGAACCCCCTTCATCAGCTTCAAAACATCCTAGGAGTTTAACTCCATATATATAAAACAACAAATATTTTCTTTTTGAAGCATAGCTTCTGTTTTTCAGGCTAAAAGCCTCTTGTCCTCTCCAGCGCGCAGCGCAAGTGCGCAAAGCGCCCGCGTGCCGACACGTGGCGCGCGCGCTCGCTTGCGCACCTGCGCGCTTGCGCAAGTGCGCAAAGCGCCCGCGTGCCGACACGTGGCGCGCGCGCTCGCTTGCGCACCTGCGCGCAACACGCATTGCGCAAAGCGCCCGCGTGCCGACACGTGGCGCGCACGCGCTTGCGCACCTGCGCGCAGCGCTCTTGCGCAAAGCGCCCACGTGCCGACACGTGGCGCGCGCGCGCTTGCGCTCCTGCGCGCAACGCTCATGCGCAAAGCGCCTACGTGTCGATACGTGGTGCGGTTGCGCTGAGCGCACAGCACCTAAGCACACAGCGCTCAAGGCGCTGGCCCCACGCATCCCTTGGATGCCTTTTTCCCTTCTTTTTATGTACATACATATACATATACATATGTATACAAATTCACACATATACATACTCCGCAACATTCTCCCCCTCCAAAAAATTTTCGGGCCGGGGCGCTGCCCCGAACCCCGCAAGGGGGCTGCTAGCCCCCTTGACCCCCAGCCCGCTATCCGGGTAGCGGGACCCCCGTAAAAACTCTGCGTGGCTCCCGATATATCCAAAACCCCCCCTTTTCAAAACAAAACACACGTACACTGCACATTGAGTTCGCATGACCAGTTTAACCCGTTAATCGGAGGTTCCCTCGCCCCAAAGGCGAGGGGTAATTAACGGCAGCTTAGTCCGCGGCTGCCGGAGATTCGGATCCCCACAATCATTAAACCCCGCCCTACCCTAGGCAGGGGGAATCTGTAGTACGCCTGACAAGCGTGCGCGTATTCCCATCTCAATGGGGTGACGAAAAACACCCTACAGTGATATGGCCGGATTGACTAGGAATCTGAAAAGTCGCCTTCTCTCTACAGTCTAAGTGGGCGTGAAATGCCAAGAAAATCCATACCCAAAACACATCATAGCTGCCGGTATTGATCACTAGAAAATCTGCAATTAACTCTCGACCACAGACCACGACGGACACTCCTTACATTCTCTGCCAGAAACAACCCTTCCATTCCCGGTGTGTATGTCCCAACCTTTATCTAGAAATAACGCTCTACAGTCTATGTCGAAGTTTTAGTTAGAGGTTGGGCTAACGAAGTTAGAAGATATAAAGCAATAGTAACAAGATTAGATGAAAGCAAAGGGTTTAAGAACTTGAATGATAAATCAGCAAATGTGGCAAGACATGTTTCTAAGGTTTAAGGGATTTAAGGTCAATGAATTGGGTCTGATATCCAACTACAAATTGAAACCAGTTGCCCAAACTAAACCTAAATCTCGACTCTATTACAAACAAAACTCGTCACACCCAGCTTTCCAAGATACGGAAATACGAGAACGTAACTCGGCCACCCATACTACCTATGATAAGGAATCATCCTCTCATAATCACATTAAGGCTTTTTACAGTATATCAAGCGACAAAGACATAAAAATAATTCTAATATATGTCCATTGCCACACTAAATAACTATAATGAAAGCAAATACTGGAATAACCAAGTCTCCAACTGATCCAAATAATAAATAAAGAAACGGTACACAAATCATAACCTTTTATGGGCTCACAAAAGAAATCTAAAGAAATAAGGTTCGGTACTAGAATAACTAAAACAACTAATGACCTAGATAAATGAAGATACGCCTCAAACCTTGGTTACCTTCCTGAAATACTCCTAATCCTGTGTGGTTCTATTGGCAATAGATCTGGGCCATACAAAACCCAGACGTCATAACGTCGAAAATAATATGATAATAATAATGGCATGAATGTGACATGATAAATAGTTATAACATGAACGATGACTTGTAGGCAACCAATAAACAATAACAAGAATAGCATGTGATATAACAATCAGAACATGATATCATAACATAACATGTGGAACCTAGATATCAGTGTAGCTAAATATTCTCTATCCTAATGATATTTGAAATCGGTTAATGAAATCTTTCTCATAACTCAACAGTATCTTGTGCAGTCTCGGGACCACGGTCAAAATACTCGGGCTGAATCCCGAGTCGTGCCGCTAAGCACAAAATCTTACAATGTCAATGTATAGATGAACGATGTCCGTACATCATCCCAGATCACAAAGGCCCCCTCAATGTATCGATGAATGATGTCAGCTCATCATCCCGGAACATAAATTCCCCTTTTCGAATGATCAATCTTTAAATTTCTTGATTTCCCTTGTCCTCGGTTTTATATTTCATGTCAAGTGTCAATCTAATTCTTACCTAATGCCAACTCTTGAACAAGCATGTAACATGTCATATCAAGTCAAGTAGTAGGCAGTATCATGAATTCGTTGGCACTGGGTAATAACTACATTGCAAGAATATCCTGATATGGTAATGAGTAAACAAGTCAAGCATGGATATATGTAGGTAATCAATATAACTAGCATTATTAAAAATAACATAATCACAACAATAATAATGAATAAGGTATATTTATTGATCATTCATATGGAAGTTCGGTTATGGAATTTCAACAGCAACCTGATTTGTAAAATACTTTAAAAATAACAAACGATCTCTAAACATGACGTGTTATAAGACAAAACGAAGCTAATTCAATAAGATTTACACCGATATAAACTAGAGTATCTCATATTATTCCTACAGAGAGTTATGATTGTTCGAAGTTGGAAGTTTGGTGTTAGAAATTCCCTGGACAGCAGTCCAGAGGTGTCTTTCTTCGCAGTTTATGATAGTTAAAAAATTTATTTTGCAGGAAAACTTTTACAGATCTAAAGTATTCTCAGTTAGCTTCGAAACGAATTAAAAAACGTATACTAACGATTTTTGTACAATTTATAATGAATTTTCCAACGTAAAGGGTATATTAAATTCCAGATTTGTAGTCTCCGCTTGGCGGCGATATTTCATGTGTAAAACTACAATATTTTTCACCTGTATGTTGCAACAACGATTATTAGACATAACATAAACTAATGATCAAAACAAATGTTCAAACAATTAAACTAATTAACATAAAGATGTTATTTTTAGGCTTAACGGCACATCGTGATCCAAATATCGATATCTCGTTAACATGTTTTAACTCAATAATACTCTGACATGGTTTAAATAGTATGTTCACATAATTCGCAATATAGGATTCACTAATAGTGAAATATGTCCAAGGTTTAGGCTGTCATTATGATAGTATGTTCATATAATTGTCATTAACCTACATTCAACCATTTTACTATACATACATACCACTACTCCTAGGAAAACATTATAAATATGCATTATTAACTTTTAATATACCATAACAGTAATGATGTTAATGTTACGGCTGTTACATGTAAGTTAAGTTAATGTACACTAGTAATATAACTGTGATATTTACGTGTTCGCAATAATAAAATTATGTCTTAAAATATCAAGTAAAAGGTTTGATATAAATAAACAATATAACACTATTATATATAAATAACAACCACCATAATTCATGTTAATCAAAACATAACTCAACCAAACTATAAACCTATTATCATAATTATATATATAATCAAGTAATAATATTAAATTACAACAAGATATAATCTTGCAGTAACTAGCATGTAAACAAATACATAAATACTTGTATCGAGTCAACGATCATGCGAACGGAAGGACACAAAGACACGAAACTTTGACACGACGGAAATACCTCGACTTTAGGTTGCTCGAGTATTGATGCAACCGAGTGAAGAAGAAGAAAAAGAAGACGGCGACGACGATCCACATTGATGGGTGGAGGATGCTCGGATTTGGGTTCGGCCGAGCGAGACGAAGCCGCTACGAAGATGAAGAAGATGATGGCGACGGTGATGACAAGGTTTGGGATGCTTGGCCAAGGGTATAGGACTCGGCTAGAGAAGCTACTGTCGAATAAAGAAGAAGGAAATGAAGGTGAAGTCGAGCCTGAAGAGGAAGAAGGCGATGGCGATGCGGCGCGGGAGAACGACGGCCACAAGGTTGGGTCAGCGTTGGAGTTAGGGATTCGGCCAAGGGTTTTGAGAAGAGAAGGGAGGAAAAAGATAGGGTTTGGTCGAGAGAGATAGGGTTTTTAAATAGGATAGAAACTGTTTTGCACATAAAGCCCCTCCAATTGCCAAATTTATTTAAAAAAGATTTGCAAAGATTTCCACTTATGTTTTCTTTTTAATTAATTAATTATGAAGATATTATAGGATAACTAAATTGTTCAAGTAAACAAATATTATCGTTATTATTTGTTTAGTTTAAGATAATTATATTAATATAATAATATTAGAGTATTAGGTCATTTTAAAACATTATACATATATATATATGATATGATAAAATTTAATCATATATATATATCTTAATAATTTTATTAACCTTTGTTAAAACATATTGATTAGTTTTAGTAGAAAAAGTATAGTATTTGTTTTATTGTTTATTATAATCTTAAATAAAATATTAAATTCCAATTAAAAATAGTTTCATTTGAGCAATTAAAACTAATACTATTGTTATGCCGTATAAGTTTTCTAGGGTGTTACAGTCCCATTTGTTTTTTAATTAAGTTGTGGATCCAATACTTGCTTGCAGGCATCATTGTTATATATCCAAACCGATGATTCCAAACAGACTCAGCTACTATTACCTTGTTATATATATCCAAGATTCAGGTTCCACATCCAAAGTCAGATGATCCTATTCGAAAAGAAAAAAATATCAGGCATGGCAAATTTAATCTAAGAAAACGAAAACATGGTAGTTAAAATTCATCCAAAAAACGGCAAAAATGAGAAATATGATTGTACAAAAAGCAAATGGAGAAGAATGAGGCTGCGTGGTGAAATGGGGGACCTTTTGTGGAGTCAGCAACCATTTTAGCGTTCATTGTTTTCTTTCTTTTTGCCTTTTCTTTTATTGGTCTACAATTTTACTTACTAACTTCAAATTTCGGGGGGAGAGGGGGGGGGGGGGTGTTTAGAGAAATCGATGGATCTGCAACTTCAAATTCTACAAATTAATCAATAGAACAAAAATCGAGAGCACTAACCTCAATCGATCGATCCTTCCCCAATCTTGACCAAAGCAAAAAGGCCAAACCTTTTTATGTGAACGAAACCCTAATTGCTCCAAAATCTAATTCTCACTAAAAAAAAATTTAATTTGAACCCGCGTCAAATTGAAACCCTAGAGTTTCAATTCAAACCCCAGATTGAAACCAACATTTATTACTGTAGAAATCATCGAATGAGTTCGAGTGCCATCGGAGCCGTGATTAATTTATCTAATTTTGTGAAAAAGATGGGAACTTTGAACCGTTACTTATTAATAGATAGATTATGCATCATAACTAACTTCTTAATTAATATTTGAGTTAATCACACAAACTAATTCAAAATTTATTGAGGCCCATGAAAGAAGAAAATAATTGAAATTTTACATCCCTATCAAATACTTTGAGAAGCGGCATATTCATAAGATATCCAACATTCCTCTTGTGTCGATACGTCATCAGATAATATACGGTTTTTATAAGCCCGTCAATCTCTATCTGACGAGATGTAATAGATGATTTCATAAATATATCGAATTTAGTTCTTATATTTTAATACGATCCGGATCTTGAAAATCTATATCGATATTTGATTAAAATATATGTGTTAGGTGCTTGATCTATATTGTTTTTTGACTTGGCACCATGAAAATTTGTGCATCATCTCACCTTTAGGCATAAGATTGCTTGTTCAAAGCTCAAAAACAACTCTGACCAAGGACCAAAATTTTGTTTGGCCGACAAATCAACCACCCCATTACCAAACACAACTCGGACCAAGGACCAAAATTTTGTTTGGTTGACAAATCAACCAACCAACTGCCCCCATTACCAAACACAAATCTACATGGCAAAACTTTTTTTAAAAAAAAAATAATAATAATCTTAATGAAGAAGATTATTAACATAGTTGAATAGAATCAAATGCTTCATGCAACCCATCACAAATCGCGTACATTATCCCACAGCTTCCATGAACTCTCTATCTCTTATCAAAGAGCTCAACACCTTTTCATCAAGGCAGACTTCCAAACCCATGCTCCCGGCTTCCGGCCCCGGGTACGCCGTCACCTTCCCGCTTATCTTACTCCCGAGCCCGCTCCGGACTGCCACGGGTCGGCCCCAACCGAAATCATTCCCATACACATCAAATCTCGGCGAGCTCCCCGTAAACAAATTGCCTTCCTTGAATTGGTTCAGATACGTAAACACGGGCCTATCAACCCATGACCGGACCCAGTCATGGGCCCTTTTCTCACTGAATGTGGCTACAGCCTCGTTCAGTAGCCGCGATGTCCATCCTAGGCCGTTTTCGGTAATTTCTCCGGCCAAGACGGTTGCTGGGGTCCCCATGATCAAGTTTCCGAGGTAGGTTTGCGGTAGCGGTGGATTTAATCTGGATCGGTATCCTGCGTAGACTATGTAAGTGGTCTCTTGTTCGGGCTTGAGAGCACGGACACGGATAACCGATCTCCAGAGGTGCGCGAGCAGCGCTTGGAGAGATGAGATCTTATTGGAGCTCATCTCAGCGTTGGCCTTTGTCTTGAGCTTCTTGATGTTATTAGAAGAGAAATGGAACATGCATTCATGAATTGGTCTTATTTCGACTCTTGTAATAAATTGTCGGTAGTCTGTAAATGGCAGACGGATTGGACATGGTGAGGAATCAGGGAACCATCTGTCGAACCTAGAACCACCTGCATAATAGGGCTAGCATCAGGAACATATGAAATAAAACATATGAAATAAACCATCACAAGGATGTAACCTAGGTTTCTTATTTTTATTTGGGTAAATTTTACGAATCCATTGAACTTCAAAAATGTCATAAAACACTCTACCGAACTATCAATATTGTATGAAATCGTTAGTTTGATTAACTCGTGCAAGCGATAATTGGACCGAGTGTCCCAAAATGTCTTACGGATAGATTGAATAAGCTCAAAATGAACGGAATATGATATTTTTTGACAAAATATCTTCAGTCTTTTTTTGAAGAAAATGACCTTCAATAGGGTTTTACGACGTTTTTATAGTTCAATAGGGTTAATTATCTCAAAAACCCTTTACCCTTTTTTGCCGTTCAACTTAAGGAAATAAAAGAAAATACAAGGAAAAATGAGTGGAAAATATCCAAACAAACTAACAAATCAGTCCTTCCACTTAACATGTCCTATTATACACCTAATTTTGGAGGACAACAACACATTTAAAATATAAAAAAATTAAAATGCTATGAACTTATGAATAATGCGTGCAGAGGCTTATAAATTAACATGAAAAAAATCAAATAAAATCAGAAATAAATAGAAACAAAACTATATGAAAAACTTGGAAGAGGCTAACCTATCTCTTCACCTCCAAGGCTAAAAGTATCATTCCGGCAAATACTACTCCATGCATTAAAGAACTGCCAGAAGGAAGTACCGTCCGCGACGGCGTGATTAAGAGTGCAACCGATGAAAACACCATCCACCAGCTCCGTCACCTGCACTCCGAGCACCGGACAGTCATGCCCGTCACAGCCGAGGATTTCTTTAAGATGGAAAAAGGAATGAACAATACTAGGAATGTAGCACGAATCAAGAATGCTGGAAACGGTCGTATGAGAGGCTGATGCGTGGACGAATTCCGCGCCTTCGTCGGAACAATCGAGAGATGTAGAGATGGAGTTGCCGTCCGGGTTGCGAGTGGTGACGAGGCGGCCGGCGAGGGGGTAGAAGCGGTTGAGGGCTTGAGAGAAGGAGGTCAAGAGGTTGGAGATGATGAGGGGGAAGGGTTGGTGTTGGGGTTTGTGGAAGAGGATGCCCTTTTGGATGTAGTGCATGGAGAGCATCTTGAGATCCCATGGAGTTAGATGGATCCTTTGTTGCTTGTTCTCGGGTCTAGGGGAAGGTTGGACTGTGTGTTTTGAGATGATGCATACTTCTTCCTGTTGGCTCTCCATTGTTGTAGGGTTGAAGCTTGTTAGTTGTGTGCTTACTTATATTGATGTATAGCTTGACGCAGAAGGATTTCCGAAAAGTTGGACCATAAAAGTTCAAATGGAACTGCTGAGGAAAGCAGGGTTCGAATCCAAAACCTCCTGCTTAACGATAAGAAGGTTTTACCATTTGGTTATAAGTGCGCTTATTTAAAACGCATAAATTATGATGCCGAGTTGGAAAGATAATATGAAAAGTTTTTTCGAGAACGAACCAAAAAAAAAAGTCTACAAACTGTTATAACTTTTAATCCGAACATGATGACGGTTACTGTATGTATGTGATATATTTACAAAACATGGAACCAAGTCTGTTGTGATCTGGGACTGAGCCATTTTAATGCAACAGCTCTTGAAAGTTTAGACATCTATGGTTACATATTTCAAAAATGCACTTTTCTACTGATGTTTTAATGGTTAGGTTATTTCATGTTATGGTCGTCAAGAGGCTTATACAATGCCTTGCTTATTTAAGCTGAATTATGATTAAACTAATTTATTCCGAGTTAGACTATTCTTCCGTTAAGAGGAGGGGATAAGCCTACTATTCCTATGTTTTTAACCATTCAACTAATTATTTTACGATAAGATGCGGACATGAAGTTAACGATGACAGACCACAAAAGATGATGATGACATCATAGACATTTTGTATTGCTAGATGAAACCATCCAAAAGCTAACGAAAGGAGAAGGTTCGCTCTCCTCTTAAAAGAAGAATAATACAACTCTAATATTTCATAAATCTTCTTTTTTTACATTGCGAATTAACGATTTACCGACAATAAAACGTTTTACATTGCTAATTCAACGGTGAATATATAGATAGTAGAATCATATGAAATTTGGTATATCCATATCTCAGATGATAAGGATGAAAATGATGGATGCCGATAATAGGATAAAATCGTAAAGGCTGTATTTTTTCGATACTGTAGGACACCTTTACTCTCTCTCTCTCTCTCTCTCTATATATATATATATATATATATATATGAGGCTTGGCTTGACTTGATGATTGGTCAGTCAAGGTGATATTATATATAAATGGTTAAATTGATCATGTAATCAAATTTTGATTGGGATGATTTCTCAATCAGCCCATGACGTGTATATCTAAGCATATGTAGATCTAAGCACATGATGCCTAAATGCTGACTCAGCTCATGATGTGTATGGTTTAAAAAATTGGGTAACGTTTTTCTTATTTTTTATATTATAATTTCTTTTCCTGTGCGGTGATAAGTAAGACAAGAAGCTCTATTCCAAAATCAATTAAAAATAAGTAATATGTATATTGTACAAGAAACAGAGTTAATGGTGTGAGAGAGGGATCAAGGTGATGCGTTAAAAACGAAATTTCTTTGATATATTTTTATCTTATATAGGAAATTGATTCATTTGGAATAATGTCCGTATTGGATATTCTGGCGGTAATATTGCTGGCAACAATAATGTTCTGCTAGAATTTTCAAAACTCCAGAATAGTTGTTTCTGATGAATTTTTTAATACAAGGAATATATTGCGTCTCCATATGTATATACATAATGTGATGAATCTACTAAGATATGAAGAAAAAAACCACAAACAAGGACGGCTGTTCAAGCTTGTATATATACCCAACTGGCAAAATGCATGAGAACAAATTATGATGGAATTAAGAAAGCGATTGCAATGAAATCAAGGCCATCATCAATGCCATCTGATGAGGATAAAAACTTAAACAACGGGATGTGTGTATGAGAAAAGTGTTTATGAGGTGGCACGTTATTCTAGAAAATAAGACGCCGTCTTAATATTTAACTTTACACCACATTTTTCGATGATCGACGTCATGTAAAGTCAAATATTAACATGAGAACTCATGTAAAGTCAAATATTAAGACAACTATTAAGACACCATGTAAAGTCAAATTTTTCGATGATGGACACCATGTAAAGTCAAATATTAAGACAACGCATTTCTTAGATTAAGGTGAGAACTCATAAGCACTTTTCTCATATACATATACATTGGTTTGATTGCTTCAGCATGTGGATGCAGGAGATACTTGAAGATGCGACAATGTGAATTGTTGAAACCCAATTAGGCACTTTAAAAATTGGTTGAGATCCACCAATCTTTTCTTCTATTAACAGTCATCAAGCGAACGCTTCCCCGGAATGGTTTTACAAACTTTCTATAATGATTGATTGATACCATGAACTTTCAAAGGGTCAAAAATAAATAAAAGAACATCAGACGGCAGCAACGGAAAATTACAAAAAGACTATAATACCTGTCCCATATTTTTTTTGACCGAATACCCTTCCCATATTAATTAACCTTTTCTGTAATTATAGTCTTTTTATTATAAAACCCACCGTTGCCGGTCCCAAGTCCGGATGAGAAAGGGTGAGGGTTGTGGTAGGCTTGTGACAGCCAACGTAAAAATTTGTCACATTCTATGACATGAACTATAATAAGAATATCGTTGGGACGTCCTCTACTCAGCGACGCGCTACATCGGATCCCGGGTGTAGTGTTAAATATGCAAGGGCTTCTAGGTCGTCGTCCAGATGCGGCGCGCTACATCGGACCCGGGGTGTAGTGACAAATAAGCAAGGGTCGTCGTCCAGAGACGGCGCGCTACATCGGACCCCGGGTGTAGTGACAAATAAGCAAGGGTCGTCGTCTAGAGACGGCGCGCTACATCGGACCCCGGGTGTAGTGACAAATAAGCAAGGGTTTCATAGGATCCGTCTAGCTTCCTAGAACATAGGTTCCCTTACGGGTAGACTAATAGAATTAGTGGAGGTGGTGATTAGGAAGAGAGTTGGTATTATGTGTTTGTAAGAAACTAAGTGGGTAGGTGAAAAGAGTAGAGTCATAGAGCCTTGGGGTTATAAGTTTTGGTATACGGGTAGAGATAAAAATCGTAATGGGGTAGGCATAATCATAGATAGACGGTTGCTTGAGGATGTAGTTGAGATTAGGAGAAAAGGTGATAGAATTTTACTGGTTAAGCTTATTCTAAGTGGAGAGATCCTTAATATTATTAATGCTTATGCACCACAGATAGGTCTTGATGACGCTAGTAAGCGTCTATTCTGGAAGGATTTAGACGAGGTAGTGCAAAGTATATCTAGTGGAGAGAAGTTATTTATTGGTGGTGATTTTAATGGATATGTAGGTACTAGTCGTAGTGGGTTTGATACTATCCATGGAGGTTTTGGTTTCGGACAAAGGAATGAAGTAGGTGACTCGATTCTAAATTTTGCTTTATCTTATGACTTGATCTTAGCAAACACCTGGTTTAGGAAAAAAGAGTCCCACCTTATCACTTTTAGGAGTAAATCAAGTGCTAGTCAAATAGACTTTTTTCTGACGAGAAGAATAGATAGAGGTTGTTGTATCGACTGTAAGGTAGTGCCAGGTGAGAGTGTAACCACTCAACATAGACTTTTAGTTCTAGATTTTCGATTTAGAAAAGAACCTATGAAGATTAGATGTAAGGTAGAGCCTAAAATTAAATGGTGGCGATTGAAAGAAGGTAACCAAAAGGCTTTTATAGATCGCGTAGTACAAAAAGCGGATTGGCAGTCGGAAGATGATCCAGACAAAACATGGAATAAAATGGTTAGTTGTATCAAGAAGATAGCTAGAGATCTACTTAGTGAGTCGAGAGGTGGTGCTCCACCATCTAAGGACATATCATGGTGGAGTGAAGATGTTAAGGCTGCTATTAAAATTAAAAGGGATTTCTATAAAGATTTGAAGAAAAGTAGAGATGTGGAGAGATTTGAGAAGTACAAAATGGCTAAAAAGGAAGTTAAGAAAGCTGTTCGGGAAGTTAAATCTAAGGTCTACAAAGAGGTGTACGAGAAATTAGACACTAAAGAGACTGCAAATGATATATACCGGATTGCTCGAATGCGGGAAAGGAAGACTAGAGACTTATGTGCGGTGAAGTGTGTCAAAAATGAAAATCAAAAGGTTTTAGTTCGAGATGAGGATATCAAGGAAAGATGGAGAGATTATTTTGACAAATTGTTCAATGAGAGCTTTACTAAGAATTTGGATGGACTTGTAATTCAATCTCAAGATATAAACCGTGATTTCATGCGTAAAATAAGACTTCCTGAGGTTAAAGAAGCTTTGAACAGAATGGGTTTAAGAAAAACGGTTGGTCCTGACGGGATTCCTATCGAGATTTGGAGATGCTTAGGAGAAATAGGCGTTAAATGGCT
Organism: Agapanthus africanus; assembly: GCA_030015575.1. Taxonomy (NCBI): domain Eukaryota; kingdom Viridiplantae; phylum Streptophyta; class Magnoliopsida; order Asparagales; family Amaryllidaceae; genus Agapanthus; species Agapanthus africanus. The sequence continues at coordinate 585,716 of JASDDO010000290.1, forward strand.
GACAGATCTGTTTAATAAGATTTGGCAGACAAAAAAGATGCCAAATGAATGGAGGAAAAGTATCCTTGTACCTATCTACAAGAACAAGGGTGACATTCAAAATTGCTCAAACTACCGTGGAATAAAACTGATGTGTCACACCATGAAACTTTGGGAGAGAGTGATTGAACACAGGCTAAGGAAGGATATCAAGATAACAGAGAACCAATTTGGGTTCATGCCTGGACGATCGACGACAGAGGCGATTCATTTGCTTCGTCAACTTGTCGAGCGCTTTCGAGAGAGGAGAAGAGATTTGCATATGATATTTGTTGATTTAGTAAAAGCGTACGACAAGGTACCTAGAGAGGTATTATGGAGGACAATGATGAAGAAGGGGTTCCCCGTCAAGTATATTGACATAATCAAGGATATGTACGACGGAGTAGTGACAAATGTCAGAACTTGCGGTGGCTTAACGAGTGATTTTCCGATTACTATTGGTTTACATCAAGGATCTGCATTAAGTCCATTCCTGTTTACCATCGTGATGGATGAGCTTACTAGAACTATCCAAGATGAGGTACCTTGGTGTATGCTATTCGCTGATGATATTGTTCTAGTAAATGAGACGAAAGCAGGGGTTAATGCCAAATTGGAATTAGGGAGGCAAACATTGGAATCTCGGGGATTCAGATTGATCTGGTCCAAGACAGCATATATGCACTGCAAATTTAGTAGCCAGAGAAGTCAAAACCATATTGGTATAACATTGGAAGGGCAAAAGATATCACCGAGCGACCAGTTTAGATATCTAGGTTCCATCATCCAAAAAAATGGGGAGATCGATAGTGATGTTAATCAAAGGATCCAAGCTGGTTGGTTGAAATGGAGGAGTGCAACAGGGATTTTGTGTGATCGTAACTTTCCGTTAAAATTAAAAGGGAAGTTTTATCGGAGCGCTATTCGGCCTGCTTTATTATATGGTACAGAATGCTGGGCTCCTAAGAAGCATCATACATAGAAGATGCACGTAGTGGAGATGCGCATGCTTCGTTGGATGTGCGGTAACACTAGAAAAGATAAGGTGCGAAATGAGGATATTCGTGCAAAAGTTGGTGTAGCACCTGTAGAGAAGAAGATGCGGGAAAACCGGCTAAGATGGTTTGGTCATGTGCGACGCAGGCCTATGGAAGCACCGGTTCGACGAATAGATACTCTCGATATGGGCAATAGCAAAAGGGCAAAAGGGAGACCGAAGAAAACATGGATGGAGGTGATACGAAACGATATGGTTGCCAAAGGACTCAATGAAAGTATATTGTTCGATAGAAGTGAGTGGAGACAGAGGATTCATGTGCTGGACCCGGCGTGATTCTCATGTTGGTTCATGTAGCCTACCCCATATGCTTGGGATAAAAGGCTCAGTCGTTGTTGTTGTTGTATAATCTTTTTATTATATGAGAGGGATGTTATAATCTTTTTGTAATTTTCCGTCGACGCCTTTAGGATACTCATAAAGTATAGAACATCATTTTAGAAGTTCATGGTATTATTTAGGAATAATGCCTATAATTCATGGTAGGAAACAGAAATTTAGCCTTATATTTATATATTTAATATTATTTTATTCCAAAGATATATTTTACAGGGTTAACATATATTTTTCATATATTATGGTATATGTTCTTCAAACAAATGGAGACAAAATGAAGCACCGGAGAAGATCTGGATCCAACCAGAACCAGAGAGACCCCTCAGAGACAACAATTTGTAGCACTAAAAGAGACAGAGAGGAACAAGCACCTGCTAAGAATGGCATCATATACCAAAAAAAATGGACACGGTTGATGAATCAAAACCAACCTCAAACCTTTCCGACAACCCTGTAAAAAAAAAACTAACCAAAAATATTAATACCAACAGCAAAACCTAAAGAAAGACATTGAGAAGGAGAAAGAAATGTCAACCCAATTTCAGAGGTCGTCGATTTCATTCAGAAGGCAAGGCTCCTCGGGCCGAATCTGGAACGACCCAACTCAAGCGAAAGGATTATCTCGCCAATCATCGTGTGTCCCTCAAGAATTGTCACGGATAACTTCTTGTGTCCCACAACACAGCAGTTTTGATAAAGGTTAGATGTTGTCCTCCGTCGATCTGTCGCGAGCGTAGGTGAATGGCTGAGATTGGTGTTAAGGGTTACCTCCTTGAGCGTGTGGATCTCAGTGGCCTTATTTTGAAGCGAAACCGAGCAATCTGCAAAAAGAAGTCCCAGGATGGTTGTACCACCGTGGACCCTCCGACGATCAAGTTAGCCGAGGAATTTGGACAGAGTAGCGGCTTATTAGAATGAAATTGCGTTACCTGAGTCGTCTGAGGGAGGGGTTTTTATAGTGGTCGCTTGGAGGAAACTGACGCGAGATCTTTGCCGTCAGTTATGCCCCTGACGTTACGTCAGTGTGAATGACGGGATCCCCCCCATTAATGACAAGATAAGCTCGTTAATGGGGGATACGACGGCGTGAAACGCGGAATGTTGGGTGGCGGATATCTCGCCTCTGGCGAGGTACGCGGAGCCGTGGTAGAGGCACTTGGGCTCTACGTCCTTGATTTCTCGGTAGAATCGGGGAGGCTTAGCCCAGCGGGAGGCTCGGAGGCGAGTGGGAGGCCGAGAAAGATCGGTTCTGTGATAGCTTGGAGGTGATCAGGGAGGGCTGAGAAAGCTCAACGTGTAGAAGGGCTCGGAGGAGAGTCGATGGTTATTTGTAAGGCGAGTATATGACTGTTCAGGAATCCATCGAAGGTCCTCCAATGTATAGCGCTTGCCCTATTTCCGTGAGTCCCGGGACACGTCATTCGCCATGTGTCATGATCCAGGGAGTTCCCACCCATGAGTATCATCATTAGCCTCCCACTCTCGTCTCGACCTATTTATGGGTCGGGTCGAGAGTGGTCCGGATCGGTTTTTCGGGCTCAGCCTGTTGTCAAGTATTTGTCAGCACGGATTTCAGGAGCGACTCAGCGTAGGACGGTTGCGTCGATCAAATCTTTGAGCCCGCTTGTCATATCCCGGGCACTTAGATCTCTACGCGTATCTTGGATGACATCAACGTATCAGGGGAAAGGATCGTGCATTTAAAGAGGAGCGTCGATTCGCTTGCACGTCTGTTGAGGTGCAGGCCACGCATCCGATGCGGATTGGCGGACGTGAGAGGCTGTCGCTATCGCCTGCGCTCGAAGGGATGTCTCCAATGGTTGTTTGACACGTGGGCTTCGACGGATGGCAGACGCGAAGCTTCGTTTTGGCGGGAAACGATCTGAGCCGTTGGATGCGTCCACCAGGCAGTATAAATAGGGGTGGGATCCCCCTAGGGTTCAAACTTTCGCCACTATTTTCCTTTGCTGCGAGAGATTTGCTCGGTTCTCCATCCTTTAGATCGGATCATTCGCGCTCTTTCCTCGGAGAATTCCTTCTTCCTTCGAATCAGGTTAGATGTCTTCTTCTGAGGAGTCTGTTGAGATAGTTGTTGGGATCAAAAATTACATCCCGGTTGATCAAGTCAAAGTCAAAGTCAACCTTCCCCCCTCGTTCTAAATTTTTCCCGCTCCTTTCTCGTTGCAACCCACGCCGACCCACGTCTCCGCGCTCGTCACCCACGACCCGACGTCCCACTCCTCGACTGCGCCGCGCCCACTCCCCCTCTCGACCTCATCCCCCTCTCTCCCATACAAAGCCGAGTCCCTCGTCCCTTATACCCTTTTTTCACTACACCCAGCCTCCTCCTCGACCCTTCACGCACACCAACCTCCCCTCGTCGACGAACCTCCTCCAACCTCCTCCTTCATCATCGAGCACCCTAGCCTCCTCCTAAAGCCCTCGCCTTCACCTCAACACCCACTGCTCTTCACCAAAACCCATCTCCTCGCAAGAACTCCCTCGCCTACACCCGAGCTCGAGCCCCTGCACCCCCTCGCCGACGAGCTCCCATCGCGCCGCTGGCCACATCGTCGACTCCTCTGCATCCCCTGCATCGCCATCACCTCTAAAACCCGAGCCCCACTAACTCACTCCCTTTCTCCAAACCCACTGCCATCATCCAAACCCTCGCTGTGCCCATCGCCGGAGCGACCACCGCCGACCACCGTCGACCCCAGCGCACTCACAGGAACTTCCCAGCACCACACTCCGCCTCCAGCAATCGCGAACCATCCTCGGACAACTCCGACGACGAACCCAAACGCGAGCCGAGGCCGCGAACCCTAGCAGCGCCGTTCGTAGCGCGTTCGTGCCGCTGCCGCTGCCATGCATTGCCAAAGCGTCTCCAGGCAAGTACCCTACTTGCTACATGCTAGTTATTACTGTTACATTTCTAAAATCTATTAATTCCGTGTTTAAAACTCGTGAAAACTTATACGACACTGGTGCTTGATGCAAAACCCGAATGAAAACCTTCCATTAAATTGATGGAACTTGATCATATATGCTGGCCCATGTGGCAATGAACATTGTGGTGAAATTTGATTGAAAAATATGATTGTTACTGGCTTAAACGATCACCCCCAATTACAGCCGTTAAAACTGAATAATTCCCGCGTCTGAAACTTGTTAAAATCATAATTAATTGTGTACATATTGAAATAATGCGTTCGAGGGCTAAAATCGAAGCCGACTCTACGACCTAGAACCCCATACAATTTTTCGATTGTTTCTGTACTTAAAATGTGATGAGAATTGGTTCGGAGTGCGGCTCCGGACTGCAGTCCAGAGCAGCTCGGGCTGTTGATTTCCATCTCGTGATGCTTACTACCTTGCTACCTGAACTTGTATGTTGCGTAACCCTATGCTTTATTGAAGATGAAACTGTTATCTAAATAACGCAAGTAATTTCACCCCTTTTTATCGTCGTTTACTATTTAAACTGCAATTTAAAAGAACAGGACGCATAGCAGTCCCAAACTGAAACAGAACTGATACCCTATCGTTGAACAGTACATAACTTCTGACATAGAGACGCAATTGAGAATCCGTATGGTGCGTTGGAAACCCTATTGAAAACCCTAAATTTCATTCAACTATAGCATCGCTAAATTCTGATTCCAACTAGGTGAAAATTGTGCCGTGAAACGGACGTTCAATTCAGAAACTGAATTTCCTGCAGCGAGCACTTAAATTGAAATGGCTATAACTTGAATACCAGAAACCCGATTGCACTAAAACAAATTTTTCTGAACTTCCGACAGAGTGTACTTGTTACCGTATTTGTATCGTTTCACTGAATTCTGAACATATGATTTACTGCAATTTTTGTAAGCTCATAAAGTGCATAATAGTTCATATTACACATGACTTGTTAACTGCATAAATATACATATCTTACCCAATTGCCATATACATAGTGATAGTGCGCGTTATTATTCAGTGGACATTGCATTATCGTGCGTGAATCATATTGGTTTAGGAGTGTCAAGTACGCCAATGGAAAAGTGAATGATTCGTGACAGTGATCGATACAGTGAACAGTGACAAAACCGTGTTATTGGTGCATACTTGTACACGACTAAATCATAATCATTAATAGTGTAAACATGGGGAAAAAGGGGAAATCGAAGTGGAAAGAGCATCGTATTTAGCGAGGACCGTATTTTAGAGGATGATCATTCGAACAGCGACTCTTATATATATTAGGTAGGATCTAGCGATCCGGCTGACATGGTTATGTCCCGGGCGTGTGGGCCGTTGTCTCAGGTATGTACGAGACTCCCGTTAAATAAGATCCTCCTTTCCACAACTCGATTTCAAACATGACTTAGAGACTGATAGGGACACAGATCATACTTTGCATCATTTAGTGACATAGTGATTATATGCATTTTACTTCCACTGTTATTACTTTATTTGCATGTTTCATGTCATTATTATAATACTGCTATTACGTCGCTCTAACGACCTGAGTATGCATGCTCAGACCTCGAGGAAGAACCAGCGCAGGAGTCGGATTTACCTTTCGAGCTAGCGGAGATCTAGTCTGGAGTACCTTTCTCTTCTTTCCTGATTTCCCTAAAAGAGACCTTGTATTCGAATTTGGTTAGTAGTTCTTTTCTTGTTTATTTGTAAATTGTGAACAATGAAATTTGATGTAATATTTTAGTGATGTATTTCATTTACTTCTGTGCTTTGTTTACTGATTATCATGTAATGCTAGAAGCCGAAGTGTGACTACGGCGGGATTATTTCTTGACCGTAGGAGCATGGCTGGCCTAGTCATCCCTCGTTTTCCGTATTTTGGAAAGCGGGACGTGGCAACTGGGTTATCTATTCTAAAGTTTGTTTGAAATCAATTGGTGTACTCCTCCATGTAACTCAAAGAATATGTCCCGTTATCCCCCGGGACCACGGATCAGGTGTTGGGAGTCACGAATGATTCTGTCCGATTATCACCTGGGACCATGGATCAAGTAAGAATCACGAATGATTCCGTCCCGTTATCCCCCGGGATTACGGATCTAGTAATACTCTTTTAAGCTACACTTCAGTTACACTTTTGATTTTCCCATACCCCCAAGATTATGTGTTCAAGTCAGGTATTGATAATCTGGAGGTAATGCCAACACAGGATCAAGCAGGTACAGGTTTGTCTATGTAGACAACAGGATACATCCGTCAGGACGACAAGTCAGGATTGTCGGCATTAGGAACATGATCAGGTAACAGGTCAAGTAGTGGTGTATCAGGTCATATCAGGTAGTGCACATGCATCAAATGGATGTCCAACAGTAAAATGTAGCAAGTATCAAATCAGGGTAAAAGTACGGATGTACGGTAAAAGTATGGATGCACAAATATCTATCATGGGTTACATCATGACTATGTAGGATGCACATTATCAAGCATGGGGTACTAATGTAACAGTAATATGAATTAATATGACATGGCATGCAACTAGATATAGAATTAATGGTACGGATCCATAATAAAACATGGATGCATAAATATCTATCGGGGGTTACAACTACAGTTCCATGACTATGTAGGATGCACATTATCAAGCATGGGATGTTAATACAACAATAACATGAAATAATCCGATCTGTAGATGCAGCTACATATATAATAAATGTTATGGATGCATACGGGTATCCGAAAACAGTAAAACATTAATATGGGTGCATAGTGCAATCAACAAGTGATATTTTTATTCATATGGATGCAAAATAAGATACATAGCATGTAGCAAGATGAACTTGCATGCGACTAGATATGTAAATAACGGTATGGATGCATGCGGATATCGAAAAACTGTAAAATTGTAATATGGATGCATAACTAAACAATATGTAATATTATTATTCGTATGAATGCAAAATATAATAGTATAGCATGTAGCAAGATAAACTTTCCTGAACGGATCTCATGACGGGGTGTATACGCAGCGTCCGACGTTGGGTAAAAGTCGCAATGTATACACGTGCACACGGGACAGGTCCAGACAAAGCAAGAAGGTGACCACGCTGGCTGGGGATGTCTACTGGGTCGCCCTGATTGTCAGCGACGACACGGCTGCTACGATGATCGGAAAACACGGATCAAGAAAAAGAGAAGAAAGGAAAGAAGAAGAAGAAGAAAAGAAGAGGGCGGTGGTGGTTGCAGGGTGTACTGGAGAGAAGAAAGAGGATATAGAGACGGTGATGAGGGTAAGCGGTTGTCAGGGTGATCGAAGCTCCGGCGAGGAGGGTTGCAGGGGCTTGAGTTGGGTACAGGAGGTCGGGTTCTTGGTGCTCGGGTGAGGGTGGTGTCGGGTTGAGTGAGGGGACAGGAAGAAGTTATGATGATGGGGATGGTGACGACGAGGAAAGGTCGACGGCGGTGAGGGGTCGACGGTGGTGAAGTATGTGGGTTTTGGGTTCGTGCAGGGTTTTGGGAGCTTGGGAAATGAGAAGCGAGGAAGATGATGAGGTGGTCGAGGAGAGGAGGAGAGGTCGATGATGATGATGGTGTCGGGATGAGGCGAGGGTGAAGGCGAGGGTTAGGGTTTTCTTTTCTCGTGGAGGTGGTGTTGGGGTAAAAATTTACACCCCCGTTGACCGAGTCAAAGTCAAGGTCAACCCCAAGCCAGGTGGGCCCAAGCCCAGGTCAAGCGGGCCTATGCCCAAGTCGAGCCCGCGGCCAGCCTCCTCCATGCCAACAACAAAAATCATGTAACAAATAATTTTTATGTAATTTTTGTGCATGAATATAAACAAAATGGGCACAAAGCCAATATTTTGTAAGCCCATGGCTTATGTGTAAAAATGAAATGGCACATGAGCCATGGGATGGCAAAATGCCATTTTGTGAAGCCCAAGGAGCTATGTGTAAAATGTATGGCCTACAAAGGCAAAGATAATGAAAATATCTAACGACTTTTTTCTCTCTCTAAAAAAAGTTTCCAGATCGGAGATCTATTCTTCTTCTTCAAGGTTCCAAAACCTTCTTCTTTCTCTTGAATTAAATCAAGAGTTTTACTCTTCTTTTTATAAAACAAATTAGTTTTTCACCACAAAAACCATAAAGGGGAACTTGGATCTGTCATCAGATCTTAAAAAGGAGAGATTTTGAGATTTCACATCTCTTGATCTTCAAGATCCAGCAAGCAACAGGAGGAAAAAGAAGAACCACTTTCATTAAACCCAGAACACATTCAGGAGCCCGACTCCTCTCTGATTTCTCTTTGAGAAATCTTTTTTCAGGCTAAAAGCCTCTTGTCCTCTCCAGCGCGCAGCGCAAGTGCGCAAAGCGCCCGCGTGCCGACACGTGGCGCGCGCGCTTGCGCACCTACGCGCTTGCGCAAGTGCGCAAAGTGCACAAAGCGCCCGTGTGCCGACACGTGGTGCGCGCGCTTGCTTGCGCACCTGCGCGCAGCGCGCTCATGCGCAAAGCGCCCGCGTGCCGACACGTGGCGCGCGCGCTTGCGCACCTGCGCGCAGCGCTCATGCGCAAAGCGCCCGCGTGCCGACACGTGGCGCGCTTGCGCCTGAGCGCACAGCACCTAAGCGCACAGCGCTCAGGGTGCTGTCCCCACGCATCCTTTGGATGTCTTTTCCCCTTTTTATATATATACATGTATATCTGTACATATGTATACATATTTACATACACACACACTCCACAATACTGTCCTCCTCAAAATTTTTTGGGCCGGGGCGCTGTCCCGCACCCCGTAAGGGGGCTGCTACCCCCCTGGACCCCCAGCCCGCTATCCGGGTAGCGGGACCCCCGTAAAAACTCTGCGTGGCTCCCGATATATCCAAAACCCCCTTTCAAAACAGAACACACGTACACTGCACATTGAGTTCGCATGACCAGTTTAACCCGTCAATCGGAGGTTCCCTCGCCCCAAAGGCAAGGGGTAATTAACGGCAGCTTAGTCCGCGGCTGCCGGAGATTCGGATCCCCACAATCATTAAACCCCGGCCTACCCTAGGCAGGGAGAATCTGTAGTACGCCTGACAAGCGTGCGCGTATTCCCATCTCAATGGGGTGACGAAAAACACCCTACAGATTCTGGCACGCCCGGTGGGACCATCTCTCCTCCCATATTTCGGGTTAAATGTTCATGCGAACTCAATCAATATACATGTCTATATTTATACTAAAATAATGCTCTTTCATGCAGATTTTCAAGCAATCACCTTTCGACGATGTCTTCGATGATGAACTCAGCTCCTGTCGCCTACACGATGAAGATAGACTCCAGGACGGTCCTTCTGGCCAGTCTCGGGCGACAATGGGAGGAGCCGCTGCTACCATTCGGCTCTATTGTGTTCATGCCAGTTGGCGCCATCCCAGCTCCTCAAGCCCCGGTGGCGGACAAACCGGTCTCGAGAGGCAGGAGACCAAATATGGTGGTCGCGAGGGCACCTCAGCCCAAGCACAAATCCGTTTCCAAACGACCCTCCATCGCCCCAGCTGGGGGCATGGCCATCAACGTCAACGAAGCAACTGGGCATCTCGGGCAAGCTCCAGCGGTACCCCCGACGACTGCTCGATCGGGTGTCTTCTCTAAGTTCCCCGCTAATCAACTCACAATGGCTTCCCAAAGAGCAGAAGCCTGCCAAGCGCTTAAGGCAAAGAAGCTGAGGCAGAAGCGGCTCAGATATAGAGCCAACAAAAGGGCTAGGGCTCTAGCCATGTTAAAATTTATGAATTTCCAAAGCCCGGACCGCTCCGCGAAACCAGCTGCCAGTGATGAAAGAATGGCTGAATGTGTTATCCACACTGTCTACATGGCCGGACGTGAGGAAACGAACCCTCTTCTTCTTCACAGCCATGGTGATGATACGGTTGACGCTACCCAGCATCGGCTCGATCTAAATGATGAAGAGCCCGCTCAGGCCGATAAGCCAGAGGATCCTGTGGTTCTTACGGAATGGAGCTCAGGCAATAAAGATTACCCGGTTTTCATAGCCGGAACTACAGAACAGGCATTATTCCATTGGCTTCAAAGGCAATTTCAGGACAGGGATGAGAAGATGGCCGAGGTCTATTCCAAAGTCGACGAGCTGGCAAACGTCATGGCAGATCTCGCGACCCAAGTCGCCCGATTGCAATCACAGCAGAATCAAATTTTGGCTCATGAGCCAGGGATTGGTACCCGGGAGCAGCCAACTGATATCCCTTTAAATCTAAAAGCGGAGCGCCTTCGCGAAAAACGGCCGCAATCAGCCTCCAGTCCCTCCGATACATACGCCGGAGGGGAATCGCCTTTGAAAGAGAAGCTAGAAAAGGTCTATTCCTTCAAGAGGGAAAAGGTCCACAAGATATTCAGGGACGCCCTGAGAAACGGTCTACAACTGCCAGAATCAAAGAGACCGCAAGAAGAGAATATGACCGACGACCCAAAATATTGCCCCTATCACAGGGTGATAGGTCATTCCATTGAGGACTGTTTCGTCTTCAAAGATTGGGTCGAAAGGCAATACAAGACGGGAGAGATAGAACTGTCTAAAAGCGTGTTAGCAAACAGTCAAGCTACGACCGCCGATTTCATGCAAATGGAGACCGAAACCTTTCGGGAACCTAACCCTCCCAGACATGTGCAGGGCGAACCAAAGATTGATCGGCCTCAGGGACCGGCGTCAGTGAGGGCACCTACTCTAATGGAGAGAAGGAAGAAGGTGTACTCCTTTAGGAGGGATGAGGTCCGCGATATATTCGAGGAAGCCCTGAACAATGGCCTGCAACTGCCTATTCCAAAGAGGCCACATGAAATGAATATGACTGGCAATCCCATATACTGCCCATACCATAGAGTGCTGAGTCATACCATTGAAGACTGCTGTGTTTTCAAAGATTGGGCAGAGGACCAATATAAGCTTGGAAAAACCTCTCAATCCTCGGATGTATCGGCAAGCCACAGAGCTAGGTCATCAACACAGCTCCGCCAAGATCAATGTTCAAGGAGCTGGGATAAGCAAAGAGGACCACCACATCGTTAAACTGGGAAACAGTCGACCTCTAAGTCGTTAAACTGGGAATGTAAAAAAAAATGTAAAAATGTAAGTAAAAAAAAAGTGTAAATAAAAGAAAAATAAAGAAAAGCCGAAATGATGGGACAACTCGCAATAAAAATCAGCGAGTAAAAATAAAAATGAAAATAAAGCCGAAATGATGGGGCAACCGCGAATAAATAGCCGAAATTATAGGGCAATCGCGACCTTCGCGATAAGAAAAGCTGAAATGATAAAGCAATCGCGGTAAAAAAAAAAGGAAAAAACAAGGGCGGATGATGAGTTGCTCCTGGCATTATTCCAGTGCAGCAATGCAGAGGCCAAAACAAAAATCCAATTTCCCAAAATTCTTTCAGCCCTACGGTCAGTCCCCAAATTGACTACCGTATACAATCTACGGGCTCAAATAATTCTCAGCATACCCATGCCCCACCGCAACCACCAGTTACGCGGCTGGTCTCCGCCTTTGGAATTATGCTTCATCGGAAAGACCCACTCATGTGTCCTCACGATGCATGAGGAGAACAAACCTTCGTGAGATCCTTACGACTCACCAAGGAAAAACACACTTAGGAGTCCTCACGACTCTTAAGGAGAAAATACACCTGCGGGATCCTTACGACTCGTAGGGAGAAAATGCTTTTGTGGGACCCTCACGGCCCATAAAATTGAAAAGTCTTAGTTGATAGGGATCCAAACCTGTCTCCTAAGCCATCGCTCCCCAATCCCCAAGTGGCGAATGATGAGTCGCTCCTGGTACCATATTCCAGTGCAGCGATGCAGACGCCAACCAAATTCCAACTCCCATACCCCAAGTGGCGAATGATGAGTTGCTCCTGGTACCATATTCCAGTGCAGCGATGTAGACGCCAACCAAATTCCAACTCCCATACCCCAACGGCGAATGATGAGTCGCTCCTGGTACCATATTCCAGTGCAGCGATGCAGACGCCAACAAAGTCCCGAAATGTTTTTGGCCCTACGGTCTGGATCATACATCCTGCAAAACCGTATACAATCCACGGGCGTAAAACGATCCCAATCTCTCCCAAGTCCTACCGGCGAGACCACATTCAAAGTCCTACCGGCAGGGAAGATTCCCAAAAAAAAATGAAAAGAAAAAAGAAAAAAAAAAGAAGAAAAAGATGAAATGCACTCGCAAAGTCCTTTCGACTTTGTGAGGAGAAAATTCCCGCGTGAGGTCTTTACGACTCACAAAGGAGCAATACACTTAGGAGTCCCCACGACTCCTAAGAAGAAAATACACCTACGAGATCCTTTCAACTCGTAGGGAGAAAATGCTTTTATGGGACCCTCACGGCCCATAAAATTGAAAAGCCTTAAGTGACAGGGATCTAAACCTGTCTCGTAAGCCACCAATTCCCAAATCCTCTCGGGGCACATGATGAGTTGCTCCTGGCATTATTCCAGTACAGCAATGCAGATGCCAAACGAAAAAAAACCAAATCCAAATCCTCCCGGGGCATATGATGAGTTGCTCCTGGCATTATTCCAGTGCAGCAATGCAGATGCCAAATAAACAAAAACCAATTCCTGAATCTTCTAGGGGCAAATGATGAGTTGCTCCTGGCATTATTCCAGTGCAGCAATGCAGATGCCAAAACAAAACTAATTCCCAAATCCTCTCAAGACAGATGATGATTCGCTCCTGGTACCATATTCCAGTATAGCGATGCTGATGTCAACACCAAATCAAATCAAGCCAACAACCTCTGCGGCGGAATCACGCTTCGTCCCAGAATTTACCCCGTGTCGAAATCATGCTTTGCCTCGGGATAACGACCGTCCATGTCGCAAAACGGGCAGTGCAGGCTCCCCACAAACTGGGAACCCAAATCGCTCCGGATCAGAGCGTCGACCGTCCATGTCGTAAAACAGGCAGTGCAGGCTCCCGCAAATTGGGAACCCAAATCGCTCCGTAACAGTGCGTCGACCGTCTATGTCGCAAAAAGGGCAGTGCAGGCTCCCGCAAATTGGGAACCCAAATCGCTTCGGATCAGAGCGTCGACCGTCCATGTCGCAAAACGGGCAGTGCAGGCTCCCCGCAAATTGGGAACCCAAATCGCTTCGGATCAGAGCGTCGACCGTCTATGTCGCAAAAAGGGCAGTGCAGGCTCCCGCAAATTGGGAACCCAAATCGCTCCGTAACAGAGCGTCGACCGTCTATGTCGCAAAAAGGGCAGTGCAGGCTCCCGCAAATTGGGAACCCAAATCGCTCCGGATCAGAGCGTCGACCGTCTATGTCGCAAAAAGGGCAGTGCAGGCTCTCGCAAATTGGGAACCCAAATCGCTTCGGATCAGAGCGTCGACCGTCTATGTCGCAAAAAGGGTAGTGCAGGCTCCCGCAAACTGGGAACCCAAATCGCTTCGTAACAGAGCGTCGACCGTCCATGTCGTAAAACGGGCAGTGCAGGCTCCCGCAAATTGGGAACCCAAATCGCTCCGTAACAGAGCGTCGACCGTCTATGTCGCAAAAAGGGCAGTGCAGGCTCCCGCAAATTGGGAACCCAAATCGCTTCGGATCAGAGCGTCGACCGTCTATGTCGCAAAAAGGGCAGTGCAGGCTCCCGCAAGCTGGGAACCCAAATCGCTTCGTAACAGAGCGTCGACCGTCTATGTCGCAAAAAGGGCAGTGCAGGCTCCCGCAAATTGGGAACCCAAATCGCTCCGGATCAGAGCGTCGACCGTCCATGTCGCAAAAAGGGCAGTGCAGGCTTCCTACAAAGCAGGAACCAGATCGCTTCGGGCCAGGGAAACGTCTACCACGGACACTCCGTCTCGGAGACGCGTTAAGCGTC